>JAQPPZ010003107.1:2400000-3600000 GCA_028583015.1 Wollemia nobilis
CGACGTCGTAGATAGTGAAGAGAAGGAAGTTTTAAAATGGGCATCAAAAATTAATATCAAAATTTTCAAGCAAAATACGGCATCACGTCTTCATCTCCTTTCCCTGCTCCAGAATACCAAGACTTAGTCACCGATGAAACTCAGTATCCTAAACATCGGCACTACATTTATTCAATGTCCATGTATTAACTAGGACCTCACCTACAACAAACAACGAGCCCCTACAACAAACAGAGAACCACCAACGAGCATAGGTGAAAAAATAGGGCAGTTAGGTAAACTAAAACCCACCGTGAATTTCATAGACCGAAGGAAAACAACCGATTGAACAACAAAAACACAACCATTTTTGTTCACAACCATATGCGAACAACCAATTAAAACACCAAACCAATCCTGCATCTTGCCAGACGTTCCACACTCATACGATCCACTATATCACAACCCTGTAAGACTTGTTACTATTGCAAATTCTTGCTAAAAGTTGTTAAGGCATTGAAAATTCTTGCTAATTCTGCCACTTACGAAGGTTATAAAATCTCCAAAACCTAACCGCAATGGCCGAAAGATGACTTTTATGCAATTTTTAATGATAATTTTTCAAGAAATTTTTGTGACGACTTTCATCACTTTTTGCGACACCTTTTCGCCAAACGACTATGAAAATGGCCGATGGAAAATATCTCACGACCCCAACCTACTTTTGCTACTTAATCTTGCCCACCTACATCAAATCACATCAGTGAGTGTATATAAAATTTAGTTCCAGGATATCACCAATCGCACCACAGGGTTGGATGAATCGGTTCATCAATGGATTGAAAGAAGAAATTAGAGTGAAGATCATGATGTACACTCCTTGCACCCTATAGGAAGCCATTGGATTAGCCTTGTTAGCCGATGATACATTCAATGTTCAATGTCAACATGGGGAGCAACCTATTGATAAATCAACATTCACGCACACTATTCCAAAACACAAACCCTTGCCAATTAAGTACCTTAGCCTACAAGAAATGGAGGAGCGATGAGCGAATGACCTC
The DNA here is from genome assembly GCA_028583015.1 of Wollemia nobilis. Lineage (NCBI taxonomy): Eukaryota > Viridiplantae > Streptophyta > Pinopsida > Araucariales > Araucariaceae > Wollemia > Wollemia nobilis. Next base: position 2,401,044 of record JAQPPZ010003107.1, read on the forward strand.
TGCTATACTTGTGATGAGCAATTTGGGCCCCTTCATTGTTGTGCTACACAAACATTGTATTTATTGAATATATTTGATCCCTGTCACTCCATAGAGGAAGAAGATGAGGAAGATGTGCACGACATGACCAAAGCACCTGATCATAACAATGAAGGAAATAAGGTCGATGTGCAAGAAGTTCTCGATGCACCACAAAAATATGAGGTAGAAATCCATGCAGTAAACAATGAAGGCAAGACATACACTCTCAAAGAACTACACACAAGTTCATTGCCAATAGTGAGTTCTTGTCATATAGGCAGCCTGATTCAAAAAGGATGTAAAAGAGTGAGTGCACCTTTATTTTCCCTTCATTCTACACAAGAGGAATCGGCTAAAGCGAAAGCCTACAGTCATCACAATTCTCCTAAGGAAGATTCTACTATTCTTTCTAGCAACCCCCCACTAATTTTTTGACCTTCAATATATCCTTGCCTTCAAAAAAGTGACATTAAAATAGTACAAGAACTTGCACAAATTCAACTAGGAAAACAAGCAATGAAGCTCCTTACTTTGAGCTTTGAGGACAAAGCTCTTTTTAAGGAAGGTGGCATGTTAGGATTCTACTCCTAACCACCATACTAATCACATTATTAGTTAATTATTTAATCACTCTCTCTTTCACAAAGGTTGTGACCTTTGATCACACCTTCACACTCGTAGAAATAGACATTTCATTTGGTATAGTTGAGGCATCGAAGAATATAATTATTAATTAATTGTTGGGTTCCCCATACAATACAACAGCGATTCCTTAATAAAAGGGATTCCGTTTTATTATTCTAGCATTATAATCAATATTTCTCTATTGGGTTCACTACACAAATGGTTGGTTGGTAGAAAATACATACATGTATCCTACCATGCTTTATTATGAGTTTCAGTGTATACCATTATTCTGTTTTTTGGTGATAGAACTTGTAATTTATAAGAGCACAAAACTAATCAATATACAAATTTAAATCAATTTAAGAAAAAACTTGTGTATGTGAAAATTAATTAGAGATAAATATGTGGAAAAATATCATATTATTATACAAAATGGACTAGAAATAGAAAATCACAATGTCTTCAGAGAAACAAAGCATCATAATGTCTTTAGAGAACCAAAGTGTCTACCAATTTATAATCTTACAATAGAAAAATAGATCTCAATAGAAACAAAGAATCAAAGAGTTTTAATAGAAAGAAAGAAAATAGGGGACAACATGCTTAATAGAGCAAAATAGAGAAAAACATAGGAAATAGAACATTGACCTATTTTCAATATATGAAAGAAAAATAACAAAAGAGAAAACCACGATTAGTTGATAGAAAAACATATTTTATTACTACAACTGCTTCAACTTATATTCATAATGTATTAAGAGAAACATATAACCTAGTGTAGAACCTATTTTGGTAGTCTATTTAAGTGCAAAAAAATATCTGGAAGTTGATCCAGGTGTAGAACAGTGTTCGATAATCGATCTGGTGTAGAACTAGCTTTGGCAATCCATTAGAATGCAAAACAGGGTCCATATGTTGGTCCATGTGCAAATTGATCTAATAGTTTGTTTGGATGGAGAATAGGGTCTAAATATTGGTCCATGTGTAGAATTAGATCCTTCACTCTGTTCAGATGCAGATAAGGATTTAGATGTCAGTCTGGGTGTAAAACAATGTTCGGCTACTATTTGAGTGCATAACTGGATCCGACAAATTGTTTAGATGTAGACAATGTTTGACAGTCTTTCCAAGTGGAAAAATAGGTTTGGTAGTCATTTCGGGTGGAAAAAGAGGTTTGATAGTTGGTTTGGTGCAGAACTTGCTCTAGCAGTCTATCCAGATGCAAAATAGGATCTGGATGTCGGTTTGTGTGCAAATCTGGCTCTAGCAGTCCATTCGGATGTAGAACAGACTCTGAATGTTGGTCCATGTGTAGAACTTGCTCTAACAGTCTGTTTGGATGCAAAATATGATCCAAATGTTGGTTCATGTGTAGAACTGGGTCTTTCACTTTGTTTGGATGCTAAACATGGTTCAAATATCAGTCCGAGTGGGGTTCGACTACCATTTTGAGTGTATAAAATGGTTTGGTAGTCAGTCTGGTGCAAAAAATAACCTAATAGTTATAGTTTTGGTTTTGTTCCAAGTATATTTTTATTTTGGATCAACTGGTTTTTGCACACAACCAAATTTCGATGGAATTCTTGATTTTCTAATAGTTTAAATATTTTAAATAAAAAAGTATCGCTAACATGTTAATTATATATAGTGGTATACTTGGAAAATTTGGTGGGATAAGTTTAAAATTTTAAAATTTTAAGGCGAAAAGGGTCCTCAATTTAGGCGGGAGTGCTGGAAAATTAAAAAAAAAAACCATAATAGTATTATCAACGCACGACGAACCAACACCTAAAAATATTTTATTTAAAAAAAAATCAGCAAAAGGGCCAACATCAAGGGTCCCCCAAATTCACCAATTTGCATTTTTGATTATGCTAATATTTTCCCAATTTGTGAATATTCATCATTGTGCATAACCTTTTCATTTAGGGTTAGGTTATTCCCTCCCTAGGATTGTTACACGAAAAGTATATAAAGAATAGATCATGGATTTGTAATGATCAATAATTGATAATACCAAATATTCTTGTAATTATCTCTTTCCACAAAGTGACCCTCTCATCTTGGGATATCTTTTGAAGTTATTCCTTCCTTAAGGAGTATTATTGGTATTTCCCTATCTTAAGAGTATTATCTATCTTTGGTGCTTTGTATAAATAATTTGATTCTAAATTTATGCTTTTTTTATGTATTGTTTAACATTTGAATATAGTTTTGGATAATTTATGTTTATGAGCATAACGTTTCGTAATAGGAATAGTCTATTAAAGAAGTTTGATATTTGTGAGGGATATATGAAATATGATAAATGCTAATGTAAAATTGCTTTGATGAGTGTGTCATTGCATTAGTACATATTAAGAAATATTTTAAGAACATCAATATGCTTAGTAAAGAAGTGTAGTGTTATAGAGATTCTTGCCATAAGAATGTAGAAGTTGAAACTTTAGAACTCATAGTAGAGAATTGGTCATAGTACTTTAAGTACATAACGATGAGGGATAAATACTTCAATGATGTTGAAAATATTTGCTATAAAAATTTTATTTGTCTTACAAGATGAGAATATTATACATTAGAAACATGTTCATAATAAGAAGTCAAGTTCCAATAAAACAAACAATTTAGATAAAAGGAGATAGGTTTAGATTGTTATCAAAAGACAAGAATCTGATGGTAGAGAAAATTAATAAACATGAAAAAGTGGAAAATTTTTACTATGAATATGATATGGTATTGGAGACAACAAAGGCTAAGAAGGGACATTCAGCTCGAGGAAGTTTGACACTCTTGCTGCCTTCTTTCTAGTTTCTTTTTCTCTAGTTTTGTTTAAGGGAACCCTAGATTTTTTCGGTTCCCTTTTCCTTTCTGTTACTGCTTTAGCCTTTTTCTGTATGCTTTTATCTTTCAGCATTTTATGGGTCTTTTTTCGTTTGGATTTAGTCCTGACATCTAGCACTTGTTGTTGATTTTGTAATAAGGTTTTGGGTCCCTTTCAAAACCCGTTCCTGTAAATATAAACTTTAATTTACAAAAAAAAATTGTTACTATGAATAATATAAACATCAATTTATTTTATGATGTGACTAGTCCAAGGTAAGTTGTCAATCATCCATCAATGTTATTAATACTGCCAAAATTAGAGAGTTATATAGTTCCTATTTTTTTGTGATAATGCTAAAAAATTATATCAAGAGAGCTGTCTTCAATGCAAACCAATATTTATTTCCACATGCCAATCTAAATCTATAAATATTGTACTAAATTGAGAATGTTATTTCAATTTCTAGAGATCTAGAACAAAAGTCTTTGAGAATAAATTTCTTTTACATGAACATTCCAAATCTAAGCTCAATTAAGTTAGGTATCATATATGAATAGAGCTAAGGAGAGGATAATCATGGAAGCATTTATTCAACATTATGCATTTTTATAACAAACTAAACAAAGTATTAATGTATATAAATAGAGTTTTAACATGTTCATGACCTATGAATATTATATTTTATTTTGTTGTTCTCTTTCTACTTTTGATGTGTCATGATTTTATTAATTTATTTTTAAAGTTCATAAATGAGACAGGTGTATAATTATTTAATGGTTAATCATATAAACTATAAATTATATATACAAAAATTATCATAATTTAGTTACGTACTCCACTTGGTAGACTTCAGGCTTACTAAATAATGTTGAGTTGGATGGGATGCAATGCTAGGAAACTATATTATGTATTGTTAAAATATCAATTTTAGATTTTATGTTAAAGCATGCACTATGTTGACTCTATGTTCTCAAGAATTAGTAGTTTATTTGCTATCTTAATTGGGAGATTGATAATTTGTTAAGATAAATCCTAATATATTTATATCAAAGAAAGAAAATGAAACAAAAAATAATTTCATATATAGACTAATTTTGATGAAATTGCATTCAATCCACATTCTAGTTCCTATACCATGCAAGAAATATCAATGACATGTTCTAGTTCCTATGAAAACACAATGTCTAGCTAAAATGTACCATATAATTTAAATGCTAACATACATAAATAATGTTATACCTATTTTACATCTAGTCTATTGAATGAGCGATAATATTTCTAGTTCATTCTATTTGATGATAATGCATGAATTTATCAAGATAAGAATTAGTCATTATAAACAAGTTTACCCTATAGTAATCATATCATTTACGATATACTACCATTTGACCTTATATCTAGCCAACATTAAATTAATAGAAATGAGAAGCATCTAATTGATATTCCCCACCAACCGCACATAATAAGGGATATAAATAGTCACTATAAGAATTATTACCTTTATTTTTAATAATAGAATCACAACCAAGTAGAGCTCAGATGCTTCAATAAAATAGAGCACTAATCGTAGACATTTTTTTCAAAGCATAGATCATATAAACTTTATAAATTAAGGAAAGCAAAAGTTTAGTTATATGCACTTATCTATCAAAGATGTATTTGAGATTTCAAAGACTGAAATTCTGATTGTTTTGTAAACTACAAACACATTTACACCAATTGTATATGAGTTTAATTCCATTTTCAAAACCCATAACATCCATGACAGTTGAAACTATTCAGATATTATTTGTGTATGACATTTGTGAGTCATGGAAAAACAATGCCAAATGTTCCTTCAATTGTAAGTGTTGATTTTCAAAGGAATTTTCATGGGAAACCTCTCTAATAAGATGGAATTTCAATTAACTTTGATATTTGTATATGATGTATTTTATTTTATTGTGTTTGTAGTACTATTTTATACTCAAGAGGTCTTGATAGTGGCACTAGTCAGTGCATCACCATAATGATCAATAAAAACATAGAGATACACATATTATTTATGATAGTGGCCATTGCCACTCACCCTAGTATTTGATGAAAATCCAAAGAATTGACTTCCTTCCTTGCTAAATCTTAGAGCAACCAACTTATGGAAATTAAATTAATTGACACATAACTCAATAGAGTGCATTCAAATCCTATAAGGATCTAAACCAAATGTATCCCTCATATGCTATAGTAGCTTTATAGAAATCAAGAGTCATCATATTGGGTTATCACTATGGTGATTACTTAGGCTTCCTATTAGATAGATACATTAGGGGTTTTCCCTAATATATTATTTGACCACTACATGTAGAAAAAACCCAATAGTATTGGACTAGTCTTCATATATTTAGATTGTTGGTCATGCATGTTACAAAAGTTAAGTTTAACTGGAATATGACTCAACTAAAGAATTTAAATGGAAATTTATGCAAATGATAAGCATTAAATTTTTCTTGTCTTCTTTGATTGGTAGTCAATATTTTAATCCATATTTAGTTCTTTTGGTAGAAGTTTTTATAAATAGAAAGATATTCATATTGATATTTTCAAGTGGAACTAATCTACATGATCCCTTATAGGGGACTAATACTAAAAAAATTAGACTATAAATGGTACAAAGAAATGCTACTAAAAAAAAAGAAATCATTCTTCTTGAAAAAAGGAACAACTACTATTTACAAGTAAAAATTTCAATGGTTCTTGGAGAGGAAGAGTACACTTGGACTTTCAAAATTTAACAAACAAAATCAAAACCCGCCAAATAATATCAAACCTAGTATCAAATACTTAAATAAAAATTAGTGTCCTTCTAAAATGTTACAAAAAATATAAATATAGTATGACAAAAACCTTACTTGGTTAGTTTAGTAGCTTGCATAAGAGGACATTTTTGGTTGTTTTATCGGCTACTCTATTGATTGGTTGGACATATGCATGACATGTTTGATGTATTTTGACTAGTTAGATGTTTATTGAATGGTATACTACTTATGGGATGGTGGAGATGTTTTGCTATGACCAAAGGGATGATAGGGTAATGTAGAAGGGAGGAACAATGGGTAAAGTTCTCTATTCCAATTTTTTCTATTTTAGATTGTATGGTCATACACTATATGACCATACATATTTTGTAAATGACCACACATGCACAAATAAATTAACACGTTTACCAAAATTGTGAAATAGCTCTATGCATATATCCATCACACCTTATTCTCAAAACACTTGCTTGAGTAGAGGTCATTTTATATACCTCATCATTGGATTCCTACTCACACATTCAAGTATGCATTCAAATTAGTACTATGTTTAGAGGAAGATAAATTTTGACTATTTTTTGATCCACCATTTTATTTTTTGTCTCATAATACTTTTACCTTTATGTGAGGATGAAATATTGTGCTAATATTATATCTTTTCAAAACCCTCATTATTGTGCTTGATAGTCCTTTTAAGTGGGGTATGAAGGTATGTAGAAGGTTTTCCTTTTATCTGTTCAACTAATATTATGATCCTTATTTATGCATTTTATTATTCCTTCACTATTGACCTCATTGGATTTGAGCATAATTGGGATAGATCAAGAAGATAAAATAGACCACATTTACATTGAACTAAGAAGTTAATGGTAAGCATTGATCAGTAATTAGTGAAGGACTAAAGCTTGGTGCTACCTAGCACCAATTATTCTCTTAGTACCATATAATAGTCTTGATATCAAAATTAATACTTTACACTAGTGCCAACTATCAATGGCTAGAGCCAATTACAAAAATCTAACACTAGTTATCATCCTCAATCATTCATAAATACAAACCTTGTGCGATGCAAGAAAATAAAGAGCCATTATTTTATAAACATCTCAAATTTTTTGTAAGTATTAATATATGAACTACTTTATACTCTCATAGAATTCTTGTATGTATATTCTACATATATTATATAGTGTAATCACTTAGCATTTTAAAGTCTTTGAAGTTTAGAGATATATGAAGTCAACCAAAAACTAAGAAAAAAATACTAATGCCCCACATATGTTTTGTAGCATAAGTTTTAATTTTGTAGCCCACTTGATTACATTAGGATATATATAAATATATTTTTTCAATTGATTATATAAAATTGAAACAAACCCCACCTGTATTACATCATCACCACATAGTGGTATTACAACAAAGCTTGGATATTATCCATGATTGCTTGGCCATATTTAAACCTTTGTATCCTCCTTAAATATTGAGGAATCTAACTAGTTGAGCTAATGCCACTTGATAAGATATTTTATTTTATTATTCATTTATATTTTAACTATTTGTAAACACACTTTTCTATTCCTTTATATAGTTTCTAATATTTTTGTATTTTTAATCAATCTATATTTTGCTATTTATATTTTTCCTACACTACAATGTCATATAAGAAAGTATCATTTCTATCCTATTATGTTATACAAATTTAAAACATAACTCCTCTAGCTTCACTAGTCTAACCTATGTATTGGTCTTTTCCACCATCATTTTTGTCCTTGCAAAGTAGGTTATTTGATAATAGATAAAGTTCAATGAATTACATTATTCTTCACTCAAAGAGTGTAATGTATTCTTCTCACTAAGAAAAACCTATTTAGGCTATAAATTTTGAATATATTAAAAAATCTCAAGTGTTATAGTATCATATTGCATAATTGTATCAATCCCCCCACCATCAAGAACCTCCCTACTCCATGTTGAGAAAAAATGTGGGATGCATATATTTATAAACATAAACATACTATAAAATGCATATATCTCAAAAACCTACTCATATTTTATAAAATATATACACATTTTATAGTGTACAATAGACACATGTTTTAATAAGCTTACTTCTAGACTCAATAATTCAAAGTAACAAGCATATGCATTTTCTTTATAATGTGTGCCAATTTCTTTGAATGTCTATTTTAAACTTCATTCTTATTTCTCTTACCCTAATTGTCCATGTATAGTTTAAACACCCCATCATAGTCACATATGATTTAATATTTTATTAATTATTTTGGACAATAAATAATAATAATTTGTTTAAGATTTGATTGCCCTTATTTGTTATATGAACATAATTATCAAGAAGTTTTAAAATATTATTATTTATTGGAGTACATTCATATGAAATATGAATTAATTTACATTCATTAAATTTTAAAGTCATCTTGCATTAGTCCTTGTGGAGGAAGATTGGTATATTATTTTAGTTGATTAAATTGTTGATTTTTTTTAAATACCTATGTTTTTGAGACACATTTAAAATTAATATATTTTTTCAATTAGTACATAGGTTTTTATGAGGGATCCTGGTCCCCTCATACTGAGCGGGGTTTGAACTTTGGACCTCTCAAATATTTTAAATTAATATATTACAATTGGCAACACCTAAATATTAATCAAATGGTTGTTGACCTTCATTCTTTACTCAAAAGTAAATATAAAATAAAGAGACCATCAAAAAAGTTAGCCATTCCCATAATAAAAACTCATATATCTTATAGAATTCACTATAGATAAGACAAATAGAAATAAAAACTAGGTTAAACTATATAAAACTGGCTCTATTCATATACTTTTATTTTTTACGCAACCTATATGTAGATTATATTTAAATTTTTACTTGCATCTAAATATAATAGGATGAAGGTCCTTGTCCATACAATATATGATAATCATATTGTGCTTGGTATATTGGTGGCCCTATTGGAACATTTGCTTGTTGCTGTTGAGGGAATTGGACCATATGTTGCTTTTGTGCATTCATTTATTTTTGTTGAGCATTGTATTGTTTATATTGTGCAACTAGCTAATTGAGGTTTGGAATAAATGTTTCATTTGGACTTGTACAAACTATTGGTTTGTAGGTATTGTAGAGTTAGTTGATTCTAAGTGACATTTGGATTCTACAAAATCTACTATTGACTTTTAGGGAACTATTGATACGAAGGATTTTTGTCATGACCCTCTTTGGCAGACTTTGTAACCTAGAAAACAATGTATTAATTTGATGGTGCTTTAATACTTGATGTTGTGCAATTAAGAAACTATGTGATATTAGTTGATATGGAAGAACATGATACTCCTAACAAGTTACCAATGTGTAGGATCAGGTATGCTTGCAAGTGGAAGAATTTGAGTCATCCACCAAAAGCGAGGGTACTTGAGGTTGGGGAAGTGATGATAAGGCAACTTAGGGGTAACATAGATGAATACCTTCATATAGGCATTCATTATAAGTTAGGGATAATCATCAATAAATAACCAACTTAAGCCTCAAGTTGATAGCCTAGTAGCTATTGTAAATCCTCGGGCTGAGACATGTGACTAAGTTGATAGAAAGACTCCTTTTGTGTTGGTTGTATATGCTTGATTGTCTTTTACTTCATCACTATTTACATTAGTGGATTTGAGAGATAAAAGCATGAATTAATAAGATGCCTTGAGAATTTTTTGTCTTGATAAAAACTTCTTACACTCTATTTTTAAATAAATAAATAAAAAGTTTTTATTTCAAAATTTTAATAGAGTTTCATTTTTTAATAAAAAGGAAAGGTTCTATTGTGAAATAATAATAGAAATTCATTTTAAATTATTAAATATGATAATAGAAGTTCATTCTTTAAGTAAATGGAGATCCTTTAATTTAAAATGATAAAGAAGTTTCTTTTATAAACAAAATAAGTTTGTTTTAAAATATCAATAAAGTTTTATTTGAGAATAACTGATTTTAGAAGTTTTGAATTATATTAAAATATTTAAAAAAATATGTCCCATCCTCTAATTAATTCAAAATCTACTTTGTAAGAAAATAATATTTCTTTTTGAAAGTGGATGAGGCTCATGATGTGAAGAGAAGATTCCAGTCGTAGCTTCCTCAAGGGAATATTTCAAAAAAAACTTGGAAGAATTATACAAAAATGGGAAAATGTCTTGTTGTCCATAAAGAGGATAAGGGAATTGAATGCAGTTAGGTATGAGTTAAATGAGGAAGGAGGGTGGTGGAAGCAATTTTGGGACCTTTGCTCTTTAGGGGATAAGATGTGGTTTTGAAAGAAAATGGAGGAACCGAGGAGAAAGCACTCACGAAGGATCAACAAAGAAGAAGCAAAAATAAGGGAACAAGACACCTATAGGATAGCACTCTAGAGAGCTAAAAAATTTCCAAGGTTATCAAGTTTGATTCATATTTATTCTATTCTATGCCTTGGGATGTCTTTGCTTTTATATTTTTGCTAGTTCTAATTAGTTGAGACATTGTTTACTCTTCGTCACTGTATGTTGGGTTAGTCCTGGTTCGTTTTTGGGTATGTAGAGCTTGAGCTCTCTATGTCACCTTCTCGTTTGCTTGAAACCTATCTAGGAAACATCTTGGACCATTGCAAGTTGTTAAAACTCATCGGTTGGATTAGTTGTGATGAGAAAGGGTTATACCATTTTGTTGTAACTCACCTATAATATTTGTTCAGTGCACGCTAGCTTGTAAACTTTCCCTCTTTACCTTTTTTTTAGGGTGTTGTTGGTTTATAACCAAACCTTTGGGTGCTTTGATTAATAATATTGCGATCCCAATTGAGGAAGTTCTTTCTTTTGTTCAGCTTGAACTTTGTAAATTGTGTTACCTTGTTGTTTCCATCCAAGGAATTCATTGGGTAGGGTTTGACTGTGTTTATGTCAAGTTAGTGGACTAGGAGCCACACTCCTTGAGTGTGTGTTTCATTACCTCTTGCCCAATAATTTTTCAAACATCCCATATTGGGATAGGTGCTTTGTGTAGTTGATAGACCTCTATCTTCCTTTATGATAGACATGCTTACACTAAGGCTTCACTTGAAGGAAGTACAACGTGTTCACAGTAACTCACTTCCATGCTAGCATCCCTCTATCTAAAGTAAGTTATGCTTTGCGTAACGGCATGGGGGCCACCATCGACAGTTGAGAGCACCATGTGTTGAGTGGTAGCTCAACCTCTGTTGTTTAGGCAGACCGTTGCGTTAGACAAAACCCTTAGTGGATCTAATGTGCCTTCGTGTGTGTGTCTTTTAACCTTATATCATGCTTGGGAAGAATAATATCTTGTTAACTGTTGAGTGATGTTTTAATTAAATATAAGGATTTTATAATGGTTTCATTAATTAAAATTGTGCATTTTAGATTAATGAAAAGAAAGGAGTTTTATAATAGCTTTGTTAATTGAAGTTGTGAACTTTAGATTAATGAAAGGTAAAATTATAATGGTTTTGTTAATTGAAGTTGTGAACTTTAGATTAATGAAAGGTAAAATTATAATAGCTTTGTTAATTAAAGTTGTGAACTTTAGATTAATGAAAGGTAAAATTATAATAGCTTTGTTAATTGAAGTTGTGAACTTTAGATTAATGGAAAGAAAATATTATAATGGTTTTATTAATTTGAGTTGTGAGCTTTAGTTAATAAAAAAAAGAAATGGTTTATTTATGGATTAAGGTAGGTGACTTTGATTCATTAAATAAGTGGCATTAGTTTGTTTGTAAACTAAGGGTATGGGACTTTGGTTTATGAAATGAACGGAAAGGGCTTATTTTTAATTAAAGTAGTAAAAGCTTTAATTTAGCAAATGAGTGAATAGTGTTTTATAGATTGAAGGTATGGGACTTTAATTCTTTAAAACAAGATAAGTTTGATTAAAGTAAAATCATGATCTAAGTTGTGTATGTTGAATGACTCTCTAAAGATACTTGAGAGGTGATAGTAAAAGTAATGATTCTTTTATGATGTCAACTATGCATTAGATGGTTGGTAATTTGATTAAATTTGTATAGTTGCAATTTGGTAAAGTTTATGTTAAATGCATTTAGAGGCATGCCTATCCTAAACCATGAGTGTCCTGATCCCCTACTATACTCAAATTATTGATGAAAAAGAAGGGAGAACCAAAGAAGCAGATGAGTCTAATGCACCAGTTGTTCTCTACTTGCAGTAAATCTACTTATGCTCAATTAGATTATAAATGTGGGGAGATTTCCCTGATGGTATTGATGTAATAATTGTTTAGCTATTAAAGGATGTACTTTTAAATTACTATTTGATGTATCTATGTTTTGTATTTAAATCCTTTCCATTTAATGCTTATCTTCTTGGATATTGCTTTCTTTTTATTATTTTTACATGCTTTATGATTTATGTTTTTTTAGATTTAGTATCTAGATCTATCTTTGTTTTCCTTGCTTAAAATAATAATAATAACAATAAGTTCTAGGGTGAACTTAGAGGGTGACCTAAGGTATTGAGACCCCCTTAGGGTGAACATAGTGGACCTAAGGGATTAAAATCCCTTAGGAAGAAACATAACTAGGTTGTGGAAAGACTACATCTAAGTTAAGATAGCTTGTTGAAAGATAATATTGGTCGTTTAACTCATAATAAACGTAAAATACCTACGCACAATGGCTTATGTAGAGTATGGAAATGTGTGTATACCTTCTAATGGTTGAAGGTGATAAGTTTAGCTCATCGAGGTTGATGATATTGATAAACTTATTTGCATGACATATAATATGCTTACGCATAACGACTTTCATGAGGAAATAATATGTGATGTAGCTCTTTGAGGAACTTAGGGGTTTTTTTGAACATTAAGTTAACCTAAGGTTGGTTAGGGGTTTATGAATCCCTCTCCTTATTCAAAAAAAATTCTTTCTTTTTTGTGTGTTTCTTGTTTTTTGTTTCTTGTTTTTTAGGGTTGTTACATTTGGTATCAGAGCTCTAGTTACGAGGGTATAGAGTTTCTTACGTGCTAAAAGAGATTTGGATGTCTCCAATGAAGTCTTGCTTAAAATTTTAAGCTAAACTTGGGATGACCTAGAATCTTTGCTTGCTAGAATATAATAGGAACTGATCCCAAGAGTGGAATGATGTTATGATACCTTAAGTATGGGTTTGGTATTAATGATACATCATAATCTTGAAATGCTATCCTAGTTAGATTTTTGATGCTTTTGACAAGAACTTTATATTATGGATTGAATTAATGGTATAGTTTAAGGTGAAGTTATAGCCTAATCCTTTTCTTGGTTGAAACTAGGTCAATATGCCACCCAAGGCTAGAAAAGGGAGGCCTATGCCTTCAATTAAACAAACTCGATAAAGTAATGTCAAAGAAGGGGTCCAAAATGAGGATTCAAGGAATCCCAAGAAGGGGTGGAGGATCTCACTGCTACAGTTGTTGCCATGCAAGATCATATGAGGCAGGTGTTGGAAACCATTGCAAATCAAAATTTGCAAGCTAGAGGCTTAGAGGTTAACCAAGCTAAGGGACTGACTATAGAATAATTACAAGCTAGAGCCCTTCTAGAAAAGGAAACAACCAGAGACCTAAAGAACGTGTTGAGTTGTAATTTTACCCACTTGTGAAATTACACTCTCCTTTAGGATTTTATCCCAAAACCCTCTCTTGCAAAGAATTTAAAACAAAACAACTTCTCCAAGGTCTCCGCTATATTAGCATTTGCATATGTGTATTAGTAATCTCAATAAAGATATATCAATTAATGCTAGGAACACCTTAGTGATTGCAAGTAATTGTTAACAAGGGGCATGTGTTGGTTCATTTTACCATGCTATATTAATGATTGTTCATAAACCTTAAATAAAATTAAATGTAAATTGGCCCTCATATGACCACGATGTAGCCTTAATTCCTTTTATCCTGAATGTTTTTAGGTAGATTTTATCTTCCTTGATTAAGTGGATTTTAAACAAGTTTTATCTTGCATTAAATCCTACTTTAAGTATGAAATAAGAGATTAAATCTATCTATGAATGTGAATCTAAAATGATAAAAAGATCCATTAAATGTAGTTTCTATCATGAATAAAAAGAAATCCTTTGATGTAATTAATAAACCATCCCTCTTTGATGAAATTAATTTTCACAAAGAGATAATAATTTATTGTTTGAAAATTGTGACCTCAAAATGTCATCATAAATTATCTCTCTTTTATGAAATCATAATTTTCATAAAGAGACATAATTTAATGCTTTAAAACACTATCCTTTGATGTAATGACAAATTGCCTCACTTTGATGAAATCAGAATTTTCACAAAGAAAGGTGCATTTATTACTCCAAAAATGATGGCTTATGAAATGCCATTAAAAATCACCTCCTTTAATGAAATTGAACTTTTCATAAAGGAAGGGTCATTTTATGCTCATGAATGAAAATGCAAAATTTTAAAAATCTGATTTACCTCCAAAACTTAAAAAAAATAAAATTTCCAAAATTATAAAAACCCTTAATACTCCATAATGAAATGAACATTTATATATATATATATATATATATATATATATATATTAATATTATTTTTGTTTTTCTATTATTTTTATATTTATAACTTTTACATTTGAAACCATTAATTATATTCAATAAAAAATAGACGAGGTTACAATAAAACCTTTATTTTAGAAAATATATTCATTTGTTTTTTTTTTTATATAAATATCAATATATAAGATTATATATATATATTAATATATATTTTTATTTTGATTTTATTTTTTTATTTTAAACTTTTATATAGAAATATAAAAGTTTAATTTTATTCGATTTTTATCTTATTCTTTATTTTAATATATATATATATATATATATTTATTTATTTATTTATATATATATATATATATATATATTGGTAAGTTAAAAATTTTATTTATCAAAAGAGGGCATTTGAAAGGCACCCCAACGCCTTGTACATCGATAGGACAATAAGAGGAAACCTGAGAGAAACACAACAAAGATGCAGGAAGCCTACTACAACAAAAAGGATCCAGCCTTAAACAGAAAGGAACCAAAAAATAGACCTACAACCCGCAAGACACAACTGGAACAAAACCTTTAGACTGAAGGAGAAAAATAGAGACAACAATAGTTGGAACCCCTTCCTCTCTTAGAGAGGAACGCCTGTAAGCATAGGAGAAGCGGTAGCGGTATCCAACGTGGTATCCTTTGCTTCATCCTTTGGTGCATCCTTAGGAACATCTTTCAGAGCATCAAAACATGCTTCCTTAGCAATCTCCACCACATCCTCATCTTTGTCGTCACCCTTGGCATCGAGTGGCCTTCAGCAACAGAAAAGGTAGGAATGTCCTCAAACATGTTGCAGAAGAACAGGAGACTGAGAGCTTGGCGCTGATTCTTTAGCCTTGAAATTAATTTACCTATGGCCATGTGGGTTGATTCTAGATGTTCAATAGTGGCAGAGGTTGCCTAGATATCTAGTTTGTGAAGGTATTTCTCCACAATATCAGGCAAATTAGAATGATCCTTTATGGTTTTAACACACGTGGAAGGAAGGGTTTCAGATAGTTCTTTGAGTTTGAGCCTCTAGGAACATCTAACAGGCGTACTCTCAACCTTGAACTTTTTTCTGACATTGAAATCAGGAAGATGTTTGTCACTTTTCTCCTTCCTCTTGGGTCTAGACATTCTAGGGCTAGGCGTTGACAACGAAATTTCCTCATTAGACTCTGATTTGGGGATGTTACCTTTGGTGAATTTCAACAGCAAAAATCTGTATAAGACTTTAAAAAGCCCTTGATGGTAGGGCAAACCCTCCTCCTTTTTTAGGAGAACGAAATGGTGGAATCTAAGGACCAAAAGAGGGTTGCAGAAATGTTCACAGTTTGGCTTTGCGGAAGAGGTTTATGAAAGCAAGATGAAAATAGCAAAGTTGGGATTTTGAATTATCACAAGTGAGGTATTGCATGATAGGTTTTAGGACTTCTTTCCAAGGAGTGGAAATATGGTTACGGTACAGATCTTTATTGACCATCTTGTGGATCGTCGAGGATTTCTCAAAATGTGTCAGCTTCGCTTCCCAGTTATGTTTATTCCTTCTGATCATCTTGTCTTCCATAGGTTTTCCCGTCAGGTCCACCAGCAACTCGATATTGATTTGAAATTTGACATTGTGAATAGTAACCAGGCCCTTGTTCTAGGACTCAACAAAGGCTTTTGTCACCTCCTCGTCAACACTAGAAAACAACTTGAAAAAATTAATCAGCGCAACTTGATCCTTCCACATGTCTCTGACTATGGATTCAAGCTCGAACACCTCAGGCTCAATGAAGACAGGCTTACCTTCTTTCATGGTTGTGGATAGAAAACAACACGAAGGGAAGCAAAATAAATGGCTAAGGATAAACAGTATTGGCATAGAATCAATGCACTGGTAGGTAAGCAGAGCATGCAAAGTTACATATAAAAGGAATGTGCTTTTGCAACTCTGATTTTTGCAAAAATACTAGAGAGGATGCTTTGAAAAAGGAAAAAACACTGAAAGAATGAGATTGGCTAGGGCATATGGCAAGGCGTATTGGAGAGCAACGATTTATAACACAAAATAAATATATATATAATAATAAATTATATATATATTTATTCAAACTCCCAATGAAAGACCCAAAGGTT
The DNA here is from genome assembly GCA_028583015.1 of Wollemia nobilis. Taxonomy (NCBI): domain Eukaryota; kingdom Viridiplantae; phylum Streptophyta; class Pinopsida; order Araucariales; family Araucariaceae; genus Wollemia; species Wollemia nobilis. The sequence goes on from JAQPPZ010003107.1 coordinate 2,418,024, forward strand.
TAAACTCTAACAAAACAAGCTGAAAGAAAAATAAGCGACTTACAAAAAGGTGGGTCCAAACCAAGATTTAACTTTACCGAATGAAATGAAAACATCTATGCAATTGATGATGACTCCAATCAAATAGTAAAAGCAAACTCCTCCCAAAATATAAGAAAATCCTGTAAACCAAGGAGGCTCAAAATCCGTAGGGTGAGCTCATGACTGAGGTCATATCCAACATTTGCACTCAAAGACAAACAAGACTCTCAAAGATAAAATTTTAAAGGTGGGTCCCCAAGCTTTGGGGCTAGTTGTGGAGTAGCCACAACAAAATGTTTGTATCTCCAAATTTGATGGATAAGGAGAAGGAGATGCAGCTAAGGTTTGGTTAAGTGAATTGGAATTTTACTTCACGATAAAGGGGTATTCTTCAGGAGCTCGGACTACTTGGGCTACGATTTACCTTGAAGGGAACACTCTAGATTGGGTGGGAGACTTATTATGAGAAAACTAAGATTGAACCAGTAAACATCCCATGGAATAAATTCATAGTCATATTAAAAAAGATGTTTCTTATAGAGCATTTCTATGCCCTAAAATTTAAGGAGTTTGCTAGTCTAAGGCAAGGAACCAACATAGTGGAGATATACTACAAAAGTTGGCAATATTATTGAAGTATGTACCTGCATATGATGATAAAATGTGGGTTCATAAGTTTATTCATGGATTGGAATATAGTATAAAGCATGATGTAGACATGCATGAACCTAAGTCATTACAAAATATGCATGACCTAGCAAAGAAAGCAGAGTCGCACTTTTGTTACAAATATAACTGTTGGTCATCAAATCCACATAGGAAAGGACTTTCGGTGGGTTTGTGCGCCCTGGACCTGCGACCAACATTGAAAGGCCGAGGGGAAGAGATGCCCCTCGTGCCAATCTCCGGAGAAAGGCCGGCTCCTATACTAATCTACTTTTGGGGTTTGAGACAAGAGTGCAGGAAAGAAATAAACAGAGTAAGGGTTAGGAAAAGAAATAAAAAAGGGTAAGGGTTAGAGAAAGAAATAAAAAGAGTAAGGGTTAGAAGATGATGATTTAAGGTGGGAGAGAACAGGAAGCACGATTACTCGCTAACAACTCGAATAGCAGCAGGAAATACCAAGAATAGCACGAAGGAAACGAAATGCCGAACTTCCTATGTATCCTCTGGATGGGTTCGCAGGGTTCTCCTTTCTCTCTCGCTGGAATTCAGGGTTCAGAGTAACAGCGATTGAGATAAGGGAATAACAGAAACCTCGATCCACCAGGCAGCATAAAGGAAAGCGACAAGGCATTTTTCCTCTCCTATGTATCCTTCAGGGCAAATTTTAGGGGTTCAGTCCCCGATCGCACACTGGATTCAGGATTCAGAGTCTCGATATGCGAACGAGAAAAGACAAAAGAATTAAGCATAGAAGGCAGCATAAAAGAGAGAAATAGAGCACAAAATATCTTTAGTATTAAACGCAGGACATCAAGTTACAACAACTTTCTAGCAGAAAGTTCCCCCTCTTTTACATTACATGCCTGGGTTTTTATAGAGGACCCGACCCTCTGAGTCATTATTACAAAAATGGCGGAGTACACCCTCGGGCTCCGAGAAATCGGCTCCTCGTGGCTGCTGTGGCTGAGCTTTCAAATCGGTTGCCAAACCGGCAACTCGTGGATCGGGTCAACCATGGAAATATTCATTTAATGCGCCGCCTGAGTGTCCTTGGCTTCTGGATGCTATGCTTGAGTGATCGTTACGCTCGTCGAGTTTTACTTCGAGGACCGTTACGTCCCTTTCATTTGCCAAAATTGGTCGACGGACTTATCGGGCAAGAAAGGAGGTATTTATAAGGGGCCTTCGATCACCTTGGGAAGCCGCCCGCCTTGGAATGTGGGCCCAAAAAGTGCTTCGCTACATCTCCGCCTCGCCAAAGCCTTGGGCCGAAGTAGATCCTCCTTGATTTGTTCTTCGCAAAATAATGCTTCGCAGAAACTACTTCGGGGATGTCGAGTGCCGAGCGGGTTCCATCTTTGAAATGGGGCTCTTTGTCCTTTGCTGGCGAAACTGCTTCGGCTGGAAAATGTTTCGGCCCGACTCTTTCTCAAAACTGTGGTTCGGGGAATATCCTCCCGAAGCACTCTTCTATTTTCGACACATTGTCATTTTGCTTCGGGCACCACTGCTTCGGGTGAAAACTGGCCGAAGTAGGTGTCAGAAATACTTCGGGCCCGAAGTAGTTTCCTTACCTTAGCTGATTTGGATTATGCTCTCCTCCTTCGGCGAAGTCGTTTGGATGTTGCTTCGCAAAACTTCCGCCCGAAGCGGCTGTCGAAAATGCTTCGGGTGCGAAGCGTTATCTTTGTATTTTCTTCGACGAAATTACTTCGCAAGGTTTTCGCCCGAAGTGGTGATTTGAAGTGCTTCGGGCCCGAAGCTCTTTTCACATTCTCCTCCTTTTCTTTCGACGAAGCCATTTTCCTTGGCTTGTTTGGTAGCGAAGCTCTTTCTTCTTCATTTTATAAAAGGGGGCGATAGGGAGAGTCAAAATTGCTGTAACTTAAAATAAAAGAAAAACTTTCAACAAGGAAATATTATACAAAATTCTACTATTCTTCTACCCCTTGTATAATGTGACAAAAAGTGTCAACATTCTTGGTGGCTCGTGGGGTGACGAGCTCGCCTCGGCAAAAGAACCCTTTAGCCCTGATCCATTGGGCCGCTGAGTCACTGGTCTTCCCTAGACCCTGCTTCTGTGGTCTGTCCCTCTTCTTGTTCCTCTTCTTCTTCTTCTTCTTCTTCTTCCGGCATGGCTTCTGGCTGAGGTGATGGTTCGAGGCGATCACGGATGCGCTTCATCGTTCTTCGGACATGAGTCCAGGCACTCTTTTGGAATGGCTCTTGATCTTGCAGCGCTTTGACCAAGTCACGAAATCGATTGATTTGCCCAATGTCAACATTCTTGGCCCTGGTGAACAGGTCGTCGAGGCAAGCCATGATCTTACAGTATCTAAGGATGAAATCTGTCACCTGCCCTTCTACGATTGGTTCTTCCCAGCCATCGATCTCCGAGACATCGTTCTCGAACTGTAGCCAGACTGGTTTGAGGTCATCCTTGCTGAGAAGATTTCCGTCATCGTCCGTGAAACTCGGGAAACCCAAGGAAGAAAGGTCTTGAAAATAATTCATTGTGGCGTGCTGCTCATTGTCAAAAATGTCCTGGAGGCTTCTGGCTTTCTGAGCTTTTCGCACCTTGGAGAAAAAAGCGCGAACCGTGGCTCGGGCCGTGGACCAATCCCTAGCCGTCCGGGTCATTGCAGTGACCTGCAGGTCCTGATATCTAGCATTCTGGACGTCGAACGCTAGCTTGAGTCGACTCCTGGCTTTCTGCGTGACCTCGTCGATGACTGGTCCTCCCTCGACAATAGCCTGCTGTGCTTCGATGACATATGTCAAAATTGAGAAAGCACTGGCGCACCGAGGCCAGAAATTTTTTAGCAGGTGCATGCGAATCTCCTTAATTTTGTCCCTGTCAAACAACGTTGGACCCTCCTTTGCATACAGCGGAGCTTGCATCTGCATGATTTTATCCTCCAGCTCTCTGGCCTTTAGATCACTCTCGGCCTGCTTCTGGGCTTGGCTCTCGGCTGTAGACTGGAGCTGTTGAACTTGATGTTTTAGGTTGAGCGTCTCCTCCTTCATCGATTTGCATTGCTCCTCAGCCTCTGCTAATTTGGAGTGGACCTTGGCCAGGTCTTCTTCAGATTTAACCTTAGCGCGTTCGGCTTCAACCCTACGCTGGTTAGCAATGGTTGCATGTGCCCGAAACGTCTCGATTCGAACATGCATAGAGGCCGATTCACCATCAACATTCAGATGTTCCAGGTCCTTAGGTGTCTCTTGATAATCATAGTCTACTGGAGTCATTTCATCCAAAGGCTTTTGTACCTTGGGGACCTTCTTGATTTTATGCACCTTTCCGGCCTCTAAATAAAAAATGGCGCATTTTTCAACTGATGCCGTCGAGCGCCCTCTTCTTTTCCTTGCCTCCCTTAGTATTTGCTCAGTGTTTTGCCATGCTTGGAATAGCTTCTTGGCAAGGGGGCGGTCCTTAATTAAGGACATCTCTATTTTGGACAAGGCTAGATCTCCAGCCGAGGGAGTAAACAAATATAAAGAATGCATGGGGGATGCCTCACCAGAAGGCTCGACGATAGGTGTGGTGGGAATTTTGGTAACCTGGGCTACCTCACATGACACAGGGGGTTGGAGGGTGGGACTCGACGTTGAAGTGCGACCCCTGCCTCTGCTAATGACCAGGGGGATGGTAGTGTGGAAGGGCGAAGTAGGGTCAATGGTCTTACCCCCGTCATAATCGTGGGATGAGGCCGGACCAACAATAGGTGACGTGTGAGGGGGTGATGGGCTATGCGGGGGAGACTGGTGAGAACCCTTAGCTGGGGTTGTGGCAAAAATGTGTGAGACTAGGGCAAGGGGTGGAGAATGCGTACCTGCATGCCCTCCTGGCATTGTGGCAGTGGTGACTTCTGGTGCAGCCGCATCTTGCTCTTCCTCGGCCTGGGCAACCCCAACTCCCATGACTTCTGCCCCGAGGGCCCCTTCTGTCTGGGGAATGCTCCCCACATTGGTGACATTGACACCCGAGGTGGTTTCGGCACTCGGTAGTGCTGCGACCTCGGCACTTGCTTCGGATGGGCCTGATATCGGTCGCCCAGTGGAGGGGCTTGCAAATCCTGTGCGGGGTCGCTTTGGATAGTTCGAGGGCAGTGGGCTCTGTTCTGGCCTTTTTCTTTTGGTCCTCACCAGTGGTTGTTCTGACTCTTCGAAGCTTGAGTCGTGGCCTCCTACAGGTACCTGAGGCGATCTTTGATGTGTAGCTCGGGCCTTTTCCTCTCTTCCCCTCCCCGAAGTAGTATCATCTCTTTTTGGGCTTTCGCCCGAACCTGGGGTAGCTGGAGGGATGAGGGCGACGAAGGACAAAGGCTTCCACTTTCCAGCGTTGGCTTCGTAAATTTTGGCGAAGTCTTTGTCAGTTGCCAAGAACCCATAAGAGTTCATTTTCTGTCGGTGGACCCTCATTATCCACCACTCCCTCAGCTGAGCCGCGTCCCAATTCTTTACTCCCTCCTTCAAGTCATCTTTCACTTTCTTCCAGAAGGTGGAGTTGGGGCTCGGGAGTGAATGCCGATCTGGGTCATATGCGACCTCCATTGGGTAGAATTCATGCCAGGGAGGTAAGGATTCCATCCTCTCTAGATGCCACTCCAAATCCTTTCCCCGAGGATTATTTCTTTGTTTCACAATTTCTGGATAGGGGCAAACGTGGAAGCTCTTGACCCGTATGTGGTCCCTCATCACTCCCAAAGGATCATACAGCCATTGCTGGGGAATTTGGAGCAGGCCAAACTTGGCAAGCTTTTCTTCTAAGAAGACGTTCTGATTCAGGGTGAACACTTCGATAACTCCTATCCTGAGAGGGAAGTCACAAGTGTGGGCCCATTTTCGACCCTTGCCGTAGATGGCATTAGTTGCATCACTCTGCCTCGCGACTTCCATCACGAATTGATACTCGAAGGGGTAGACTGGCAGTAAGAAGGGCTTCCCTATGAAGCCGAAGATGCGAATCACCAGCCTGTGTTAGTCGAAAAATGTCTCCCTTCTTCTCCCGGACCACTTTGCTTCTCAAGCCAAGGGGAACTCTCGGGGAGGACCCTGTTAACATACGCATGGCGGATCCCAAGAATTGCTGATTAAAGTGATAGTAGGACTCCGATGTCAATAGTAGGGGAGTCCACTGATATACTGGCAAAGGACTTCCATCCTCGCCGCTTGCCGTAATGGCAATATGAGGAAAATTATTGTGAACATGAAAGAAAAATAGCCAAACAAGAAAGGAGCAGGGCCCGAAGCGATGGCCGGTCCCAGCATTCTTCATGCTGGTGAGTTGCGCGTGTAAGCCCCTGGCCACCCATTCTGCCCAGTCGACAAAGACTGGGTCGGTGCTGGGCTTCAAAGTATCGGGGGCATTGAACTCCCCTCTGGAAATGCACTCGGCCAGGGACACCTGCCATGGATATACCGAAGCGTCGGTAGATAGGCCTGCCACCCATGCAATGATGGAAAAGAGGTCGGCATTTTTAAAGGCCTCCAAGGGAAGGGGCATTTGGGGCAATTTTCCCGAAGGGAGCCCGCTTTTGAGGCTTTGCTACAAAAATTTGATCATGTAGCCAGCAGACCTGAACCTCTCCGTTTGTTCGCTCAAAACAATGTTGTGAACCATACATCCCTCGGGTGGACCCTGCTGTGGCGCAAAAGCTGCCTGTACATCTTCTTTCAAAATTGAAAATAGCTTCTGGCCAGATGTGTCTAACACCTGTCTGGTGGCGGGCTGGTAATTCTGCGCGATGGCATTGATCAGCTCAGGGCAATGGTGAGTGGGGGGCATCAGATACCAGTATATCTGGGAGTAGTAAGTTGCAGCTCGTATGCTCTCTGTCGGGAGCCTGCTTCTCATGAGCTCAATGGTGCTTCTGAGCTCAGCTACGCTCTTCGACAGCTCCGTATCCCTGATTCTTTCCCACCTGTCGACTGGTGGTTCTAGGGGCTGCTCGTCCTCGAAATCCCCCTTTTCTTCCATGACACGCTTATCTGGGTGGAGGCCCGAATCAACGGGCCTTGGCTTCGGCCTTTTTCCATGGCCTTTTACCTTTGGTTTCTCGGGGGCTACTACTTCTAGCCCTTTTCCCTTCTCCTTGGAACTTTCCATCGTTGATGCTTAGGGCTACAAAATTTGCAATATGGAGAAAATTGGCGTCGAAGCTTTAGAGTGCGAAGTGGAAAAGTTTGCAAGTTGGCAGTAGGGTCTGTATGAGTCGTTGAGCGAGTAATCCTTTGGCTACTTGGAGTCTGCGTTATATAACCGCCAAAGACAACTACCCACATTTATGGCATGTGCCATAATTAATCCTGCACTTCTCACCTGAGAGATCATCGGTTCATCGAATTGGCCATACGATGGCGTAGTACATAGGGCCATGCGCTGTGATGATTGCGGCTGCTTAGGGAACGCAGCCGTCTGCCACCTGGTACCTATGGGTGGACTTTTCTCTCAACCGAGTCCCCTGAGGATGTACCCGATGCCTTTTCATTTAACTCGCCTATTTCGGACGCTTTTGAAGGCGACTGTCGGCACGCTCTTCTAGGCGAGCAATAAATGCTTTTGCCTTGGTCGAAACCTTGCTTGGCCAATCGTACTTTGCTGCGAACCACTTCGCATCCACTACTTCGCAAGCCAAGTTCCCAAAGGAGTTTTTTTTTTTTGTATATAGCTACCGAGGTAAAACTCAACCTGAGTTTCGAGCAGCACTTTATTTAATAGCGAAACTTTTTACAATATTCACACAGGCTTGCGGCATAATAGGCATGCCGCCACCACAAACTCAGCTTCGGATATTTATCCGATGAATCTGCAATGCCCGGACCAGATCAGATTGAACTTCAGTTGATTCTTGAAGTCCGGATGGCTCCTCCCCGAAGTTCTCCATGCTGCGAACAGAAAGCAATACAATAGTTCGTCGCTCCTGCCAGTACCCGCGCTGCTGATGCAGGATGTGGCGAAGCAATTCACCACGTGAGGACCTTCTTGGGGTAATGGTTGTAGTGATGGCTGGAACCAGAATACCGAAGAGTTCAGTGAACCGTGGACTGGGTACAAGTTCTTCCATCTCCTTGATGTTGTAATAGGGCTCTTCCGGCAAAGAGCAAACTTCTATGATCTCCTCAAGTTCAGCCTCTTGAGGTAAGCCTGATGGATTCTGGCTGAACACCTGCGTGCCATGCTCTGGGATACAAAAAGGGTGCAAAAATGTCCCCTCTTCGTTCTCAAGCGCTACCACTTGAGCTTGTTTCTCTTCTTGGCCTGTCCTCTGATGGAGATTGCAAGCACCCATATTGTTCATCGTCGGGGCAAAGCTCGCAAATTGCCATGGTTGGACTTGGATGGGATCTGCCTCTTGAGCTCCACATGACTGCATCTCAAGCTTCTGCTCAGTATGAGGAGTCTACCATGAAGAATACTGCGTTGGGCAGATAGGAGAAGCGATTATCAGAGAAAGTGATGGGGCTTCTCCCCACCGCCACTTTCTCGATAGAAACTACTCCGCTCGTACTGCTTCCTCAAAAATCTGAGGGAATCTTTGTTCGCCTGATCGCAACAAGAGGAGGCCTATGTCCGGGTGAAAAGCCCGAACATAGTAGAGGTGGGCTTGGGTGGGCGTTGGTTGAATCTCCCCTGGAACTTTCTTCCAAGTTCTGCAGAATCGGACATTGAAGTCCGTGACGCTCTCCAAGGGTGTTTTCTTGATGGTGGAGAAGTACGTCAAAAGTTGGAAGGGATCCTGAGAGCCATCAAATGTTTTGAATAGTGCTCCCGCCAAGTCATCCCATGAACGGACGCTTTTAGACCCGAGCAGTCTATACCACCGCAGCGCCCTCCCTTCCAGGGACGCAGCCAGAAGTCGGACCATGACATCTTCATGGATTATGTCGTAGAGGAACGCTAAAGCAACAACAACTTCAAGGTGCTCTCGGGCCATTCCCGTGGTGCCATCATATATTGTCAATGCCTTCAAGGCGATCTCGGGAATCTTGTGGTAGCTTTGAAGATTCAAGGGGCCTCGGTCATCCCAACTGGGAAAACTTACCCCTGCCATTATAGCAACGGTCTGCAGAGATCACGGTTATCGCCGCTAAGTCGGAGTCGCCAGATGAACATTCTTTCTCCGCTTGTGAGGTCAAGGCTGCTCACCGAACCTTGATTCCTCTGGGATATCTTCTTTCAGATTTGAAAGGCGCCTACGATCAAGAAATCTGGGTATTCAGCTCAACAGAGTCGCCAGGTGATTTTATTAGATAAAGACAAGCCAGAGATTCACCAAACTCGAACCTTCTCAAAACATGGGGGCTCCTGGTTACGAAAACCAGGTTTAGGTACTGGTCTCCACGACTTCAGAGATTCTCAGTTAAAACAGAGTCGCCAGATGCTAAGAGTCTTTCGATAATGAGGGCATCGATTCTCACTACTACTCAAAAGATGAGACTGACCGGATCTCACCGGGAACTTGTTAGAACTACTGGCTCCGGTGAAGACGGGCTAGAAATTTTCTCAAATATGGGACCTTGGGTCCCATCGGGCGTGCCAAAAACTGTTGGTCATCAAATCCGCATAGGAAAGGACTTTCGGTGGGTTTGCGTGCCCTGGACCTGTGACCAACATTGAAAGGCCGAGGGGAAGAGATGCCCCTCGTGCCAATCTCCGGAGAAAGGCCGGCTCCTATACTAATCTACTTTTGGGGTTTGAGACAAGAGTGCAGGAAAGAAATAAATAGAGTAAGGGTTAGGAAAAGAAATAAAAAGGGTAAGGGTTAGAGAAAGAAATAAAAAGAGTAAGGGTTAGAAGATGATGATTTAAGGTGGGAGAGAACAGGAAGCACGATTACTCGCTAACAACTCGAATAGCAGCAGGAAATACCAAGAATAGCATGAAGGAAACGAAATGCCAAACTTCCTATGTATCCTCTGGACGGGTTCGCAGGGTTCTCCTTTCTCTCTCGCTGGAATTCAGGGTTCATAGTAACAACGATTGAGATAAGGGAATAACAGAAACCTCGATCCACCAGGCAGCATAAAGGAAAGCGACAAGGCGTTTTTCCTCTCCTATGTATCCTTCAGGGCGAATTTTAGGGGTTCAATCCCCGATCGCACACCGGATTCAGGATTCAGAGTCTCAATACGCGAACGAGAAAAGACAAAAGAATTAAGCACAGAAGGCAGCATAAAAGAGAGAAATAGAGCACAAAAGATCTTTAGTATTAAACGCAGGACATCAAGTTACAACAACTTTCTAGCAGAAAGTTCCCCCTCTTTTACATTACATGCCTGGGTTTTTATAGAGGACCCGACCCTCTGAGTCATTATTACAAAAATGGCGGAGTACACCCTCGGGCTCTGAGAAATCGGCTCCTCGCGGCTCCCGCGACTGAGTTTTCAAATCGGTTGCCGAAACTGGCAACCGTGATCGGGTCAACCATGGAAATATTCATTTAATGCACCGCCCGAGTGTCCCCGGCTTCTGGATGCTGTGCTTGAGTGATCGTTACGCCCGTCGGGTTTTACTTCGAGGACTGTTACGTCCCTTTCATTTGCCAAAATTGGTCAACGGACTTATCGGGCAAGAAAGGGGGTATTTATAAGGGGCTTTCGATCACCTTGGGAAGCTGCCCGCCTTGGAACGTGGGCCCAAAAAGTGCTTCGCTACATCTCCCGCCTCGTCGAAGCCTTGGGCCGAAGTAGATTCTCCTTGATTTGTTCTTCACAAAATAATGCTTCGCAGAAACTACTTCGGGGATGTCGAGTGCCGAGCGAATTCCATCTTTGAAATGGGGCCCTTTGTCCTTTGCTGGCGAAACTGCTTCGGATGGAAAATGTTTCGGCCCGACTCTTTCTCAAAACTGTGGTTCGGGGAATATCCTCCCGAAGCATTCTTCTATTTTCGACACATTGTCATTTTGCTTCGGGCACCACTGCTTCGGGTGAAAATGGGTCGAAGTAGGTGTCGGAAATACTTCGGGCCCGAAGTAGTTTCCTTACCTTAGCTGATTTGGATTATGCTCTCCTCCTTCGGCGAAGTCGTTTGGATGCTGCTTCGCAAAACTTCCGCCCGAAGCGGTTGTCGAAAATGCTTCGGGTGCGAAGCGTTATCTTTGTATTTTCTTCGACGAAATTACTTCGCAAGGTTTTCGCCCGAAGTGGTGATTTGAAGTGCTTCGGGCCCAAAGCTCTTTTCACATTCTCCTCCTTTTCTTTCGGTGAAGCCGTTTTCCTTGGCTTGTTTGGTAGCGAAGCTCTTTCTTCTTCATTTTATAAAAGGGGCGATAGGGAGGGTCAAAATTGTTGTAACTTAAAATAAAAGAAAACTTTCAACAAGGAAATATTATACAAAATTCTACTATTCTTCTACCCCTTGTATAATGTGACAAAAAGTGTCAACAATAACACCTTATCTGAGCAAGATCGACAAGAACTAAAGAAGAGGAATAATGATGGGTTCATATAATGGGAGGATGAACAAGGCCAGAAGGCTAAATACTGCTAAAATTTTGATAAGAAATTTAATGAAAATCAGAATTTCAAGAATAAATTTTATAAAAAAATGGCAACAACCCCAATAACGCTAAGCCTCAACCGTAGAAATTGTAAACTTTAGTTCCAACAATCAAAGGAGAGGAGCAAAATTCAGAAAAGTAGCAAGGACCCAAATATGGATGCTACCATTGTAAAGCCCTACATTTTACTACTCAGTGTCCACATTGCCCATGGCCTAGAACGTATAATGCTAAAGGAAAGGAACATGCACAGTAGATCTACACTACAACTAGAAGTCAAAAGTTTGAGGGGTAAACTACCCCATTTATTATAAAAGGTAAGAATTTTTTAATATGCAATTGAATATTTTAATTTATAGTGGGGCCACTAATAGTTTCATTTCTTATAAGTTAGTAAAGGATATGCCATAGAAGCCAAGATATTTGGCTCATGGATGGAAAGTTGAGTATGGTTCTGGGTAAACCTACTTAGTAAACCAGTGTTTTCCTATGGCAAAAATTGCTTTAGCTAGTGGAACCATGAAAGATTACTTATATGTAGCTCCACTTCATGCCTTCGATGTGATCCTAGGTATGGATTGGTTATAGACCCATAAAGTCATAATCAATTTCCAAGATAGATGGATCGAGTATTCTGAAGAAGACAAGGAAAGACTAAGAATTCATAGCGAGTGGGGAGCATTCAAACCCCAGATTTTGTTAGCTATTCAATTAAAGAAATCCATCAAGAAAGGAGGGATAGTCTATGTGATTAAGCTAAATTAATTTGGAGAAGACCAAAATAAAGAGGCGTTGGAAACACACCCAATTTTGTAGGATTTCAAGGATGTATTTATTGAGGAGTTACCTAGACTTCCTCCTGTGCGATAATTTGATTTTACTATTGATATTATTTTAGGAGCATATTCTATATATAGATCTTTGTATAGGATGACCCCTATTGAGATGCAAGAGTTAAAAATACAACTACAAGGGCTATTGGAAAAATGGTTGATAAAACCAAGTGTGTCACCTTGGGGTGCACCAATTTTATTTGTGAAAAAGAAATATGATTCTTTAAGGTTGTGTATTGACTACAAGATGCTAAATAAAGCTACAATCAAGAACTAGTATCCCCTACCTAGAATAAAAGATTTATTTGATCAACTAAGATACACCATGGTGTTTACTAAGATCAACCTGATATCAGGGTATCACTAGTTAAGAATACATGAGGAGGATACTCACAAGACAACATTCAAGACTAGGTATGGGCACTATGAGTTTATAGTCCTACCCTTTGGACTGACTAATACCCTAGCTGCCTTCATGAATTTAATGCATGTGTTCAGAAGGCACTTGGACCAATTTATCCTTGTATTCCTAGATGATATCCTAATATACTCTCAAAACAAGGAAGAGCACGATAAACATCTCAAGATCGTGTTAGAGTTGTTAAGGGAAAACCAACTCTATGGAAATCTAGCCAAGAGCAATTTCTATATTTTAGAGGTACGATATCTAGGACATATTATATCAACACAAAGAATTTTTGTGGATCTAGAGAATATTGAAGCCATATTAAACATACCACCACCTACTAATATTACTGAGATACGAAGCTTTATGTGGTTAATAGGATACTATAGACATTGTATAAAATATTTCTCCAAGATTTTTGCAGTAATCACTAACCTTTAGAAGAAAGGGAAGGAATTCAAATGGATGAAAAAATGTGAATCTACCTTCTCATTACTAAAATAAAAACTCACTACCACACCAATATTGAAAATTTTGGATCCTCAAGGAGATTTTTCAGTATGCACTGATGCATCATTGGAAGGGTTAGGAGGAGTACTCATGCAAGAAGAGTTAGTAGTAGCTTATACTTCAAGAAATCTTAAAAAACATGAAGTTAATTATGCCACTCATGATTTAGATTTGGTTGTTGTGGTGTACACTCTAAATGTTTGGCACCACTATTTGGTGGGGAGACCTTTTGAATTGAAATCTGACCACCAAAGTCTAAGGTACATATTTACCCAACCAATACTCAATGCAAGATAGAGAAGATGGATCGATTTTCTCACTGAGTATGACTTTGAAATTGAGTACATAAAGGGGAAAGAGAATAAGGTTGTTGATACCTTGAGAAGAGGGAGACACATAGCAGTCATAACTAGAAATCACATGAATTTTATGGACCAAGTGAGACAAGAGAAATTGTGAGATGAATATTGCCTGGAAATTCGAGTGATAATGGATAGAGACCCTGAGGGTAATAAGGAGTTTGGAATGATAGATAACCTTTTGTGCTACAAAGGTAGGCTCATCATACCAAAAGTGGGCGATTTAATGAATCTATTATTGCAAGAAGCCCCTAGATCTCCTTATTTTGCTCACCTCGAAGAGACCAAAATGAGGGAAAACATGAAAAGAAACTTCTTCTGGGTAGGAATGAAGAAGAATATTACCAATTTTATCCCTTGATACCTTGAATATTAGAAGGTTAAAGCAGAATGCAAGCATCCTACATGATAGTTATATCCACATGATGTACCTATGCAAAAATGGTAGGTCATATCCATGGATTTTATAGTAGGTTTACCTAATACTAGGTACCAACATGATGCAATCCTTGTAGTAGTTGACAAATTGACTAAGGTTGCACATTTTATACCTAGAAGCACCAAGGACAATGCTCAGGTGGTGGCTAATAGATTTGCCAAATAAGTGTTCCAATTGCATCAGTTTTTAGAAGTAATCATATCTGATAGGGATTCCAAGTTCACTTATAAATTTTAGAAAGCCCTTCATCATGCAATAGGCATGAAATTGAATATGAGTTTAGCATACCACCCTGATATGTATAGTTAGAAAGAACATGTAAACCAAGTACTAGAGGACATTATTTGCATGTACTGCATGTATCATAAGTCTCATTGGAAATACTATCTATATCTGGTATATTTTACCTACAATAATCGACATCACTCATCTCTAGGAATAGCACCTTTCGATGCCTTATATAGATGAAAGTGTAGAATACCATTATCTTGGGATAACCTAGAAGATAGAGTTGTGATTGATCTAGAAATGGTCAAAGAAATAGAAGATCAATTAAATGTAATCAGGCAAAGACTCAAAGAAGTTGCTAATAGGTAGAAGAGTTATGTTGATTTAAAGAGAACTCCGAGAGAGTACTTGGTGGGAGACAAAGTTTTCCTAAGGGTTAAACCATTGAAAAGTATTATTAAATCCACAAAGTTGGATCCACGGTTTGTAGGACCCTTTGAGATCACTGAAAAGATCAGTTCGATTGCTTACCGACTTGCTTTACCTCCTAATCTATCAAAAATCCATGACACCTTCCACATATCTTTGCTTAGGAAATATATTGCTGACCCTGAACATGTGTGGGATGTTTCTAATTTACATATGGCAAATCCAAAGGCAATTGAAGTGATGCCAGTAAATATTCGTGAGTTCCATTCTAAGACTTTGCAAAATCAGACTCCTGAGAATTGTAAGGTCCATTGGGATCATTTCTCTAAAAGGAATACCAGTTGGAAGAAAGTGGAGGATATACAAAAAAACATTTTCCCTTGTATAAAAAGTTTTAAATGTAATAATTTTCTTTTGTTTGTTGTTGTTTTATAAAACTAGAAACACTTGGGATGGTGTTTAGTCCCAGTGGGATAGGATGTCATGACCCTCCCTAGCGGACTTTGTGACCTGGAAAACAATGTATTAATTTTATGGTGCTTTAATACTTGATTTTGTGTAATTAAGAAACTATGTGATGTTAGTTGATATGGAAGAACATGATACTGATAACAAGTTGCCAATGTGTAGGATCAGGTATGCTCGTAGGTGGGAGAAGTTGAATCATCCACCAAAAGCAAGGGTACTTGAGGTTGGGAAAGTGATGATAAGGCAACTCAGGGGTAACATTGATGGATACCTTCATATAGGTATGCATTATTGGTTTGTTATAATCGTTAATAACTAGCCACCTTGAGCCTCAAGTTGATAGCCTAGTAGATATTGTAAATCCTTAGGTTAAGATAGGTGACTAAGTTGACGGAAAGACTCCATTTGTATTTGTTGTATATGCTTGATTGTCTTTTACTTCATCACTATTTGTATTAGTGGGTTTGATAAATAAAAGCATGAATGAATAAGATGCCTTGAGAGCTTTTTGTCTTGATTAAAACTTCTTCCTCTCTACTTTTAAATAAATAAATAAATAAGTTTTTATTTCAAAATGATAATGGAGTTTCATTTTTAAATAAAAAGAAAAGGTTTTATTTTGAAATGATAATAGAGTTTCATTTTTAAATAAAAAGAAAGGTTCTATTATGAAATAGTAATAGAAATTCATTTTAAATTATTAAATATGTCAAAACGATAATAGAAGTGTAATCTTTAAAATGATAAATAAGTTTCTTTTATAAACAAAAGTAGTTTGTTTTAAAATATCAATAAAGTTTCAATTAAGGATAACTGATTTTAGGAGAAGTTTTTAATTATATTAAAATATTTGAAAAATATTTCTAGTACCTGAAACCTGATAAGGCTCCTGGCCCTGATGGTTTTTCTCCTAGGTTTTTTTAGGATTTTTGGGATTTGTGGGTCCTGATGTGTGTGAAGTGATAAAAAAGTTCCAGTATTTCAAGACCATACCTCATAACTTTAATTCCACATTCATTGCTATCATTCCTAAAAGCCCTAATGCCATATCATTCAATGATTTTAGGCTTGTGATTCTTTGTAATGTAGTTTACAAAATCCTCACCAAAGCTTTAGCCAATAGAATGTGATATGTTTTACATTTGATTATTGATCACTGCCCGGGGAGCTTGGTTCAAGGAAGATCTATTTTGTATGGGATTATCTTTGTTCATGAAGCCCTGCACTCTAATTCTCAAACCAAAAAGGCTACTTTTCTATTAAAACTTGACATGAACAAAGCTTATGACAGGCTGAATTGGGACTTTTTATTGGTTGTCCTAACCAGATTTGGTTTTCACCAGGATTGGGTCAATTTTATTAAAGGATGTATTTTATATTCTTGGTTTTCTATCTTAATCAGTGGCTCACTTGTTGTATACTTTCCTAGTAGCAGAGGTCTAAGGCAAGGGGATATCTTATCCCCCCTTCTATTCATCATTGCTTTTGAGGCATTAGGAAGATCAATCCATGCAGCTAGAAGATTAGGATTAATTTTTGGAATCAAGGTGACCTCCTAATCTAATGTTGTCACTCATGAAAAATTTGTTGATGATATTCTATTTTCCACTTTTGCTTTTGTTGTTGAAGCTAAATTTATCAAACATTTACTCCTCTATGAAGAAGCAGTCGGATAGAAGGTGAACTTTCAGAAAAGTAAGTTATATTTCCTCAACACTCCTCATAGAAGACAACTCAAAATTGCAAATATTTTGGGATGTGTTATCTCTACTCTACCAAAAAATTATCTGGGATTGCCTTTGTTCATTGGAATGCTTCTAAATATTTTTGAAACAATGTAATTGAAAGATTTCAAAACAAAATCACAGTTTGGAAGGGAAATCTCCTATCCTAGGTAGGAAAAGTAGTCCTAACTATGGCTTGTTTACAGAGCAACCCTATTTATTTTCTTTCGGTATTTAAGACCCAAGGTTTACCACAAGATAGATCACATTAAAAAACACTTCCTATGGACTGGTGCTGAGAAAAAAAACAAATTCCACTTGGTTGCATGGGATAAAGTTTGCAAACCAAAGAATCAGGCAGGAATCAACCTTAGAAGGATTAATATTTTAAACTTGGTACTTCTAGCAAAGCAAGCTTGGATATTACCATTAGGGAATCAAGTAGAATGGGTCACTCTTTTTAAAAGTAATACTGACAAATATCAAAATTTTATGTGATCGAGCACCTTCTGAGGGTTCAACCTTCTAGAAATCCATCAACATAATGAAACAACTCCTAAGAAGAGGCCTAAGATGGTAGGTTGGAGATGGAAAATCAATCAATTTTTGGGAAGACAAGTGGTTAGGAAATCAGCCACTTTTAGAAATCTTGAGGTTCAGAGCTTTAAAGGAATTCACTGATCCTTTGTTTGGCTATTGGGTTGCTAATTTTTTGATAGCTTCCAATGGTTCTCGCACATGGAAGAAGATTCAATGTCCCAATCTATCTACTGAAATCACTTCCTTGGAAGCCCTACTCTCTGCTTTCATTTTACCATCAAGGATCGCCAATGATCAACCTATCTGGTAATTATCTGACATAGGGGAATTTACTATCAAATCAACATACAAACTTATCCTTGCCCTTGAAGAAGTCCTCATCCCTTTCAAATTAGTGTGGACTAAGCACCTGACTGCAAAGATATCCTTTTTTTCTTGGTTGGCTATTCAAGACAGGATCCTCACTGTAGAAAATATGATTAAGCATGGAATTCCTCTTCCTAATAGGTGTTTCTTATGTCTTTCCGATTGGGAGTCTACAAGCCACATTTTCCTTTCTTGTCCTTTTTCCAGCTCCATTCTAAACAAGCTTTTTCAAAAGTTTCAAATTAGTTGGGCCAAACCTCTATCAATATTTGACTTGTTGTCTCAATGGCCCAATCCTTTCAGCAACCCATGTCTCAAAGGAATTTGGAAATTTTACCTTCATAATTATCTTTTGCAGACTTGGCTTGAGAAACAGACGAGTTTTCTCCAGAGAGGCCAAGGATTTAGATTCCATCACCAATAGAATTTTATTTTTTTCCAAGGAAAATGCTCTTTCGGCTCCTAGTAATCCTCATCCCATTCCTAGGTTTGAAGCTTCCTTACTTCAGTCCTTGCATGTTACTCTTGAGAATTCCAATCCAGGTAATACTCAAATATCAAGAAATAACATTAAATGGATACCTCCTCCCTAAGATTAGGTCAAGTTTAATTTTTATGGGGCAATAAAAATAAATCTAGGCAGAGCTGGGGCAGGTGGAATCTTAAGGGACCATAATGGAAATTTTATATTTGCATTTTCTAAATATTTTGGAGAATAATCCAACCATATAGCCGAAGCTAAGGTCTTATGGAGAGGTCTACAGTTAATCAAGCAATTTCCAAGGAAATTCATCATTAAGGGGAACTCCTTGAACGTTGTCAATTATTTAAAAAACTCCAAAACTCCAGCATGGAAGGCGAAAATTTTAATTGAAGAGGCTCATAGCCTAATACTTTTTCAACATGAATTCATTATCCAATATGTATTCAGGGAAGACAATGGTGTTGCAGATAATTTGGATAACATCGGAGTCTCTGCCCTAGGGATGAGGACATGGAATGAAACCCTTCCACGGGAAGTTGAAGAAATTGCAAGGTTGGGACTGGAATATCAACATGGATTTCATGTCCACTTGGGAGAAATTCATCATCATCATACATGGCATTGAGTTCCAGGTGGATGTTAATATCCTTGCTAAGGTGATAAGACAACCACCGGTGGGAAGAATAGTGCGTAGGGACAAGCATAACTGGGAGATTGAACTCAAAAAATTTGAGCTGAAATCACCTATGAGAAGGATTATCAAGTTGGGGATGGTTCGTGAAGACTTACCCACACCTTGGAAAGAGGTGATGAAGCTTGTTATGGAATATATCACTATGTATGACCTTGGTTTCCAACTCAGAATCTTCTATATTTCATTCGTGAACCACTTCAGAGAGGTCAAGCCGCTAAACATTCCTGAATTCCCTTAATTTTTGATGGATTACTCCATAACTATAACACACTCGAAGAAGAAGGAAGCCTAACCCTATCACCAAGGGCTTTTCAAAGTCCTGTATGCTTATCTTCTAGATAATTTTCCTAAAGCAAATGTGTTTTCTCAGGACCAACAGATAGAGAACACAGAGGAGGATACGCCCTCCACTCCTATATCTAAGGTTTGCGGCTCCAAAAGGAAGAATATGGATGAAGGCCACCAGGATGTTGATTTCTTGCCAAGAAATAAGGGCAAAGCTGAGGCTACCCCAATGAGGAGTTCTCAATGCCTTAAGAATAAGGAAGTCCAAAATCAAGGAAAGACATAGGGTGTGGCTAAAGAAGATCCTGATGATCCTGTGGAGAATATTCTCCAAGAATATGTAGTCAAGACCACCACTAGCATGATTTTTTATCTGGAGAGCACCATGGATGCAATTTCAAGGGCAATTACCCAAATGAAAGAGCATAGGAATGCTCTGAACCTTTTTTTCTTCTATGATAACTTCGTAGAGGATACTCCTATCAAGACTGCTATTGAAGCCAAACCAGAGGTCAAGGATGATGATGTCATGGAAATTGCAAAGGATGTATTCAAGGATGTCCCTAAGGATGCTCCAAAGGATGTCAAAAAGGATGACATCAAAGACTTTGTAATTGCCTAAAAGGTTGTTCTTTTGTGGTTTTACATTTTTGTCTGGTCTGGGCCTTTCCTAGTTTCTTGTTGGTTTGTTTACATTCTCCTTTAAGTTTTTAGGTTTTCAAGGATGCTTCATTGTTTTTTGAGGATAGTGCATCCTTTTATCTAGATGATGTACTAAGGCATTTGTGTGCATTTCAAAATACCTGCATCAATAAAAATTTTAACTTATCAAAAAAATATATTTGAAAAAATTTGTCCTATCCTCTAATTAATTCAAAATCTACTTTGTAAGAAAATAATATTTCTTTTTGAAAGTGGATGAGGTTCACACTATGAAGAGAATCTTTTAGTCGTAGCTTCCTCAAGGGAATATATCAAAAAACCCTTGGAAGAATGATTTAAAAATGGAAAAACATCTTGTTGTCCACCAAGAGGATAAGGAAATTGAATACAGATAGGTATGAGTTGAATGAGGAAGGAGGGTGATGGACGAAATTTTGGGACCTTCACTCCTCAAGGAATAAGATGTTTTGGTTTTGAAATAAAAATGAGAAATTGAGGAGAAATCACTCACGAAGTATCGACAAAGAAGAAGTAAAAAAAGGGAACAAGACACCTGCAGGACGATACTCTAGAGAGCTAAGAAATCGCTAGGGTTATCAATTTGGATTCATGTTTACTATCTCATGTCCCTTGGGACATATTTGCTTTTATATTTTTGCTAGTTTTGGTTAGTTGAGACATCATTTACTCTTTTTCAACGTATGTTGGGTCAGTCCTAGTTCGCTATTGGGTACGTAGAGCTTGAGATCTCTATGTCACTGTCTCGTTTTCTTGAAACCTAGCTGGAAAATACCTTGGACCACTATGAGCTACTAAAACTCATTAGTTGAGTCATTTGTGATGATAAAGGGTTGTACCCTTTCACTGTAACTCACCTCTAACAGTGGTTTAGTGTGCACTATCTTGTAAACTTTCCCTCTATGCCTTGTTGCTAGGGTGTTGTTGGTTTAGAACTAAACCTTTGAATGCTTTGATTAATAACATTATGATCCCAGTAGAGGAAGTTCTATGTTTTGTTCAACTCAAACTTTGTAAACCACATCGCCTTGTTGTTTCCATCCAAAAAAATTATTGGGTAAGGTTTGATTGTGTTTATGTCAAGTTAGTGGACTGGGAGCCACACTCCTTGTGTATGTGTTTCATTACCTCTCACCTAGTCATTTTTCAAACATACCATGTAGGGATGGGTGCTTTGTATAGTCGACAAACCTTCATCTTCCTTTGTAATAGATATGCTTGCACCGAGGCTTCGCTTGAAGGTGGTGCAACGTGTTCACATTAACCCGCTTCTACTCTAGCATCCCTCTATCTAAATTAAGTTGTGCTCTATGTAACCGTGTGGGGGCCATCGTCGATAGTTGAGAGCACCACATGTTGAGTGATGGCTCGGTATCTGTTGCTTAGGCAGACCATTACATTGGTCGACACCCCTAGTGGGCCTAATGCACCTTCGTGTATGTTTCTTTTAACCTTCTGTCTTGTTTGGGAAGCTAAATGTATTGTTAACTATTGAGTGATATTTTAATTAAATATAAGGGTTTTATAATGGTCTCATTAATTAAAATTGTGCATTTTAAATTAATGAAAAGAAAGGAGTTTTATAATAGCTTTGTTAATTGAAGTTGTGAACTTTATATTAATGAAAGGTAAAATTATAATGGCTTTGTTAATTGAAGTTGTGAACTTTAGATTAATGAAAGGTAAAATTATAATAGCTTTGTTAATTGAATTTGTGAACTTTAGATTAATGAAAGGTAAAATTATAATAGCTTTGTTAATTGAAGTTGTGAACTTTAGATTAATGGAAGGAAAATATTATAATGGTTTTATTAATTTGAGTTGTGAGCTTTAGTTAATAAAAAAAATGGTTTATTTATGGATTAAGGTAGGTGACTTTGATTCATTAAATAAGTAGTATTAGTTTGTTTGTAAACTAAGGGTATGGGACTTTGGTTTATGAAATGAACAAAAAGGGATTATTTTTAATTAAAGTAGTAAAAGATTTAATTTAGCAAATGAGTGAGAAGATTATTTTATAGATTGAAGGTATGGGACTTTAATTATTTAAAACAAGACAAGTTTGATTAAAGTAAAACCGTGATCTAAGTTGTGTATGTTGAATGACTCTCTAAAGATACTTGAGAGGTGATAGTAAAAGTAATGATTCTTTTATGATATCAACTATGCATTAGATGGTTAGAAATTTGATTAAATTTGTATAGTTGCAATTTGGTAAAGTTTATGTTAAATGCATTTAGAGGCATGCCTATCCTGAACCATGAGTGTCCTGATCCCCTACTATCCTCAATGATCAATGAAAAGGAAGGGAGGACCAAATAAGTAGATGGGACTAATGCACCAGTTGTTCTCTACTTGTAGTAAATCTACTTGTGCTCAATTAGATTAGAACTGTGGGGAGATTTACCTAATGGTGTTGATGTAATAATTGTTTAACTATTGAAGGATGTACTTTTAAATTAATATTTGATGTATCTATGCTTTGTATTTAAATAATTTCCAGTTAATGCTTATCTTCTTGGATATTACTTTCTTTTAAATATCTTTGCATGCTTTATCAGTTATGTTTTGTTAGATTTAGTATCTAGATCTATCTTTGTTTTCCTTACTTAAAAAATAATAATATTAATGATAAGTTCTAAGGTGAACTTAGAGGGTGACCTAAGGGATTGAAACCCCCTTAGGGTGAAGTTTGAACATAGTGGACCTAAGGTATTAAGACCCCTTATGAAGAAACATAACTAGGTTGTGGAAAGACTACATATGAGTTAAGATAGTTTTTTTAAAGACAAGATTGATAGCTTAACTCACAATACATGTAACATAATTATGCATAATGGCTTGTGTAGAGTATGGGATGTGCATATACCTTATAATGGTTGAATGTGATAAGTTTAGCTCATCAATATTTATGAGATTGATAGACTTATTTTCATGACATACAATACGCTTACGCATAATGGCTTGCGTAAGGAAATCATATGAGATGTAGCTCTTTGAGGAACTTAGGGGTTTTTTTAAACATTAAGTTAACCTAAGGTTGGTTAGGGGTTTATGAATCCCTCTCCTTAATAAAAAAAAAACTTTATTTTCTGTGTGTTTCTTGTTTCTTGTTTTTTAGGGTTACAATTTTGCTACTTTTGGATGATATATTGACCTTGCAATATTTGTTGTTGATTTTGATGGAAATTGCTAGTTTTGTGTAACATTCTAATTTTGTTGTTGATTTTACAAAGTCAGTTGATTTTGCATAGTACTTTGAATTTTTTGACCTTTTTGGTTCTACACCATAGGTTGATTTTGTGTAGTGGATTAGCCCAATGCCCTAGGTTAATTTTTCTAACTAGTTCCAACTTATTATTTTGATTCAAATGTTTTGCACTCAACACAACTTGTTGATTTGATCCAACCAATTGTTGATTGGTTATAACTTATTGTTGATTTGATACTTTGGATGACCATTTGTTGTGAAGGTATACAAATCATCATTCCAAATTGTATGCTTCAACGATAGATTGAGGTGATGGTTCAAGTGGCATGTCATATAGTAGATTTATTACTATAGACTAGGGAAATGGCTTTGGCATGGCCTAAGCTTAACTATATTGATTCATGGTTAGGACTTCTTGACTATTAGGTTGTCCTACTAAGGAATAAGGGTTGACTTATACCAATGGAGTTAGAGATAATGATTTTGTTGCCATATAAGGAGGATCTATGTTTGTATTAGGTTTAATAGAAGCTATCATTGTTTTCTTCTCTTTATCAATGTTCTTAGTATTTGGAGTCTCATATAGCTCTTTCAACTCTTGAATCCAAATGGAATCAGTAGGATTCCTACCCTTAGAGAAATTTGTTTGATAAGTAGTTTAGGTAAACTTAGCATCCTTTTTTGATAGGTGATATTTTGACCTTGTATTCATAAATCTCGAGTTATTTTGTAAGGTTATCCTAGTATTACTTGTTTGAAACTACTTGAAAATAATCAATTAAGCCTTAATAATTAGAATTTTAAAAACATCACCCTTTTGATGTGATGTGTACTTTGGGCTAATAGCGGAGCACATTATTATAGGAGAGTAAAGTGAAATTTTCAACACTAAGATAACTTAAAGAATTCTAAAACTCCAAATTTGGCCAAAGGGTAAGAAGCATATAATCCAAGATTATGGGGCTTATTTTTGCATGCAACATGCACAAATGTTACTAAAATATTGGGGCAAACCATTTTCAACATTGTGAAGCACACTTAAAGATAATAAGACAAAATTTAGATGCTTGGTAAAATTCAAAGCAATATAGTTTTAGAAGGATTTGCAAATCACTCAAACACAATAGAATATTAACAAAAATATGTGAGTATTCTAACGCATGGAGGAAAATTTGGAATAATTTTTTTTTGGAGCCAATTGATATTGTAGTCATTGATGATATAAATACAATTGATATAGTCAATTGTATGACAATTCTACTTGTATGACAATTATAAACTTACACTTGTATGGTAAAGTCTCAACATTTATTTGTGTGACAACTTGATAACTTGTATGACAAGTTTCTCTCACTTGTACTACATAGTCACAATCCACTTGAATGACAACTCTAAAAAATTATCACCCTGTTTGCAATAACTTGTATAGAAACAACTTCATGAACACTCCTTGTATGATAACCTTTATCATATAACACTCTAATTGCAATACTTGTATGTCATATTATACAATTATTAAAGGACTACAACTCCTATCTACAACCTTGCACAAACATAAATTGACACACACAAATTGACAATCTACTACAACAATGGTATCACACAAATATACACATACACAAATTAAAATGGAATATCACGACATTAGAACTTCCTATATGACACATGCATTACAAATGTTTGCACTTGAATTACATACATATACACTTTCATTACATAGATGTTATCATATCACGACACACTCCTATAATCCTCATACACTCTCCAATGCACAATGTGTTCCACCATAGCACACAATTGAATGGGGGGTTCTTTTATGCTTGTGGGTCGATCATTAGAAGCAATTACCACCTAAAACACCTCACCACTTAACTACCCACATTCTTATTATGCAAACATTACATTAGTCATACATTTACAAATTAACTTATGTCATCATTATACTAGATGTCAATTAACAAAATGGTATTTCACTTACATGTACATTTGAATTATATTTAATTTACATCTCATTTTGTACATATTTACACTTATTTTCCTATGTACAATATCTACTTGGTAGTTGGTCAGAACTAGCTCCTATATCTGCTCTCCTATTTAGATTGGTCAACATCCTTGTCGACAGTTATCTCTACTCCTAGGGGCTAGGATTTTGTTGATGCTAAGGAGTTGGAATAGGTATTCTTATCTCTTTTTTATTTACAATTTGAGGGATTTGCTATTGTTCTTTTGGATGATGTTGTACTTGAGGTTGAGCCTTCATCCATTGTTGCTCCAACCTCCTATGCCTCTTATCTCTTTGCGTTGACTTTGTCCTTGATTATCTCTTAGCTTAATTTGAATCCTCACTTTCTCCATCTCCCACAGGATTCAATATCTTCTTTGTCCTTATCAAATAACTAGACTTCCTTAGTGGCATCACATTGGTCCACCTAAAATTTTTTGATGCATACTATGATATTTCCTTAGGAGGATTTAACTCTAGAAACTATACCTTCAACTATGTTGCAACATTCATCAAAAGTGCAATGGCATGGAAAGCCATTGAAAATTTTTGGGTATAATACATCAAGAAATTCCTAATATGGTATGACAAGTAGTATGTACAATCATACACAATATCATATGTTATTCCTTATACATAACATATGATCCAAGTGGGCATCTTTGGGGCTCTTTGCTCTCCCAAGAGTTTTAACATGATAACATTCATTACATATTGTAGTTCCAATTTCTTTAATTGTTGCATCTTTCAAATTTGCTATCTCTTTAAAATTGACATTGGGGATATCATTAATTAACGTCCTCCTTCGGTTCACATCCACTAGCTCATTCCTACTCGGTATTCCATTATTTGACAACTCAAATATCATTTGGGAATTGCTTGTTAAAAATCCCACTTGTACCTCCTAGTTATCAATTCTAACTCTACTAGTATTTTGTTGTATATTGTATATCTACAACATTTGTAACAAATACTCTTTGAAGAATTTCTTATCAAAATTTAAAATCTGCAATATACATTCTTAAATGTTGTCTTCAATGGATTATCTTTTAGACTTGAAACCATTTTTGACAAAACTCTCATGTTGGTTGTACCCATGTGATATCTTTCAAGGGAATTATCATTCTTTCCTTCCCCTTGATCTTCTCCCCCTCCTAAAATGAAGCCTCAACTTCTCACTCCTCTAGTGTGTTGGTCCTTGGCCTTTATTTAGAATATCCAACATGTTGCTTACTACTACCTCGTTTGGTGTTTGAGTTGCATTATCTCTCCCTTCCTCGCATGCACTTCATTTGACACCTTCTCCATGTGAACAAGATTCTATCTACATCATCAAGTAAGATGGAATCCTTCTATGCTATTGTTCCACTTGATGAATTCTCTCCTTGATACTTGGTGGCTTTTATATTTTTATTTCTCAATGACTCTAACTAGCTTATACTTATGCTTGTACAATGCTCGCCATAAACATACTTATGCTTGTATGATCCCTTGTTGTACATAATATTTTTCTTGTATAATAGACACTTTGGTCTTGTATGATCCCTTGTACACAATATTATGCTTGTACATGTTTAAACACCTACTTGTACAACACTATACTCAAAATTGAACTTGTACGATGGTATCATACCCATCCACCTATACAATTGACCTCTTACACCAATCTATATGATGTTGTACAATCTTATTCCACCTGTATGGTGGTGTTTCTTCAATTTGGTCATTCACCCTCTTGTTCATTCAACCTTTACCACTACTTGTATGATAACCTTAATTTTTTTATCTTTTATGCAATTCTTATCTCTTTTGTCGTTCGATCTCTAAGACCACATCCATATGGCTATACACAACTACAAACCATAAACCCTTGCACATATTTACTATAGAATTGTTTCACTTCAATGATCATCCATACAATTGTACAACTATAGAATTTACACTTTGTAAAAGCCTCATTTTTGCAACATTGTCCTTTGTAGTTCCTTTGTTAGAACAAAAGCTCCTTCTCAGGGCACATTTGTTAGTTCTACATTCTTCTATTGATAGTTTTCCACCTTGTATCATCACCTCTTGTGTCAATACCTCTCCTCAGCAATGCACTTGCATGTTTCTTTTCTTCTCTATACTACTTCCACTCGCCTTCAACATGTACATGTAGGTTTCATTCTTCCTTCTCCATAAGGGGTTGAGAAAAATACAATGTTCAAGCCTTCTTGATGCACAATTTCGTGGGGGTGGTTGGTACCCATGCATAAATAATAATTATTTTCCACCTTGCCATGTTGCATGTAATTGACCTTGCACTTTTTCATTTTTTATGACCTATTTCTGAGTTTATCTTTGTCATATACTTTGCATGGCCACTCAAACTACCAATTCTACTATGTCACTTTGGTAACTTAGTTTATTCCTCCTAACTTCAATTTTCTTCTTGCTTTGTTGTATGATTCCTTGTATTTGTATGACCATATTCATAACAACACCCTCACCTTTGTTTGTATGGTGATATTTCATACAAGTATCACTAGTTGTATGACACTCTTGACTTGTATGGTCATCTACACTTGCACAACATGCTTCATCTATATGGTAGATTCTTCTACTTGTATGATAGTATGTAATACACATGTTATTTATACGATAATATTCAATCTACCATTCACTCATTCAACAAAATGTTTTACC
This sequence comes from Wollemia nobilis, assembly GCA_028583015.1. Lineage (NCBI taxonomy): Eukaryota > Viridiplantae > Streptophyta > Pinopsida > Araucariales > Araucariaceae > Wollemia > Wollemia nobilis. Next base: position 2,445,569 of record JAQPPZ010003107.1, read on the forward strand.
TTTTATTTTATCACTTTTTTATTATCATCCACTTGCCTTGTTCAATCTAGGTGATTTACCTGCACACCTTCTCATCGCCTAGGCCATCTTCACTGTCCCCTTTGTGATGATAATTTCTTATTAGACATATTAATTCCTTTATTTTTTACTCTTAGAAAAACCTCCTAGCTTAGGACTACCTATTCCTTCATCTAGCTTGATTAATCCATTGTTTGTTTCTCCAAATATTTAGTTTGGATGACAACCAAGAGGAAGTTCTAATGGACCATATTAATGGTTGGTGGGTAATTGGTTGTTTGTAACACCATTAGATAATGATCTTAATGGCCCATCCTACTGATTATGTAGCCTAGAGATAGTTGGAGGGAAAAATATTCCCCTCAAATTATTGGGAGAGAGGCCAACCAACCTCATCCATTGGTTGGGTAAATTTAGATGGTTGTGAAGACCTAATAGCCCTCCCAAGCTATGTGTTTCCTATACCAATTTTGGAGTATCTAGTAGTCATTGTGAACTACTTGGATCTCCTACTTCATCATTTGCAATTACTAGTGGATCTTCCAACCTTCTTCTTGTTCGCATTTCCTCCTTAGAGTTAGTTTGAGTGCTTCTTTTTTCTACATGGAGAAATGGTTTAAGTCTTAGTGTACTCCTTTTGACAAGTCTCCTAAGTCATGAACTTGATCTTGAACTATTAGAACCATTATATCTTGTGGAAACCATACTTCTAGTATCTATTTGTCAATTCCTCTCATCTCCTCATTGAGATGTAGGTGTTTCAAATGTATCTCAATAATATCTTGTTTACCTCTTATATTCTTCTTATTCCTTTCTCAATATCCTTTATTATTCTTGTAGTTTTTTTATCATTTTTTTCCCTCATTTGTGCATTTTATCTTTAAATTTACTCACATTCTTCTTGCAAATATTTTGTTTCAAGGCGTATTCATTTGTGTTGAAGAGAAACTCTTGTTATTAGACTCATTCCCTTATACTCACTACCATCACTTTGAGGTTCATGGTTGGATGGATCTCCTCCATTTTCCATTATCACCAATCACTATTCTTGTTCTTCTATTGTATTTGGGAATCTAACATGCACCCATGATCATATTTGCTCTGTTGGATGAGGTTCCAACTCTTCCTATTCAATCATGGATTACTCTCTATTTTTATTCTCAAACAATCAAATAAAATCTAGATCAACTTGTGATGCATCATTTTCTTCATTGGTCCTACTCGACTCTTCTCTTTCATGGACCACTATTCCTTCAAAAAAATTGAAGACTATTGCAGTGCTTCAACTAGTATTCTAATGGTTTCCTCTTCAATTGGTTTAATATTTGACCATATTGGCGTGCACCTTCACCTTGTATAGCTTCAATATTTATCCATTAACCATCTTGGGAAATTGGGTCCCATCCAAATTTTACAACTTTACCATACCATTATCCATTATTTCTACCACTCGGAAGGGCCCAAGCCATAGGATCTTCAACTTCCTTGGTTTGATTTGTCATCACCCAAAAACCTATCTTGATTTGGAGAGTTTTTTGTAATTACACCTTAATTAGGGTAAGAACCACATAGTTATCATTAATCCATTTGCAGACGCACCAATCTCTACTGCTTACATAATTTTTTTTATGCAAGAGTACCAGATGATGCTCACTCTTAAGTTATTGATCTCAACATAAATGGTTAAATCATTATTTTATATTTAGATCGAGAAGGTCATTTACTTCTAGTCTATTGAAATGGTCATTCATTTTCAGTCAGTCAAAAAGATCATTCCTTTCCAATCATTCAAAAAGATCATTCCTTTCCAGTCATTCAGAAGGTCATTCCTTTCCAATCATTCGAAAAGGTCATACATTTTTCAATCATTCAAAAAAAACAAGTGCTAATCTCTACACCCCACACATTCCATCTGTGAGGATACGCTTAGCACCTCAGCCATCTATCACACCACTTAGATGAACTAAACATCCTAGACCATGAGTTCATGTGAGTATTATTCTCTTCATAATAGTCTCGACTAACACAAGTTAATAAAGGATCCTTACATTACTAGCAACAATTGTTTAGATTAAGGTGCTCAAGGTCATAGGCTTCCTTTCCTTCAATCATCTAACAATAATTCATATGGTGTAAGCTTATCGTAAACAATGAGCTTCTAAAAGGTACATAAATTCCTTACTTATAAATTTACTATCCACTTCAGCATCTAACCATACCGATTACTACCAAAAACAAGTTGCCAATCCAGCTAATCCATAACCCTTCTTGAGTCACCCAAACATTGACTCTTCTATTAAGATCTGCTGATTCGAAGCTACTTACGAAAGCTATTATAACAACTTCTACTTTGTGGGTTTCCAAAGTGCTATAGGATGCGCTACTTCGGTAATCATCCTTTGGAATGGTAGTTCCACTTCCTAACAAGATCCTATCTTTGATTTAGTAAAATATCATTGTTAATTAATTCTTCTTCACATCACAGCCCTAGCATTAACAATTAATCTCTCATATCCTGGAAAGAGATAACTATCAATCAACTATGTAATAACTTTGGCAGTTAACCCAACTGAAGCATATTTACAACAGCACCCTTAAATATGGAAATATATCTCAGTTTCAATGTTACAGTTGTTGATTACATACTATGCTGGGTCGTTCAATTGCCAGCTCTATTCATACATATTTTACAGCAATACATTTCACCGTAACTATTCTCTTTCTCTCTTAAGAAGTTAATCAACATCTTTTCATGCTTCAATATAAGCACATATCTAGGTATGAAAGACTAAGTAGGGCTTCAACACACTGGAAGTCACAGACGTCCTTAATTTACTTTTCTTCCAGCAACACAGCATTCAGTTGAAGTCTTTCAACATCACGGCATTCAGTCGACGTCTTTCAGCAACACGCGAATCCTCTACTTCCGATCTCTCCATGAACTCACTGAGAACAAGATTGCCCTTTTGATGGGGATCAGATATGGCTCCCACATCTATAACGATGCATTTCTTTTTACAAGCATTATATCCACACATCAACAATTCGAAGAAGCTATCGAAAAACATCAAGAAAGAATGCATCCTTTTTACCAAAAAATGGAGTTTCCTTTTTATTAAACAATCTGTTCCATATTCCATTATAGAGCTTCTATCATGCCATTCAGAACTACAAACAAATTATCAAATGTGAAGTAAGATAACTACTTCTTTTATTTACAAACAAATCAAAAATGTTCATCATCTTCCGCAGAAACATATATAAATAATTCCTTTCCTTATAACTACATTTCCAACTTAATCAAATACAAGAGATCTACTACCAAACATTTCTTACACACAGATTATCTTTATCGTTTTCTGCTAAGTTTATAAAGAAGTCACAAAGCATAAACTCACTTGCATAAAGTAAAATTCATACCATCCGGTACAACATTACCAAGTATTTTGGATACTCTCTGCTCATACTGCCGCAAGACAAAATAACTATATCACATATAGCTATGAGTACTAAGGTAAAATTGGTCTCTTATTTCTATGTTCTGACATGCTCAAAATTCATTGCCCTCTAAACAATAAAATGACCGGGCCGGCTATACATATAAACCTTCCTTAACTGACAACGCCTAAAAGCCTTCTCGCATCGAGTGACATCCTAATGGAGAATATTGAAAGCATAAGCAACCCAAATCTACTCCTTTGGTTCGTTGTCAGTTCACCTACCCTCCAATAATCAAAAGTAGCTCACAACGTAATTCTATATCACAAAAAGATATTATCCAATATATTTTGCAATAACAGGTTCTACCACTGTTTACTATGGTTGCGACTCTCCAAAATATTTTGCAGATGTATGGAAAACTTCCAATGCAAAACCCAAAACCATAGATATCACTCACAAGTTGCAAACCAAAATCTAGCTGCCCATTTGAGTTTTTCTTGAGCCAGACTTCTATAAGCTAAAATGTAACAAAGCAATTCATTCGTTTCTTTCTAAAAAGTAAACCGAAGGACACCGATAAGCATTGCTAATTGTTTACATAAAAGCTACCACATTGCATATGTACTTGAATCACGTTCAACCTCTAGGCTAAGAAGTGAATCAAATGGAAAACTAATCATTACTTACAGCAAAATAAAGCTCCTGACACCCGCCGATAGTTCCAATTGCAGAGTTCCAGAAGCAAAACCAGCAAGTCTAGATGTTTTCTGCACCTTCCAAATGACTTTCCTTTCCTTCCTTCACCCAATCCCATTTTCAAAAATCGTTTCTAACTTTATTCCTTTCAAAAATATCCGGCCGTGCTTCCACTAATCGATATTTCGACAAGTTCTTCCACAACACTTACTTCCAAACCAAAACTTAACTTCTCCACTCCGTTGAAACATTCAGAAAGAATCCAGCTAAACAATATCATTTGAAACAACACTCACCGCTACCAATATCCAGTTATCATCTATTAATACGATGAGCATCTAGTCAAATCACATTCCTCGCAATAATAAAGAGAATCCTTTCTTTTTTTTCTTTTAAAGAAGATAATAAATACAATCAAGTATTTATCATTTCATGCAATAATGCTTTTATCCTTAATAATCTCTTAATAATCTCCTATCAGTAATTAGTTATTATGGAATCAGATAAACCCAACTTATCGTTAAAATTTCTTTATCATATGCAAATTTATGATATGCATCTTCATGAAAGAAGGTATTTATTCATGTTGCCTTCCCAAATATTTTGAGAATTAACCCATCACATTATTTTCTTAGGGGATTTTGTTCTCGGTGGTTAGTTCCTTCTTCCACCTACAAGAAAACCCATTCCTGTGCAAACACAACTCTATTAGTAGTATCATATTCTAACATAAAATGTATGTTTCACATAATGTAACAAGTCATTATCCAACATTCATAAATAAATATAAATATCACATCCTTCCATAGGATTCATATGTTCTTGAATAGCTAAACTGGAAGTAACCATTCATTCCATCAGTAAAGTAATCATAGCAAAGCATACATCCATAAAAATAAAAATTCTACCAAGGGAGGATCATGATATGATTTCATGCTTACCATTAAACTTTAATACCAAGTCACTTGGTCTCAACATCGTCTTTCTTAGATGCTTGTCATGCAATATTTATCTCTGAAATTGGGCAATCTCCATTACCCACTAAGCCATGAACCATTTTGCATCTAATTGTACAAGTGTTGTGAGCCTCTCCTCTAGGCTCTTTTAGTCTCCCAGACAATTTTGAACCACCACCCTCAATCTTAGTAATAGGAACTCTACTGGCATTACTACCTCTTGCCCATACATCAACTAGAATGATATATGGTTTGTTGTTTATTGAATGTTATCTAGTATACCCATAAAACTATTGGCAACCTTTTCTCCTAGTTGACACCTTCTATACCATACGTCTTATAAAAGAGAAAGACCCAATTTATCACCTTTGTTTTCCAATTTTCCTTAGGATAGTATAAACTTGATAATGAATGCAATATCTTGAACTCAATGGTTAGCCTTTGAATTATCTCATTGATAAAGTGTCCTCCTCAATCATTTATTAGTTGTAAGGGCATGCCAAGCCTTGTAAATATTTTTTCATAAAAGAATCAGATCGTACTCCTCGTAGAATTATCAAACAATACTCTTACCTCCTTCCACTTTGTCAAATATTCTATCACCACCATAATATATTTGCATTTTCTCTATCAACTTATTTTTAATGGTCCAAAAAAATTGAGACCTCATCTTTCAAAAAATCCCTACAGCTATGATGGGTACAATGGTATGAATTCCCTTTTTAGGAACTTCCCAACATGCTAGTATGTATCACATGCTTTAAAACACTCCCTTGCATTGCAATAAAGGGTGGGCCACCATAGCCCTACCAACAATAATTTTCTTGTTGTTACATTTGGTCCCATGTGTCCTCTGGCCAAACATTCATGATCCTCTCTAAACATTGTGTTCACTTCCTCATCCATGACACATCTCACAAAACCCCATCAAGTCCAATTTTGTACAAGCCTACTGCCAACTAGAATGGTGCCAATTTGACAATGATGTATTTCTTGTATGGTGTCATCTTCTCTTTTAGAAACTCTTCTTTTGATAAATTTTCACCAATGTGGTATATACCATGTTTGTATTGTACTCACAACAAACAGATAAGTGTATAGAAACTCGCCTGAAAATTCTTTTGTAGGTTTTCCTAAGGGAATCCTTGATAATTGATACACTATCATATTTCTTCTTTTTGGGTCTCACTACTACCCAAAACATGAACTATTATAGTGCAACGAGCCACTGCCTAACTCGTCTATGAATGGTCAACTTGATTAGATACAACAATGCTTGGTGGTCTACATAGGAAGCAAAGGGATTGGCTAGAAGATAATATTTGAACTTTCTATTACATATACCATTCCCAAGGCTTCCCTCTCTGTCATGTTGTAATTCATTTTTTCTTATGGCAATAGCCAACTTTAAAAATAAATAGGTTGATCTAGCTCAAATTTTCCCTATTGGACCAACCCACATCCAATTGCAAAATTAGATGCATCTACATGGACATGAAATATATTATGCCATTATAGAAACACTATAATAGACATGCATGCCAACTTTACCTTCAACTCTTCAAAGGACTTCTGATGCTCCTTTGTGCACCTAAAAGAAATATTTTTACACATCAAGACATCCAATGGATGGACACGTGCATTTTTTTTAATAAATATCCTATAATACTCGATGTCCTAAGGAATTTAATGAGCTGACATCATATAGCTCCTCCATTCTGATTATCACTCGTATTTTGTTGGGGTCTATCTTCAATCCTTTACAAACAACATGTCCCAAAAACTTACCATATGGACCAACAATTTACACTTTTGGGATTTGGTGACAAATGAGCATTCGTACAAAACCTCATGCATTCCTCCAATACCTTCAGATGCTCATATTTTCTCCCATACAATGATTAATCATCTAAGAATACCTTGAAATTTCCTTTGAAAATTTGCTCAAAGATATGCAGGATTATCCTCTAGAATGTAGCTAGAGCATTGAATAAGCCAAACAATATCTGGTTATGTCCATGTATCCCAATATCTACTATAAAGGTTATCTTCAACTTATTATTGGTAATAATAATTTGATTGTATCCCAAGAATCTATCCAAAAAATGAATATATTGTTTGTCTTGTTACTTCTTCCAATATTGAATTAGTAAATGGAATAGAGAAGAGATGATTTCTTTGTTATAGAATTCAAGCTCCAAAAATCCACACAGATGTGGATTTAGTTTTCCTTCTTCAAGGTAATGATGTTGATGACACCCACTCACTCACCATGACCTTGAAGATTATATCCACATCCAACATTTTTTATATTTTTGTATTCACCATGGATGCATACTTTGGGTTCATTTGGTATGGTCTCCTCATGACTAGCTATACACCTAGAATCAATGGGATTCGATGTACATACAAATCTAGTGGGATCCCTTTCAAATACTTGTACATCCATGCAAAGACATATTTATATTGCATGAATATTTTAAAAGCAATAAATTTTAAAACTAGATCTCAATTGTCTTTTCAATTTGTAATTTTCTCATCCTTTTTGTCATCGATATTTACCTAAAATATCTTTGGATCTTAGTACTGAATGATGTCAAGTTCTTTTGTTGCATTTATCAATATAATGTGTTAGCTTCTCATCAATCACTATGTCACTGATAATGTACTTTGTAAAGTTCTTGGAAAAATTCATTTCTTATTTTATTTCTCCTTTAGTGTAGACTCTTCTTACTTGATTCATCGACCTCATACATGGTATGCCTTCCTTCATCATGGTCAACTTCTTTTGGTTGAAGCATAGACAATATGGTAGAAAATTTCATAGTCCTCCAATTTCCAATGGAGAAGTCCAATGTGTGAATCATTATCATCTTCCATACATTCTTGAAGTTTCAAAAATCCTTCGTTCGACTCATGTACACTATCATAATCTAATGATAAACTCTTTGAATCATCAATATCTTGACTTGTGAACTGATGGTTCAAATTTATCATATATTGTGTTGTTTCTTCTTGAATGTAAGATAACGTTTTTCCTAGTTATGATTTATTTTTGCCATGTGTAGCCATCCATACCCAAAAAATGCATCATATGATGGTTTTTGCATGGCAATTACTATGAAGTCCATAATAAACTCCTCATCAATGATCTTCATTTTTGGGCTATCGGCACTATATTTCAATGTCAAACTGATCTATACCATACAACTAAAAATTTAGAGACTACAAAATAATGCTCCAATATCTCTCCAAGTCTTCTCAAGCATTACATTCACACTTAACCCTTAATCTATGATCATTTGAGTCAACTTATGGTTTAACAAATCCATAAATTAATGTTAACTTCTGTTGAGTGGTATTTTCACCCAATTGTGAAAGTACACTCTCCTTTAGGATTTGGGTTCCAAATCCCCTCTTGCAAAGAAGTTAAACAAACAACTTCTCCAAGGTCTCCGTTGTATTAGCATTTGCATATGTGTATTAGTAATCTCAAATAAAGATATTCAATTTAAATGCTTGGAACACCTTAGTGATTGCAAGTAACTGTAAACAAGGGGCAATGTTGGTTTATTTCATCATGAAACTTTAGTGATTGTTCATTGTTTTTTTTGGAATTTTGAAAATTTTTAAATGTTTATTTTAATGCCTGAAGATTTAAAATAAGTTAAAATTTTTGGAAAAAAATAAAATGCAGAAAATGAAAATGAAATGCAGAAAACTGAAAATAAAATGCACTCAGTATGATGCTATCCTGTTATGACAAAACCGAAGATGTGAGGTCTCCATGCATGCAACCTAACCTATTGGACTTGCAAAACAAGCACAATCCCCATAGACTAAGTGTTGGTTCCTAGGGTACGAAATAAAATTCAGATTTCAAATATTCGCCTAATGTAACCCAAAAAAAATGGCATTAACATTATCTATAAATTCAAAATATGAAAAATGAAAGAATAAACATTAAATCCATAGCATGCAAAGAAAATCTCCTTCTTTCTTGCCCACAAGATGCAAATTTCTGAACACTTATGCATTAAAAATATGTCATTTTACAATAGCAAAATTTCTGGTTTTTTCCAAACCAGTCTGTGGAAGAAAAACAACTCAAATAGGTCCAGAATGGCCTTCTCGCCTTCAACTCTGCAACTCTGCTTGCAGCGGTTTCCACCCCACTCTCTGGCCTCTTTGAATGGCGTATTTAAAATTCTAAAAAAATTGTTTCTCCTTCCATGACGGTTCGTTTCATTTTTCGATGGCTATTCGTTTCACCTTCCCTGACTGTTCGTTTCACCTTCCCTTGTATGCATGTGCTTTGGTTTCCATTTTGTGGCCCTTCACTGAAAATGTAACATGTCTCCACATGGCTTCTCTTTCCCTCCATGTGTAACGACCATCTTAAATGATGTCAAATCATTAAATATTCCTTATGTAACGCTTTGTCTTATTCATTGGATTTTGTCCTTATGTCCGTGTCACTATGCTCCGTTGACCTTGGCGAAAATGCAACATGTCGCGATATCGTGACACTTTTCCTCCTTGCTCTCTTTTGTTGCTTTTAACCGTGACCATGCAACATGTCACGATATCGTGACACTTTTCTTTCCTTTGGCCGCAACAATGCAACATGTCGCGATATCGCGACACTTTTTCCTGTTTGGCCGTGAAAACGCAACATGTCGCGATATCGCGACACTTTTTCCTGTTTGGCCGCGAAAACGCAACATGTCACGATATCGTGACACTTTTTCTCCTCTTTCTCTTTGCTTTGTGCCGCGAAAACGCAACATGTCGCGATATCGCGACACTTTTTCTTTCTCGTTCTTTCTTTTCTCGTTTGGTCGTGAAAATGCAACATGTCGCGATATCATGACACTTTTCTTTCTTCTTTCTTTTCTTGTTTGGTCGCAAAAATGCAACATGTCACGATATCGTGACACTTTTTCTCTTTTGGCCATGAAACTGCAACATGTCGCGATATCGCGACACTTTTTCTCTTTTGGCCGCGATAGTGCAACATGTCGCGATATCGTGACACTTTTTCTCCTTGTGGTGTTTTGCTTTTTTCCTTGATCTTTAGCCTATGGGCCACTTCGGTCTTCTTGGAACACATGCAAAAAAGGTGGGTCCCCAATTTTGGGGTACGTTGTGGAGCAGCCACAACAAATGGCGACTCTGTTGGGAAATGCTCCTGAGCATTTCGGTGAGAACTCAACCTGAAAACACAGACTCAAATACAAGCATCAAAAAATATCCCAAGAATGAAACTAGATGAGAAATACATGAAGCATTAGAATTATTAAGCATCAGCTCTGTGTGTGCAACGTGCTTCATTCCCTATCATTTGAAACTCGTTCAACATTTCATTGTCAGTTTCACTTATGATTTGTATGCAAGGCTATGAATGATTTGTGCAGGATTTGATGTATGATGAAGATGCTAGAGATATAACAACCTGCTTTGCAAAGGCTCAGACCTTCTAGTATCATGAACAAACATATTAAAACTGTCAAACCCTCTTAGGACCAAATATATGTATACTGAATTAATTTACTAGATCCCAAAGTTGGTTATGTGTCACTACCATCTTGAACCCATGTGCAAGTGTAAGTGAAATCAGAGCTTTGGGGAATAGGATTCCCAACCTAAGCGAGATGGGAATTTAACCCTATCCTTACTACTATGATCTGGAGTTCATTACCTCATCTTGAACAAAATGATTTAACCTGTTATGGATGAAACTATCAAGCTAGCCTGTCCGTTTGAGCAGTTAGTGGTCTTGCTTTTAGACAAGACATGTTGCCACGCATGAGCATACTCCATTTCCAACCAGACGTCTATAGCCCCGGTGGAGATTAACCCCATAATCCAGGATTTGACTTTACTTTTGATTTCTTGAACCTTGGGGATGACTACCCATCCTTGCAAGGGACACGTAGTATGATCCTTCCAATCCAATATTAATGATGAAGGGAAATGAAACATATTTGCTTTGGGTTTCAAGTTCTTGAGTGGGCAAAATAGAAGCTTTGGGGAATCGAATTCTCAACCTAAGCGAGATGAGAATTAGACCCTATCCTTACTACTCCATGAAGGTCAAATCAGAGCTTTGGGGAATCGGATTCTCAACCTAAGTGAGATGAGGATTTAGACCCTATCCTTACTACTCTGATTTTAGACTTTAAGCACTATGGGAGTGGTAAAAACCACTTTTTTAAAGATTATGTTGCATGATAGGACAGACACGAAATACTCCTTTCGCCTCACCTTTTCTTCCAAGTATGGTTTTGACCATTTTGCTCAAGATCCTCTTTAAAATATGTAGAACATGCTTGGTTCAAGATAGTTCGGGCATCAGTTCCCAACCTTAGGATCCTTTTAATATATGTTATGTAATGACCCTAAGAGGATTTGACACCTTTTCAATGATTGTATTTGAAATGTAGATGCAACTGAGATGAAATGTATATGCAATGTCGAATGTAACATGAGATATGAATGCATTGCTCCTTTTGAAATGCGGATGGAGTATATCACCTACTTTACCATAATTTGTAAAACTGACAACTTCATGCATCACAAGTTTCAAATGATATTCTTTAATGTGTTTGTGATACTCGCGGAGCTTTCTGCAATAAAATTTTGATGTTTCATATTCTCCTTGTCTTAGTCAACATTCATAAGGACATAAGTTGACATCTCGCTTTTTTTTTTTAAAACAAACCCAAAATGTCGAAAGGACCAACACACAACTTGAAACCAAAACAGAAATGCAAAACCAACATCAAAACCAAAAAAATCATATACAAATGTACAATATGATACAAATCTCACATGATTTAAGGGCTAAAATAGTGCTTTAGAACTTTCCCGTTAACCGGTAATGTCAAATATTTCCCATCCAAAGTTCTTAGTCTGAAAGTACTCTCCCCTAGAATTTCCAAAATTTGATAAGGACCTAACCAAAGACAATCAAACTTTTTGTGATCCCCTTTCTCATCATGTTTTTTATCCCACAATAAAACCAAGTCCGAGATCCTGAAAGACTTAATTTTGGCTCTTTTATCAAACCATATTTTGACCACATCTTGATGTTTGCTCATGTGGAGCATGGCTTCTTCTCTTTTTTCATCAAGGTGCATTAGATGACTTAATCTAGCCTCAATGTGATTATCGGTTCCAAGGTATTCTTGTGTGAAACGAAGGGTTTGAAGCTTCAAATTTGTAGGAAAAATTGGATCTTGCCCATAAACTAGATGATAAGGTGTATTCCCTATTGATTCTTTTTCTCTAGTCCTATCTGCCCAAAGAGCAAATTTTAATTGGTTGTGCCAATCCCGAGAATTCTTTTCCAATAACTTCTTAATGATGGTTAACAAATTTTTATTTGAAGATTCTGCCAAACCGTTGCCTTGAGGGTAATAGTTAGACGAAAAATTTAAACTCACCTTATTATCATATGCCCAATTTGCAAATTGAGTGGAAACAAAAGCCTTACCATTATCACTTACAATAGAATCGGGCATTCCAAACCTTGTTACGATATGATCTTCGAGGAATTTTATTACCACATCCATAGTAGCATGCTTCGTAGGAATTGCTTCTGCCCACCTAGTGCAATAATCTGTAGCTGTGAGTATGAATTTATGGGAATATGAAGAATTTGGGTTAATAACCCCAATGAAGTCTAATCCCCATTGTGCAAATGGTCTCATCTCAACTACAGGTTGCAATGGCATAGCTGCATTCCTTTCTCTATTGGCAGCCACTTGACAAATATGGCAAGATCGCACGTGTGCATGTGCATCTTTAAAAATGTGGGGCCAATAATATCCCTCTTTTAGGATTTGATGTGCTGTTTAATTTTTTGAACCATGGCTGGTTCCGTATTTACCATGAAACTCTTGCAAAACATTGGTAGCTTCTTCTTGATTTAAGCATCGTAGGTAAATTCCCTCATGATTTTTCCTGTAAAGAACACCAGACCTAATAAGATAATTGGTAGATTTAAGTCTCAAGGATCTTCTTTGAGTAGAATTAAGATGTGATGGACACTTACCATTTAATAGAAAATACACAATATCAACATACCAATCATCTTTAGAAATGCGCTCTCCATCTGAATATTGGCATGTGACTTGGGGATTGTTCTCAGCAATTGTTTTCACAAGTCCTTGTCCATGGACTAATTTCATGGGTTGAATTTCAAGGTCAAATTCTTGGATGGTAGAAATCCATTTACCTCTTCTCTCACCTAGCTCATTTTGCACAAACATGGTTTTGACAGCAGGGTCAGGCACAATGGCAGAGACCCTACTATGCACAATGTAATGTCTAAATTTTTTACTGTTTTGAAAAGTGCATACATTTGCTTATCGAGGATGGAATACCTCAATTGAGCATCCTTCAAAGGAGTGCTTAGAAAAGCTATAGGATTTTCTGTGTTATCTTCACCTTTCCGAGTCAAGACACTCGCAAAAGAGTGTTCAGATGCGAAAGCATAAATAAAGAAAGGCTTAGAATAATTTGGACTTATAAGGACAGGGGCTCTAGAAATAGCATCCTTGATGCTTTGAAAGGCAACCCTACTTTCTTCATCCCATCTGACATTCACATCCTTTTTGAGCATCTCATTCAGTGGTTTAGCTATCTCAGCGAAGCCAGAAATAAATTTCCTCACGAAATTGATTTTCCCAAAGAAAGATCTCAATTCCTTTTTGCTAGCTGGGAGAGGCAAGTTTTGGATAGCTTCTATCCTTTTCGGATCAATGGAGATACCTTATTTTGAAATGATATGGCCAAGCAATCTTCCTTCTGTCACTCCAAAAATGCATTTTTTGGGATTTAAAGAAATTTCGTGCTCTTTACACCTTTGGAGAACTTTCCTCAAATATTTCACATGGTCTTCTATTTTCTTTGAAAACACAGGAATGTCATCCACATACACAATGATACATTTACCTATGAGCCCTTTGAACGCATAATCCATGGCACGTTGAAATGTTATGCCTGCATTTAATAATCCGAAAGGCATTCTTCTATAGGCAAACGTTCCCCATTTGGTTGTGAAGGCCATCTTCATCCTATCACTAGGATGAATAAGAATCTGATTGTATCCAGAATACCCATCGAGAAAAGACATCATTTCAGACCCATTCACCGTTTGCAAGATTTCATCAATTGATGGCAGTGGGTAATTATCCTTTTGTGAGGCTTTGTTGAGATTTCTAAAATCTATGCATAGCCTTATCTCTCCATTCTTCTTTCTCACCGAAACAATATTAGCGACCCAAGTTGAGTGCCTAACGGGAAATATTATCTTTGCATCCAACAATCGCTTGACCTCTTTCTCTATCAAGGGCTCAAGTAATGGGTTAACAGGTCGTTGTCTTTGTCTGAAAGGTTTGGAATTTGGTTTTAGAGGGATGGTGTGCATAATAACATTTTGATCATACGTTTTCAACTCATTGTAATTCCAAGCAATGCAATCCATGTAATACTTTAGTGCACATATTATATTTTCCCTCTCATCGATCGTACATGCCTTTGCAATGTACACTTCATGCGGATTATCCACACTCCCTATATTGATCAGGTCACAAGCATCTTTAGGAGGTGGAACCCTTTTTCCTTTTCTAGCTTTATATCCCATATCAAACACCTTCTCCAATGAAACGATGTTCTTAGGTATCTTGTTGGATTGAAATGTAACTTTGCTTTCTCCTTCTGTTTCTTCTTGCCACCTTTGATCTTCATCAATCACTTGGTTCTCAAAAATACCTGAATTGGTGACAAATTTGAAAATGTGCCTATCATTCTCAAAAACTTGCAAGTTTATGACGTTATTGGGTATCGATGGGCAAGGGACCAACTCAATGGAAAACTTCTTGCATTTTTTTATGTCAACCAGATTTAGCATGCCTACAGATCGCAAGAGAATCAACTATACGATTTCCTTTCCTAGAAATAAGGGATATATTAAAAGCATCAAATTCCTCAATGAGGTCCCTCACCCTAGTTCTATAAAGGCTTAATCTCTTATCGCGGTAGGTATATTGTCCTTTAACTTGTTTGACCACCAACTCCGAATCTCCCAATACTTTCAAACACTTAACCTTCTTGCTCAAAGCCAATTGTAATCCAAAGATAAGAGCTTCATATTCTGCCACGTTGTTAGTGCAAGGAAATTGCAATCTATAGGCAGAAAACAATGGTTTACTTCCCGGACAAGTGAGTTCAACTCCAGATCTTGCCCCTTATTTTGACTTAGATCCATCAAACTTGAGTAACCACACGAGATTATCTTCTTCAAAAGAGCTACAAGAAAAGGTTTCTTTTTGAGGTTCTTCGGTAGCTCTTTCAACATCAAAAGCATAGACTCCTAACTCAAGTTCAAAAAATTGAACTTCATTTGGCTTGTTGAATTCTGTGATGATTTCCTTAAGCCTTGGTTCATTTTCCACTCTAATTTTATTAGCAATCCCTTTCCAGGGTAGCCACATGTGTGAGCAATCAGTGGAGAAATAACCATTCAAACTTTTCATCCAATCCCTAGCAAGTAACATTCCATATCGACTTGGGATATTGACGACCAAAATATCAACCACCTATTGGACCCTAGGTTCAAAATTGAGTTGGATCTTAACATCGTAGAGGGTCCCTACCACATTTACCTCAGACCGATCCAATTGCAAAACCTTGCATTTAGCAGAAACAGGCTCTAGGCCTAGCATTTGATAAATTTCTGCAGGCATGAGGTTACTTGTGGCACCTGTCTCCACCAAAAAATTGTGTAAATTTTTGCCAACAATCCTCACAATCAATAAAAAATGAGGGACATCTCGTCTTTCCTTTCATAAAACCATGTGAGATTCAACTTCCTTTCCTTCCTGTATTTGACTGGGTGAGCCCAAAGCCTTTATCAATGCTTCCTTTTGGCCAGGCAACCTAGCCGCCTCTAAAAATGAAAGGCTAGACTTGGACTTCCTTAAATCCTCCACTATGTCATAAGTTGACTTCTCAGGCTTCAATGTTTTTTGCGTGTCCTTAGACATTTCTCTTCCAGATGGAGGAGGGGGATTATTATCAGCCTTAGCATCGAGAGGAAGAATATAATTGTTTGGTGGAGTTGAGGATGTTTTAGGGGTTTTGGACCTACTCCTCAAACGGTATCCATGGTTCCCCTTTCTAAATTCTCTAAAAGCTTGCACTTCCTATTCCAAGATTTCATCCTCTTCTTCCTCATTCTCACTCTCTTGACGATATAGAGTTTCCACCACCAAAATGTTGTCATCTCCTTGTTGATGTTGGGGTGGACCCTCGTTTGGCACAAGTTCCAAATCATCCACTTGAGCTTGGAGACAATGGGTATACCTAGCAACTTCGAGACAATTCCTTTTGTTATGCTCCTTCGTATTATGCAATCTACACCCCTTCTTCCATGCAAAATTAGAAATATTAAGAATGGAACTAGAGTGACTTGGTCCTGCAGAAGTATCTATCTAATTAGCAATAGGGGATGGCACACCCCCATTGTTTGGATTCGTATTCCACTATCTCCCTCTATTGTTGAATTTTCAATTTGGGTGAGGGGCATGGGATTCATACTTCTATTTTTGAACCAAATCATTACTCAATTTGTGAACTATCTTTTTGAGCTCTTCAACCTTTGAATAAATCTCTTTTGGTTGAGCTATGTTATTGCTAGTTCTAGTAGGATTTGAGTAATTGGTGAGATCTTGACTTAACATTTGAGTTGGATTTTGAGCCACTTAATTTGTGTAGGGATTCACACTTTGAATCGAAATTGGATTGGGGAAAGGAACTATAGCCTAAGAATTAATCGGACTGGCTCCTTGCATAGTCTGTTGACTATTTTGCAAAAATGAAGGAATGGGGGGAATGGCTGTGATTGGTTGAATTGGAATGGGTGCGTAAGCGGGTGTTGATGAATAAGGTTGTTGATAAGGCAGAGCATTTATGCTTGATATTTGTGGTGTCATGATCTGATTCATCATAGGAGCTTGACCATATGGACCATATTGTCCTACCATGGGCATCTGGGAAAACCCATAACTCTGTGGTGTCATTTGTTGTTCAATAGTCATAGCTTCATTGTAGGCTAGAGCAAGCGTGGTAACTTGAGGATTTCGCCTTGAAAATATTGTCGTCATAGGATCCAATGCCCCAAAATATATTTGCAAAGCTACTACGGGATCAATGGCAAAAGGTCGAATTGCTCTATTATAGCACTTTTGAAATCTCTGATTAAACGTTCAGATTGGCTCACCCTGGCCTCTTTTGCATGTAATGAATTGATTATAGATGATTGTGGGATCTAATGGTGACCTAAATTGATTGACAAAAGCATCCTCCATTTGCATCCATGATGTAAAGGAACCAGTAGGTTAGCAAATATACCATTCGTAGGCAACTTGGTCTAGGCTCATGGGGAAGAGTCTACAAGCCACATCTTCATGTTGAACTTGCAATCTTATCAAAACATCCCTATAGGCCTGAATATGTTCTTCTGTGGTCCTTGGGCCATCTGGTTTATATTTGGGCAAAAATCTCTCTATATTCTTAGGGATCTCGTGAATATCCCTTGCAATATTCAAAGGAATTTTATTGGCTCCGTACCAAGGAGGTGGTGGAGGTTGGGCCATTTGATTCAATATCGATGATGATAACCCTACAAGAACAATGGAAATGGTACTGATAATTGGTACACTAGTGGCAAATGACACCATCAGTGAAATTCCGCTAGATGCACCTGAAATAGAAGGATCTTTTGTAACAAGAATATGTGGTGGGACCACAATTTGCTCGGTTTTATTCCTTGGATTCCTATGAGTGATCGGGAGGCTTTGGAATATGGTTTCCTCGGTTGTTTTGGACCTAGTTGCGATGTGATGAGGTGGGTCCAGCTTAAAAATGAAAGTACCCTATGAAACCTGACAAAACTCTCAATACCTCAAAAAAAACCTGCGAGACAAAGAAAATCTTGTAGTTAATGAAAATCAAAGAATAATTTCAAAACCAATTTGTTAGTCATGAATGAAAGAAGGAACCATGACAAAGCAATATTCTAAAACAATGCACAATCAAAGCACCTTATTCAAAACATCTTATTCCTATATGAACAATCAAAAAGCATTAGGACAATGCATAACAACTCATGTCCTAATTTTAACACTACAAGGTTGTATTGTCAAAAGAGGGCTAAATATAGGTTCGAGGCGTAGACCAATTGGTTCATCCAAACCCCATAAGGGTGGCGAAGGTCCAAGGTTCAAATATCGGGCCTCGTCGGACTGAACGCTTGTCCTTTTCCTGGTGCTTTCAGCGGCGTAAAAGGTTTAAAATGATTGTGGCATGGTGGTTATATGGGTAGACTGCACGAAGATTTGTGGCAGCTTCTAGGGCAGACAGCGCAGAATACTATGGCAGCCATAAAAATCTAGACAACCTACCCAGATTTGTGGTGGCTACCGATTCCACCATGTAAATTCAAAAAAAAAAGAGGGCTAAAGATAATAATCAATAGGGCATGAAATATTCAAAATTTAAATCCCTATAGCATATAAATCACTCTAAAATAAAACAATTCAGGCCCTCGTTCTAGCACCAATCTATTGAGTGTTATTTTCACCCAGTCGTGAAAGTACACTCTCCTTTAGGATTTGGGTTCCAAATCCCCTCTTGCAAAGAAGTCAAACAAACAACTTCTCCAAGGTCTCCGTTGTATTAGCATTTGCAACTGTGTATTAGTAATCTCAAATAAAGATAATCAATTTAAATGCTTGGAACACCTTAGTGCTTGCAAGTAATTGTAAACAAGGGGTAATGTTGGTTTATTTCATCATGAAACTTTAGTGATTGTTCATTGTTTTTTTTTTTGGAATTTTGAAATTTTTTAAATGTTTATTTAAAGCCTGAAGATTTAAAATAAGTTAAAATTTTTGAAAAAAAAAAAATTGCAGAAAATGAAAATGAAATGCAAAAAACTAAAAATAAAATGCACTCAGTATGATGCTATCCTATTCCGACAAAACCGAAGATGTGAGGTCTCCATAAATGCAACCTAACCTATTGGACTTGCAAAACAAGCACAATCCCCATAGACTAAGTGTTGGTTCCTAGGGTACGAAATAAAATTCAGATTTCAAATATTTGCCTAATGTAACCCAAAAAAATGGCATTAACATTATCTATAAATTCGAAATCTGAAAACTGAAAGAATAAACATTAAATCCATAGCATGCAAATAAAATCTCCTTCTTTCTTGCCCACAAGATGTAAATTTTTGAACACTTCTACATTAAAAATATGTCATTTTACAATAGCAGAATTTCTGGTTTTTTTTCAAACCAGTTTGTGGAAGAAAAACAACTCAAACAGGTCTAGAATGGCCTTCTCGCCTTCAACTTTGTAACTCTGCTTGCAGCGGTTTCCACCCCACTCTTTGGCCTCTTTGAATGGCATATCTAAACTTTTGAAAAAATTATTTCTCCTTCCATGACGGTTCATTTCGTTTTCTGATGGTTGTTCATTTCACCTTTTCTGACTGTTCGCTTCACCTTCCCTTGTATGTGTGTGCTTTGGCTTCCATTTTGTGGCCCTTCGCTGTGTTTTCTCCACATGGGCTTGCGTCTGTTTCCCTCCATGTGTAACGACCATCTTAAATGATTTCAAATCATTAAAAATTCCTTATGTAACGCTTTGTCTTATTCATTTGATTTTGTCCTTATGTCTGTGTCACTATGAAGGTCCGTTACCTTGGCAAAAATGGAACATGTCGCGATATCGCGACACTTTTGCCTCCTTGCTCTCTTTTGTTGCTTTTAACCACAAAAATGTAACATGTCATGATATCACGACACTTTTCTTTCCTTTGGCCGCGAAAATGCAACATGTCGCGATATCGCGACCCTTTTTCCTGTTTGGCCACGAAAACGCAACATGTCGCGATATCGCGAGACTTTTTCCTGTTTGGCAATGAAAATGTAACATGTTATGATATGGTGACCTCACTCTTTCTCTTTGCTTTGTGCTATGAAAATGCAACATGTTGCGATATTGCGACACTTTTTCTTCCTCGTTCTTTCTCTTTTCTTTTGGTCGCGCAAATGCAACATGTCGCGATATCGTGACACTTTTATTTCTTCTTATTTTTTTTCTCGTTTGGTCGTGAAAATGCAACATGTCATGATATCGTGACACTTTTTCTCTTTTGGCCGTGAAACTGCAACATGTCGCGATATCGCGACACCTTTTCTCTTTTATCCGCGATGATGCAACATGTCATGATATCGCGACACTTTTTCTCCTTGTGGTGTTTTGCTTTTTTCTTTAATATTTAGCCATGGGCCACTTCGGTCTTCTTGGAACACATGCAAAAAGGTGGGTCCCCAATTTTGGGATACATTGTGAATTAGCCACAACAACTTCTTTCTTGACTCAATCATCAACAGCATATGATTAATGAGTTGATCATTTTTATTTTTGGTACTTCATGATGATATTGTGGCTCCATAGTTCTTCTCATTCTCCCACATTTACATAAAATTTAGATATTATGCCAAGAAAACTAGACACATTCACCTTAAATATTGTGTTTAGTACTTGCACCATCAATTGCTTTGTTGATGTTAATTGTACCTCTGGTATTGTTTTATGGTGATTGGCTCCTTTATCTTTTTCTCTTGGAGTTGTCTTTCTTGTTTAACCTTCTGCATTTTCTCCTCAACCAAATCATGTACTTCCTTCTACCTCTCTTTCTCCTTGGTATTTGGGTATTTCTTGGCCTTCCTTGTCTAAGCCCTTGTCATTGCTAACACATGTTTATCCTTATTATTTTGGTCCATGACATGTTCCTCTATTTTAATAAAATCGATATTTTATGTTTTGTTAAAAAAAAAAATTCTTTAGGTAATTCACCTCCTTATGATTTCCTTGTACACACCATCTACACATAAGTTCACTATTGTTTTTTTCAGTGTTTTCTCCTACTGGTGGGTTTTGGCAATTTCTTGCACAATATCCCCACTCCTTGTAGGATCCAACTCTGATAAGTGAAAACCCTAGTATAAATAGTAGCTATAAAGGGATACATACACATAAATGTAAATTCAAATGTTAGTGAAATGTTGATGTAATGCAAATTTTTCACCGTGTATTATATCGTAATATAAGGTGTGATAATGGTGTCTAATGTACATCCAAATGGGGAGACATTTATATGGTGAGGTATCTTGAAATATGTTGGTAATGGCCAATACCAAATGATAAATAGGATTTCCTCTTAGTTATTTGAGTATGATATCCAAACCATGTGTGAACCATTGAGCATATGAGGAGTCCTATAGAGCATGGATAGTATATCTTGTGTGTTAGGTGAGGAGATACAATCTTTAGTATGTATAGTCATTATGCATTGGATTTTTGTGAGAGAGACTCTATAATGTAGATGTCGTACAACTGATTAATGCAATAATAATTCATTCTCTATTCATGTGATGTGTGTGTTATATTTATATGATATTATCATTATTGTTGGTTGGTAGTTTTTGTGCTTTAGGTAGTGTATTCTATTATCATAGTAATTAGATTGTAGAGAGTTGCATTCTAGGATATCGTATGAATGTTGTTGTACAAGTGAAACTAAAAATGGTGCCATTCTAGTGGTGTGTCATTCTAGTGGATTGTTTTGTGTCGTTCCATTAAGAGAACATTGTTCAAGTGTTCATCTAATATTGTCATACGAGTGTATTAATCCATATCAAATTACTTAACCACAAGTTGACCTAGGTGATTGTAGATAGAAGGTTGATCATTAATATACTTCTTGAGAAAACTTGGTGGGATATTGGAGCACCATTCTTATGGCCTCTAAATTTTAAGTTATATGATATATACTAGTATAGAATAGATATGAGATGAGTCTTGATAGCTTAAATATCAATTATCAAGAATTTATCATGGATTTTGTAGTGATTACCATGCAAAAACCAATATATGACACACTATTACAATGAGGATGGTTTCACATGGTAAAGGTAAATCAAAATTGGGAGAAGGACCATTTGACCTTCAATAAAGGGTAACATAAGTATATGATTCATTTAAATAATTAGTATATAAGTGAGGATCTCACAATAATTGATAAGTTAGAGAATTTACCTTGGATGATGATAGCAGGCATGATCCAAATGGAGTGTAGTTAGAGGAGTGCACAAAATATGAAGGTCGTTTGGATAGTAGACTTATCCATTGATATATGGAGGACTATGAAGTATTTTTACCAAATTATCTCTATATTCAAGCAAAGGAAAACCATGATGAAGAAAAGAAGCATGTATGAGATCGGTGAGAGTAGTAAGAAAGAAAGAACTGCACCAAAAGAGGAAGAAAGAGAAAAGTGGAGCTTTCCAAAGAACTTTACAGAATATATGATTGGTGATGTTGTTATATATGATAAGCTAATACACCCATTAGACATGGTGCAAATAGCAAATGATTTTGACATCATAAAGTATAAAGACCCAAAAAATGGTTTAAGTGAACCTTGGTTAATAAAATGAAGAAAAGGTTATCTAGTGCATAGATGAGTGGGATCTAGTTTTGAAGGAAACAACATTAAAAATATTTATGGACTATAAAGATGTATTTGTATGGACATGCATGGATTTGAAGCGGATACCACTAGATTTATGTGTGCATTGGATCTAATTTACTCCAAGTGCATTACCAGTAAGGAGACAACCATGTAGAAAAAATCCCAAGTATGAAACTTTGGTGAATGCAAATATTCAAAATATGTTAGATATTGGAATAATATTCAAAGTTATAGTGAGTGAATGGGTATCACCAATTTTTATTACTTTGAAGAATGAGGTGACCCAGATATACATTTGTGTAGATTTTTGAACTTTGAATGCCATCACAATTAAAGATCTCTTTCCAATCCCATTTACCAACTCAATCTTAGAGGAGGTTGTTGGACATGAAATCTATTCATTTTTGGATGGATTTTTTTGTTATAATCAAATAATTATAATTGATGAGGATAATATGAAGACTATGTTTTTAGTAGAGAATGGGATATATGCATAAAATTGAATACCATTTGGTTTATGCAATGTCCCAACCACATTCCAAAGGATAATATTATATTTTAGAGATGTTAAAGTCTTATTGGATCAATGGTCACTATTTTGGAAGAAGGTATGAAGGTACTAGAAGAGGGCATGCAATTATGCATGAATACTCATTTTCATTGAATCCTAAGAATTTTAAGTTGTTGGTACCATATGGTAAGCTATTAAGACATGTGGCATGCAAAGAAGTGCTGAAGACCAATCCTGATAAGATCTGTGTCATAATAAGTATGTAGGAACCATATAAAATTAGCTCAATGAAGTACTTCTTAGGCCATGTTGAGTACTACAAGAGGTTCATTAAGAAATTTACGTAGGTATCCAACCTATTAGATGAATTGAAATGCAAGAATGTTCTTTTTTAATGGATAAATGAGCATTAGAAGATATTCTAGGTGTTGAAGGTAAAATTTATTTGTGTATCCATTTTGATATTTTCTAGATTGGGACAAGGAGTTTCACATCCATGTAGATGCATCCAATTTTATGATTAGATGTGTATTAGCCTAGGAGGGATAGTTTGGGTTGGATTAGTCCATTTAATTTTCAAGTCAGTTATTCTCAAGAGAATAAAATATCTATAGCATGACAAAGAGATAAGCTCAAGAAATTATCTATATAGTACATAAGTTTAAAAATTACTCACCATCCAATCCTTTTTCTTTCTATATGGATCATCAAGAACTGATGTATCTAATTCAATAAACTATCCATGGGTGAGTTATCAGGTGGCTCATCACACTACAAGAGTTTGTATTCTAGTAGTTGTGAGACCTAGAAAGGTGCACATGATAGTGGATCATTTGTCAAGGATCCATTTGGGAAAGCCTACAGGAGGAGTATCAAAAGAGTTCCCTCATGCTCATTTATTTACAATCAATGTGATTCCATCATAAAACAATTTAAATAGAGAATAATTATCAATGGGTGAGCTACCAAATAAGATGATAGTAGCAAAGCAAAAAAAAGTTATAGTGAAGTCAACATATTTCTAGTTGATTGTTGATTTTTTGTATAATATGAGATAATATGAGATATTAAGGAGATGCATTATGAAAGAAGTGAACACAACACTAAAATAATCCAATGAAGGACAAGTAGGAGGGTATATAGGGTTAGATTTGATGATGAGGAAAATGCATCTAGTAGGGCTATGATGGACCACCCTCTATCATGAAACCAAAGAGTTTTTGAAATCATGCAATACATGCCAAAGATTGGGAAACCATTGTAGATGGACTTCATGCCATTACACCCATTTAGGATTTGTTTAAGATATGGTACCTTTACTTTGTTGGACCATTGAGAACAAGTTAGGGAATAAAATATTGATATATTGTGGTAGTGACAAAATACTTGATGAAAATGGTAGATGCAAGAGCTTTGCTAGATAATTTTATGAAGAGTATAGCTCAATTCATGTATGAATAGATGATCACAACGTTTGATATACTTTTACAAGTAAAAAGTGATAGAGGAGGACAATTAATTAATAATATAATAAAGAATTTGACTACAAAATTGAATATTTTCTATTCATTATCAAGTTCATATTACCCAAGGGAAAATGGGTAAGTTGAGGCAACATACAAAGTCTTAGTTTCTATAATTTATAAGACCTATGGAACATAGGGCACTAACTAGGAGGAGCAATTGCTAGTAGGTATATGGATATACAAAACTTTGTATAAAGCAATAACAAGCCACACACCATTTTAGTTAATGTATAGACAAGAGGTGGTAGTTTCAGTGGAGTTCCTAGTGTCGAGTCTAAGGGTGGTAGTGTAGAACTATATGGGTGACTAGGAAAACATGGAGGAGAGGATCGTGATACTCATGAAACTAAAGAGAAATGGGTGATAACATAGTGGGTGACAAATATGACCTAGTGTTAAAGGAAGTTGTGGAACAATAAGCACCCAAGGAATATGAATCTAAACCAGATGACTTAGTGTTGAATTTCAATGGAAACTATGAAATAAAGCTAGAAAATTTTAAGACTTTGTGGCTTGGACCCTTCCAAATAGTTGAGATTATGGAAAATGGTGTAGTATGATTGCAAAAACTAGATGAGACAATGTTTTTTTAGATAGGTAATGGGTCAAAATTAAAACCATATAAGATGAAGGCACATGTAAATATGGTTGGTTTTAAACTAGGAATAAAATAAGAGAATAATGTAGGAATGTTGACTATAGCACGCAATCAATCTTCTTAGAAATTTGAAGGTATAATGGTTTGGGAAGAAGGAGAAACAAGTTGGACCAAACAAGAAGAGGGTGTAGAAAAAGAAGAAAGTGATCTATGGATAAATTGGTTGTTGGGAATACATAAGGAGAGTATCTCATAATTGAAAATAAAGAGTTTGAACTCTTTTACATAGAGAAAGGGTGAATATGAGTGCATTTCCAATTCCTAGACATAGAGGAAGAAAGGAGATTCAAAACACTTAATGACAAATATGTATGAAGAATGGATATGAATGATAGATCAATCAGATAGACATTATTAATGAGAAGAGACCGATCCATCAACAATAATAATAATTGAAGTGGTAGTTGGGGTGGTGTCAAAACCTGAATCTATTCTACTATCCTTGAAAAAGTTGAGAGAGTTTTTTTAAACATATAATTAACTCTAAGCAAGGCAGAGTCTAACTAGCCCCTCAAATATACAACAGTGAATCAAAGAACACTCCTTTGAATAAAATGGGAATATACCTCACTATCATAAACATTCATAGAAACATATCACAAGGATCCTAACCTTATCTCTCTACAAGGATTTCCTAGTCGCCAGTCTTAAGAAAATACTCCACTGAAGCTATATTCCACTAGTAACTATTCTACTCCTTTCATTCCATTGAAATGATTGTCCCTCTTCGATCCATCAATAGGTCACACCTTTCATTCCTTTGAGAGGGCATTCCTTTACGGTCCATCAAAATGATACTCACTTTTCAATCTATTGAAAAGGAAGATGCCAATCCCCTCTAAACCATAAATGTCCATTTTTGTGGGTACATTTAGCACCTAGTCATATTTTAATATCCCCCAATCGTTCATCCTTTAGTGAAGTCAACACTACATACCTCCTATGCCCTAGACACACTGACTACACTTTAGATTTAAGAAGGTAGTGCTTCTCTTACTTAAATAAGGTCAAGGAACATCAACCTGAAGGTGCAATAGATGTAAAGGAAATCTCCTACTAATATGCAGTGATCTGCTATCACAATAGTCAGAACAATGATTAGATTACTCCTACATTTACCTTGGTCGACATTACAAATAAAGATAAGAAATCTGGGGTTAAATCCTAAGGATGGATAGTTCACATTACATGACTCCCCAAGCCCATATGGAGGTCCTTCCGATAATAGCACTTCAGTTAAAAACAATGATACTTAATTGAATTTATGTTTTTCCTGAGTGAAAACATTCCATCGAAACCCACTCACAATTGAATGAAAACATGTATTCATTTATTGCAACACACCCAGATTAAACAATCTCATAGGTAGAGAGCTAGATAATAATAAGACAATAATAAAGAATTTTTCAAGAGATATATCATATATAATGTAAATATTTTAATGCATACACCTTCATTATTTACAAATCTCCATAACAAATCGAGAGTCACTACCCTATCTAAAAGTCATTCAATCACATATACAACAGTCTCACTTTTCCAACACATATTTATAGAGAAGAAGTTCACAATATAAAAATTGAAATAAAATATTCTTAGATACATTAGATTGATTCATAGATATCCAATCATAACTTGGACAAACCCAACTTCTTCGGTGTCATAGCTACCATGGCAAAAAATATTTTGAAGCTCCCAATGATCCAATACAACACTCCTTGTGCACTTTCTCCATGATCTCCACAGATAAACCAATAGAGAATAGAGATTGTCCTCTAATGGGGATCATAGATGGCTCCAACTTGATTCTACTACCCTTGAAAAAGTTGAGAGAGTTTTTTTTTAATGTATAATTAACTCTAAGCAAGCCAGAGTATAACTAGCCTCTCAACTAGATAATAGTGAACCCAAGAACACTCCTTTGAATAAAAAGGGCATCTTACTTACTATCATAAACATTGATGGAAACAGATCACAAGGATCCTAACCTTATCTCTCTACAAGGATGTCCTAGTCACCAGTCTTAATAAAATACTCCACTGAAGCTATCTTCCACTAGTAACTATTCTACTCCTTTTAGTCTATCAAAAGGATTATCCCTCTTTGATCCATTGAGAGGTTACACCTTTAATTCCTTTAAAATGGCATTCCTTTACAGTCCATTGAAATAATACTTGCTTTTCAATCTATCAAAAAGGAAGATGCCAATCCCTGCTCAACCACACATATCCATCTATGTGGGTGTTTTTAGAACTTGATCATATTTTAATATCCCCCAATCGCTCATCCTTCAATGAAGTCAACACTACATACCTCCTACGCTTTAGACATGCTGAATACACTTCGAATCTTAGAAGGTAGTGTTTATCTTCCTTAAATAAGGTCAAGGGATGTCAATACAAAGGTGCAATAGACGTAAAGGAGATCTCCTACTAATATGCAATGCTATGTTGTCACAACAATCGTAATAATGATTAGCTTACTCCTATATTTGCCTTGGTTGACATTACAAATGAATTTATGCAATCTGGGGTTAACTCCTAAGGATGGATAGTTCATTGCATTACACAACTCCCCAAGCACATCTAGATATCCTTCTGATAACAACACTTCAGTTAAAAACAATGAGACTTAATTGAACTTATGTTTTCTCTAAGTGATAACATTCCATTGAAACCCACTCACAACTGAATGAAAACACACATTCATATATCGCACCACACCCAGATTAAACAATCTCACAGGTAGAGAGATAGATAATAATAATATGATAATAAAGCACAACTCAAGAGATCTATCATATTTAATGTAAATATTGTAACTCATACACCTTCATTATTTACAATTCTCCATATCAAATTGAGAGTCACTACCTTATATAAAATTCATTCAATAACATATACAACAGTCTCACTTCTCTAACACATATTTACAGATAAGGAGTTTGAAATCTCATAATCGAAATAAAATATTATTAAATACATTATATTGATTCACAAACATCCAATCATAACTTGGGTAAGCCCAGCTTCTTCGATGTCACATTTATCATGGCAAAAAGTCTTCTGAACCTCCCAACAACTCGATACACTCCTCGTGCACTTCCTCCATGATCTCCACAAATAAACCAACTGAGAACAGATATTATCATCTAATGGGGATCAGATATGACTTCAGAAAAATTCATATGCAACATTCAAATGTGCACCATTCCCTCTTTGATGCTTTCCAATTGCATACAACCACATATCCAAATAGCAAATGTTTTTCACACTTACAATGTAAATCAATTTACATGCAAAGGAATTACAATATGATCATTTATGTTCTATCTATTCAAGTCATTTCAAATAAATAGGGACTCAATAAGTCTTTATATCTCATATAGGTAAAGTAATCACACTAATCGCACACGATAAGAATTTCATAAAATTCACACATCAATCTATGACTTCCAATGATCTCTATAGATTTTAAGATGAAGTACACACAGTAATCCAAAACCATGAAATATCATCAACCTTTTATAATCATTCCATTGATTCCTTGTAGAAAATTTTAGGTTTATTCCTTCGTTCATAAATTCATAAATCAAAATATCTATATAATATGTAAACACACATTTCAACCATGTACAAACTCACAACTCCATGCAAAGAATCCAATATTCATTCCTCCTTCCTACAAATGTTCTACCTATGTTCGTTTCATTCTCCCTTCTACCAGAGTACACCACTCGCTCATTTCTCACATGCAACATGAACACGTATTCCATCCTTCATCCTCGACTTTTTCATAATCTCTTTGCCATTTAGTCTCCAACTACCATTATTTCATAAATTCCACATCCTATATTTTTACCACGATGGATTCATTCATCTTTCGTGTCTAATGTGTAAGTCATTATTGCAAGAGCACTTCATTCCATCAATGCTAGCTATTAGATTATACTTACACATCATTCAATTTTAAGGTGGTATGACCAAGTAAAAATAGATATTTATAAACTATTTATTTCTTTAGGGAATCCAATAAAATCATGCATATAACATATATATCCAAGATCTTATCCCTAACAATTCAATCATAATGAAATATCAAAAATCATGCAAGCAATCACAAGTCGAGAATTTCTTTATCATGTGCAAGCTTATGAAAAGCATCATCATCGAGGGTGAAGAATTCATCCATATTGCTTTCCCAAATATTTTGACAACATAACCCATTACATTATTTCCCCCAGGCATTCATGTTCTCAGTGGCTTATTCTTTCTCCACCCACAAGAACCCTATTTTCTGCACAAGCACACAGTCTATTAGAAACATCATATTCTTTCGTTAAAAACGCCTCCTTGGAAAAATGATCCATTTATTGCCAAGAATTTCTTCATTAAAATATTTTATTTCCTACAAACCATCCATACTTGCAAAATTAAAACATAGCATGTCAATTGTTCCTTGAAGCAAAACATCTTAGCTAAACAAAATCTATCAAGTTCAAAGTATGCCAAGGGTGGGTCATGACATACTCCCCCCTTAGGATTAACACAATCCTTTGTGTTCATACAAGTAGTTTCTTTCAAAAACAATCAAAGCAAACATTACAATGCATTTTTAAAGAGAAAAGAAAAAATATTTTTCATATTAGCTACTTTCTTCCAAGTAGCATTCTTTTAGAATATAGATTCCACTGGACCCTTGCAATGGGAACTCCTACGAGTTCTCTCAATTTCAACTATAATTATTCTGTTAATCAATTAACCCGATAGATAAACAAACAATACAATGATGCAATTGCTCAGATAATCAAATGGAATAATGAAGTAAATGGTTCGCCACTTAAGGTGGGCACACCCTCGTCGTAAAGGCAAATATGCGAAGATCGCAAATGAAGTATAAAAAGGATAATAATAGATGATAATTTATTTACTCTACACTTGGATAAATAATGATTAAATGTAATACTTCATAATATAGCCGACGCTATATTATTTTAGGTATGTAACATGACTCCCCTCGAAAAGCTTTGTCCTCAAAGCTGGAAATGACTGGAAAATACTTTCAAATTCCCAGGTTGCATCTTCATCTGGTAGGCCCTGCCATTTGATGAGAAATTCTTGGATGTGACGAGAGCTCCGTATGTGTGTTTTGCTTTGTAGAATTGCTTCTGGCTAGAGATATATACGCCCTTCTGCATCTAGTATTGGTAATTCTGACTGAGATTTCACTTTTTGGTCGATCACCTTGGCATGGTCATGGGATCTTTGGGGAGGTAGTCCCTTTGGTTCTTGGAAGACCTCTGCGTAATGTGCTATGATGTCCCATAAATCTGGAGCAAAAATACCCGAAGTTGCTCGAGATTGCTTTTTCAAACAATTAATTTGATCTATGAATCCGTATCCAACCTTTTTTAATGTTTTCTCCATACTATGAGAGCTCACCATCTGTGATGGGGGAGTAGTAATACCTTGTAAGTGAATGACCCGTCCGTTTTCCTTCCATTCCACAAATAATTTTTTGAAATTGAAGCTGACCGTGTCTAGTGTTTCCAACCATTCAACTCCCAAAATAACATCAGAGTTCCCTAAATTCATTACGAAAAGAGATCCAACCCAGGTATAAGTTCCCATTTTAATGGAAACTTGAGATGTTCTCCCAACACATTGAGCATTCACCCCGTTGTCTACTAGAACCTAGAATTTGTCTTTGTTGGAAGAGTTAATGAATAAATTCATAGCTTTTGCTGTTTTGATGTCGATAAAATTATGGGTACTACCTGAATCAATTAGCACATTTACCTTTTTTTGCCAGATAAATCCTGGTACCTTGATTGTATGGTGGGTTGTTAACCCCATGAGGGCCTGCACGGAAATAGCCATTGTATCCTCTTCCTTCTCTTCGAAAACAAGTGATAGTTCTTCTTGAATAGGTTCTTCCTAATGGTATGCCTCTTCCTCTTCTCCTTCATATTGAGCGCATTCAATATGAAAGTTTTGTTTTTGTGCACATGCTTGTTCTCTGGGATGGTGATTGCGACATTTATAGCAGAAGTATCTTGATGGTTGATCATTTCTATGAAAAGAGTTGTTGCCATACGAAGGACGACTATAAGTTTCATGCTGTGTATACAACTGAATTCTCTTCTCAGCTAGCTTGGCTAATCTTATGCAATCGTTCAACGAGGTTGGATTTTGAATGTCCACCTCCACCTTAATATTTTTGTTCAAACCATTACGAAAAGCTCCTACCACTGTGTCTGGACTGAGGTGTAATGCATACGGTAGTAAACTGGTGAATTCGGAGATGAACTCACTAACTGATATTTCTTGTTTAAGAGATAACAGTCTTACTATGTATGATGATGTAGCTCCTTCATCAAATATTTCTAAAAAATAGGTAGTGAAATTATTCCAAAAAATAGTAGCTCCTTTCTCGCGTTTAAGCCATACGAACCATTGGTAAGCCTCAGTGCCTAATTTTGATGCAGCGAAAGGGACTTTATCAAAATCCTTAATTTGGTATAAGTCGAGAATGCCTTCCATTTTGGCTATCCAACCATGAGGATCATGACCCTCAAAAGTGGGCATATCAATGCATGGAAAATTATTAGGGCCTCTCGGTTGGTGATAACCCATATCCCTATCCTGATCTTGGTTATATCGCGGTCTATGATAGCGATTCCCGTAATTAGCCGGATTGCCTCTTTGCTGCTCCCAATCTTCCTCCTGGTCATCATTTTCTTCCTGCCTTTGTTCATGGGAGTGATTTTGGGGATTAGTATTGGGATTAGGTTGGTTTTGTGCACTCAATAGTTTAGTTAGGGTGTCATTAATTTGGCGCATACCATCTAGTAATTCTCGAAGAGCTTCATCAGTGTTAATGGTAGAGTTGCCTGATTCTCCTTGTGTGACGTTGTCGTGAGTTGGGGAAAGGTTAGTAGCCATGGGGTCTACCAGTGGATGATGTGGATTATAACTACCAATTTTGAAAGGAGAAGGAGAATTTTTTGTACCTGGGCTTCGATGAGGTCTTCTTGTGTTGTTATTGGTCATCTCCGAGCTTGATAGTCGACCGTCAGGTCCTTTGATCCAACTTCTACTCATGCACTGTTCAAAATTTCTTGCTTAGTAATCCTTGAGCTTCAATTTCTATGACAATTTGGTTGAATTTGGCAAAAAAATTTGTGTTCTACTTCACTGTCGCTCCAACTGCGACACGGATTTGAATTTGGGATCCTCCTTGATAGAAACTTTTGATAGCTTTTAGTGACAACTTTTGATAGCGAGTTGCGGAATACGAAAATCGGATGGGGATTGACACGACGCACGTGGATCGAACAACGAAGAAGGACCGAACACTCGACATGATAGGACAACGAAGAAAGAGTGGAATACAAAAACCAGACTGGGACTGACACGACATACGTGGATTGAAAAATGAAGAAGGATCGAACACTCGACACGATAGGACAACGAAGAAGGACCAAACACTTGACATGACACGCGAGCAAACTGGACAACGATGGACTGACACGACATGAGCGGACCAAGCAACGATGACCAAAACTAACATGACACAATATGAAGTACGGACTCAATGACTTGGAACTAGAAGACACAACAAAGACAATGCAGCAAGGACACGACAGCTGACGAACAGATGACGCAACCCTAAGGGTTTACTCATGATGTGCGAGACACAAAAGTGACAGATGGACACAATGAGACACAACATGACATGTGAGACACGAAAGCGATAGGTGGACAACACGTGAGACACAACACGACATGCGAGACATGAAAGTGATAGGTGGACAACACGCGAGACACAACACGGCTTAATCGAATATGCACGACGAAGGAAGGCAACCGTGTGACCGAAGTCACACCTCTATGGTTGTGACTTCTTTGTTATAAACCATTGATATGCCCCCCGCACCGAGTATGTGGGATAATTGCCCATGAACAAATAATAAATTATTGCGTAGTACCTTTAGTTGTGTGGTTAATAATTGATGTTTTCGACAACGCTGATTGGTCCATGGCGCTCGGTGATGCCTATGGTTATTTCTCGCTGTTCTGACTATGTTTTTGCATCGTGTGGATTTCCACTATGCCAGATAGCGATCTCGAAGGTGTGTGTCCATGGGAAGGGTTTCCAAGGCAACACTTGATGTCTTTTACTGTAGTTGCTTTATAATCGCCAGTCGAGAGAGAGCGCGATATGGGAGACATCGAAGGTAGTGCACAAGGTGTAGTGATCGGCCATCATGAGTTTAGATTGTTGTATGTAATTTTTGCTCATTGGGGATGGCCAGATAAATCACAGTAATCCTAAATTTGCAATCGGTGATAATGCCCGACAACGCGTTTGATTATGATATTGCCTGCGCTTGGTTGAGTCGAACAGTAGGAGGATACTGGCTTCCCGCATTAACCAGTAAACTGACTGCGATCTGTTATGCTACTATGAAGTGGGATGGGTGGAAGAATTTTATGTCTTATGTACTCAGAATCGGTGTCTCTGATACCACTTGCAAGGGAACTCCTACGAGTTCTCTCAATTTCAACTATAATTATTTTGTTAATCAATTAACCCGACAGATAAACAAACAATACAATGATGCAATTTCTCAGATAATCAAATGGAATAATGAAGTAAATGGTTCACCACTTAAGGTGGGCACACCCTCGCTGTAAATGCAAATATGCTAATATCACAAATGAGTATAAAAAAGAATAATAATCGATGATAGTTTATTTACTCTACACTCAGATAAATAATGATTAAATGTAATACTTCATAATATAGCCAACGCTATATTATTTTAGGTATGTAACAACTGTACACTGCTCCAAATTTCCTTTCCTCATCTATTACTATCAGAACTCAAGGATTCTGACTAGTCGAACCTTTATAGCCTTTGGGTTCTCCATATGTAAATTAGAAAAATTCCATACATGCTCAAGGTTAGCAACATATTTTTTAAGCAAAGAAACATGAAAGGTGTTATGAATCTTGGATAGATTGTGTGGCAAGGCCAGTTGGTATGCCACAAGACTGGTCCTTTATATTATTTCAAAGGGTCCATCAAGCTTTGTGGACTTGATAGCACTCTTCTTGGGTCTCAACCTTAGAAACACTCTATCTCCAACAACAAACTCTTTGGGTGATCTTTTAATATTGGCATAACTTTACGGTCTACCACTTCAATATTTCTCTAATCACATTTAATTGTTGTTCCATTTATTTAACCATGTCATGTCCAAGTGCAATCTGATCCTCTAGATTATACCATGACAATTGTGTCCTGTGCTTTCTACCATACAAATCTTCAAATGGATCCATACCCAAAATTTAATGATGATCATTATTGTAGGTTAATTCTACTAAATTCAAGTAATCCTCCTAGGGGGTTTTTTGATCCATACAGTACATGCAAAACATGTCCTCTAATACTTGGTTCACCATTTTAGTTTATCCATAAATTTCTAGGTGATAGGCTGAATTGATGTTCAACCTAGTGCTAATGGCTTGGTTTAAGGTTTGCAAAAACTCAGAGGTGAACCTTGAGTCCCTATATGATATAATTACCTTCAAAAATCCATGAAGCCAAAATATTTCTTTGGAAAATCTATTTGTCACAATTACAACATCATCCTTGGTGCTTCCAGGTATACAGTGCACAACCTTGGTCAGTCTGTCAACCACTACTAGAATTGTGTCATGTTGAAACTTGGTTTTAGGTAGCCCTACTATGAATTCCATCAAAATCACTTGCCATTTTTGCATAGGCACAACATGAGGATATAAAAAACTAGCAGGATGTCCATGTTCTGCTTTTACCTTTTGGTACTCAAGGCATTGAGCAACAAATTTTGTTATGTCCCTCTTCATTCCTAGCCAAAAGAATGTCTTTCTCATATTCTCCCTCATATTTGCTCCTCTTGGATGAGCATGGCAGGGGATCTATATGCTTCATTCATCATCATCTTCCTCAGATCACTATTCTCAAGAATTACTACCCTATCCTTAAAGCATAAGAATTCATCCTTTATGCTAACATATTTATTTTTGTCTGATTTCCTTTCCATATTTTCTCGTATTTTCCTGTAGTAAGTATCTTGACCTTGCATTTCCTTGACTTGGTCCATCAAGTCAACATGAGTACAAGGTAATATTAGTTTTATGCATAAGGGGTCAATCCCAAATTGTATTTATAAAAATTTAGTGAATCAATTTTGAAATCCAAGCAAATAGTGTCCAAACGCATGTAGAAGGTTCACTATTATTAGGAGTAATGTTGGAAATTTAAACTTAAAATGGTCAATATTTTATAAATTGGGGCGAATCGACCCAAAAAAAAGTTTCACCCAAAATTTTTTGGCTAATGGGCCCTGGTCAGGGGTCCCAAATATTAGCCAATTCCAAATTTTGAAAATCCCAATTTTAGCCAATTCAACAATAAATAGTTGCTATGCATAACCTTGGATAAGACTGCAATGTGTCTCCTTCTATTCAAAGCATCAATGACTTTATTCTCCTTTCCCTTAATGTTTTCAATTCTAAAATTATATTATGTGAGAAAATCTATCCATCTTCTTTTTCTAGCATTGAGCAAGGATTGGGTGAACACGTATTGCAGATTCTGATGATCTGTCTTTAGCTCAAAGGATCTACCAACTAGATAGTGTCACTAACTCTTGAGAGAAAATACCATAGTTGTTAACTCTAAATCATTAGTTGCATAATTAACCTCATGATTTTTCATCTTCCTTGATCCATAGGCTACTACCACTTCTTCTTGCGAGAGAACTCCTCCTAGTCCTTTTAGTGATACATCTGTACAAACAAAGAAACTTCCTTGTGGATTAGGTATCTTTAATATAGGAGGTGTAGTAAGCTTCTGATTAAGTAAATCAAATTTTGTCTCACATTTTTTTTCCACTTGAATTCCCTCCCTTTCCTTTAAAGGTTGGTTATCGATGAGGTGATCTTGGCATAGTCCTTTACATATCACCTATAGTACCCAGTTAAGCCCATGAAACTCTTGATCTCAGTCACAGTCATTGGTGGTAGCCAATTCATGATTGATTCTATTGAAAGAGGCTTTAAAAGTCTAAAATCTAGATAATATGCTATCAAAGACAATATTAATCAAATAACCAAGTGTAAAGAAAGAAAGTAAAATAATGTGCCCATATTTATTAATAATTTTGAATCTCTTTACAACAAGGTTACAAGAACATCCCTCTTAGGGATTTGACCATTGTGATACATATTACAATCCACAACTCATGTGGTAGATGCCTTCAATAGACTCTTAAGGTCTTCAAACTTTTCTTGAGGGCTTACTAGGATGCCTCCTTCTCCAATGTCAAGAGGAATGGTCTTGAATGATGCTTTGTCCCTAGAGAGATCTATCACCTGAATGAAAGGAAAAAAAATCACATTAGAAGCACATGAAGCCTCTCATGATGAGGTTGATTTCCAAGAGAATGCAAATGATACATCAAATATGTAAATAAAACATGAATATGTGTAAAGATGCACAAAGATACCTAAAATATTAAAAATAAAGCATGAAACATGGCTTGAAGCATGTAAAAGAACCTAAAAATACATATAATATTGCAAATTAATCATAAAGAAACTTAATCTATGAAATCTTGCAAAGGAAAGCATTAAGTGCATGAATATAAATAAATATGCCTAGTAATCTGCTAATTAATCATGAAAATACATGAAATATAACTAATCTGAACTAAGCTAATCTGAGTACATGCCAAGAAAAGTAAATCTAATACTAAAATAGAGGATTAAACTCATCAAAACCTAACCAATAATGCTCAGAGCAACTGGCTCTATTAGCCACTATTGATAGCCATAGCTAAGCCCGTGGATCATTGTTAACAATAGCAAACATGGGAAATATATCCTTTCTCTTGAAATTAGGGTTGTAGATGCTCAATTATTTTGTTGAATTGATGGTCAAGGGTCACCTTTGTGTATGAACACATATTTATGGGTGATTGGTGGAATTCATAGTGAATTGATGCAAATTGGCAAGCTTGCTCCTCAAGCTATTCGAAACTCCATTGGCATAGCAACAAATATCATTCTCCAATTTGGCAACACCTCACTACTCCTCAAGGGTTGTGAAATTAGTTATCAAACTGGTAGAGCTTCGCTACAATGAATTTAGGATCTTAATTACCTCTTTGGGGGGTCTATAAATAGACTCCTCAAATCCCAATATTGGCTTCTCAAGGAAGCCAAGATCAAGAAGTTGTTGGCCTAAGCAGTTGGGAGGAATCCTCTAGAAGCTTCCTCATCCAAAACCACTCCAAATCCATTACAAATTGGTTATTGCAACTGATTTTGCTCGGCTCTGGTAGCTCGAGTTTATTATAGGGCTAGTCACTATTGCTCAGTATAGCTAGGACCCTAGCCACTATTGTCAACCATGGCTGAGATCTTAGCTACTGATGTCATCAATGGCTAAGGCTAAATAGGCTTAGATTACCTAAAATGAGTGATTAGAATCATTTCTTAGCCTTGGAAGGGTCCAAGGTCATTCATATGGTCTACAAAGGTGCCCATATGAGTAGTCTCCTAAACATGATGTGTTTTAGGTGTCTACAGATACCCATTTTGTGATGCATTGTGGGAAAACATGATGCTGAGAAAAAATAGATCACCTAAAGCCATATTATAGGTTGATTGATGTTCATTGATCTGGTCAATGCTAGATTCCCCAATCCTACAAAGGACACACATCTTAGAATCATTGCTTCCAATGGAATGGAAGGCTTAACTTGAGTAAAACTTTGGACATGATCTCGCATGAGATAGGAATCAAATGATCGAAGAATAGAATACCAAAGATTTAATTTGCTATGTTTGCTTTTTTCCCCTACAAATGGGGTAAGCTTGTGATAGTTGTTAGCAATGATTCGTAAGATGAACATAATTTACATGATCAAGTGATCCTTTGTTGATTTTGATTATGAATGTTGATATTATGACTACCCCCTCAAGTGATGAGTCGATGAGGAAAGGACAAGTGATTAAAGCGATGAGTCACTTGACCAAGATGAATAATTTGGATGATTCAAGACTTTTGCATTTTGTTATATGGCAAGTCCTATTACAGCTATGATTTCAACCATTAATAGTAATTGTACATCTCTATCCCATGGAGCAGTTTGACTGCAATGGCCTTCTTAGGGAATCAAGATGATAGCAATTCCATTTAAGCTTGTGTTGAATCACTATGTTCGATGATCTACTAAAAATGTCATAGAAGAAATGAAATGAATGCCTCATTCCCATGGGGCAGTCCGACCATAATGGCCTTCTTCAGGATTGAAGTGAAGACATTTCAATTCAACGATGACTAATTTACCTCAAATGGCCTTATGGTAATTTACTCATCTTGTCGGATTGCATGGAGTGCAAGTCATTGCAACCACCAAGTGTATAGAATAAATAACTGAATACAAGGCTCAATTGAGATTTTTGTTGTTATTTGATTTTTTTGTGATTTTGTGATTTATGATGAGATTTCATAGAAGAAAGGAAATGAATACCTCATTCCCATGGAGCAGTCCGACCGCCATGGCCTTCTTAGGGATTGAAGTGAAGACATTTCAATTCATCCATGAATAATTTGGGTCAAATGGCCTTATGGTAATTTACTCATCTTGTCGGATTGCATGGAGCGCAAGTCACTGCAACCACCAAGTGTATAGGGTAAATAACTGAATACGAGGTACATTTGAATTTTGATTTATTTATTTTTTGTTATTTTTAAAATTTTTGAGAATTTTGGATCGGTAGATAATTATTATTGTCCATTTTGAAGCTCCTCACGATGAGAATTTTAGAGCATTTATTACTTCTTGCTAGCCACTGTTGACAACCATAGCTAATTTTTGCAATTTTCTTAGCCATGGTTGATAGCAACAATCGAGGTTGACCTAATCTATGCCCATGGTTGTCAGCAGTAGTTGAGGGCCAAGTGAAAAATATAAAAGAAAAATTAGGGTTTTTGCAATTTCATTATTTCCAGTTGGCAAAGAGTGAAAGTGAGAGCTCTGAGGTGAGAGAGAGAGTCATTGACATGGAATGCTACCAAATTTACCACCTACCACCATGGCAGATCAGCCAGAGGTATCTACTAGTGGTGGAGCTAGAGCTCCTAAGGTAGATTCTCCATATCTCCTTCGTGATTTAAGCATTTAAAATGAACCTCAAATAATTAAAATGAACCTCATTAATTAATGGTATTTAAATGAACTCCACTAAATTATCGGTAATGAACCTCACCTTAGGTTAGATTTAGCTTTAGGGTAGCTTAGGGGGAGGGTTTTAATTTTTAGGGTAATTTTGGGGTGGGAAATGACCTCGCAAGGGGTCATTCCCATAGTCGTGGTTGATAGCCATGACTCCCAATTTTCCAATTGGGGGTCATAGTTGCTAGTCATGGCTAGGTTCAAACACCAACGATCAAAAATTTGACCATTGATGCTAGCCATGATTGACATCAATGGCTACCATGACGGTTACTATTGTCAACAATGACTAAGAAACTTTAGCCCAATTTTTTTATTTTTTGATTTTAAAGTTTATTTTTATTTTTTATTTTTGAAGTTGATTTTTTTATTTTTTTTATTTTTAAAGTTGATTTTTTATATTTTTAAATTTGATTTTTGCATCTTGTTTTCTTCCCCTTAGACTTTGAATTTACGAGCACAAGAGCTTGATTTACTGCGTGAGCTACTACCTGAGCTGATTCGTACATACCTAGACCGGTTTGGGGTCTTGGACCTAGGATATGTGCTTAGACTATTGACTATCAAGGTAGATCAAGCCTATATTACTATGTTAGCCCATCACTGGGATGCAAGGACTAACACTTTCCATATTCTAACTAGGGAGATGATGGTGACATTAGAGGATGTCTACCATATTTATAGGATCCCTATAGATGGACATGCTATCACCTCTTTAGCTACCACAGAGAAGACTATCATGTTCCAGAGGGTTTTTGGTGATAGGCGTGAGGAGGCACTAAGGGATATAGAGCATGATGGAGTGCTAGTGGAGCATTGGTATAGGGAGGATGTATTCTCATGGTGCCAAGCCATCTTGATGCACATTATCTATAATGTGCTTCTCCCAGATACTTCAAGAGTGAGGTTCCATTGGAACCTCTTGGTGATGGTGCAGGATCTTCTTGGGAGCACCATAGATGAGCCTCTCATCATGGCATGGGGGAGTTCCCTCCTAGCCTAGCTTTATGATGAGATCTATCACATTACATAGTGGGGGTGAGTAGGCGTAGGATGCAGCCTACTACTATAGATTTGGGTATGGGAGCATATCAGCATAGAGCACCCTAGAGGATTACCCTTAGGTATCACAGCCTTAGCGAGTAGTTACTCAATGCTATGGGGCCTGTTGGCCATGAGAGTTGGAGACCTATAGGAGCATGTCTCATGCAAGGTATTTGTAGCACTACACTGATAAACCGATAGGACTACAGGCTAGTCAAATTATATGGTGACCCTTACTTGGACTACCCAGCATGGGAGGAGGCTACTAGATACCTGAGATGGGCTAGGCATGACCATTGGGTGATTGGGTGTAAGCCTAGGGTGTGAGAGTTCTTCCACTTCTCTTGAGTGACTAGATAGTTTGGGCTCCAATAGGACATACCAGAGGAGCCAGTCCTCTACCACTACCTTAAGGTGGAGATACAACTTGCATGGCCATAGGTCATAAATTTGATAGATGAGGATGATGACCTAGAAGACACAAGGGTAGTAGATGTAGGTATAACTCCTGATTATGATGCTTGGTGGACTACCAGACTATGGTAGGGTGGTGGTCCTCTAGGTTGATCTAGAGATGGTGATGTTACTGAGGTAGCATTTTATGACCCACATGGACGTTGAGTGCATCCCAAGATAGAGGGTGAGTGGGGTTAGGTGGCCACACAGGAGGAGGAGCCACAGGAGGAGGAGGAGGGTGAGGAGGAGCCATATGATGAGGTGTCATAGCTATAGGCCCAGGTACATAGTCTATAAGCACAACTATAGATAGCTCAATGATAGATCTTAGAGAGAGACACCTCTCTAGCTATAATACAGGCTCAGATGAGTGTAGGACATGATGGTGGGGCTACAAGGAGGAGAGGACCACCCTCTAGGCATAGGTTGACTCAACCACTATTGAGATAGAGAAGATCATCGCACAAAGGGATATTATATAGGTGCATCTAGATCTTAGGACTACTGAGAGAGACACTCTCAAGGTTATGATAGGGGCTCCTACTACTTCTCAAGCTACACCATCTACTCTAGTTGCTCCGAGATCGATAAGGTTAGATGTAGATGTAGAGATCAAGCATCTATAGGGCATCATAGTAGATGATATAGCTCAAATGGCTATAAATTCTACATACATATTTCTCTTAGAGGTTGAGATTAGGATATTAGGTGATACTCCTCCAAACTATTCCATAATAGGGGCTCCCATAGAAGTAGGTGGAGTGAGTCAAGGTAGTCATCAGTGTAGCCTAGTCACAAGTCAAGGGCCCGATCAGAGCGATCAGGAGGTACTAGCTCCAAGAAACCTCATAGAGAGGGTACAGAGGGAGGAGGTGACTTAGGGGGCATAGGCCATGCATGATTATGATATGATATCATTGTATCATTTTTTAGTGTAAGGTCTAAGGACCTACACTATTGTAGCCTATAAGCATTTTGATACCTCTATGTACTTATTTGACACACACACACACACAAAAAAAAAAAAAAAAATATATATATATATATGATATATTCTATTTTATTATGACTCATTATGTGTATCATTTATTGATTTTATGTTTATGTGATGCAAAATGGATGCAATGCTTATATGATGTTTTGCTTATGCTATATGGATGTGATGTACTAATGACATGCACTAGCTAGATGATAGATGTATGATTAGATGCTATGATCTACATGTGTAGATGCACTATGATGTATGCATATATGGATGCAATGTTTTTTGTTAAATGCATGTTTAATTTGTTTCAATTGTTTATGCATTTAATCTATGTGATATGATATGATAGATGATATGTAATGTGATGCATTAATTACATGAGGAATGAACTAATGCAAATGAACTTGTATGCTTTAATCACTTAAAACATAAGGAATGAATCTAATATGTGTTTACAAACTAATGGATGACACCACAAAATGTATAAAAATCATGAATGTAAATGGTAACTCTTATCATAAGAATTAATCATTTAAGCATCCAAATGTGAGATGAGATGATGTGAGATGTATTGATTTCTCTATAAGCTTCTGTAAATTAAAATATATGCATAAAATAGTTAGTGGCCATCTAAATATCATTGTTGATATCCATCCGGTATCTAACCTATTTCATGAACACCCCTTAATAAAAAAAACCTCATAAGGAAAAGTTGATGATTGATTGATGAGATGACTTGTTGCTATAAGGGATTTTTGAGGTTTTCCATGAGACTCAAACACCCTAGTTGATTAATCAAAAGTTGTATAATGACTATACAGGACTCCTGAAAGATAAAATATTTTGTTATGAAGACCAAGATATTCATTATCCCTATGTGTGCAAATGAATATATTAGATGAGACATAAGACTACCTCATTGCCAGGTGGGATTCATTCAGCCCATTGTTGTAATGAGGATCACCAAATGTTCACCATGATCCTAAGTTTGGATGCAGTTGGACTAGACTACTAGGTAATACAAGCCACCTAAAGCTAGCTCATTTGTAAATTGCTTAGAACTACCCCAATGTCAGGCAAGATTCATTCAACCCATTGTTGTATTGGGGATCACTCAATGGCTTCGAGTACTGACCATTCCAGGGATTCAAGATCTTCACCCCTTATTTTCTTCACATTTATTGGGATACTTGCTCATGCTTAGTGATGAAAATCACTATTTATTTTGCATTTTTTTTTTAGCAAGGGATTTTGCTTTGATTTTGGGATTTTTCTTATTTTGTATGAAAGCAAGGGATTTCTTTGGGTAGGGGGAGCTTGTCCTTTTTTCAATGATCAACACTCTAGACCATGTGCATCACAATATGAGCAAGTAAAAACCTTTCGCTTAAGGTGACTAGGACCACTTTGTAGTGTTCATCTTTCCTTGTCTAAACTAGGATTGTTAATGTTTAAATTGTGATGGGATTTTGAAATATGCTAGGTGCTATCAAAACTAGACCTCATATCCAAAAGCAAAGATAGCTTTCTACAAAATCTAAGAAGATCACTAGGTATGGCTGAATGACCAAAAAACCCTAGTATATTCCTTATAGCAATAGGAAGGGTTGTGTTGAAAAACACAATTACTCACAAGGGTGATGGATGATGATGATGAATAGATGCATGATTGGCATACAAACGTGGTGTCATTTGTAATATTGTAAACACAACCTATCCTAATGCAAGTGCAATGGATGAACATGCCTAATGCAATGCAATTAAGTGAATGCATGTGCAAAATAAAAATGCATAATGTAAATGTTTTTGTGTTTTTGATGTTTTGCAATGTTTTTGAATTTTATTGCTTTTTTATTTGTTTTGATTTTTGATGTTTTAAATTGTTTTTGAATTTTTGATTTTATGTGTGAAATACCTTTATATGAAGAATGTTGAGAGGTTCAGGCTCTTCAACACCTTCTAGTGATGTTAGGTGATAAGTACCAGGTCCTATCTTCTCTGAGATAATAAATGGACCTAACCAATTGGCCACAAATTTGTCTCATAGATGCGGTGGCAGGTTTGAGTTCTGTTGGTTCTATTTTAGCACAAGATCCCCAAATTTAAAGTCTCTCAAGTGGAATTTATTATTGTAAGCTCATTTTAGCTGATCTTGGTAAACTCGGAGATGCTCAAGAGCATTCACACGACGTTCATCAAGAAGCATCAATTGATCTAGGTGAGCTTGCCGTGCAATGTCATCATCGATGAACTCTTTCAATGCGACATGCAATGTTGGAATTTCCAATTCCAAGGGCATGATGGCCTCAGTGCCATATACTAGTGAAAATGGGGTTGCCCTAGTGGGCATTCGTATACTAGTTCTATAAGCCCATAAAGCAAGAGGTAACTGAATATGCCAATCTTTGTGGTTTTCTTGAACAATTTTCTTTAAGATTGCTACCACTATTTTGTTAGAGGCCTCTACTTGCC
Organism: Wollemia nobilis; assembly: GCA_028583015.1. Taxonomy (NCBI): domain Eukaryota; kingdom Viridiplantae; phylum Streptophyta; class Pinopsida; order Araucariales; family Araucariaceae; genus Wollemia; species Wollemia nobilis. The sequence goes on from JAQPPZ010003107.1 coordinate 2,490,246, forward strand.
CATTTTCTTGTGGATAATATGGAGTTGCAAAACTATGTTGAATATTATACTTGGATGTTAAAGCCCTTATAGTTTTGTTCTTGAATGAAGTTCCATTATTCGATATTATCTTGGATGGGATCCCAAAATGACATATTATATTATGGAGTATGAACTCCGCAATACGTGCTCCTATCATTGTAGTTAAAGGGATTACCTCCACCCATTTGGTAAAATACTTAGTGGTCATTATGATAAATGTGTGTCAACCCGAATATGGAGGAGAGATCTTACCAATTAGATCAAAACCCCACTGAGCAAATGGCCAAGCCGCTTGGATGGGATGTAAGGCCTATGATGGCAGGTGCATAAGATTAGCATGATGCTAACATTTGATGCACTTCTTGACATACGTTGTGCAATCCTTCTCCATAGTGGGCCAATAGTAACCCATTCGAAGGATGCACTTGACAATGGCCATGCCGCTGAAATGGCCATCACATGTACCATCATGAGCTTGTGAAATCACCCAAGTTGATTCTTGGGGCTCAAGGCAATGAAGGAGAATTCCATCATAGCTACGATGATACAGGATGTCTCCTAGCAAGACATATCTAGTCACTTTTTGTTTAAATGCTCTTTTTGTGGCATGCGATAATCCCTGTGGGATTACTCCAAGTTTAAGGAAATCGTGTAATTGCGATAACCAATCTTGATAAGCAACAAATTCAACTGACTGAATGACATGTTCCTACTGCAATTTAACTTGCATGAACGTATATTGGAAAATAACCTTATGGAGAATAGTGGTACCATTCTCTGTAGGACCCTACGAAAGCAAATATCCCCAAGGTACCTTCTTCAGAAAGTCTCTAGCTCTATAGAACCACTCATGGTTTGGTTCTATCTGAATCATGTGGACTGATTCTTGATTGTTTTGTGCCTCACATTGTATCATGGATTGCGATAGCATTTTCACTTGGATGGTAGTGAAGTCAGCAGATATATTTTGAGGGATTAAAGATCCCAAAGATGCCATGGTGTCTACAAATTTATTGGATATTCGAGGGATTGCCTCGATGTCATACCACTCCAGTTGGGCTAGGTAAGTGTCCACAAGTTCTTTGTATGCTTTCAATATGGGACATCTACACTGATAGATCCCCTTAACTTGATTAACAATGAGCAAGGAGTCACCAAAGATATTTAGCTTTTTGATCTTCATGGTGAGCGTTGTTTGGAGACCCAATATTAGGGCCTCGTATTCAGCATTGTTATTGGTGCAAGGGAAATTGAGTTTAAATGACAAGGGCATTGGAGCACCTTATGGCATGAAAAACACAATCCCTACACCACCCCCTTGCTCGCATTTGGAACCATCGAAGAACAAAGACATATCTACTTTATTATCCAGTTCTTTGGGTTCAGGTGACTCCGATAATGCAAAGACTGCATCATCGAGAAGCTCTATGATGAGAGGCCTATGATCCTAAAGAGGAGCCTCTGCCAGTTGATCTACTATGACTTGACCTTTGATTGACTTTTGACTGATGAATTCTAGGTCAAATTCTATCAATAGCATGATCCACTTTGCAGTACATGTGTTATGATATGTCTTGCTCATCATATACTACAAAGGATTTTGTTTTGATATTACATATGTCGTATGGCTCAACATGTAGTGGTGCAACTTCTTCATCGCAAAGACCATTTCTAAGCACAACTTTTCTACATATGCATATCATAGCTCATAACTGACTAGGGTTTGATTGATGTAATATATCACCTGCTCTTTGTTTTGCATGTTCTTCTGGGCTAGCATGGTTCCCAGTGCAAAGTTTGTGGTAGATATATACAACAAAAATGGCACATTTGGTCTAGGTGGAGCTAATACTGGTGGTGATGCCAGGTATTGTTTGATCTCAATGAAGGCTTTTTGATAGTCCTCATCCTAGTTAAATGGGACCCCCTTGTGTAGCAGTCGATTCATGGGTCAATATTTATCTGATAACTACGTGATGAAGCACTTTATGGATGCTACCTTGCCCTGTAGGCTTCTTAATTCCTTGATGTTTGTGGGAGGACTCATTTCTAGTATAGCCTTGACCTTCACTGGGTCAACTTTGATCCCTCATTTAGAAATGATGAATCCCAAGAGTTTACCTAAAGTTATGCCAAAGACACATTTCTTGGGGTTCAACCTGACATTGTGCTCTATCAGGTGATCGAAGACTTTCCTTAGGACCTCGGCGTGCTCTTCACGCAACAATGACTTGGCTAGTAAGTCATCGATATAATATTCTAATATTTTATGCATGTAGTCATGAAAAATATATGTCATAGCCCGTTGATATGTGGCACCAACATTTTTGAGGCCAAATGGCATAAATTTATAGCAAAATGTTCCCCATGGAGTGGTAAAAGTGGTTTTGTGCTGATCTTCGGGTTTAATTTGAATCTGGTTGTAACCAGAAAAACCATCCATGAGAGAAAGCATTTCGTGACTTGCAGTTGCATCTACAAGAGCATCGATATTAGGCAATGAAAATGAATCCTTGGGTGTTGCCTTATTGAGGTCCCTAAAATCCATACATATGTAGATTCTTCCATCAGGTTTTCCTACGGGTACCATGTTTGATACCCATTCTGGATAGTCGATGGGAATTATGAACTCTACATCCAACAATTTTTGTAGTTCATATTTAACCATCAAGGTGATGGTTGGATGCATCTTCCTGAGTTTTTGCTTGACCGATTTCTTGGTGGGGTCCAACGAAAGGTTATGAGTAACCAGTTTTGGATCCAGACCCGACATGTCCTTATAGGTCCAAGAAAAGAGATCAGGTCTCTCTTTCAATAGAGGAATGAGGTTGGCGTGCTCCTCAGGAGATAAGCTCTCTTCAAATTTAACCTTCCTTGGATTGGTGGGATCATTATTGATATCCACTTTGAAGGTTTCCTCTATTGACATATGTGACCCCTCCTCAAGCTGGTGAGGCGTAGGGATCAAATGGATGTCATCTACTAGGTTTAAAAGTTCCACCAAATTAGGATTATCCTCATCATGATAAACATCATATGCACAACCTGGTACAAAATGAAATGATTGCAACATTTCTTCATTGGGGAAGAAATCTTTAGGCTCTAAGGGTGAATTGGTGCGATCAAAATCAATGGCCTCAGGATTGAGGTACAAAGGTTTCGAAGGGTCATATGGATTGTGAAGTGGAGTGGTCAAATCGATGGAGACCATGTTGATGGAATGGAAGAAATCTCTAGGACCACGTGGATGCAACTCACTATCTTCGGATTGCTCCCTCAACTCTAGATGTGGCTCAGGTGGAATGGGGATTATCGAGTCTACTCTGGAAATAGACATAACAATTGGATCCTTAGGGGGAAGCAATTGCCTTAAGTTGGAAGGACCAAGAAAAGCTATATGATATATCTCTTCTAGATTCACTGGCCTTCTTTGGATGGGAGGACCTAGGAATACCGCATGATAAATTGGTTTCATGTCCACAGGTTCCCTAAGATGATGGAGATGTCAAGGGCCTAGATAAGCCATCTCTATTTCATCCTCATATTCCTCATCATCTGAGAAATATTCTCCATCATCTTCTTCAGAATTGTATTCTAGATTTTCCTCCTCAGTAATTGATTCTGCTTTAGACCTTTCTAAGGAGAGACCTGGATGGTAGACCAAAGGTGGTTCTTCTGTAACCATGGTCACAGGCCAATTACCCCTCCACGAGTGTGAAGGGTTTGGATGATAGGGATTCCAATCGATGTCATCCCCAAGACTAAGGTTCAGGTGATCTAGAGATATAGCTAATAACTCATCCTGACCTCTAATGTGATAACCTAGATCAAACCTATTGTTGGCCATTTTGTATTCATTGGGAATTTTGTTCAAGACTTTGGGTTCAATTTTTGAATGTAGTGGTAGTATATATTTTACATATTTTTGTGATGTTTTAAATAATTGTACATTTTTGATGCATGTTCAAAAAGTTTCTTTTGAATTTATCTCTATAAAATATTAATGGAGAAATGTCTAAAAGAATGAAGAAGAAGAACTTGGTTAAAATCACCATATATTTACGTTCGCCCCTGAGGAGAGGTGAACACCCCATTCGCCTTTGAAAGGGATGAACATGTTTAAAAACTTACAAAGGCGAAAGCACTAAGGCGCAAGATCGCGTTCGCCCTAACATTGGGGTGAACGCGTCGTTCGCCCTTCTTAAGAGGCGAACGCGCTTGACGGCATTTGGAGGCACGTGCACCCGAACCATATTACGTTCGCCCAGGTTGAGGGGCGAACATCCCGTTCACCCTTCCCATGGGTGAACCAACATTTTGGTGCATTGGGATCGTGTTCGCCCTTCCTAAGGGGTGAACGTCCCATTCACCCTTTTTAGGGGTGAACGTACTTCCATTATAGTTGCATGCATGCCTTTCAATTTGCAATGGGGTGAAATAGATGTTGAGGCAAAAATAAGTATGGGCAAATGGAAATTTGGTCAAAGATGCTAAGTTTATGCATTTAATTAAGGACACCCTCAGTAACTCTATTTTGTGGATCATGAAGAGGAAGGCGAGAAGAAACGAGTTTTCATGATTTCCAATGTACCAAAGGCGCTCTAAAGAATTTAATGTCTTTTTTGCAATCCATGCACCCTCGCCCGAGTTACAGATTTTCAGGAATTTGTCTTCTCAGGAGGATGGATTTTCAAAGAATTCGAGGAGGATTTTGTTGGTTTTGTCTTTGATCTCGAGACATTTTATTCTCCTATGTATTTAATGAAAGAGGTGAAAACCTCTATAAATACTAGACAAATTTCATTGTAAGGGGAGGTTAGACATTTTGTGAGAGATTCCTCTAAGCTCTCTGCATTAATAGAGGGCATCAGATTTTTGAATTTGTAAGTGATCTTGCGTGTGTTTACTTTCTGTGTAGTGTGCTTCTATTTTCATTTGCTCATCTTATTTGCTACTTTGTTTAAATTATGTCATTGGATTTAAAATTGCTAATAAGAAGGTGAATGTTGGAGTGTCATTTTGATAGTTGCTATGGCCAGATCATGAGTTTGTTCTATTCTATTTTCTTTTATAAATGCTACTTTGTGCTTGGGTTTTTTTCCTGCTAGTTAGTCTAACACCAGTCTTGTACTTTGGCCTGTGGCCATATTTCCCATTTCTTTCCATATTTTTCCAATTTCTTTCCTGTATCCTTAGTCTTTTAACAAGTGTAGGATTTAGTTAGGGAACCAGCCCTCTCTAGAGATTGGCATGGAGGACATTTCTTTCCTTCGACCTTTCAATGTTGGTCATATCTAGGGCGCATAAACGCAATATTTAGCAATTAGGCAGATATTTGACCAATAGTTTTTGGCATACCCGATGGGACCAAAAAAGTTCCACTTCCAATAGTGTTAGGTTCGGTGTTCACCTTTCCACTAAGATTAGAACATCTGGTGACTCAAATTTTATCTAGAACTCCATAGGTGTGAGGACGGTGAAAGTTGTCTCTCATGAATACAAGATCGAAAGCCAAGAATCTTGATAATCAAATTGAGTTTTACGAACTTGATATCCAAAGGTTAGGAGAGCATCCTCAAATAGCCACTTTTCGATGAACGTCTTCGCTCCCTCATATCCCATCCATACCATCTATTTCGTCTTCTCGGTTAGCTGGTGTGTTTTTCGCTCCCGTAAGTCTAGTGAGTACTACCACCAATTTTCCTCAGCCTCCGCCTAGTACAACCGCTAGCGCTCCATAGCCTACTCCCCATATTCCCGTTCACATGGCCTAGAATCCCCCACCACACCAACAATAGCTCCCAAGGTAGTTCCCCGCATGGAACAACTCCAGAGCCTTGAATTTGTAGGTGCAGAATCCAGTACCTCAAGCTGCTCTGAAGGCTTTGCCAACATATGATGGTACTAGGAAAACTGCATATGAGCATATCCAAGATGTGGCTTCTCTTGCAACTATCCATGATATAACTGATGAGGATGTAATGATAAAACTTCTGGTTTTGTCGCTAAGAGGAAAATTGCTATATTGGTATCGATCCTTGTAGCCTGGTACCATTACTTCATGGGATCAATTGGCAGAGTTGTTGATTAAGAATTTCCATGAGCAAGCTGATCCATATTCTTTACTACACTAGTTCACCATGATTCAAAGACATCCACAAGAAGAGCTTGTAGATTTTAATGTTCGATTTGCATGAAGCTGGTAGAGGGTTCCAGATGGTTTGCGATCGATGCTCGAGCAAGCAGCATTTTATTATCTTCGAGCACTCAGTACTGATATCGGTATGGTGGTGCATCAAGCCAATGTGACCACCTTCCCAGATCTGTACACACAAGCTCAAAAGGCCGAATCTGACCTAATTGTTGTGGGCAGACTTCCTTCGAAGGCAACAATACCTATTCTCCCTGATCTCCCACAATATCTTTACTCTAATGCATTCTCACAGCCTATGTCATCCATGTATCCAGTCCCTTCATGGAATTTGGGCCCCCCATAAGTGGCCCCTATCCCTGTCCCGCAGTCATCCGCTATGAGCTTTCCATGATTTCTTGCTTCATCTATACCTCCACAACTTTCATCCGTTTCTTTTCCAACATTTCTAGTACCTCCAACCCCTTTACCATTACCCATGCCGCAAGCGCCTTTGCCATTGCTAGCATCAACCCCATCGCCTAATTTGGATCCCCTCACCACTTTGTTACAAGAAGTGAAATCCAATAATGCGGCTTTGAGGATGATATCTAATGAGCTTACAACGGTGAGGAAAAAACAAGCTGAAGCTGAGTTCCGATCAAGAAGATTTTAGACTCTGCCAATCACCCGAGAGCAAGCGTCTACCAGCAGGGGACCTGAGAAAAACACCACGGTGCAAGTAAATGATGAAGTTAATGTGTCCGAAAGAGCATATTGGTGTTCTACATGCAATGATCCTCACGGTGAAGATACATGTATGGTGCATTTGAACTATGTTCAGACATTGGCGGAAAGTTCCTCGGGCGGGCAAGTTAATATGATTCGAGAAGTGGAGCATAATTGTATGATGCCCTCCTGGAGCAAGTTTCAATCCTCACTAGGTCTGGGAAGAAGTTGGTGACTATTGATCCCATAGAATTGCAACCTTTGAAAGTACCTACAGAACCAAAAGCATAGGAAGAAAAGTGGTCATCCCCGATGAAGACTCCTGATGTTAGAACCAAGGGACCTGATGTTATTAAGGTGAAAGATCTGTTTCCTAGGCAAGCTCAAGATAAAGCGCAAGCTAAACCTTCAACTTCGGTGACCGCTCCAGTTTCTAGCAAAACAAAAGAGCAAGCTAAGGAGAGACTCAAGTATCCTTCATTAACTAAAAGGCAAAGGGTAGAAGCTACGTAGCAATATCGAGATAAGTATGAGCGGCCTCTAGAGGAAAAAGACTCAACTACTCAGAGCTACAGTATTGTGGAAGAAATGAAGAAAATCCCAGCAAGGATTAGCTTGTACGATGCATTGCATTTACCTAGGCAGATTGATTTGTTACAAGAATCCTTGAAGACTACTAAGGACCAAAATAAATATTGTTCACAAATAGTCTTGGCTCAGGCGCTCCCCACTTCAGTCACAGGGAAAAATAGGCCTCCCCCATTTTACTTATCCTTGAGAATGGAAGGGTGGATCGTGCATAATTGCATGATTGACTCCGGTGCTGCAACTACTGTCATGCCAAAGGCAGTATGTGAAGTAATGGGGATGGAGTATACAAGGAGTAGTCCAAGAGTGTTGCAGTTGGATGGAACTCCAGTCAAGACTGTTGGGGTAATCAAGGATATTCCAATTGTGCTCCATAGTATGCCTCAAATTACTGTCATCCAGGAGGTGGTGGTTGTTGATTTGGAGCCCTATTTTAGCATGTGCCTTTCAAGGGAATTTATAGCTAAGCTTGGAGGTTATATTTCCCTAGATTATTCACATTTGGAGATACCATTCAAGGGAAGGTGAATCCGTATTCATAATGAGAAGCCTTCACCTTTTCATATTGAAAATATAGAGGAGGTAGAACAAGCTCCAGGCATGGTAAACATGATGACCGAAGAATTGGAGGAAGTTGATCTGGTTGAAGAAGCACTTGATGAGCTTCGCCTGGAGGAAGATTTTTGACTGATGGATTTCAATGCTATGATTGGGATAGATATTGGTTGTTATTCAATCCAGAAGATAGAACAGTCCAAAAAGAAGGTCCTTGAGTCACCAGAACCTGTTTCACACCAGTTATGGAAGTTGTTCTTTGATGGTGCTCGATGTAAGAATGGTGTAGGAGTAGGCATTGTATTGATTTCTCCTGAGGGAATACAAAAAACTTATTCCTACAGATTGACCTAGAGCTGCACAAATAATGTGGCTGAATACGAAGTGCTATGCCTTGGCTTGAAGAAAGTGAAGAAATTGGGAATTGAACAGTTGCAGATTTTTGGTGACTCCGAGCTTATTGTCAATCAAGTTACAAATAGATGCATGAGCAAGCAACATTATTTGAAGGCTTACCACAACAGAGTATGGGATCTATTAGAAGCATTTAAAGCTCTAAATATTCAGGCGATTCCTCGGGAGAAAAATAGACATGCTAATATTTTAGCCTCCCTTGGCGCTAATTTTTCTCTTGCTGAGCAAGTGGTTCGGAAGCCAAAGATAGTGAGAGTAATTTATAGGCCTTCCATTCCAGATAAGAATCTCTATTGGCAAGTGTTTGATAATGATGAGAAAATAGTGAATTTTTTGCTCAAAGAAGCTGCTAATGCCGATGATAGAGTCCTTGTGGAGGAAGAAAAGGAAGCAATGATTCAGTTGAGAAATAATCATATTCCTAAGGGATTGATTTCATTAGAGAGCTTGTTTGATCAGAATGATAGGGCTGATAAACATAGGATTAAGGTGGATCCCAAGAAATACAGAGAGTTGCAGTTGGAACCAGGAAAGGTCATTAAGATTGGGACTGATTGTGAATCGGATGAGATTGAAGGCATTAGAAATTTGTGCTATGAATATCTAGATATTGTAGCATGGAGTTATCAAGACTTGAAAGGATATGACAAGAATGTGATTCAGCACACAATTGAGTTACAAGAAGGAGTTAAGCCTTTTCGGTAGAAACAACGTCCTGTCAATCCTAAGATTGAGATCCTTATGAAGGCAGAATTGTTGAAGATGCTTGAGGCGAAGATCATTTATCCTATTAAGCATTCTACTTGGGTAGTGAACCTGGTTCCTGTAAGGAAGAAGAATGGAGACATACGTTTGTGCATTGATTTCCAAAATTTAAACCAGGCATCACTCAAGGACCATTATCCTTTGCCTCAGATAGACCAGATTCTTCATGTTGTGGCTGGCACCCAGAGATTCTCATTGCTAGATGGCTTCTCCGGGTACAATCAAATTTGGGTAAAATATGAGGATCAATATAAGATGATGTTTACTACTAAGTGGGGTACATTCGCTTACCAATGGATGCCCTTTGGGCTTTCAAATGCTGGTGCTACTTTTCAGAGAGCCATGGACGTCACCTTTGGTGAGTTGCTAAATAAAATCATTGTAATATATCTTGATGATATGACGGTGTTTTCACATTGCAGAATAGATCATGTTACCCATCTGAGGCAAATATTTGAGAAGTGCCGAGAATTTGGGATTTCCATAAACCCAAAGAAGTCAATTTTCATGGTTAAAGAAGGGAAGTTACTAGGCCATGTGATCTCACAAGAAGGATTGGCCATAGATCCTGCATGGGCCGAAGCGCTCATGAAACTGCCATTGCCCATTAATAAGAAAAACTTGTAGTCCTTCTTTGGGAAAATAAACTTTATTCACAAGTTTATTGCTGACTTTTCCCAAGTCGTCAAGCCCATGACTGAGCTTTTGAAGAAGAATGTTGAGTTTAAGTGGACAGAAGCCAGGAAGCGAGCATTTCAAGAAATCAAAGAGAGAATTACTCAAGCTCCAATTTTGATTAATCTCGACTACTCCAAAGACTTCATCCTCTATGCAGTAGGTGAGCAGGAGAGTTATGTTACCATACTAACATAGAAACAAGATGATAGTGAGGAGAAGCCAATTGCTTTTCTAAGCCAGGTTATAGCACCACACCAAGAGAAGTACAATTTTATAGAGAAGCAAGTTTATGCAGTAATGAAAGCATTAAAGAAATTTTGCCACTTTGTTTCTCAAAGTAAGACTATGGTTTACGTCATCCATCCTGATGTTCGAAACTTTATAGTCCAAGGAGAACTGGGAGAAAAGAGGGTTGGTTGGGTCACAAAAATCTAGGAGTATGATGTGGAGATCCGATCGATGAAATTGGTTCATGGACGTGCTCTATGTCAAGAGCTGGCCAAAAGCGTTGTTGTTGAAATGACTGAAGCAAGTCATGAAGATGTAATGTGTGTAAATCACATAGTAGGTGATAAATATTGGACAGAGGAATTGGTTGATTACTTTACTTTGGGAAGATGTTCGAACCATCTTGATCCCTCACAATGCCGATGATTCAGATTGCAAGTGCTCAGGTATGTGTTGTTGCCTAATGGATTATATCATAAAAATATAGATGGTGTATTACTCAGGTGTGTAAAGGCTTCCAAAAGGAAAATTTTTTGGAGGAGTTCCATTCTAGGTTATCAGGAGGGCATTACATAGGCAGACCCATGGCTTTGAAGATTATTCGGGTAGGTTATTATTGGCCTACCCTATTCATCGATTCACATAAGATAAGCCAGTAGTGTGATAGTTGCCAAAGATATGTGGGTCAAATCAGAAAAGGAGCATTACCGCTACATCCAATTCAGGTGGAAGCACCCTTTCAACAATGGGGCCTTGATTTTATCGATGTTATTGATCCACACTCTTCTATGGAGCACAAATATATCTTAACGACAATCGACTACTTCACCAGGTGGGTAGAAGCCATACCCACTAAGAAGGTTGATCAGGCGATGGTGATCTCTTTTCTGGAAAGCCTTATCACTCATTTTGGTATACCAGATTCTTTGGTAACTGACAATGGTACTCCCTTTATCGGAGCCAAAATTATAGAATTCGCTAGCAGATATGGTATTTACCTAAAGACATCTTCCAATTATTACCCATAGGGGAATGGATTGGTTGAGTCTACTAACAAAAATTTGTTGCGGATTCTAAAAAGGATGATGGGCAGTAACAAGAGGAGTTGGCATTTGTTATTGAACCAAGCACTTTGGGCCGATCGTATTTCAGTAAAGAAGTCTATAAAGACCTCTCTGTATGCTTTGGTTTATGGAAAAGAAGTTGTCCTCCCTACCCACATTGAACTACCAGTGCTCCAAACCTTGCAACTGTTCCAAGATGAAGATGAAGAATATGATCCTATGAAAGTAAGGTTGGCGTAGTTGCTACAATTACAGGAAGAAAGGGAGCAGGCTTACCTAGATTTTTCCAAACATTCTACAGAGATGAAGAAATGGTTTAAGAAAAAGATAAGTGACCGAAGTTTTCAGGTTGGTGAACTAGTGCTAAAATGGAATGAGAAGAAATCTAAGCCTGGAAATCATCATAAGTTTGATGCCATATGGGAAGGACCTTTTCGGGTCTCTATAGTAAACTCTGCCAATGCTTATCATCTCTGTGACATGGATGGTTACGAGCTCCCCATTCCGGTGAACGACCTTCATTTGAAGGCCTATGTTACGTAATTTTGATCTGCTAAAGGTAACACTTTGTACATATGTAAATATTCTCTTATTTAATGATTTTTGTATATATATATATATAAACATTCAAAAAAAAGGAAAGGAAAAACTTTTTTACCCCAAGAACGATTTAAATTTCTTCGTTCACCCTTTCAATGGGGTGAACGGGATGTTCACCCAGGTTAAAGGGTGAACGTACTTTTATAACGTCCAGGCGGAAGAAAAAGAAAAAAAAGGGAATTTCATTTGTTTTTTTAAGTTGCTTTAAAAAGCAAAAAGAAAGAAAAGATAAAACACTTTCATGCAAATTTTAAAATCACTAAGGAATAGTTGAGCACCCAAGCATTTTTTACCAAGTGAGGAGATAGCAGTTTCAGGGCACGTTGTGAAATAAATATGCCTCTGGGTTACGTGTCAGTAATCGGAAGCAGGAAGCACCAGAATTCAATCATAGTTTTAAAACGTGGGAAGTGCTCAAGTTTAGCTTTCCAAGGTGACTGCAAGCATTAATGATTGGTAGGCGAATGGCTAGGTTGGCTCCCCTAGTAAGCTTCGGGTGCCAGGGCACACTTTTCTAGGTATGATTATGCAGTGCAGAAGCATGAGTCTCTAGGAGAATCTAATGGTGAATTAAAGGGAAGGGTTTTTGTGCCTTGGAAATAGTGTATGAGTGGTTTTTCAAGGATTATTCCTCTTCGAAGATGCGCCTGCATTTAATTTCATAATCACTACAGTAGCTGACAATGCTCCTATAAATTTTGGAAGGTAAAAGGGCCAACCTTGTTTTCCCTTATTATTTTAAACTTTTCTTGCTTTGTTGTATCTTGCGTTTCCAGTGCAGAAGAATTTTTTAGAGGTTTTGAAGCAGAAAATTGTAGAGTCACTCAACACTTTGTTAGATAGGATGGGTAGACATAGTAAAGAGTCGAGTGAGGCATAGGAGGTTGTAGAGGCAAAGCCGGCTAAGAAGCGAGAAAGAAGTTCTAGGGCTAAGAAAGCTCGGAAGAATGACTATGTCGACCTGGACCCCTATAAAGATGAAGTGGCAAAAATCGAGGATTGTTTGATTACACACAAGGGGGTCGATCAGTTAAGGCAAGAGGTTGAGACTACGGTGAGCCAGGGGGTTTCATTTAATAGTTGGCTCACAACGCCTCATAATTCATAGCTTTCATGGTACCTATGTTCACCTGTGCACCCATGCCCTGAGCTGGTACAACTAATTGCACAGTTTTATGATCCTTTTACCAAAGTTGTGCGAAATTCCAAGAAATAAATCCTCTTTACAATTACATCGAACGAGGTCCAAGAGGCTTTTGCATGTGGGTTGAAGGCCCCAAGTTATGCAGTAAATAAGAAAGTTCATACAGACGAGCAGGAAGATAGGTATGTTTCCACAGTTACTATGAGACAATTTATGGAGACACAACTCATCAAGGAGCCATAGATGGGGCAACTACCAAATTTGCCTAAATCGCTTTCAGAATTTAAGAGCCAAGATATTTATTCTATGCTTTCCTGGATTTTTGGGTTGCCCTCGGATGAGACAGTGCATAAATGGTAGGCGACTATGGCTCAATGCATTTGCAAGGTGGAATTTTATTCTCCTACTGCTATGAGATAGGGTGGAAATCCAATTTATTTTGATTGGGCTGAGTTTATTTCTCGAAGGCTTAATTCACAGTTGCAGAAGTTGCAGGAAGGAAAGTCTAAATCATTTTGACACACTTCGCTACTGGTTTGGTTCTTTTTCTTTCAGATGCAGCATCACTTTTCTTTTATCGCAGTAACACAATCGGGCAAAAAAGATGAGCCCTTACCTATTTACAAGTGGACTCAGGTGTTGACGAAATGAGAGTCTGTGTACAACTTTAATAGTTGGTTTTTGGGGCCTGCGATTGAACTACTATGTGGAAACTGTGATAGGGTACCGCATGACTTGAGGGATGCCATTGTTTCAGAAGATAGAGGTGATATCTTTTTGCTCACTCAAGGCGTGGTTGTTCGAATTTTTGGGTACATAGGTAAACCATTTTTGTTGCCTTATTTTGCTACTATGCACATTTTTGCAATGGAAGTTGTGCATCAGGAAGATTACGTCAATGACATATACGGCGTTGGGCGAGGGAAGAAGACAACCTGTACTATGCCTTTTAAGTTTGGGAGTATCGAAGTGAACCAGGTTGGGCAAAATCACCTTTTGATGGTGGCGCTTCAGGACCTGGGATTAATTGAATTGCCGCAATGATGGCGTTACGACCCTCTCGAAAAATTTTTAGAATTTATCAAGGCAAAGACCTTTCATTGCTGCCCACGCCCAGATATTCAGAAGTGGCGTAACAATTTTGATGGGCCAGACATGAACTGGCACATAGAGAAAATGTCCTCCCTTCCTCCATGGCATGATTATTATGAGCAGGAAGTGGAGTATAATCCTGAAAAAAATAAAACACATATTCCTCCTCCTGGTCTATTCCGAACTATTAAGGAAGCTAACCCGACATGGAGCGAGGAGAAAATCATGAATTGGTGGGTGATGCGCATTCATCGCAGGAAGCCATATGTTGCTTACGGGTTGAAGCTTGATACTCAATTTTTTGAAGCTTATGATAAATTTGTGGAATCATATCAACCCATTGCTTTCACCACCATTTTTCCACAAAGCTTTCAACAGTCCAAAAGTGGTGAAAGCGAACCTGAGCAGGAGGACCCAATGGTTGAAGATGAGACCAAAGAAGAGGATGAAGAGGAAGAGTAGTATGTTTTCCAAAGATGGTCTCAAAGGGTGAAGCACCCTCAGGAGGAGGCTCCCATGCCCAAGCAGCAAAAATAGCCGATGGCGCCCCCATTTCCAAAAGTGGCCAAATGGCCTCGAACCAACGTAGCCCTTACGTCTACTGTTACAGTGCCCATGGCTTTGGGTGCCGCAATTTCTATCGTGTTGAGTTCTATAGCCGCTTATGTGTCGATGGTGAATCCTTCACCCAATAATGAGCTCCCTACTTCATTTGCGTAGATCTTTCCAATGGCACAACAAGAGGAAGAGGAGCAACTTTCTGAGGATTCACATGTCAAAATTTTGGATGAGGAAGTAGCTCTCGATGTTGGAGAGCCAGAAGGAGAGCGAGAAGAGGAGTTAGTTGCACAACCTCCTCCATCAGCTGAACAAGTGGTGCTTGCACCCCAAGGTACATCATCTCTTCCCTCTTCTTCTCTCTCTCTCATGGAGCACGTAGTGGTTTCTTCTTCGGTCCCATCTGTTACATTTTCATCCTTTCCACTCTCTATTTCTCCATCCTTCGGTGTTCCATCTATTTCATTTTCCATGGTATCCTCTTCTACTTCTACTCCTTCTACTTCCAAAACCACTATTGCTCCTTCTTTCGTTCCCACTCCTTCGCCCTCCATTTCTTTTAGTTCATATGCATCTGGGTCCAATCCCTTTTCGCATCCCCTTCCTTCGGTCATCACTACCTCTACCATCATCATTGTTAGTATGCAAGCTCCACCTAGGATTAGCGTAACTGTAGCTGCACTTGTGTCTACCACCTCATCCACCCTTTCTCTCTCTTCCATTGTTCCCACATCCATTTCTCCACCTCTACCCATGTCGTCCGTGTCCGCTGGGCCTAGCCGCTCAGAATTTTTTGTCCCTTTTACACCATTTTTGGAGATGTAGACTGTCCCAGATGTGCAGGTAGCCCGAAAGTAGTTGGATGTTGAAAAACTAAATCGGGCGCACCTGAGCTCTTCTCAATGGTTGAAAAGTATGCGGTGAAAAGAAGCTTCGATGCCAGCATGACCAATCAAGAAGGTGGATTTTGATCCAATCACCAAGGAGGCTCATGTTACAACATTCACTCCATTGGTCCAGAAACCCCAAGGTGAATTGTAGCCTGAAGATTACATTTCTGAGACTATAACTGAAGATCTGACATGGATTAATCCCATTGAGAAAATGGGTAATATGCAGGTGGATATGAGCTCATTGTATTTGCATGGGGAGCACTATAAGGAGAGATATTTTGAGATGCAAGATAAAGTGCTCGAGCTTGAAAATGCCTTGGCCAAGAGTAGGGTGACAGAAGAGAGAACAACCACTAAAAATGAATATCTACGCAATCAAGTGAAGGTACACTTGAAGGAGCGCGATGCCGCTCAAATTGAAATGCATAGTCTTCAATAGCAGGTAGAAGAACTCAAGAAGTAGCTTGAAGAGAAAGCCATGCTAGTTGTAGGATTTTCACATGACAGCGTTAAGGATGCTCGCCTCCGCTCCATTTAGAATTCTATAAAATTGGTTGCACATGTTGTTAAGGTACTACAGTACTTATGGGAAGCGTGGATACAGATTCAGCTTGGGCAACAAACAATTGATTCCATGGAGGAACTACTTTTGCCCTATATGGAGATGACTGTAAAAATACAAGCTTTGTTGAATACTACTTTGCATATTCGCCCCCTCAACGAGATGGATTACGCTTGGTCCCGAGCACGGATAACACTGCGGAGCTACTTTCAGTGCATGGACCTAGTAAGGGAAGGGTGGGCTATTCTTAATACAATTGAGCATGAGCATATCATTTCCATGTCTCATTTTGAGACTATTGACCAGTTGGGTTTTACCACCTTTGTAGATGAGTGGGGTGAACCTCTTCCAATGGAACAGTTGCAGGAACTCTGGCGTACGTTCATTGAAGATACTTCAAAAATTGATGCCTTGAAAGAACCCCTTGCTGAAGCACAGGTATTGCCTTTGATGGAGAAGTATACGTGCTTGGAGCTGTCACTTTATGAATTGGCTCAACGTTCGAAGCATCTCAGCTTGACAGATGTGCAGAATCTTCGCTTCATCTATGAGTCCCTCAGCGTTCGTTGTTTGTTTAGCATTGATGCTTGGCGTGATGTTGTTCGTGCTTATGAGATTATTTCAGAGACCATCATGGAGCAAGAGGAGAAAGTGGTGGTAGATCGTGAGGTAGCGATGAAAGTAGTAGAGGAGGCAGAGCATGCTGAAGTACTCAGGGTTGTAGCTGAGGCAGAAGAGCAAGAACGCATAGAGAAAGCAGCATAGAAAAAGGCATCCACAACAAAGAAGACAACTCTGGCTAAATCAGTTGCATCAGCTTCAAAAAAGGACTCTGCACCCAATGGATAAAGGCCTGGGATCGCTTGCATCCATGCGAGCTGGATACCCCATGAGTCACCAAGAAATGTTGGCCATTTTGTATTCATTGGGAATTTTGTTCAAGACTTTGGGTTCAATTTTTGAATGTAGCAGCAGTATATATTTTACATCTTTTTGTGATGTTTTAAATAATTGTACATTTTTGATGCATGTTCAAAAAGTTTCTTTTGAATTTATCTCTATAAAATATTAATGGAGAAATGTCTAAAAGAATGAAGAAGAAGAACTTGGTTAAAATCGCCATATATTTACGTTCGCCCCTGAGGAGAGGCGAACACCCCATTCGCCTTTGAAAGGGATGAACATGTTTAAAAACTTACAAAGGTGAAAGCACTAAAGCGCAAGATCGCGTTCACCCTAACATTGGGGTGAACGCGTCGTTCGCCCTTCTTAAGAGGCGAACGTGCTTGATGACATTTGGAGGCGCGCACACCCGAACCATATTACGTTCACCCAGGTTGAGGGGCGAACATCCTGTTCGCCCTTCCCATGGGTGAACCAACATTTTGGTGCATTGGGATCGTGTTCACCCTTCCTAAGGGGTGAACATCCCATTCACCCTTTTTAGGGGTGAACGTACTTCCATTATAGTCGCACGTGCGCCTTTCAATTTGCAATGGGGCGAAACAGATGTTGAGGCAAAAATAAGTATGGGCGAATGGAAATTTGGTCAAAGATGCTAAGTTTATGCATTTAATTAAGGATGCCCTCAGTAACTCTATTTTGTGGATCACGAAGAGGAAGGCGAGAAGAAATGAGTTTTCATGATTTCCAATGTACCAAAGGCGCTCTAAAGAATTTAATGTCTTTTTTGCAATCTATGCACCCTCGCCCGAGTTACAGATTTTCAGGAATTTGTCTTCTCAGGAGGATGGATTTTCAAAGAATTCGAGGAGGATTTTGTTGGTTTTGTCTTTGATCTCGGGACATTTTATTTTCCTATGTATTTAATGAAAGAGGCGAAAACCTCTATAAATACTAGACAAATTTCATTGTAAAAGGGGGGTTAGACATTTTGCGAGAGATTTCTCTAAGCTCTCTGCATTAATACAAGGCATCAAATTTCTGAATTTGCAAGTGATCTTGCGTGTGTTTACTTTCTGTGTAGTGTGCTTCTATTTTCATTTGCTCATCTTATTTGCTACTCTGTTTAAATTCTGTCATTGGATTTAAAATTGCTAATAAGAAGGTGAATGTTGGAGCGCCATTTTGATAGTTGCTATGGCCAGATCATGAGCTTGTTCTATTCTATTTTCTTTTATAAATGCTACTTTGTGCTTGAGTTTTTTCCTGCTAGTTAGTCTAACACCAGTCCTATACTTTGGCCTGTGGCCATATTTCCCATTTCTTTCCGCATTTTTCCAATTTCTTTCCTGCATCCTTAGTCTTTTAACAAGTGTAGGATTTAGTTAGGGAACCAGCCCTCTCTGGAGATTGGCATGGAGGACATTTCTTTCCTCCGACCTTTCAATGTTGGTCGTATCTAGGGCGCATAAACGCAATGTTTAGCAATTAGGCAGATATTTGACCAACACCTATCATTCAGTAATTGGTATTATAGCTGATACGGAGTTTGACATCCTTGCTCAAATAAGCCCAATATGTAACCATACTAGTGGTAACAGTAAAAATAAAAAAGGGCATACTCTAGGTTTTGGAAGATAATGAACATTTACAAAAAATGGCTCATCATCATCTTCTTCTATAGGTGAATGATCTGCAAGTTGATCTAGACCTCCATAGATAAATTTTATTTGGTTGGGTGGCACGCCTAGTGGTACCACCATCCGAATAGGAAAGCGATGGGCTTGAGGCTTGACCATATCTTATGTAGATTCTATGATTGACGTAAAATTTATGTTCTACATCAGGCACTCAGCTAACCTAGGGTTGACTAGGTGAATTGTCACCTGCGGTGCAGATGATGTAGTTGATGACACATACAAGGTAGGCTGAGGTACCTCCTCGACTGCATTTTATGAGTTTTCCTCCTCCATAAGATTTGGAATCTCGATGGTTACACTATTAGAGATTTCCTTAGAATAATTTTCACCCAATACTACCTTTAGCTTTTGGTCATTTCTTAACCTTTTTGATGTCATAGGCTTCTTAGAAGTAGTTGTTGTATTTACGGTTGGTCATGGTGCCGATGTTGAAGTACCGATGCACACTGCCTTTGACTTACCCACTAAATTATTGATAGGATGCATAGGTCTAATATCTAGATGGGTATATGGGAGGATGAAGTCTCTCGACAAGTCAACTTGATTGATATATTTGAATGGCTCTTCATCTAAAGGGACCACATGAACTTGTCCCTCGTGCACATATTTGATACATTGGTGCAAAATTGAGGGGATGCAACACATGTCCCTTATCCACAGCCATTCTAGGCGAATTTTGTATTGCATCACACCTTCTAGCACATGACACATCACGAGGATGGTTTTTAGCCCAACCTGAATAGGAAGGAATATAGTGCCTACTATTGAGCACAACACATCATTGAAAGCTCATAGTGTAAAAGTTGAGGGTATGATATGTGATAGGTAATTTTGAATGTCCTAAGGCCTTCGTGGTGATTATGTTAATTGATGATCCTATATCGATCAAAACCCACTTGAAATGAGTGTGGTTCACACATGCGATGATATGAAGCAATGGGTCTCCTATTTTAGTGGAAATTGTTTGAATCTCATGATCGTAAAATTGGATCACAGGTTCCTAGCACTACTACACATGCCCCACAAAGTTAGTGAAAGCTTCAAGATCTTGGGGTTGAACTTCAATGGCCCTTAAGATATCCATTAGCGTCTCCCTGTACCTAGGAGACTGTTGTATGATCTCATATATTGATAGCTTTGTTGATGTTGTTTCTAAACTTTGGATGAGTCTATTCCTAATTTTCACCACTGGTCTTGTTGATGGGCTTGGTAAGGGGTTCTGTGCTAGCCTTTGCTAAGGCACAACTTAAATTTGAATGGGCACTATAGGAGGATCCAGTTGATTATACCTCCTATTTATGGTGACCACATTCACCATATTGATAAATCCTTGCGTAGGTGATTCGATCTGCACTTGATTGACTTATCTGATATTATTCCTTGGCAAATCATGATTCAGTAAGAGATTTTTGAATATTCCCATGTTTTTCTTGTTTGGTTCCAAGGGGTTGTCAATTAGCAACCCATTCCTATCAATCATATTTTGTACCACATGTTTAAAACGATGGCACACTTCGATATCGTACCCCTTTTATCTGTGGTATGGGCAGAAATGATCTTTCCTATATCCTTTCAATTTAAGGTGATTAGAATCAAACAATTGAACTTCAGGTAATGTTAAGGCCCTAGCATCGCATAATTGATTTAATATCGATACCAGAGTCTCATACAATGGCATAAATTGGTGAGGTGGGCAACGTTCTTTATCTTTGCCCTACTTTTTATTGTGTTGGTTGTATTGCATAGGGGGTGGTTGTGCCTGATAGTTTTGCAGTTATTGGATCTTGCCCCCTTTTGAAGTTTCAATTCAACTTGATTCACATGTGTAGGCTTGGCCTGGTAAATCTGATTTTTCATGTTCTTGTTGTTCCACTCCTTTTTCGAAAGTTTCAAGTCACCTTCTTGTAACTTGATATCCTCTATGACCTTGTCTTGTGCCAAGGCCTCTTTGAATATTTGGTACTATCGCAACTATAACAATAGCAAAATGTGCTTCATGCAGCTCTTAGTAAAAATTCGATTTGACTCAATAGTTGGGATGGATAAGGGAAGTTTAGCCATCAATTTCCTCCATCTATTGCCATAGTTCATGACTATCTCATTATCGAATGAATTTAGAGTAGCTAGATCAGATAGATTAGTCTTCTTCTTGATGCCAAAAGAGAAGCATTCAAGAAATACATTCACCAATTATTCAAAGTTGGTGATGTTATAGCTCTTTAGCTGATTATACCATTCTAGGGCTGGGCCTACAAGGGTTATCATGAAATTTATGAGCCATAAGGTATTGTTGCTCTGAATTTGGAAACACAGATTCATAAAGCTAGTCACATGTTCTTGTGCATCATCGTCACCCTTGAATTTTTCTAGCCTAGGCATCTCAAAATGTTCGGGATATGCCAGGCTAGGTACCAAAGGACACAAAGGTTCATTGTGAATTTTTTTCATGGTAGGATTTTGATAAACCATCCCTTGCTTCTCAATAGCTTTAACCTTTTCATCCAAGTTTTTGCACGCTTGAGAGGATAATATTTCCTCTTCTCTAAGGGATATTTGTGGAGCCAGTGGAGGTAGATTCCTTTTAGATCGAGGTGGATGATTGTGCTCATAATCCACATCTATAGAGAAGGGCTCAAGATATTATTGATCTTGCTCATCTCCCTTTGATTCTTCATACTGACTATGCTCAGGTTGGTCGACTGTTTGATGCTATTGTTGTATTGAAGTATGCTAGGATGTATGACGAGTATGATTCTCAACTTGTCTATGACATAGTTATGGTTGTGATGCAGCACATCTATTACGTTGCTCCTTATACTCACTACGAGGAGGCAGATTAGTCCGAGCTAACATGTCCTCTCTCTATTTACACTCATAGTCGAGGATGCATTGTTATCATAGGTGTTGCTCATATAAACATTGTCGAAGCAATATTTTTCATTGAGTGTCATCATGCTCGAGGTGCTCATGCTCTACATTCACATCTTCCAACTGATCTTGGAATATGTGTTGTCTTTGTTCTAAAGCAAGCCTATGTGATTAATCTATAGTATTGGTTGTGTAAGGCCTTTGACTTTGTAATCTTGTGTGAGGAGCCCTGTGAGTATGGGCTCCAATAGACTTTTTTGCTACACTCTTACCCTTATTTTTAAATATGGTATTTATTTTGCATTGATATCTTTACTCCATGCCTGTATGCGTAGATGGGACACATGCACTGCAGGAGCATTTCAAACATTCACCCTATTTATGGGTATGCCTTTCTCTATCCTCACTACATGTGCTCTCAAAGCAAGAGTGAACAGTAGAGGTCCTACACCATAATATTCCTAGCACTTGATCTAGTCCGTTGAGTTGGCTAGTTTTCCAAGGTTCATTAGGAGGTGTACCATTGACTCCAATAGTATTGAGATCTATTGTGAACCTTCCAGGTTGATTTTTATTTGGAGTCTTTAGGGGTCTGTATCTGATGCAACCCTTTCTTCTTACCCATGATTGGGTGAATCTTCTCTATGCCTATCATGTGACAATGGGGGTCTTGAACCACCCTCAGTTCTATCATGATAGGAATGTGTATTATGTCCTCTAACTAGGGTATGCTGATGAGAACCCCCATGCATCGATTTATCACCTCTAATGCTAACCAAATGTCATTCGAGAGAATTTCGTGTAGGAAATTCAAGCTCATTGTTTTGTGTGTGGTATGGAGCTTCGATTTCTACCTTAGTTGTGTATCGAGTATGGCCTCTTTGTGTGTTAACCGTGACTTGTAAATTTATCTCGTACGTAAGTTTTAAAGAATACAAAGTGTTTATCTCATTTAAAAATTATTTTTATATCCTAAAACTACTTAGTGCATTTTGATTTGTTAAGTATATAATTTAAATCTCATCATGTTTTGTAATATTTTGATGATATTCTTATAATATTAAAAGGTTATCACCTATATACTCACAGTGACATAACTTGGCAATGACATCCAAGCAATCTATCCCCTGAGATATGGAGATGAAATCCATAACTGAGTAAGGAGCATAGGTACTATCGATTCTCATCCAACACACCATGATTAGAGATACACCCCTTCGAAGAGGAATGTATCCTATTTTCCATGAATAGGATAGTTCTTGAATTGGCCTTGGCCACAGATAGGTCATAATAGTACAATGTCAGATGAGCCAACCGAGTGGTAATGACTTCCAATGTTGGTTTCGATCAACAGATTGGATGTGAGAGCCCAATGCCATTGATGTTTAATTGAATCGTGGTGTGTGTGTGTTCTTTTTAATTTTACATAAATTAAAGATGCATAAAAAAGCATTCATGATTTTCACTATATGCATGATGAAAGATACGTTTTATTTTAGAAATAAATGCATATGAATGATCTTTTCAATTCAGAGAATACAAATGCAACTAGGATGACATAGCCATTGATTAGGCTCCATGCAAACAAAACTAACATACAATTTTACCAGTAGCCACTATTTTGTGTAGCAAGCAATAGTCTCAACCGCTAGACAAAAAAGCAACTAGAAATCCTAGCCACTGGAGACAACAATAGCTAATAGAGTTGGCTACTATTGCTAGTAGCAAGTAAGATATTTTTCATAAATTTCCCTTAAATTTTCCCTATGTGATCTGATTAAAGCTAAAAACATAGAGAAAACATAGGAAATATGAAAAATGTAGAAGAGGCAACCTACCTAGAAATCCTCATCTAAAGTAGAAATAGGTTGCTTACTATTTTGCCAAGTTTTATGCTAGTCATTGTTGCTCAGGGTGGCTAGGATGCTAGCTACTGCTTTCAACCATGGCTAAGACTGTGTGCCATTGTTTTCAATCATGGTTGGTACCTCCACAAAAAAAGACAGTATATCAGCAAAAGTAGTGAAAAATGTTGGGTTTCCACCATGATCGCCATTGAAAGAGGCTTAAAAATTCTAGCAACTAGATAATATGCTATCAAAGACAATATTGATCAAATAACCAAGCATAAAAGAATAAAAATAAAATAATATACCCATAGTTATTAATATTTATGAATCTCTTTACAACAAGGTTACAAGAACATCCCTCTTAGGGATTTGAACATTGTGATACATATTACAATCCACAACTCATGTGGTAGATGCCTTTCAATAGACTCTCAAGGTCTTCAAACTTTGTTTGAGGGATTACTATGATGTCTCCTCCAATTTCAAGAGTAATGATATTGAATGATGCTTTGTCCCTAGAGAGATATTTCACCTGCATGCAAGGAAACAACAAAGCACATTAGAAGCACATGAATCCTCTCATGATGAGGCTGATTTTCAAGAGAATGCAAAAGATATAGCAAATATGTAAATAAAACATGAATATGTGTAAATATGCACAAATATGCCTACAAGATTGACAATAAAGCATGAATCATGGCTTGAAGCATGTAAAAGAATCTATAAATGCATATAATCTTGCAAATTAATCATAAAGGAACTTAATCTATGAAATATTTCAAAGGAAAGCATTAAGTGCATGAATATAAACAAAGATGCCTAGTAATCTACTAATTAATCATGAAAATGCATGAAATATAACTAATATGAACTAAGCTAATCTGAGTACATGCCAAAAAAAGTAAATCTAAGGCTAAAACAGAGGATTAAGCTCATCAAACCCTATCCACTAATGCTCAGAGAAGCTAGCTCTATTAGTTGCTATTGACAGCTGTAGCTAAGCCTGTGGGCTGCTGTTGATAATAGAGGCCACAAGAAAGATATATTTTCTCTTGAAATCAGGGTTGTAGATGTTTAATTATTTTTTTTAATTTATGGTCAAGGGTCGCCTTCGTGTTCGAACATAGATTTACATGTGAATTGGTAGGAATTCATAGTGAATTGATGCAAATTTGCAATCTTGCTCCTCAAGCTATTTGAAACTCCATTAGCATAGCAACAAATGCCATTCTTCACTTTGGAAACACCTCACTACTCCTCAAGGGTTGTGAAATCAGTCATCAAATTGGTAGAGCTTTGCTAAAATAAATTCAAGATTCTAATTGCCTCTTTGGGAGGTCTATAAATAGACTCCTCAAATCCCAATCTTGGCTTCTCAAGGAAGCCAAGATCAAGAAGTTGTTGGCCTAAGCAGTTGGGAGGAATTCTCTGAAAGCTTCCTCATCCACAACTGCTCCAAATCCATTGCAAATTGGTTGTTGCAACTAATTTTGCTCATATTTTGTAGCCTAAGTTTGTTACAGGGCTAGCCATTGTTGCTCAGCATGGCTAGGACCCTAGTCATTATTGTCAACCATGACTAAGATCTTAGCTACTAATGTCATTAGCAATGAAGGTTGAATAGGCTTAGATTACCTAAATGAGTGATTAGAATCATTACTTAGCCTTGGGAGGGTCCAAGGTCATTTATATGGTTTGCAAAGGTGCTCATATGGGTAGTCTCCTTAACATGATGTGTTTTAGGTGTCTACATATATTTTATTAGGATCTACAATGATTCCTTCATCCGAAACAATGTGTCCTAAATATTGCACCTCTGTCACATAGAATTCACACTTGGACAGGTTCCCATACAACTAATTTTTCCTTAACAATTCCAACACTATTCTGAGGTGTTTATCATGCTCTATCCTATTTTGGGAATATATCAAAATATCATCCAAAAATACCAAAACAAATCTATCCAAATACTTCCTGAAGATACTATTCATCAGGTTCATGAATGTTGCTGGAGCATTCATTAGTCCAAAAGGTAAGACAGTAAACTCATAATGTCCATATCTAGTTTTAAAAGTTGTCTTATGAGTATCCTCCTCTCGAATTCTCAATTGGTGGTATCCTGACTTCAAATCAATTTTTGAAAATATTGTGGCATCCTTGAGTTGATCGAAGAGGTCTTCGATTCTAGGTAAAGGATATCTATTTTTTATAGTTGCCTTATTTAACATTCGGTAGTCAATACACAATCTTAAGGATCCATCCTTCTTCTTTACAAATAAAACTGGTGCACCCCATGGTGACACGCTTGGTCTAATTAGTCATTTTTCTAGCAATCCATGCAGTTGTACCTTTAGTTCTTGCATTTCTATGGGATTCATTCTATAAGGAGCCCTATGGATAGGCTCTATTCTAGGTTCAAGTTTGATAGAGAAGTCAAATTCCCTTCTAGGTGGTAATCTAGTAAATTTTTCGGAAATACATCTCTAAACTCCTGAAGAATAGGGTGTTTCCCAAGCACCTCTTCCTTTTTCCCTTCCTCTAACTCATTTATCTTAACAATATATACCATTCCTCTTTTTTTGATGGCTTTCTTGAGTTGCATAGCCAAAAGGATTTGAGGTTGGAAAGCTCCTTGCAGGCTATTCACTCTATGAACAAGCCCTTCAACATCTGTATATTCAACCCATCGATCCTGGAAATTAATCACTACTTTATGCTCATGCAACCAATCCATTCCTATTACTATGTCAAAGGCATGCAGTGGTGCAACATATAAACATCCTAAGGTCATTCCACTAGGCAAGGAAATTTTTGCCATAGGATAACACTGATTCACAGAGTAGGTTTATCCTAAACCATACTCAACCTTCCACCCGTGTGCCAAGATTCCTAGCCTTTTTGTTATATCTTTAACTAAACTAGTGGAAATAAAATTATCTGTAGCTCCACTATCAAATAATATTTTAACACTTCTACCAAAAATCTTACCTTTTATCACTAGTGGCATAGCTTGACCTTCCAGATTCTGGTTTCCTGTTGTTGCGTAAATCCTGTGCACTGGTTCCTTAGGTGCAGTTTCCTTGTACATTGGTTCCTTTCCTTTTGAACCCATCCCTACTTTCTATGGATAATTGTTTGCGTAGTGTGATCCCTTGCAAATATAACATCCTTCTTTTGGTCCTGGATGTTCTTTTTGTCTCAGCTCTCTTGTTGCTCCTTCTTTTGGTAGGTTAGTCTATCTTTGTGGTGATCTATTTCCACTATTGCCATGATTATAGCGTCTATGATTCCTTCCTCAAAATCTTCTTCTAAATTTTCCTTGTTTCCTATCTTCCTTCTCATCCTGTCCTGCAATGCTTTTAACTGATTGTTCACGTTCCCACTTCATGAAACCTGAACTATTTCTCTTCCTTAGTGCCTCCTTGCCTTGTTCATCTAACCCCTCATAATCAAAATAGGGTTTGAGATACATTTCAACTTTCCTTGCTAACTCATAGGCCTTTTGCAATGTTTCAGGTTCTCGCATGTCCACTTCCTATCCTATCCTAGGATCTACTCCAAGTATGAACTTATGGACCTTCATTTTCTTAGTGTAAGCGGGTACATACTTCACCAACTTAACAAATTTTTGATAATATTTCTCCATTATTCTAATTCCCTGATGAAGTTTAGTAAATTCATCAAATTTCTAGGAATAGAAGTATTCTGTGAGAAATATTTCTTTGAAAGCTTTTACAAACTCTTCCCATTTTAAGTCAACTGTAGTCGCTAGCTTTCACTCTTCACTAAGGGCTTCCCACCAAGCTATACCATCTCCTTGCAAATGTAATGTAGCATAAGATGTTCGAGTACCTGAGGAGAAATTCTTCATGTTACAATATGTCTCTATCTCCTTCAACCAAGCCTCAGCCTTATCCCCATCTTCTTCTCCATTAAACTTAGAAGATTTTAGATATTTCATCTCCTTGCCTAGCTCAGCCTCTAGTCGAACTCTTTCCAGTTGCACCTCTGTAAGAGGTTCATTCACTCATTCCCCTATCGGGTTACCAGCTTGCATTTCTCGACTTAACATAGCATCCAACAACTATTTTTGGGTCTCCACCTGCTCACGAAGTAGAGCCACTATTTCAGTAAGACTTTCTCTTTCATTGGGGTTTTTTGAACCAACATCAGGTGCTCTATTATCTGGATTGGTTCCTCGTGTCTACCTTGTTGTTGGGGAAGCACTTATCCTTCTTCTTTTTTATGGTATTTTTCCTAGCCACACACTAAAAGAGAAAATAGAGATTCATTAGCATTTAGCCTTTCGAATTGCTCCTCCTACTAGTTATTGTTTACCCATAACATCCAAATCAGTTCAAGTAGATTTGCTTCTATTAGTTTCCTCTATTCACTAATATCTAGTATGTTTCCTATCACATACTAAAGACTAATTCTTGCATAGTGAACCTATTCCACTACAAACCATGCTCTGATACCAGATGTCACAACCCGTCTCAATTCTACTAACCTTGAAAAAGTTGAGAGTTTTTTTTTAAACATATAATTAACTCTAAGCAAGCCAGAGTTTAAACTAGCCCCTCAACTAGATGATAGTGAACCCAAGAAAAATCCTTTTATTAAAAAGGGCATCAACCTCACTATCATAAACATTCATGGAAACAGATCACAAGGATCCTAACCTTATCTCTCTACAAGGATTTCCTAGTCACCAGTCTTAAGAAAATACTCCACTCAAGCTATCTTCCACTAGTAACTATTCTACTCCTTTTAGTCTATCGAAAGGATTATCCCTCTTCAATCCATCGAGAAGGTCACACCTTTCATTCCTTTGAAAGGGCATTCCTTTACGGTCCATCGAAAGGATACTCACTTTTCAATCTATCAAAAAGGAAAATACCAATCCTCGCTTAACCACACAAGTCCATCTATGTGGGTGCATTTAGCATCTAGTCATATTTTAACATCCCCCAATCACCCATCCTTCAATGAAGTCAACACTACATACCTCCTACACCCTAGACACGCTGACTACACTTTGAATCTAAGAAGGTAGCACTTCTCTTCCTTAAAGAAGGTCAAGGGATGTCAATCCAAAGGTGCAATAGTTGTAAAGGAACTCTCCTACTAATATGCAATGCTCTACTATCACAATAGTAGGAACAATGATTAGCTTACTCCTACATTTACCTTGGTCAACATTACATATGGAGTTATGCAATCTAGGGTTGACTCCTAAGGATGGATAGTTCATTGCATTACATGACTTCCCAAGCCCATCTAGATATCCTTCTGATAAAAACACTTTGGTTAAAAACAATGACTTAATTGAACTTATGTTTTCCTTGAGTGATAACATTCCATCAAAACCCACTCACAACTAAATGAAAACATACATTCATTTATCGCAACACACCCGGATTAAACAATCTCACAGGTAGAGAGCTAGATAAGAATAAGATGATAATAAAGCACAACTCAAGAGATCTATCATATTTAATGAAAATATTGTAATTCATACACCATCATTATTTACAAATCTCCATAACAAATTGAGAGTCACTACTCTATCTAAAAATCATTCAATCACATATACAACAGTCTCACTTCTCCAACACATATTTATAGAGAAGGAGTTCGTAATCTCATAATTGAAATAAAATATTCTTAAATACATTAGACTGATTCACAAGATATCCAGTCATAACTTGGACAAGCCCAACTTCTTCGATGTCACAGTTACCATGGCAAAAAGTCTTCTAAAGCTCCCAACGACTCGATACAACACTCCTCATGCACTTCCTCCATGATCTCCATAAATAAACCAACCGAGAACAAATATTACCATCTAATGGGGATCAGAGATGGCTCCAAAAAAATTCATATGCGACATTCAAATGTGCACCATTCCCTCTTTGATGCTTTCCAATTGCACACAACCACATATCCAGATAGCAGATATTTTGCACACTTACAATGTAAATCAATTCACATGCAAGGGAATTCCAACATGATCATTTATGTTCTATCTAATCAAGTCATTCCAATAAATAGAGACTCAATAAGTCTTTATATCTCATCTAGTTAAAGCAATCATGCTAATTGCACACATATAAGCATTTCATCATATTCACACACCAATCTATGACTTCCAATGAACTCTATAGATTCTAAGATGAAATACACACAACAATCCAAAACCATGAAATATCATCAATCTTTTATAATCATTCCATTGATTCCTCATAGCAAATTTCAGGTTTATTCCTTCATTCATCAATTCATAAATCAAAAGCTCTATATAAAATGTAAACACACATTTCAACCAAGCATCACAAGCAACCCATATACCGTGAAATGCTACTTCAATAAAATAGAAATGAAGATCTAGAAAAAACATGCTTAATCTATTCATGTCTAGTTTTACCAGCATTCTCTACGTCTCAAAAGGGTTACCAACAAGTTTATCCATAATTCACACTATCCTTAATGTTTACGTGCAATGCTAGTTATCAAATAATAGGAAATCGACCATCATTCTCACCCAAGGAAAGGTGATCCATTCATCCGAGATACCCCTGGTCAATCTACGTTTATTCCTAGAAACTCTTAATAACTCTTCTTCAAGTTATTCTACACTCCCGATGGTTTCTACGGTATTCATAACTAAACTATGGTTTCACACACCAGAACCATAGAGAACTATCAATTGAAAGGAATTACACCGAACAAAAATGCTTCAACTACACATATCGAAAGATAAGAACAAGAGCTCTAAAGTCTGCATAGTGGATACAAGACAACTTACCTTTCAACCGCATACAAGCTCACAACTCCATACAAAGTCTTCAGTCTTCATTCTTCCTTCTTGCCAATGTTTTGTCTGTGTTTGTTCCATTCTCTCTTTCACCAAAGTACACTCACTCACTTCTCTCACATGCAACATGAACACGTCTTCCAACCTCCATCCTCAATTTTTTTGAAACCTCTTTGCCATGTAGTCTTCAACTACCATTATTTCATAAATTCCACGTTGTTCTACTATTACCATGATGGATTCATTTATCATTCATGTCCAATGTGTAAGCCATTATCGCAAGAGCACTTCATTCCATTAATGCTAGCTATTATATTATACTTACACATCATTCACTTTCAAGGTGGTATTACCAAGTAAAAATAGATCTTTATAAACTATTTATTTCTTTAGGGAAGACAATGAAATCATGCATATAACACATATATCCAAGATCTTATCCCTAACAATTCAATCATAATGCAAATATCAAAAATCATGCAAGCAATCACAAGTCTGGAATTTCTTTATCATGTGCAAACTTATGAAAAGCATCATCATCAAGGGTGAAGCATTCATT
Organism: Wollemia nobilis; assembly: GCA_028583015.1. Classification (NCBI taxonomy): domain Eukaryota; kingdom Viridiplantae; phylum Streptophyta; class Pinopsida; order Araucariales; family Araucariaceae; genus Wollemia; species Wollemia nobilis. Next base: position 2,520,964 of record JAQPPZ010003107.1, read on the forward strand.
CATGTTGCTTCCCCAAATATTCCGACAACATAACCCATCACATCATTTCCCCAGGCATTCTTGTTCTCGATGGCTTATTGATGGAGGCTCTAGATTCACCACTAAAAATCCTAGTTCCCCTCTTCTCTATTATCACCAAAAACAAATTACAACTCTAGCCCACAAGTGTAGTCTTTCTTTGAGCACTTGATCGGGAGCCTCTCTCCCTTCCTAGCTCACCACCAGCTTCTATTACAATCTCTGGGTTTTTTTTTTTTGAGGTCTCGAACCTCTAGGCCATTAATGACCCACCTGGAAGAATACATCCTCCGAATCTCAAAAGTCGGCTCTTCCTCACCTTCGATGACTGAACCTTCACATATTTTACCCTATCTGGCAACTGCCACCGGGTTAGCCATGAAAACACGCATTGATGAGCCGTCTTTGCTCTCTCTCTCTGTTTCGGGTCATGAAATCGTGACATGTCATGATATCACGACAACTTTGCCTTCTTCTTTCGCTCTCTGCTTCGGGTCGTGAAATCGCGACATGTTGCGATATCACGAAAGTTTTCTTCCTTGCTTTCTTTTTGCCCCTTCGGTCGTGATTTCACGACATGTCACGAAATCATGACATTTTCTTCTCTGGCCTTTCCTGTCTTCTTTCGGTCATGATTTTGTGACATGTCGTGATTTCGCGACATTTTCCTTGGACACCCTCTCTCCCCTGTTTCGGTCACAATTTTGTGACATGTCACGATTTCACGATATTTTTCTTTGGACGCCCTCTTTCTCCTATTTCGATCATGATTTCGTGACATGTCGCGAAATCATGACATTTTTGCTCCATGCCTTCTCTCTCCTTCCTAAGTCACGAAAACGTGACATGTCGCGATATCGCAACACTTTTCTCTATCGCGATATCGTGGCATCAAGGCAAACACTTAGAATTTTTTTTGTTGATGCAAGATTGCTCTGCTACCACCGGATGCTCCTGCATCACTTATTCTTTCTCCACCCAAAAGAACCCTATTTTTATGCACAAGCACACCGTATATTAGCATCATCATATTCTTTCATGAAAAACACTTCCTTGAAACAATGATCCATTTATTGCCAAGCATTTCTTCATTAAAATATTTTATTTCCTACAAACCATCCATACTTGTAGAATTAAAACATAGCATGTCAATTTTTCCTTGAAGTAAAACATCTTAGCTAAACAAAATATATCAAGTTCAAAGTCTTCCAAGGGTGGGTCATGACAAGTTGTCATATGAATCATATGATAGTATTTAAATTAGATGACATGTTTTCTTTTCTTTTTAAATAATAAAAAGAAAAAAAGATGAAATAAAGTGCCATGCAAAGGTGTCAAGGTGGTGAACTAATAGTTATCGAGGAGTCAATACATGCAGGCGCCAACTATTTTTTTCCTCAATGACCACTATAAATACCTACATTAGGTAAGGAATTGGTACTTCATTCTAGCACCTAAAAAAAATCAAGCATTGGAGACAGTGTGTGTAGGAGCAAATGAATTAAAAAGAAGCCAATGTATGGATGATGTAGCATTGAGAGTTGTAGTAGAAAAGGGTGAGATAAAAAGGTGTAAATAACTGTGAAGAGGAAGCCACTAAAAAAAGACTAAATACATGTGCCCTAAGGTGGACTTATAGTATAAGAAAGAAGATTTTGTAGGCATAAATATGATCGTACAACTATACAAATGGGGGAAGTTGAATTTTTTCAATTGTAGGTATACCAGAGTTGGTAAAATTGTTGATTAAAGAGTTGTGCAAAAAGTGTGAAATATGAATGATAGAGTGATGCTAATAGCATAGAAAGGCATGAAAGGGATATTTTCATGTAAATTATGCAAAAAAACAATTGGGTGAATCAAGCAATACAAGTAGCAAATACCCTATGCTAGAGACTAGGTCGTAGAGTCAAAATAGCACAATGTTGTATGAGTCAAAAGTATGTGTATAGAAATTGTCATATGAGTTTGGGCCTATAGGGTGCCATACAACAAAGAAATAAATGTCAGTGTCATATAAGTAGGGAATTGTATGGTGCACAATACAAGTAGAGTGGAAGTGTTGTACAAGCAATAAGGTGTACACCAGGGATCATATAAGTCCAATTGCATTCATAGATGGATTCACTGAAATCCAAAAGAATGTGGAAGTGATCAAGTATCACATAAATGATATGTTAAATGGATAAATAGAGGAAGGCTTTACCAAAACTAAAGCTACAATTAGTATATTATTCACATGATGGAGAGGACTTGTAGGATGTGTGCATGCAAGGAAGAGAAAGCATGACTAGGAAGCTGAATGGGACAACATAAGCAGGCAACAAGGTGAAAGGACAAGATCTAACATTTTGAGAAAGAAACAAAAGTTGCACCTCAAGAGAAATATAAATAATAGGAATGAATACCTTTGCATGATATGACATGGCAACAACCAACAGGAGATTTTTTTCAGAGTTGGTGGCATGAACATGATCATGATCACCCATTGAAGATAATATTAAAAAATATAGGAGTATATCACATTATGTAGATTCTAAAATTTGAGAAGTTTTTTAAGAATAAATTATTACAAATGATGCAAACATATGACCAAAAACATCATAGGAGTCAAGTAATGATTGATGATTATGAGGTGCAAATACACTTCTCACCAAGCAAATTCAGGAGAACATTTGTGTTGCCAAGTTTGGGATAACTAGTGAGAAAGAAAATGGTGGATTTGCATCAATGGATGAAGATGAAAAATTGGGTCACCAATCTCAATCCAAAAGAGATGGCTAAATTTATGAAACATTAAAACCATGGATAAAAGATGCAATAACTTAAGACACTGGATTTGCAATGTGAGATGAATGTGGTAATGTTAAAACTTTCATGGGAGCAGAGATCTTCAGAGATGTTTACTTGGATTATCCCATAAATGGAAGGGATAATGGTTGGAGTTGCATTATATTGGACAATGTATTTGGCATACTGCATAAGGAATTTTCTAATGCGGCATACAAGGAGTATTTTGATGGCTTTTCATGCCATTGATCTCATGATTAATGTCATGACATAAGAGAAGATGTTTCATTATTTGAATCTACCAAGAGTGATTCTAGAGCATCGATCAACTATATGGCTATGGATCCATCTGATGCCACTGACCAAGCCAACTACCCCAATTAATAAAAATAATGGTATGTTGAGAAAGAGGAAAGATAAAGAGATTTCAATAGTAAAGGAGAGTGTATATTCATAGGAAGCTAAAGAACAACCATAGACAGATAAATTACTATAGATATAAAATATGCAAAGAAGGTCAGAGTAGCAAATTATATAAACAAAAGTGGTAAAAAGAATCAGACTATAGAATCTAGAAGCAAGGAGTATGGAATACCATATACCATAGTTCAAAGGGATATTACTCCACCATAGTGGATTCATTTTGTGTAGGAACTTGTTGGAGAGAAGAATATGACTCACTAAAAGGTTATGCAAGATGGAAAATGACCAAAATATACTATTGTGCAAGCAAAGTAGTAGTGGAGATAGTAGCACAATAGTGGTAGGAGAGTTGCACAACAAGTGTAGGGATAAAACATTATGGATGTGTATGTGGAGGAACAAATTATAGAGGATATTGCATAATATTAAGGCACAAGTAGTATCAGGGTAGAGGATGTGCATACCTTTAATAGTTGTGATAGTACTCCACTAGAATTTGCATAGATGGATCCTTATGGATCACCTCCATTAGATGAAGAAGTGGAAATTGACATCCCATCTATAGTACTAGTACCAGAAGTGACACAAACATTGGTTGTGTTAGAGGAGACAAGAGAAAAGGGAAAATAAATTACATTTGAAATCATAATGGTGTATAGAGGAGATAACAACCAACCGTTAGAGGGGCCTGCAAGAGAAAATGAAACTATGGCAATTGATGCAATATCTTAGAAAAGAATTTAAGAATCCAAGGAAGACAAATTTAAAAATGATCAACCTAATAGGATGTGATGGATATGTAGATAAAAAAACCATCGATGATGATATAAACATAGAGTTGGACGTGAGTGGTCATTTTATGATAGAAGTACCAAACTTCAAGAAATCACCAGCTCTAGGGAATTGTATTGATGAATAGGTTGACACTTTTTCAAGAGAATATTTGAAACCTTGGACAAAGTGAGGTTGGATTTCCAAGTTGAATGTGTTGGATAGTGGAAATGATGGCAATTGATGGTGGAGAACACACTAGGCAAGTTGGTACAATTTGTACAAGATAAGGATTAGATGAAGAAACTTGTCGATATCCACTAGACGTAGCCATGGGAGCTAGATACTGGTAGTGTTAATAACATGATAGATGTACAAGACCTGCTAGAAGGAACTCAAATGATCTATAATAAACTAGAGAGGGTATATATTGACAAGGAAAAATTGATACCTTGCCCAAAAGATAAAGTAGGTGTCAAGTATCTGAAGATTACACCTAAGCTGGTAAAGACATATTCTAGGATAAATTTTTTGGTATACTTGATTCAGTGGTTAGCCACAAGAGTAGAGAAGATATATATGGAAAGGGAAGAATAGGATAACTAGTTGAAGGAGACGAAAGGACAACTTTGGAAGATGTAATAGGATGCCAAAGCAGATCTAGCTAGATCGAGGAACAAAGTTGAGAATACAAAGGCAAAGGAGGAGCAAGACCAATTGATTGGGTAGTTGGAGATAGAATGCTCAATCAGGGAGAAATTGTTGGAAGGAAATCCAAGGAGTTCCAACGCCATATTCAACTAATAACAAGAAAGGGTGAGCAATTGACAATGGTAGCCTACAAGGACATTGAGTTGAAGGTTGGGCTACTAGATATTAACTAGAAGGTTAATCATTACAACATTAAATGGACTCGATACCAGGCCTATGCTAAATGATTGAAAGAAGAAAATGGGGTTTTCAAACTATAGGTCCAAGAACTTGGAGGACTTTGTGTTCTAACTCCTCAACAAAACTTGAGTCCCTAGGAACAAAGGTAATCATCAATGAGGATATCAACCAAGATAAAGGATGGGGTAGATGTAGAAGTCAGATCTGATAGTCAAAAACCTAGTGTTAGTAGTAATAAAGTGTTACATACACATAAAGTTAACTGCAAATGTTAATGAGATATAAAGGAAATGTGTATGTAATGCATTTTTTTCATCATGTGATATATTACAATACAATGTAAGGTGTAATAAGGGTGTAAAGTATGTTCGAAAGGAAGATAATTATATGGTGAGGTGTCTTGGAAATCACTATTGGTAATGATTAATATCAAATGATAAATAAGACCTCCTCTTATTTATTCGGGTAACATTGATGACCATGGGTGAATTATTAAGGAACCTTGTAGAGTGTGGAGAATATATATTGTGTGCTAGGAGAGGAGATACTATGTTTTGTCTATATAGTCATTGTGCATTGTATTGCTATGTGAAATAATATTTGTAATGTACATGTTGTACAATATAGTAATGCAATGATGATTCAATCCCTATTCATGTGATGTGTTTTCTATGAATATTTTATAATTATTTTTGGTAGTGTTTGTAAATTAGGTTCTATGTTTAGGTGTCAAAGCATTGTAGTTATATTGTAGAGAGTTACAATCCAAGATATTGTATGGATGTTGGCATACAAGTGGAATCATAAGCATTCCAATGGTGTGTCATCCTAGTGGATTGCTATGTACCATTCTAGTGGGAGAATGCCATTCACGTGTGTATTTGATATTTTTATTCAAGCAAAGAACATGAGTGTTATACAAGTGCATGATGTGTTATAGAATTACATTATATATAGTCTTTATTGGTCTCTAAATCTATCATTATATACCTCCACTTTTGTAAATCTCACCATAGGTGCTACACTCTTGGAATATTCTATATTGGATTATGGGCCTTCTATCTAAGTCATATTGTAATAGAATATCCACCTTGCTATCGTTACCTTTTTTTGGTGGCCTTCCTCCACAGTAATTAGTTCTATATCCTCTTCTTGTCACTCCTTGTCCATTCTTTAAAGTGTTAGGTTTTTCATATTTCTCTTCTTTTTGCACCTTCATCATCTAGTGTCTTGCACTCCATAAATTGAATGGGCAATCTCCAACCACATGTCCCATAACTTCACATATGTTACAATAAGTGTTCCTTGCATAGTTTACATTTGTTTGCCCTTATGTCTTGCAATCTAAGCACCAATTTTCCTTCTCTTTCTTATTTTATCCCTTCACTTTATTTATCATTCTTTCAAAGTCCTTTTTCATAATCCAGATTGCTATATGCAAATCATCTTTACCATTATCATAATCATCACTTCTAAAATGACTTAATCCTACTCATATTTACTTTATATCACTCTCTATTTTTCAAGCTCTTTCATATGCTTCTTGATAACTGGTAGGCGATACTACCATTATTTTTTTCTTATATGTTGGTAGCAATCCATAAAGAAACATCACTTTTGCAAATCATTTGTTATTGTACTTCAAATTTATCAATTATTTCCTTAAATATCCTATTGTAGGGATTAATATCTTTATCTTTCTTTTGTTTGGTATAATATATTTCTTCAATGATTTGGTATCATCCCTTAATAGCTTGAATTCCTTCTTGAATTTGTTAGCTAAATCTCACCACACTATGAAGGGATTTTATCTTGCACTTTTGAGATGCCAATCCATTGTGATGCCTCACAATGTAGCCAAAAAATTTCTTAACCAAGCATACTCATCATCCACTTTTTTTCCATACCATATAGTTACGCAAGTTCCATTTTGATGTTCTTGGTCCTTCTCGTCATCCAAAAATATGGACATTTTTATTTTCCCATTGCTACGACAATGTTTGCCATTGGTGATTGTTTTTTTCACTTTGACTCTTTCCCACTTAGTTATGCCTCACTTGGTGCTTCTCTTTGTGGATCTTCACTAAATAAATCCTCATTAGTGAATGATTTACATGTTACTAGTGCACTCATGCTTCGTAACTTCCCTTGCAAATATATGAGCATTGGATCTAATCTTCATACATTCTCATGTGATTTCCCTTTGGCTCAACTCTCATCCTCCACATCTCTTGGTAATATCCCCTACTCTTTTTCCAGTATTACCAATTGGTCAACATCATCTCTTCGTGCACTCCACATTGGTGCCTCAACTTGCAAAACATTTTTCTTGGTTCGCCCTTCATTTTCTCGTTGCACCTCACCTCATACCTCATCCTCTATTGTTAGAAATAATGTATTCCACATTTCATTATCATAAACAAAACTATCATCCTAAGGATTCCAAACATGTTCCACCGATTTAGATTCTATTGTCCTTGATTGTACTTATTGGTTGGCAATATTTTTCTCAACATGATGTTGTTGGGAAATTATTTGACTTTAGATTTCTTCCATGGTTATGTCTCCTACATGCTTAAAATAAGTAATTTTTTATCCACATCTCCAAAATTCATGTGTTTTGGTTGAAACTTGAAACAATGATGCTAAATGTAGCACGATGGTGAGTGTTCTGATGATTGAAGGAACAATTGGAATGATAGATTTTAGGATTCAACTAAGACTGCGATCATTTTTTATACAAACATAATTAACGTAGGTAGTTGTATGACAACTCTACTTGTATGAAAAATATCAACTTGCACTTGTACAACAAAGTCTCAACATGTACTTGAATGATAACTTGAGCACTTGTAGTGCAAGTTTCCCACTCACTTGTATGCCATAGTCACAATCTACTTGAATGACAACTCCAAATAGTTATCACTTCTTTTGGAAATAACTTGTACAAGAAATTTATAAAAATTCTCGTATGATAACCTTCCATGTATGACACTTTGTAATGACCCCTGTACGACACTTCGAATATAATACTTTTGCAAATCATACAATTATCTTGGATTGCAACTCTTGTCCACAACCCTACACAAAAAACTTGGTATAGACACAACCTAATAATATACTACAATAATGGCATCATACATACACACACAAATTAAAATGGAATATCATGGAATTAGAACTACTTGTATGACACTTGCATCATAGATATGTCTACACTTGTAGTACACATATGCTCTCACATCACAATATACTCTTATAATCCTTGTACACTCTCAAATGTACAATGTGTTCCACCGTACCACACAATTGAATAAGGGATATTTTTATAGTTGTGGTTTGATAGTTAGAAGAAATTACTTCCTAGGACACCTCATCACTTAACTACCCACATTCATATTATGCAAACATTACATTAACCATACATTTACAAATTAACTTTTGATGTCATCATGCCCCATAAACAAACAAAATGATATTTTCCTTTTATTTTATTTACATATTATTTTGTGCACATTTGCACTTATTTTTCTATACATAATATCAACTTCGATAGTTGGGCAGAACTAGCTCCTACAATTATCTCATCATATGTGGTAACATTATTGATCTACAAAATCATCTCATATAATTGTGCACCTGTACAACATAGAAATGGGATTAGGTTAATCCTTAATCTTTGGATTGAAGGATCTACTCCACTAAATTGAATTAATCTAAGAAACTTTGTAGGAAAATAAATGCAATAAAACAAATGTGAACATATCACTATAGCACAAGTGATGATCCAATTGAAATATTCATAAGAGACCAAATAACTTTCGTGTGATCAAATTGGTGAACACCTTAGAACCATGAAGTAAGGGGACTAACATAAAATGGGAAAGCGGAGCCACAAGCATCATACATCCATGAATAAAAAGGTCAAAAACAATCTGTTCCTTAATTGTAGTTCAAACACCATTACAAGTATGACCACAAGGAGTAGCTCTAGTATTCTACAATAGAAAAAGGACCCTTTATAATGAGCAACTAGCTCTCATTTTTTAGGAAAAGTTAACTCTACTTATAACCATACTAAATTAACCCCTAACTCCTAGTTACATCAATATAAAAAAATCTTTATAAGTGACAAAACATTGCTCAATTAGCCATATTTAGCACTAGAATACATCCTAATGACTTCAAAAAAATTATCTTTAAATAATCCCAGTTATAGGTAAATATCACAATCAAAACCATTATCTTGGTTTTTCATACCCCAAAATCCATGCCCAACATGAACTTCTCAAATATTCTCCTTCAAAAATATGGTTTGTGTATCTACCTGGAAAAACAAAGAACACCTATGGCCTTCAATGCAAAGCACACTTGATTTTGCTATCCAAAGTGACCTAAATCACTCTATGCATTGCACACTCTCCCAAACTTAACTAAGTTTATTACAAAATATTGAAATTATAACCTCATTGTTTCTCAACCAAGAACTTTGAATGCTATATGAGGTTTTGCAATTTATTTTGATGGTTTTGGAACAATGATTGTTTGCATTATAATGTTGTTGCCTTCTATGCAATGAATCTTGTTTTTCGAATACAATAGTAGTGAACTACTATAGACACTAAGCATAAAATGGTCTTTACCAATTTTTATATAATAATAATACATATATACATGTGATCTCTCTGTCGTCTCCTTATTTCATAGTAACCATTATAATTACAACCAAATATACAAGAAGACACCATAGGTCACGATAATTGCATCACAATTTTATTGTTTTAACAAAATTATAATTTATTAAATAGATTCTTTTGAGAGTGTTTAATTAAATTTTGTTATCTAAAATATATTTTGTAAATTTTCTAATAAGTGTTATGTCCCTTTTTTAAATTATACTCAAGAACACAAAATTCCTTTAAAAAAGCACAATAATTTCCTCTAATCTCTCTTCTCAACCCTCTTCATCCATTTAGGTGATTATCCAAGTTATAAAAATTCCACTCAAAGCATACTTTTGTTCTCACTACCCATCTCTATGTATTATTTTTATCCTCCAAATTGATTGGATTGTACCTTCATATGCATGTTGAGGAAATTGACTTTAAACTCAAAAGGTCAAAATTTCCATCTACACTTCTTTATATGTTAAATATCAACATCCTAAACCTTGTAGCATAATAGTGAGGTTTCCCAACGACGAGGTAATGAAAAAGTTTAAAGGCCAACACATTTGTATTTAAAAAAGATATAAGTGATTATAATTATACACAACAATGATATTAACATGACACAACCTCAAGATGGTAAGCTTAGAAAGGTAAATTAGTCAACATGATGAATCTCCTTTATATGACACCAAATAGACGATATCCTCTAGAAAACAACCCCTAGATGGTGTGCTCTAGATGGCTTTAGTAGTCAGCATGACAACATGACTCCAAACAACACTCTTATTCAAACGATGTTTCTATTCTAAAACGTTGACTCTCCACGACAATCGATGTCGTCTAATGATGTTTGCACTTATTGATTTTAACCTTGGCTATTCTAATTGAGTCTTTCAACCTACAACCAATCACTTGGCAATACAAGCCAAGTAATTTAACTTTCAATCAAACATCAGTAACAAACATCCACAACCAAAATGGAGAATATGTCTTTACATTTATTGATCTATCAAAATGGCGTTTAGATTACATCAGACTTGTGTTACACACTCTAACCCAAGTATTGTGCATAACTCATAGATCTATCTTCTAATTGATAGATTTGCTATGCATTCTTGTAACTACCCACTATCTTGACCCGAGGGAGAGAGCTAATTCTTGTATTTTTCTACAAGAATTAATTTATTAGAATACCCAATAATTTAACAGTGTTAAATACAACCATATCGAATTCAGTGTTGCTACAGTCAACACTCAAGTGGACAAGAGTGGCCAACTCCTTGTAATTCATGGGGTTCACTCTTCTAACCTCATCATTAGAAAATATGCCATAAATGGTCCTCACGTTTCCCTACACTATCATGTATAGGACAACTTGACCATGATGTAGGGATTACTCTTTAAGGCCCATATCACTTAAAGGTGATGCCTATTCCCTAACCCTTCATGCTAGCATCTATGTAGGATTATTTTTGTGTAATGCCTTAGTGATTAGTTAGTTCTATCTACCCATGAAACTAAGACCATTACCAATCACCTAATAATGATCATCGTCACACTTGCCAACCCACAAGCTAAAATTACTATATTGCTTTGGTTAGTGAAAATGATTAGTGGTTGTCCCCTATCAATCCACCGCTAGAATTACCCAAGCCTCACCGCTAAGAATCACCCAAACCTCACTACTAGGGTTTGTCATTCACTTTCACAAAAATTATCTAGTTGATTTGTCTACCCACAACTCAACTAAGATTGGGTGCAACTCAACTATAGAGTTAAATAATATGGCTCTTAATAATCATACCCAATATAAACCCATTCTTAACCCAAGGGTCATATTCAACACTTTTGTATATCTCACAAAAATTTAATGCTATAATAAATCATATCAAAATTCCATACGAATATCCGTATATTAAATTGATAAACACTAGCGAGTTTAGATGCTTCATTCCAATATAACACTAGAAAATTAGGTATTTCTTTTTTAAATGAAAGGAAGTAAAACAACATCTATAAATAATAACCAAATTTCAATAATAGTTTTCTCCTATTATTCCATCATCTACAATATATACAATTGATATCTCTTGCTAACTACAAATATTTTCCAAAGGAACTTAACATAGAAATAAAGTAGTAACTCATTTTTTAAGTAAATTTTATGACAATACATCAAGGATGTTTACAAGGATATCAATTCCTTCTTCATAATCATTGCATTGCATAACTTCTACACATGAAACCTTTTTTAAGTATTTCTCATTTCCAAATACAATAATACATAATGATCATTAGTCTCATATTCTTTTCAAAGTCTTCTACTTGATAGGTCTTCTCCATCAAGCTTTTGAACATAAATACAGGGATAAAGACAACTCTTTGAATGAATATGCAAGCCTAACATGCATTATGCAATAAAATCATACAACAATGCAAGAACATGCATTATGCAAAAATAAAAATCATGCAAGAACATTGCAAGATTGAGAGAACCCCATACTTCTCTCAATTATGGATTCCTTAGCTACGCAAGCCACATCAATCTCTTTGGAAACCTTACTATTTAATTGTTCATGATTAAATAATAACTTTGTTATTTCTCAGAAAATATAAATATTTTCAATACATTGTTCCATAGGTTTATTACTCTTCTAATAAACCAAACTATAAACCTTGTCTTTTCATAAATAATAAATTAATATTGATTATTATCAAACACATTATTTATTCAATATAAAACAAGACAAAGAACTTCAATCTTCTATTAATATTAGATAACAATTTCAACCCTATTAAACTAATATAATCACTAACACGATTTCAATCGTTAATAATAATTGAATATACACCGAACTTGCCTTACAATGCATGGATGTTATGAAATATTCTTAAATTCCATAAATCATTATTCTTTTTAACAAAATTAATTAAACTAATACTCAGGCATTAATAACCCAAAGAGACTTATTGTAACATCTCTCATTTTTTACTATTTGTCTATTTTTTTTTTTAGAATAAGATGTCGTTGATTGAGTTTGTCAATGCAAGAACAAGTTACTACTTTCAGATGAATAGACCAGAGGTACCTGTTGCCCACCTATAGGCGAAAAGATAGAGGTGTCCGCAAGAGGTAGGTGGGATATGATGCATACAACGGCTCGTGAGTACATGGATGCTCATCGAGGAAAATTCATGTAGGATATTTTGTTTGTTGCATCATGTGCATGTCCTTGATGAAGTTTTGTTATAAAGAATTTACGGTTTGATGGATGTGTTTATGATGTTTCTCTTATGACTACATATAATAAATTGATACTAATAATAGTAATTAATAACAATAAATAAGTTAATGAGTAAGTAAATAAAAATAATAATAAAATAAAATAATGTTAATAAAGCAATTAGACTTGGATCCCTATTGAGGACTGGCCTATTCAAATCCCAGAAAGGCAAAGACAAGATATCCAAGGCATCCTTCATATGAGATCCCTCTCTTGGTCCCATGAAAAAGATTGTTTTGGATGGAACAACACTACTAAGGGTGAGTATTCAGGTTGCTCAAGGTTATTTGACCTTATGCCATAATAATCCCAACCATTCTTCTGACATATTTTCTCAATTGTGGGCTCAAAAGCTCTGGCCTAAGGTGAGGTTCTTTAATTGGATTTTATTGCATCGTAGGGTTCTTACTGGTGAGCAACTTATGAAGCATGGTTTTCATGGCCCTTTTAGATGTGAAATGTGTGAAAAGAATGTAGAAAATATCAACCATCTTTTTATTGAGTGTACTTTAGCCTCTGAGCTATGGAGGAGAATGGCAACTTTACTTGGCTTACAGTGGTCCAATTTTTTCACTTTTGAACAGCTTTGGAGGGATTTGCCTAATCAAGAGGGTGTTGATCGTTTTATTAGGTAGTTAGTTTGGATGGGTTCTACCATTCTTCTTTGGAATATTTGGAATGAAAGGAACAACCAAATTTTTAATCAAGATAGGAAGGATATTCACTATATTTGGCAAAAGACCATAGCCAACTTAGTTGAATCAGTCCATCAACTCCTTGATCACCCCCAAAACTCCCACAAAATATGGGATCAAGTGATGCAAAGATTGAAGATTAAACCTTCTAAGGGCAACCAACTTAAAGGTAATGTGAGTATTAGTAAGATGGATAGGACTAGAAATTGGCAACCTCCTCTTAAGGATTTTGGAAAAGTCAATACTGATGGAGCCTCTAGAGGGAACCCTAGAAAAGCCAGTGTGGGAGGAATTGGTAGACTTTCAGATGGCTCCTTGGTTTTTACTTTTGCCGAGAATTTGGGTATTCTTTCCAATAACCTTGTTGAGGGGTATGGTATCCTTAGAGGCCTTCAGGAGGCTACTAAGGTTGGATGGGAAAAGGTGTTAGTTGAGTCTGACTCTCAACTTATGATTAATCTCTTGAAGACTCCTTCTAAGAATCATAAGGTGGATTGGAGAATAAAAAGAATTATTGAGAAGATTCAGTTAATCCAGATGGGATTTTTGAAATTTGATTACAATCATGTGGTCAGAGATCAAAACAAGAGTGTTGATGCTTTAGCTAATTGGGCTTTGGACAAAGGTGATCTTACTTGTTATGGCCACCCTCCTATATGGTGGGCTTCTCAAATTAGGGAAGCTCTTCTTTCTATCATTTCTTTGAATAGCTCTAGTTCTTAAGGGACCTAGTTTCTTCTTGTTTTTTTTTTTTTGTTTCTCTTTGGTTCATTCATTTTTTTTAGTTCCCTAGCTCATTCTATTCTTTTTTTTGTTTCCTCTGTTGATTCTTGCATTAATAGTCTTCTGGTCTAGATAGGTCATTGTTTTGTTCTTTTTTTTTTCTTTTGTCTTCTTTGTTTAGTTTTTTAAGGTGGGTGGGTTCTTTTGTTTTGTTTTTTTTTTGTGTTCTTTGTGTTGTTTTTTGTTGTTCTTGTGTTTCTGTTGTTTTGTTTTTTTTCATGTTTTTTGTTATTGTTCTTGTGTTTTTTTTTCATTCTTGTTCTTGGGTTTCTCTTTGTTTGTGTTATTTCATTTTTTTTATGTGTGAGTGTTTTCTATGTTTTTTTATTTTTGTTTATTGTCTGTTGTTGGTTGTTTTTATTTTTATTTTATTTTTTAGGTTTTGGTTGTGTTTATTTTTCATGTTTTTTTGGGTTAGTCTTTCTAGTGTGCTGTTGTTTTTGTCTTGTTTGTGTTTTGTTATGTGGTTCTTGTGTTTTTCTATGTGGTTTGTGTTGTGGTTTCTTTTATATTATTGTGCGTGTTTGGTTGTGCTTTTGGTTTTGACACACTCAAGGAGCATGTTTTTTATTTTATTTTATTATTTTTGTTGTTATTTAATTTTTTTAATTTGGTTTTGTGTGTTTGTTTGCTCCTTGAGTATGTCAAAGGTGGTAGGCCAGGTCCGAGTCCTGGGCGTTTTTGGCGGAATGGATACCCCTGCCTCGTTAGGTCTTACCCGAAAGTGGCATCCCTTTTGGGATGTTTTCCACAAATTTAAAAAAAAAAAAAGCAATTAGACATTATCATGAAAATAAATAAAAATTAAAAATGAATAATAAAAATTTGACTATATGCTTGCCACACATTAGTCCTTTTCTACCATCTCTTTTGCATTATAATTTTTACGTGGTATTTAATAAAAACTTCCCTCATGCTATAAAAGCTAGACATTGGCCTTCCTTGGGGATCATGGATCATTCATCTTGGAAAGTACTTGTGGCAGAAGCTATCTTCAATTAGAGCCAGAATTTGTGATTTGTCATCAATCATTTCCAGGTCTTTCCACTTTTGATTCCTTTGTATCTTGAATATATAAGAGTGTTAACGTAGTCTTATTGCATAAAATCGTGTTAAGATGCTTGTGCAAGGTAGTTAACTCAGCATAGTAGCTAGATTTTAAAATGAAGAGAATTGCGACAATTGTTATATGCTAGAGTTTATGTTCATGCATGTTTTTTTTTTCTCTGTCTTGTAAAACAATATTTAGACCATTGCTCTACTTCAAACTTAAAATGACAGTGAAACGTTTTTAACCTGTTATGACTGTGTATAATATTTGTATAAAAACATAATGAATAGACGACTGCATTGGTGAATGTAGTTAATTTGTATTCATGCATGGATAGTTGCATTTCATATGAGCCGTGTCGATCCCGTAAATTGCGCACACTCTATCTTTCCATCTCCTTTTGGTGTTGAGATGTTGCTGTCACAATAAAAGAGTAGCGAAGCTGTGCAAAACCAGGGCAGAAGTGGAAGTTGGTTTCGTTGCATCTAAGGATGACGGATATATTAGCTGTAACTATTTTGAAGTAGTGTATTATATTGTTGTTCATATGATTGGATTTGGTGATTAGGAAAAGGAAAGCTAAATTATACCTAATGTTGGACTGAGATATGTATTTATCATAGTACCACTAGGACAATACAATTTTAGTGTGTAAAATTTTTATCTTAAACACTTTTCAGTAAAAATTATCTGTTAGATATTGTGATTAGAGAGAACTCAAGTAATGAAAAATTATATATAATGACAATTGTTTAAATGCCCATGTTATTAAGTATTGAATTAAAAATATTTTCTAACATTTTAATATTGGATGGTTCAAACATAAATTTTTAATGATTGTGTTATAAATCTTAGTGCTTCACTCTCTGTTTGTATTTGTCTAGCCATGGTTAACAGGAACCTTTGTAAAAAAAACAAACAATTATGAATTTTGTCATGTCTGCTCGTAATGGCTTTGTGATAGAAAAGTTTTGTTGTCGCATGACATCATCGTTTAAGGTATGTATACCTTTGGAAATCGAAAAACTATTTATGCAAAAATGTGAAACCTTATAAGGCCTTTCACGGTAATCGAAAACTATTTTTGCAATTATGACTTCGGGGTGCGTTTTTGTAAAGCACCCGAAGGAAACCGCATTTTTTAAAAAACACCCTAGAAAAGTGCATTATATCAAAAGTGCATTGTATTGTGAATAGATTTTAAATCATAACTATGGAAAGAAATTGAAATTTGTTTTGTTCACAAAAACAGATTGGTGTGGTTGTTTTGATAAAGTTAAGAAAAACTTTTGTATGATAAAATTTGAGTGATAATTATCTTTGGCAAAAGAATATTATATTGTGACCTAAAAGAATCACGCTCATAGTCTTTCATTTAAAATTGAATTACTGTTTCATCTTTCAGAAAGAAAACCTAGCCAATACTGTCAGATGTAGGAGAAATTAATATTAAAAGGGCAAATGAAAGCCTGATGACCCGCAACCCTGATAAAAAGGAAAATTAGAGCAGAAAATAGGCGAGAACCAAACATCTTAGTCAAGTAAACAACCAATTTTCATTTCTAGGGTGCATTAGTCAAGATAACAAGGCAAAGATTTTATGTTTAAAATTTTGTATTTTCCAGTAAGACCTTTTCCACTTGATTGGGTATGTGTAAAATTTGCTTGTTAAATAAAAACGGTCTTGGGTGCATTATCGTATATAGAAGACATTTTGTACTATTGTCCACACCTCGTTTTATGTGAATGGGGTGTGTCGGCCTCAGGATGTGCATAGTAAACCTAAGTTTGCATCATTAAATTAGGAGTTTTCCTTAAGGTAGAATTTGGTAGAGGATTCCACTCAAATGTAGCAGTTTCCAAATATTAAAATAATTTAATGGTAAACATTTTTTTGTTTACAAGAAGATATGACCCTTTTAAATAGTCAAACTTTAAAGAATGTTTGTACTCGTATTGCCTGTTTGATGGAAAAAGAGAATACTACCGTAAATTTTTTTACCAATAAAGTCAAGAAAGGTAAAATTTTCAAATAGATAGTTTTAAATATTTTTTAATCTTTTCCTTGGTTTTCTATTTGGTTTGTAAATCCTTGTCGGAAAATTATGGCCTAGACTTGTTTTGAAACCCTTAAGATAGCGATAGATGGCTAAAATATGCCCGTTACCTTTAAATTTTGAGCTATGATCTTAATTTTGTTTGAGGCAATTGTGCCGCCGACACTGATGGTATCATAGTAGGCAATCTTTTTAATGCATTGATGAATCAAAGGGGTGAAATATATTTAAGATATTGCTACGTACTAGTTAAAAGAATTTGTAGCATACTTTAAAACTCTTCATCAGCGGCAGAATTAATAAGTGGTAAAACTTTGAATAAGTATTGTTTTCTTTGTTAGCATTTCAAAATTATAGTTTGTGTGCAGATTAAGATAATAGTATTTATCAAAGTCGTTAATATGAGTGTTTATTGTAGAAACGTTGTTTAATATAGAATTCCTGATTGACTATCTTATGAGAATTTTATAATTTTGATAATTATGGATATTACGAATTAGATGTGGTAGCGAATAGTGATAATGATTTTTAATTTAATAGGTTGCTATAGTTCAACATTATGGAAAATGTTCTTTAATTGTAGACTATTCTTTAGTGGGCTTTCAAATTATATATATTAAAATATTCTTTTGTTATTTTCTAACACAAAGAATGCCTAAATTAAAATAGATATTATTAAACTAATAATATAGCACATGTTTTTCTTTTAAACTAGACTGATTTTTATATTTTAAAACTATGGCAATACCAACTTGCCAACCATAGGTCTTAAATAAGATTTACATTTGAATTGTTTATTAAAGTGATTAGGATTAAACAGAAAGCTATCACTCTATTTCTACTAAACATTCATAAAGTGATCTTTTATTATAAATTAGTGGAGTTATTAAAATTTCATGTATTATATGTTCTTATTGTACTCTTGGATTTAAAAAATTTAGTATAATTATTATGGTTAGCTTTGCTTTTAATGGGTTTAACAATACACAAACAAGGATAACTTCCTGATGTTTTATCAAACAAAATCCAAATGTTTTATCTTTTAAAAACATAGGAACTTGTTACCTAACTAATGACGGTGCCAAACCATGTTGGAGTAAGCCCTCACCTCTATCGAGAAGGATAAATTAATACCCAAATCTTGTTGGAGTAAACACTTATCTCTGTCGAGAAGGGTAAATCAATACCCAAATCCGATAGTTCACAGTAGTGGCTATTGTGATTCGAGGATAACCATTCTCTAGCAATAATAGAAGGGTCATTGGACCTTATGCTATGGAGAGTAACGAACGATGGAATGGGACGTCGTTCCAGGTTATCGTATGAGGTAGTACGTGAAGGTTCTCACAACTCATAATCTGGTTGCAAAATAGCAACGATAACTCAATACTAAGAAGTTGGTCTTTGGGGTTGGAAGGTCCAGTGATAGATGGCATGGGTAGCATTATTGTCAACTGAGATTTGATCTGAGATACCTGGTCTAGAAGCCAGAGTATTGACGAACGATGTTTGTGTTCATGAGTGGAGAACTACAATCAGACACCAGGTATAACTACGCTAACTCTTACATGGGTTTAAAAGCTTAATCAAGATGAAGATAAGGTCAGAGGACCATTAGGACGAAGGAAAAGTCAAAGACCAATATCTTCCATGCTAAGAGACGAGGAAAATATGTGTCCACCCTTCCAGGTGTTATGGGCCCTAGAAGGATAACCCCTTGTCGAGAACCTAGAACTCGAGAATGAGAAGGTAGGTCTCAAAATATGGCAGCTTATTACAGGATTTGGCCAATCTCGAGCACTCGTGATTCCATCTACAACGGATATTGATCTCGAAGTGTGAACATCTATGCCTATGTACTAATATAAAGTTGGGTGTACAAAAGTCAAATAGTGGCTTTGTTATCATTTTAAACGAAATTTTAAAATTGAGAATTTGAAAACCAGGAGAGTTAGATTTGGATTGTTACACTTATCTTTGACTAACGTTCACAATATTTTAAAAGAAGATAACCTCATTAATGAAATATACAAATGGAATCTGGATAAATTACATAAATTATATACACCCAAGGCAAAGTAGAATTTATCTTTTCATAATGTTCAAACCTGCTACAATATAAAGTTCAAGATGTTTTAAATTGGAATGGAAAAGCCTATCTTACACATTTTATTTTGATCTGAACCCTATGCAATCTCAAAATATTACAGGTTGGACTGACGAGAGATCAAGAAAGAATAACGTTGTTGGGATGAATACTAAAAATTTAGAAAACACAATCTAAAAAATAAATGCTTGCTTTTCAAGTTGCTAAACTCAGATAAAAAGGTAATTTAAATTGGCAAGAATAATTGCAAATCTATGAATAGAATGAAGGTGTAGAGATAGTTACACTGGCACGAGTTTTAACACAAATAAAAGATGAAATAAAAGCCTGCAATACATAGATGGTGCTCGAGTTAATATTTGAATGGGTACTATCCACCAACAACCACCCATAATAATCTCATAGATCATTGAGCAAATAGATAATGTTTCCATGACCAAGTTACATGCATTATTTTCAAGCAATATTGATCTTGATTCACGTCAGCTGTTTTAAAAATATATATATACAGTTCCAACGAAACAAACTAATATTGCAAAGCATGTGCACAAATAAAACACAACACTAAAAGGTGCTAAAACAACAATTTTTTCAGCTCATCAGACTCCCACAATTAGAACGCTTAACAACCAACAAAATAAAGCTAAGAATTCAAAAAGCAAAACTTAGAAATAAAAAGTTTATATTATTTTTACTGATAAAAATACATGCACCAAACTAGATCCGATGTGTCACTAAAAATCAAGAGTTAACGCCCTTCCAATTCCTCTCCAACCAACAATTCTCTTCCCCAAACCTCGGCAGCCCACAACATCAAATAGCCTTTGCAAGAAGAGAAATATGAAAAGGAAGAAGTTCAAGAGTCGGATGACTGCTTGTTTTTTAGATATGTAATAAAATTTATGATGCTCTTCACCATAATTAAAATATGGACTTAATTTCCTTTACTAATATGTACTTATAATATGAGCACCTTTAATAAGGATATCAAGTTAACATTAACTCACTAAAACTTTTTAAACAAGGTATTAGTAATTAAATCATTTGCTCACTTCATAGTGTTAAATTAACTAATACACTTACTAATTTCTAATGCTAATCTTAATTATTAACATTAGTATTAATGTTTTCAAGTATTAATAATACTAACATTATTATTAATACCCTATCAAATAATCAACCAATCTAGTTCTATATTTTGAACACAAGTATTAATGCATTATAATGATAAATTAAGAGCCTAAGCAACACAAGGACTCTTTCCAAAGGTTTTCCTCGCTTGAACTAAGATGCAATCAACAATATGCACAAATATTATTCCCTAAGCAGGAGGCATTATGATAACTACAATGTTATCAACCACTTATGAAGGACCCCTAAACACAAGAGTAAGGGCTACTTTGCTTTTATAACAACCTCCTTGCTTGAAGATGTATTTAATCACACATCCATACATGCAAATACTTTTATATTATTTTACCCTTGTGGGCTGCCCAATGATATATTTAATCACACATCCACACATGCAAATGCTTCTATATTATTGTTTTACCCCTATGGGATGTCATATTGAAAATCCATCATTTCATATTTCACATTTCTCTCAACTTCGATGGTTGTCCCATATCAATCCACTTGTGAGAAAACTTGGTCCTACAACCACAAAATTCATCAACAGTATCATGTTCTAAAAATAGCATAACACAACTCTAATAAGTATGAAATACAACTATCAACTCATCTTGATAGAACAAAATATGATCATGCATTGATTATCAATATATCAGTACATGAATAAATACAAGGGAAGTCCTGCCAAGATGGGCCATTACAATTCCTATGGATATTACAATTGAAAAAGGGGGGTCTATTTATAATGAAAGCCTAGTCATTGATAGCAACAATTTCTAGGATACCTTGCATTAACTGTTTTTCCTCTTCTACCTATGTACTTTGATCATAATGCCAAATTTACAAAATATCATTTATTTGGTGCTTAACCATGATGACTATGACATTTGCATTGCATTACATTTCATTGGTATTTTATTTTATTTCATTACATTACAATGTGTTTCATTTCATTCCCTACTACACTAACTTAGTACTATTACTTGGACATTTCTGCAAACACTTTTATTTTTGCTTCAATTTATAATTGATGCCTACATTTGTCCTCTCCTTTAAACTGATCGATGTCCTCATTGTCTTTCTTTGCTTTGATAGGGTCGAACCTGGCTATTGAGATTGCTAAGGTTGTTGAGATTATAAATCAAGTACTCCTAGTTCTACAAGTTGTAGCTTTAGTGCCTCCTTGTCCTTGAGTCTCTTAGCATAGTTGAAATACTTGACCAATTCAAGACCAAAATGGTTGGCTTTCTGTTCCATTTCTTCCAACTTTGTCAAGATCTCCTCCTCCCTTTTTGTGAAAGCCTCACTTACAATCTCTTGCATCAATGTTGCAATTTGCTCATCATATTCTACAATTAACTAGTCCTTGTACTCCAATTCTTGTCTTAACTTCTGATAGTTGCTCTTTGATTGAGTATTTGGATATCTAATGGGCTATCTTTGCCTCATGTTCTTCAATGATTTTGTTCTTTTCTTCTGTATCCTAACTCTTTTCCTCAACCTCCTTTGCTTTTGCATCTCCTCAAGTTATTTCGACTTGCAGAGTTCTTCGACTGCTTCACTTACCTATACAAAATTTGCTTTTGTTGTTTGTAGTAGGTTAGCTTTATTTTCACCTACACTATAAAGATTATTAATACTTATAACTAACCATTGCACTAAGTATGCCAAAAAGTTAATTTTTGCATAGTTGGGAACAACTATGGTACCAATTCCACATACTTCATATTTTTGTCATTTGTTGGGCAAAGTAAACTGACTACCATTGATATAAATATAGGTTGGTCTTGTATACAATGTTCAAGTTCCTTTTGGCAATTCCTATACCCCAACCATGGTTCTGATATTGCTAGAATATAACTCCCAAGGTTGTATTTGATGAATATTGGTAAGTTTAATCATCCCTTCTAGTTCACTAACTTGCCTAGTTTGTTCTATGTCATTAACTACCACTTCTTCCACTATACTACACAACCTATTTTGAACTCCATTTATAATCTATTGATGACTTTGGATATCTTCCACAAACAATTGCTTACTTGCATCTCAATATGCTCTCCCAACTTGGGTGATTGCCTAAAATTCAATACTTTTATCAGTAAACTTTCACTTAATTCATCACTTGTGTCATTCTCTGTGGTAGTCTTTGCCACTTGCTCTTTGCCTTGCCCTAATAGATTGATGGCTTTCTTTGCTGCTTTACCCTTCGTCATTGGTTTTTCAAATGTATCGGCTAAATTTCTCTTCTTTTGGTTGTTTCCTCCCCTATACAAATTGCATCTTCTCGAGTGCTCACTATCATGTGAGTTTAATCCATGTTGTACTGGTTTTGGAACATTCGTTGTATTCTCTTTTGTTATCTCATTTTCTTTTCTTGGTGTCTAAGTTGACTCAATTGGCTTCTCTTTCTCTGGTGTCCTAGTAGTGTAACTTGTTTCCTATCCTAAACCTCTTTAGTTATGGATGTGACCTCAAAATAGAGGTCCCCTTGTATTGGAGGTGATGTAATTGAATTGAATTGCTAAATTTTTGACAAAAATCTAGTTATCCCAATTTGCACATCCCCCAATGTATCCACAACTTCCTATACTTCCCTATCCATGGGCAATTTTTTTAGAAACTCCCAGTCCTATTGTTGTCCAACTGTAGTTGCTCTTCTAGCCTCTTGTTGCTTTGTTTCTTGTTGTTGCCTTTCCTCCACAACATGTTTCATTTTGCCACTTGTTTTTGTTGTGGTCTGTTGTGGGCATTGAGATTGTTCCTCCAAAACTAATCTCCTACATTTCCCCTTTTTTTGGGTCAAATCTAGCCTTGACGGTGGTGTATCCTCCTACAAATATCCATTAGGTACATCACCTAGTAGATCCTTCCTCAATATTTTCTTTATTATTTTTGTCAAAGTGATTTATTTGACTGTGGCTTTGCGTTCATCCACCTTAGTATTGTTGGTGCCAACTTCGATAATTCTCTTGGAGGATCCATCCCTAGAATCTCTATCTTCGCTTGCATCACAACATTCAATAGCAAACCAATGGCATGAAATACATTGAAATATTCTTTGTGCTTCACATCAAGAAAATATTAATGCGATATAAGGTAGGATGCCCAATTATGGCTTCACTAGCTACCACTCCTTGCATATATGGCATCATCCATATGGTCAATTATGAACCCCTCTATTCTCTAGATAATCTTGCCATTATGATATTCATGGTGCATTGTAGCTCCTCATTATGTAACTATTGCTACTTAACTCCTTGACAATCGTGCAACATTAGTTTCTATGCTTCTTCCAGTTGATGTTCATCACCTCCTAAATTAATTGCCTACTCTAGTTGGAATCCACTACATATTTCACCACCGATGCTCCTTGATTAGGCAACCCAAATGTTCTTCAATAGTTGCCTACTAAAAAGACAACCACTAACTATTGATCACCCACTCCTACTTACGTTCTATTGTAGATCATAAGTTTCTAGCATTTGCAGTAGATAATATTTGAAAAATTCTCTATCAAAGTAAAGCATTTGTAAAATAAAATTCACTCCTTCCTCTTGCAAGTTCTTCCATAGCGGGTGATTCTTTGGGGACTTCTCCCACCATGCCTAACAATATTCTCTAGTTGAGTGTACCCACATTATATCTTTCAAGGGTACCTTTTCTTTCTCATGGTGTCTAACATCCCTTTCCTTCTTTTCTATGAAGTTGTCTCTTACTCTGTCATGATTGCCTCTCCTGGCCTCATCCCATCTATGAATCATAGTCTCGTTCACCTGCTCATGAACATGCTCTATGACAATGCCCCGTCCTTCCTTTTGACACAAACTTAGGCGGAGCTCTTCTCTGCTGCTCCATGTGTTGAATCCTTTCAGAAATTATCAACTTCGTATGCATCTTGGCAATTAGGTGCTTGATGTCACTACATGGCAGTTTTTTTGGTGGCATCAACCTTAGACAATGTTATTTCTCCTGCTACAATCTTGCTGACAACTCTCCTGAGGACACTTCCAAACTATACTTATGTATACGACTCTTCCCTAACAACATTGTTTGGGTTTCTACAAACAATGATACTTTTCAAGACATCAACTTTTTGTTGTAGTTTTCCAAACATCGGTTTTTGCCCTTATACGACACCTTCAAATAGAAGCCCCTCCAATTGTTGGTCTCAATTGACACTCTTAGGTGGCATCTCCTCTGTTTCTCAAAACAACTCCTTTGACTTAGCCTTCGATGACACTTCTAGATGGCGGCTCTTGCTTATCCTTCGTCTAGCTGCAACTACTTCGAGCAATGGTGTGTGCTTAACTATTATGACAAGATTTTGATGTTTCACTGTCATATTCAACATGTATGACTTTCCCACCTTCCATCTGAATTTATCAACTTCTCACCTTGATGCACAAGTACCTCTACTTCTTTCTTCTCCCTTCACCCGAAATCCTCACCTGCAATTTAACTTCCACAATGTCGTCATCATTGTTTTTAATTTCGACAATCTCCTAATGCACCCTTCTCAACATTTGCAAGATTCCTTTGGCGTCTACAATATTCCTCTGTAGCTTCAATTGCATCGTGCCTATGCCTCCCTACTTGCATCTATATAATTTTTTCAAATCAGTAGCTGCTCATGGAAACGATTATCTAACTGCCACTACATCTCTTGAATGATGGATGATTGTCACCTCACCACCTTGTATGCAAGTGATAGTGCTTTTTCCGCTTCTATTTTTACCTTTCTACTTTTTGAATTTTTTATTTTAACAAAATTTTATTTACATACTAAAATGGCTCATTCAAAAAGACTTGGCTCATACAAGATGGGCACCCGGTTGCTTTTGAGTCGCGGAAGTTGAACCAGGCAGAGAGGAGATACCCGGTTCATGAGAAGGAGATGACAGCAACAGTGCATTGCTTACGAGAGTGGCGCCACTATCCCTTGGGGGCACACTTCGTGGTCAAGACGGACAATGTGTCCAACACCTTCTTTCTCACTCAGAGCAAGTTAACTGGCAAGCAGGCCAGGTGGCAAGACTTCCTTGCTGAGTTCGACATGGACATAGTGCATACCGCAGGCAAAGAGAATGTAGTAGCAGATGCACTAAGCAGGAAGCAACAGTTGGCAGTCTTGGAGGCAGCGTCAGTGAGTCCGGTTTCTCAGCATGGGGAAAGCCGCATTGAGTTGTCTGAAGAAATGGTGGCTAAGATAAAGGAAGGACTTGAGAGGGATCCTCAAGCGGCTGCCATAGTAAAGACTGTTGAAGATCAGACTCAGAAGGGCAGAGCGAACAGGTTCAGCCTACGGTTTCTTGTGGTTCGCTCGGAGACGGATCTATGTGCCTAAGTGGGGAGGCCTTCGCCGTGACTTCATCAAGGAATGTCATGACAGTTTGTGGGCGGGGCACCCTGGAGTTCTTCGTACATTGGCTCTACTGGAGAGGGGACTGTATTGGCCAAAAATGAGAGAGGATGTAACATTGTTTGTCCAATCTTGTACCATATGCCAACGGGATAAAGCAGAGAACAAGTTGCCAGGTGGGCTACTTCAACCTCTTCCGGTACCAGTGAGGCCATGGGGAAGCGTGAGCATGGATTTTATCACGGGCTTACCCAAGGCGAAGGACTTTTCATCCATCATGGTGGTGGTGGATCGATTTTCTAAGTATGCAGTGTTCATTGCATGTCCACACCCGTGTCCAGCAGAGGCTGCGGCAGAGTACTTCTTCAAGTATGTGGTGAAGTATTGGGGTGTTCCACTAAGCATTGTGAGCGAGGATATACTCAGTTCATGAGAAGGAGATGACAACAACAATGCATTGCTTATGAGTGACGCCCTATCTTTTGAAGGCACACTTCATGGTCAAAACGGACAATGTGTCCAATACCTTCTTTCTCACTCAGAGCAAGTTGACTGGCAAGCAGGCCAGGTGGCAAGACTTCCTTGCTGAGTTCGACATGGACATAGTGCATACCACAGGCAAAGATAATGCACTAGTAAATGCACTAAGCAGGAAGCAACAATTGGTAGTATTGAGGGCAGTGTCAATGAGCCTAAGTGGGCCAGAGATGGTGGAGTTGAAGAAGCAGCTGGATGAGTTGCTGGCCGCAGGGTCGGCCGTCTAAATCTCCGTATGGTTCGCCAGTGTTGTTTGTGAGAAAGGCAGATGGGTCGTTGAGGCTTTGTGTGGATTATAGAGCGCTCAACAAGCAGACTATCAAGAACAGTTACCCCTTGCCTTTGATTGGAGATTGCTTTGATCGCCTTGCAGAGGCACGAGTCTTCACAAAATTGGATCTGAGGTCAGGTTACTATCAGGTTCGGATTGCTCCTGGGGATGAAGAGAAGACAGCATGTGTGTCGAGGTATGGAAGTTATGAGTTCCTCGTGATGCCGTTCGGTTTGTGTAATGCGCCAGCGACGTTTTGCACTTTGATGAACGATGTGTTCAGGCCGCTATTGGATAAATCTGTGGTTGTGTACTTGGATGACATTTCCAACTCAATTTGATGGTCTATGGCTCTCTTCGGTGGCAAATACGGTGGCAACTTCTTCGGCATTCTATCTTGGAACTGCTCAAGAACATCTTTCACAGCCGGTGGGATGGGCACTTGCTGCTCTTCTTCATCCCAACCTCCAACCATAGCCGCAAGGAACATCTGCTCCTTCCCTTTCTTCCTTGCCACTTTCCTCAAACTCATCGCCGAGCATTCTTGAACCTTCGGCGGCTTCACTGGCACCTTCCCTGACTGTCTCCTCTGCACTGCCCTCACCATGCACGTCTGCCGTGGATCAAACATAAACAGAGTTTCCAAGTAAGGTACAACCATCACCTTTGCTTGCCGAACAAACTCTTGTCCAAGAACTAACTCAAAATCATCCATATGGACCACTGATAAGCTGAGTTTACCTTGCCACTCCCCAATCTTGACATTCACACCATTTGCAATGCCAATCGTCTTCTGAGCAGGAGAATTAACTGACTTCAGGCGCTGCCCGCCTCCACTCCATTGAAGGCCCAACTCCTTAGCACGCTGAACACTTATGAAATTGTGCGTCGCACCGGTATCCACAAGCGACGTGATCACCTTCCTCCCAATGGTCACATCAACGTACATCAGCCTGTTCAAACCACCAACTCGGTTTCATCTCTCTGACTCGGCTCTGCCGTCTCCATGGCATAGAGCTCACGAATGAACGCTCCCATCTGAGGGTTCTTCGCCTCACTATCCAACTCAGCCTGTTGAACAGTCGATACTCGCTGTCGCTGAGGGCACTCCTTCTGCGTATGGGCGCCTTGACACGTCCAACATCGAAGCCAGGAGCGATCGGCTCCCTGGGTTCCGTTCGAGGGCTTCTTCCCCTTCGAACCATGTTGTTTGGCTGACCCCACCGAGGACTGCTGATTTCCTCCACGCTGACCTTTCTCTGACTTGGTCTTCCCTGAAGGCTGGCCCTTCTGATTCTGATGACTCCCCTTTTCTCCACTAGGGTTGCGAGCATCCTTCTTCCCGACGGTTTCCTCTCGGAAATCGAAGAAGCTGTCAGCGATAGCAATTGCATCACTAACGTCTTTGGGTTTCTGCCGTCGAAGCTCCATCTGAGCCCACGGCTGCAAGCCACGTTGAAACATGAACAACTTGTCTTCCTCCGACATGGTCTTTATCTCCACCATCAACTCCTGATACTCTTTGATGTAGTCTCTGATCTTGCCGGAATGTTTCAACTTGTGCAACTTAAGTTTGGCTTGCCACTCGGCGTTGTCGGGCCTATACTGCGCTCTCAACACAATCTTCAGGTCCTCCCAAGAATCCACCTTTACCTTGGACTTCCCCGCCGCCATGTCCACAGCAAGATTTCTCCACCACGTCTTCGCGATGCCTCTTAGATACCTTGTTGCCGTCTGAACCTCCTGTTCTCCGGACATCTTCCCCAAAGCTCCCAAGTACTCCCCCACATCCCAGAAGAAGTCTTCCAATATCCGATCTTCCCGTGCTCCGTCGTAGCACTCTGGTTCTTTCAACTTGGGGGGTCTTCCGGTTGATGAAGTCCCTACTCCTTGCCTAACTGCCGCCACCGTTGCAGCGCGGCACAAGACCAACTCCTCTTGTTGTCTCCCTTGGGTTGTAAGAGACTCCTCTAACCTCCTTTGCAGTTCCGACACGGCCTCGTCTGTTGTGGCCCGCCATCTACTCATTCCTTCCAAGGCCTCTTCCATAACACTTCTCCAAGCATTAAAGCCTTCTTCCTGAGTAAGGATCTGATCCTCGATATCACCAACTCTTTGGCTTATCCTCTGTTCCATTTCCTCGATGGCGCGTGTCCGACTGGCTCGCCGGCCAGCCCTTTCTGCCCTTTCGTCATGCCTGCCTCTAACTGGCTCCGAGCCAGGCATCTCACTGCCAGAATCCGCCATACTGCCACTGCTTGACAGACTAGACGGCTCGGTCGCTTGCTTAGAGAGAAAGCAAGTAGAAATGAGGGTACTAAACGTACAGACCTCGATAAACTTGGCTTGCCAGGCCAAGGCCTTGAAATCCGATTGCGGAAGTCAAGGACTTCACACAAAACTTTGCACACACGAAAGCAAACTCACTATGGCACTCCGATTGCGGAGGTGCTTGACACAGGGGCAAACCTAGACCTACCCGACACTCACAGGTGCGGACAGACTTGGCTCTGATACCAATTGATGCCATCGTGAGCAACTGGGTGTAGGATTTTTGAATTTTTATTTTATAAAAATTTTATTTACATTCCATACAACAGATGCCTACCACATGTCATCTTCTTTGTATGATCCAAATGATGACGCAAATTTGGATTTCAACTGCATATTTTACCTATGATTCGTGTTCCTCTCTT
This sequence comes from Wollemia nobilis, assembly GCA_028583015.1. Lineage (NCBI taxonomy): Eukaryota > Viridiplantae > Streptophyta > Pinopsida > Araucariales > Araucariaceae > Wollemia > Wollemia nobilis. The sequence goes on from JAQPPZ010003107.1 coordinate 2,550,498, forward strand.
CTTTGATGACAATCTTCCTCATATGTTGTCTCATAATTGTGATTCCTTGTCGTTTGCCTAGTCTCCTAACAAAAACCTTCAATTTAGTTATAATTTGGATGATGTCTTGCTTCTTCATCCTCATAGGTCATCTAATGATATATTTGACATCTTGTTGTCCTATCCTCCTCTTGATGATCATCTAATAATATATATGACATCTTGTTGTCCTATCCTCCTCTTGACGATCATCTTCTCTTATCTCGACCTGCAAACTACAACTTGCCATCCTGCTCAGTTGTAGACTACGCCTTATCATCCTATCCAATTGTAGACTTGATCTTGATGTCCTATTAGTCTGTCGATGACCCCCTACCATCCTACCAATTTTTCGATGACTTGGCATTCTTCTGACCTATTGATGACCATCTAGTACTTATTTGGTTGTTGCTTGTCTTCCTATTTGGACCTATAGGATAACCCCTTTGTAGTTCTCTATTATGCTAGACTGCTTGTCTAATCTGATCTCATTCTTCTACAACCTTTCTTTGTCTTTGTCGTGATCATTCTTGTATAACTACTCCCTCCATCGAGCAAGCCTCCATATTGTGATATTGCCTACCCCCATTTTTGGTTTTCTAAATTTTTTCTGAGTCCTCAACCATCTATTATGACATCTTTAGTTTTGATGTGAACCACAAGATAGCCTTGACAATCCAAACTCATGAATCCACAAAAATTGGTTGTTTTGTACTTTGATCAAATGGTTCTTATGGCCCATCTTGTCAACCCTACGAACTAGGGGTAGCAAGAGGGAAATTTATTCCCCTCAAGCTACAAGGAGGGAGGCCAACCAGTCTCATCCCTTGGTTGAGTAAACTTAAACCACAGAGATTTGATTTTCTTCACAAGTTCCCTAGGTTACAGAGATTTGGTTTTCTTCACAAGTTCCCTAGGTTACCTTGAACAATCTTATCCCTCATTCAAGCGTTATATCTTCACGAAGTTTTATACTCCTCTTACAACCTCTGTGTGTCTCCCTACACCCTTTGTTGCATGAGACTAATTTGTGCTAGTGGGTCCTGGGTTCATGTCCTCATCTTCAGTTTTATTACTCTGGGATTCATGATCGAACCTTTCCTTGTTACTGACTCTATTTGTCTCATATTTTTGTCTATCAATGATTGGAGTCTTCGTCCTTTCTACGTATCTGGGAATCCTACATGAACCTGTAGCCTTCATTGATTAGTTGGTCTTGGTTCCAAATCTATTTGTTTGATAACATGTTGTCCTCTATCTGTCCTAAATAACCAACCTAATCCCATATCTTCTTCTTGAGTTGCACCTTGATTTACAGTCCCACTTGGTTCTCCTCGTTCCTAGAACCAAATCCCTTCAAATCTCTCTAAAGACTATTGCAATGCCTCCATCACTCTTCCTTCAATCTCTTCCTTCGATAATTCAAAGTTGATCATATTACTTTTACTTTATATGTTTTCAACTTTGTACCATTGATTGTTTCAAGACATTGTCTTGTCCAACTTGTGCAACTGTACTAGTCCATTATCAATCACTTCAACCACTTGGAAGGGTCCACACCATAGGGTCTTCAACTTCCCTAGCTTGATTTCTCACTTGACATTGAACTTCAGCACCAAGTCACCTGCTTTCAACTTCATTTTTTGAATTGCTTTTCATGCCACAATTTGCTTCGTCATTGGGCAATCTCCATTACTCATTGAGCCATTACTCACCTTTCATCCAATTGTACCAATGTCGCCTCTCCTCCAAGATTTCCTGATCATCTAAACGGTTCTCTACCACTACCCTCAAAATGGGTGCCAAGAACTCTATCGACACTACAACTTCTTATCTATACATTAATTGGAAAGGCATATGATTTGCCATTGGTTTGAAGGTTGTCTTGTACACCCACATGACTACTGGCAATCTTTCTTCCCAATTAGCTCCTTCCACTCCATATTCTTATATAATTGAGACCATAACCTTAATTGTTGCCTATGCTTGCCCATTTGTTTTGGGGTAATACAAGCTTGACAAAGAATGAAATATTTTGAACTCTATGGTCAAATTCTGGATGATTTCATTGACAAAGTGTCCTCCCCTATCACTTGTCAATTGTAGGGAAATTTTGGATCTTGTGATTACTTGTTCGTATAAGAAACAAATTGTACTTCTCATAGAATTGTATGGTAGAGCCCTTGCCTCTACCCCACTTTGTCATATATTTAGTTGCTACAATGATTTATTGGCATCTTCTCCCTTTGGTTGCCTTCAGTGATCCTATAAATTCTAGACCCCATCTCTCAAATAATTCTTGCAGTTGAGAGGGGTGCAATGGCATGAAATCTCTCTTTACTGGCTTCCCTATCTGATGGCAGGCATCACATGCTTTCACGTACTCCTTTGCATTGTGATATAAAGTAGGCCATCGTAGCCCTGCCAATAGCACTTTTATTGTTGTCACATTCGGCCCTATATGTCCTTCAATCACTCTTTTGTGTGCTTCCTTTAATGCCATTTGAACCTCCTCCATGACACATATTCACAAGATCTTGTTGTATCCTAGCTTGTATAGCAAGCCCGCAATTAATGAAAAAAGTGTTGATTTCACTCTTTTCTGATATTGTCATCTCGTTTGCAAGCTCTCCTTTTGATAGATATTCTTCGATATATTTGTACCATGTTGGTACCGTGTTCACCATGAACAACTGGACATCAAGAAATTTGTCTGGTATCTTCAATAATTGATTTGCTATTACGTGCTTCTTCCCAGATCTTACTACCACTCGAAACACGAATTTTTGTAATGTAACGAGCCACCTACTCACTTGTCTATAAATTATTGGCTTATTCATTAAATACAACAATGCTTGGTGATCCACATAGAAAGCGAAAGAGTTAGCCAGCAAATAGTATCTAAAATTTTACACTATGTATACCATCCCCAAAGCTTCCCTCTTCGTTGTGTTGTAGTTCTAATTTTGACAACAACCAACTTGCAAAATAAATCGGCTAATCAAACCCAAACTGCCCCTCCTGGGCTAATGCACATCCAATTGCAAAATTTGATGCATCTATATGGATGTGAAATTCTTTATCCTAGTCTAGAAACACCAAGATGGGCATGCATACTAACATTGCCTTTAGTCCCTCTAAGACCTTATTATACCTAAGGTCTTTAATGAATTTATGTCGTATGGCTCCTCCATGCTCAATATGACTTGTATCTTGTCAGGGTTGATCTTCCATCCCTCCTTATAGACAATATGACCTAATGATTTGCTGTAAGGAACTAGCAGCATACACTTTGCAAGATTCAACACTAGGTGAGCTCATCTACATAAGCTCATATACTCCTCCAATGCTTGTAAATGCTCAATTGACTTTCCATATAAGGACCAATCATCTAGGAAAGCCTTGAACTTCCCTATGGACATTTGATTAAATATATATAAAATGATCCTTTGAAAAGTGGTAGGTGCATTGCATAACCCAAAAGGCATCTAATTGTATGCATAAATGCCATTCTTCACTGCAAAGGTTGTTTTCAACTTTTCCTTCTTGGCAATCTTGATATGATTGTAGCCCAAAAATCCAACCAAAAAAGAATAGATTTCATGTCCAACTATTAATATGGAGTCTGTGAATGGAATAAGAAAAGGATCTTTTATTGTCACGGCATTCAAACTCCAGAAATCTACACATTCAAATCTGGTTAGCCTCCTTCAAAGTGATCACTATTAGTGACACTCATTATCACTTCGAAGATGATGCCAACATCTAACATCTTCTCAATCTCTGCATTCACTAGGGCTGCATATTCAGGTTTATCTCGTATGATGGTCTCCTCAATGGTTGCACACTTGGAATCAAAGGAATTCAGTGTACGCATAACTTTGGTGGTATTCCTTTTAGATCCTTACAAGTCCATTAAAACATGTCTTTATATTGTAGGAAAGTTTGAAATATGTTGCTTTCAATACTAAATTCCATTCATCTCCACAATAAATGATCTTTTCTTCCCCCACTTCATTGAGATTTACTTGTACCATCTTCGATCCTTTGTACTTTATGGTATGAGGCTCCTCTGTTACCTTGAGTACATCTATTGGATGGGTTGGTTTGTCCTCAATGATTATATCTCCCAATGTTTACTCTACAAAACTCTTTGGAAATGCCCATTTCTCCTTTTCATATTTCCTTGGTGTAGACTTCTTTCGACTACTTTCGTTGATCTCTTGCATAAGATTCTGCTTTTTAACGTAGTTTTTTTCTTTTGTGTGGATACAAAAACAATGGGTTGTGAGCACCTCATAATCTTCCATCTACCGATGGAATAGTCCTTTATCAAGGTTTTCATCTTTTGTATAGTTTCCGAGCTCTAATATTCCTCCCTTATTGGGCTCATATTTGCTTTCATTTGACAATGAGCTTCATGGTTCGCCATATGTTGCTATATCTTGATTAACAACCTGGTTCTTTAAGTTTTAACATATACTTGTTTTGACCTTTCTTAAATGTGAGGCATTCCTCTCCCAAATATGATTTGTTTTCACCATTCTCAACCATCCACGTCCTAAAAATGCATCATACATTGGTTTTTGCATTGCTATCACCACAAAATCTATGATAATGTCTTGATCAGTGATTTTTACTTTCTGGTTCGTTAGTATGCCCTTCATCTATATACTGTATTTGTCCGCTCCATACAACCAAAAATTTGGAGACCATAAGAATGACACTCCAATATCTTTCAATGTCTTTTTTGGCATGACATTTACTTTGGACCCTCCATCAATGATTACTTGCATTAGCTTATGATCCAATAACTCCATATGGACTAAAGTTGGCTTCTTTCATGTTCAATCATTATACTATATGATCAATAAATTGGTCTTTCTTCATCGTCGTGCTCTCTTAGCTCCACTGCCATCCTCGTACATGTGATTTCTCCTACCTTTGCATAAATTTCTAATATTGCACCAAATAGACTATACACACTGACCTCAATTGTTGTGTCCAGTACTTTTGTTGCCAACTGCTTTGTTGATGATTGATTCCTTGGTATTTCTTCTTTGGTAATTGGTTTCTTCAATGGTTTCTCTTGGAGTAGTCTTTCTTGCTTTGTTTTCTCCATCTCTTCCTTGATCAAATCATGTGCTACTTGCCACTATTCTTTCTCCTTGGTGGGGTTCGGGTACTGCTCAATTTTCTTTGCCTGAGCCCTTGTCACTACTAGCACATGTTTCTCCTTTTCTCGTTGGTTTAGAGGTTCACTTATATCAATCAAATTAACATTTTTAAGTTCCGTTGGAACTCGCTTTCTTTAGGCAATTTATCTCCTTGTGGTTTCCCGAGCTACATGTGCGTCTTATTATTCCCATTTGTTCCTCCTATCTCATGGTTAGGACAATTCTTTGCAAAATGCCCCCACTACTAGCAATTCCAACATTGAATAACTGGTCTCTCGTTTGAGATGTATTGTAATTGACTTTGTCCTCTGTCAATTACTTTGCTAGTATCATCATCCTCCATAACGATTATTTTGATATCCACCATTGGTTGCACCTTGTCCATTCTTTGAGGTGTTTGGCTTTTCTTCTTCTTCCTTTTGCATTGTTAATGTTTGATGTCTCATACTTCTCCAATTGAATAGACATTCTGCAACATGTCCCAATACTTGACATATATTACAATATTCATTCTTTGGACAAGTTCCATTTGTGTGCACTTCTATCTTACAATCTAAGCACCATATATCTTATATTTTCTTCCTTCACCCTTCACTTCCTTGATCATTCGTTCAAAATCTCTCTTCATTGACTGGATTGCAATATGCAATTCCTCTTTGTCACTGTCAAAGTCATCACTTCTGATGTAACTTCATATTCTGGTTGTTGTTTGTTTGGCTTCGCTGTCAAAATGTCTTGCTCTCATATGCTTCTTCATATGTCAAGCAGGGTATAATATTCATATTTTCTTATATTGGGGCAGCAACCCATCAACAAACCATCACTTAACCATCCCATCTGCTGGTTTCAACTCCATTTTGTCCATGAGTTGCTTTAGTCACCAATTGTTAGTCTTAATATGTCTTTCTTTTGTTCAGTAGAATATATTTTTGTTGTAATTTCCATGTCATCTCTAAATGGACGAAATTCCTTCTTGAACTCATCTGCTAAACTTTCCCATGTAGTAAAGGGTTATGTAGCTTCTATTTTAAGATGCCAGTCTATTATGATCCCTCACAATGTGGATAGGAAAAATTATAACAATTCTTTAGGTTGTATTACCCCAATTTCTTTCCATATTGTGGTGTAGGTTCCTATATGCCTTGTGGGATCCTCCTTCCCTTCTCCTGTGAAGGGTGGGCATTTATGTTTGCTTGGTCTATTTGCGATGTTGGCCATTTGTGAATGGTTTTCTTCTCTTGATTCACTACCATTTGATGATGGCTCACATGGCGCTTTGGCCTAATGTGGTTGTATTCTAGGCAATTCTTCAAGTTGCTCTTCTCTTGGTGTCTATGCTCTCGACACTTTGTGTGGTGCTTCTTGTCCTATGTTGCTTCCAAATAGCCTAAGTCCCAACTCAGGTGCACCTTCACTTCATGACATTCTTCATGAATATGTGACTAGTGGATTTGTCCTTGCCCAAACAATTTCTTGTGGTTGCCTTGGTGCTTGACTCACGTCCTCTGTGCTCCTCAACAAACTCCCTGCTTGCTCAAGTGTAATCATCCACCCTTCGTCTCCTTATGCTTGCTCCACACTGGCATCTCAATTTACGCAAACATTTTATTCAACGATTCTATGCAGTTCTCCTTGCACCTCGTCCTTCGTTGTTAGCAACAATGTCAACCACATTTCACTTTCTCTGCTTGTATTGTCCTCCTAAGGATTCTAAACCCATTCAACTTTAGGTTGTTCAAGTTATATCCTTGACTGTAGTCTTTGGTTGGCAATTCTCGCACTTCTCCTTACAGGTTCCTCTAAGCCTCTTCCTCAATTTCTCCTCTTGTGCAACCATAAATCTATCATTCACCTCATTGCTCTTCATGTGTGCTATACTTAAACGCTTCAATGGCAATTTTAACAAACCAACTAACCTACACTTCGATCAGGCAACGACGCCAAATGTAGCACAACAGTGAGTTTTCCAAACAAGGTAATGACAAAGTTTAAAGGCCAACACATCTGCAATCAACAAAGGTATGTGTGATCATCATTATAGATGATAACGATCTTAAGATGACAAGCTTCGAAAGATAACCCAATCAACATGACAACTCTCCTTCATATGATGACATGCTTTAGACGACACTCAATTAGACATCCTCAAGATGGTGTGCTCTAGACGACTTCAATAGTCTACATGATGGCATGATGACATGACTACAGACACACTCTTCTTTAGATGACTATTCTCCTTCTAAGATGACCCTCCACGACCGTCGACATCGTCCGTCGATATCGTCTGACGACGTCTACACTTACTAACTGCAAGCTTGGCTATTTTGGCTGAGTTTTAACCTGCAACCAATCACTTTGCAATACAAGCCTAGTAATCTAATAATCAATCAAACATTAGTAACGAACATCCACAACAAGAATGGAGATTGTCTTTGCATTGATTGATCTACCAAAATGGCATTCAAATTACAACATTAGACTTGTGCTATGCACTGTAACCCCAGCATTGCACACAACTCAGATCTATCTCCTAATTGATTGATTTGCTATGCATTCCTATGGATACTACAAATGAAAACAAGGGGTCTATTTATAATGCAGGCTTGGCCATTGGTAGCAATAGTTTCTAGGATATAGCTTGCATTAACCATTTTTCTCCTTCTAACTACAACTCTGAACATAATGCCAACTTTACAAAATATCATTTATTTGGCACTTAACCATAACGGCTATGACATTTCCATTGCATTTACATTTCTTGGTATTTCATTTCATTTCATTACATTACAATGCGTTTCATTTCATTTCATTCCCTACTAGACTAACTTAGTACTATTACTTGGACATTTCTGCAAACACTTTCATTTTTGCTTCTGTTTAGAATTGGTGCCTACAAACCTCAGTGTTGTAAGCTCATTATATGTTAGCTTATTTATTTGTTGACCTTGCTATTAGCCTATTGAAGCTACTAGAGGAATTTAACATTCCTTTGGGCTAAACATGCACTTGCAATTTAGAAACTTAAATGTACAGAGTTCCACCACATATTTATAGGAAATGAAACTGTCTTTTCGTTATCATGCATTGTAAGTATGGTCTTTACCCAAACCACTTCCAGTCGCTTCAAAATTGTATCTCTATTGTTCTAATCTGCTCATCTAATGGGTTGGTAGATTGGACAAGTCCTTAAAAGCCAGACTTAGGAGCCAGACATGCATATGTATGTTGGTCTCCAAAATTGAAATTGCCAAATTAACAACCTATGCTTTGAATGGATGAACTCATGAATTTTTTTGAATAATTTCATTACTTAGAGAATACACAAAGGGTGTATACTCATTACTCACATACATTCTCTTTGCAATTTATCAGCAATCTTTGAGCACCTTCATTCTGGATCTCGAACATAAGCTCAAATGCAGGAGAAAGTTCAGATTACAGCAAAAGCTCTTCTGTATGCATTTAAACAGTCTCTCGTACTACCATATTATGGCTAATCCAGCATTAAAGAATCGGATTTTATCAATAGCTACAAAGCAATTATTGTAAAGAATCTACAATTGACAACAAATTACATGCCCCTCATCTTTGGAAAACAAAAAACAGAGGGATATTCGTAGAGGTGTTCTAAAAAACTATATTGTACACGTTCTCATATTCTATTTAAGATCATATCAAGCAATCAAGCCAAAAATCAGCATCGAAATATACATATCGATTTCTCTAACAAGTGTGGCCAAATACTTTTGCTCCAGCATTATAAAGGCAGCAGATGATTTCCAAGTTAAAGTGTTAGGATGCACCCCTTTGCTTTGACTGTTCATTTCTGCTTTGCGTTGAATGAATTGAAGTTGCTCCATTTCCATTGTCAATATACATATCTCCTACCGAGTCCTGCAAAAGCAGGAAGCCATACATATAAAAACATAATCCCAATCTCAAATGTCAAACTGAAGCATTTCTAAAGGAAAATTTCTCAAAGAAGCTAAAAAAAGGCTTGGAAGAATCAGTAGAACATCATAATAAAGTTTATGCCACAAATCTCAAGGTAGCAGATTCAATCATAGAGCAACACACCATCAACAAAGCACTTGATAGAGTAGCTCTTCCATAGATTGTTTTATTCTATGATGCATTGAAAGAAAGGTAGGGGCAAACAAATAAGAGTTTTGCCATCTCAATTTCACAGGAAGGAGATGGCCACCTTCATCTCATCCTTGAAAAAACATGTCCCAACATTTGGAAACTTAAAATAAACAAGTATCAGAAGGAGGGCATCTGAAAGAGCAAGGACTTTGCAGTAGAGTTCTTAAGAAAATATGCAGGAAGTGATGAATGTGCAGGGCACAGCATCATAAATTAGAAATTTTCCTAAACTACTGAAAATGGTATGCAAACCTCCAGAAAATAAGACTGAATACAGAAAGCTACTAGAAACTACTTGCTAATAGCTGTTAACTGTGAATAACATATCCAGATGTTTCCAGGACAGGGAACCATTTTGGAATCCTCAAAACAGGTTTCCAGACCTAATGAAATGGTCTTTGAGATGTTGCACCATGCATATTCCAAAAGTTTAAAATCCAAAGCAGAATAAAAGAGAAATCATGCACTGTACAAGTTATAGTAGTTCAATATCAGAAACAACCATATGAAAGTTTAAAATATTAAAAACTACTGATCACTGAATCTATAAACATATCTTTGCCAAGAATAGCCACATGGAATCTTCAGGATGAAGACATTTATGTGTTATAATTGGTTTGGAAAACTTCAAAATACACTGTATTATGGATGTATGTATTTACATTTTTAAAAAGTTTTATATTAAATGTTTTTTCATTAAAAAAGCAATCCATGTGTAAGATACGGCATGAAGCATTTATATGTAGAGTTGATTTATAAGCTTAAACTTCAAAAGAAAGATTGATAACCAAATTCTAATAGATAGCCCTTACTTTTTTATTCAAAAGCATTCATCTTCTAAGGACCAAAGAGAACAGAGGTATTCGAATTCAGTACAATATGTCATACTTTGTACAAAGGTTCATATACAGAAACAAAAGCAACCCTAGTTAAACCGTGCTTCAAAAAAATTGTTAAATGGTTCATGGACTTCAAAAGGAAGACCACAATTGTGTTTCTCCCATCAAAAGACAAGAAACCCCATTGCCACAATGTTCATATATGGCAGACAATTAAAATACATAAAGAACAGGCTCAAAGCATTGAACATAGAGGTGTCTAGCAACATTTTCAAGAAAAAAGGATGTAAAAGATAGGTTTATCCGAGCCAGATGAACATTTAATCAAGTAAATAAAATGAATATTTATTAAGTACGAGACCTATAGGAAACAAAAATCAAGGATCAAGTTGCTGAAGGTAAGGCAAAAAATATACCGTTTGCTTTGACAATACCACATTCCAAAGAAGAAACTACACAAGCATTCATCATTTTCTAAACAAGCAATTGTACAATCTAGAATCTCTAGTCGAATTGCAAAATTTACTGCTTTGAGTCTTTTGGTAGTTGTTTGGTTGAAAATTTCTTATGTAATTTAAAAGTTCTATTATCTTTTAGGGTGAATAAGCTCTTCCGTTCTGACTTGAGATACCTAGTTTGATTGAGAAGAGCATAATTATTATTATGAACACAAATGATTTCCCCATCCTTCTCACTCAAAACTTTCTCAAATTGCAACTTCTTTATGAGAGTCTCCACCTTTCTCATACACCATCTGCCTCAAATTCCATCAAGTTTGTCCCATGTTAAAATTTGTTTTAGAATCAAGGTCAATTAACCATTCCTTCACCTCATTTATACTTTATCTAAAGAATCTACCAAAGCCTTTGCATCTCCAATACCCATAAAAACTGGTATTCAACTAGTATATACAAATTTGTGAATTCTCTTGATGGTGGTTGCTTCATATATATTTTTTGAAATAAACCTTACACTGAAAATAATTTGGCCAAGTCTTCACGATTTATCCTGAGTTTTTTGGCAATTTTCTCACCAAATCTGGGTTCCAAATTTTTGGCTGATATTCTTGTCAGCAAGGGAAACTCAAGAGAACTGTGATTTCTTACGATTAAGCTGCAATTTTTCCAACTATGATATAAATATATGTTCCTTTTCATTGAGGCTCAGGGTATTATAATTTTTTAATATCTTTCTTCGACTAATTATTTGAATAAGGCATTTATATCCACTCTTATAATATTTTAATTCCTCAAGTAGGTATTCTCTCTTTTTTTTTCCAAATATACAAAAATTATTCTTAAATATTCTTTGACCAAACTCATTTTATAATTCTAAAACAAGAATGTTATTTTTTCTTTCTTTTCTTTCCAAAAATATTTGAACTTCTAGTTTTGTAATAAATATATTACAATTACATATTTTTAGTTATAATTTTTAGATGATAACTTCTAATGTTAATGCATTTGGCAAGAGAACCCCATAGTCTGAGCAGGGTCCAATAGTTGTGATAATGGTTGATGTAGCAGTGTTCGTTCAAAGAGAAAAATATAAATAAACTAAATGAAAAGGGATGGTACTTACATATGTTAGCACATGTCACTATATCATATAGTAGATACATCAAGGAACCTTCAAAAGATGGTTATCAAGTCACCACATACCAGTCTAACTGTGTATTTAAGTTTTTAGGTGCCAACATGGCACCTTCATAATGTAATGAGCCCATTAAAGTAGAGCACACAACTAACAAGGAATATGTATGTCAAGAAATGTTGTATCCAATTTTATACTCCATTTTTCTAAAGAAACAAATTGTAAAAGCATCTAACATGGTCAACAACAATAAAATTAGATATAATATGACAACATAGTATGTATGCTACCCATAAATTTTTAGTTGACGTGACACCATTATCTTGGTAAATGCATCAGCTTAGAGTGCACAACTACTGGCTCCTTTTCCATAGCTTTTGCTCTTCCTCTTTAATTTTCTTCTCTTATTATTTATCTCCTCCTTTTCATGCCTTTTTCTTTAATTGTTTATAGTTTCTACGGATAAAACCTTTTATAAGCCATCAAACTAATGGATCAATATGGCTTTGTAGGTTGTAAATGTCTAGCTATATGCTAAAGAACACTTCTTTCTTTTGCATGGAATCAACAAAGTAAAATAATGAATAAGGAACTAAAAGGAAGTGGGAACAAGTTTGGGGTTGTTTTTTAAATAAAAACAAAGGGGATGATGTAGCACAATCTAGTCCCAAACGACCCAACTTTAGAAAACAGATTCTTGGATGTCTTGGTCCCAAACGACCTTGACTCAAACGGTCCTTCCTTCGCAATTGTTTCTTGTTCGTATGGAAGTTTCTCCAACATCTCAGACAGCCCTTACTCCTCTTTGCAACCGTGTTTCTCTTACTCGGACGACATGTCGTACAGTCTGTATGGTTTTTGTAAGCAGCACTCCTTCGGACTCCTTTTTGTGCAAATTTATTTTGTCTTTCCTCCTTTCTTGTGTCTCCAGCCCGTCCTATTGCAATTTTATCTACCTACAAAAGGAAAACAAATTTTGTCGGCAATGGGGAGGGATTAAGAGATAAAACCCTTTTTGGCACTCTCTTTCCTTCTCCAATGCCGCTTTCTTCTTCTGCGATGCAGCTCCCTTCTTCTCTTGTAATGCAACTCCCTTCTTCTGCGCAATAGCTAATGCCAAAAATCTATCATTCCATAAGGCTTGCAAGCTCTTGCACCACAAACGCTTGCTTCTTGATCTCCCTTGCTCGTTCTTGACATTGAGCCTTTGAAAGAATAAGTGCAAGCTCCTGGCATCTATTTAAAATATGAAGGTAGTAAGGGGACCCTTGGCTTACATATGACAACTATCCTTAACTGCCACTTCACCTTCCATAACTTAATTACATGCAATTGAACATTTTGCATGTCTTTGCTTGTCAACTTAACTTTTGTTACCATGTGCATCGCAAATTTGTTGTGTTGCTGTATGATTTTGTGTTTTCTCTTTTTCCCGCTTTTGGCCCGAACGACCTAGTCAATCAGATAGCCTACCCGACTGTCTAGACAACCCGTTAGACTGCACCTTTGGGCGGCTCACTTTCCTAGAAGGCCCTCTTTGCAGACTTGGATGGGATAATCTGCCTAATTGCCTCCTTGGTCATCCTTTTGGTTTGACATTATGCTATTTCGAACGGCCTTGTTGGCTAGATGGTCCAATTCCCCGTCCTGGCTATCTCCTTCATTGTTGACTTCTTCATGACGACCTCCTGAGTTTTGTTTCAATTCCATCGACCCTTCGTTCTTCTGGTAACTCACCTTCTCCTTCGGATGGCCCAACTTCTATTCCCTCGTCCTTGTATATGTCAGACAACCTTTTTGTTGTTGCCAATCGAACTAAATACCCTGATGGCCTAGGTATAGTCTGAGTCTCCAATTTCTTCCTAGATGGCTTCTAGGAGAACTAGATGGCCTGACCCTTGATCTAACTACCCAAGGGTCATTCAAGGTCTTGTTCCATCTGTTGGACAACTCGGGGTAGTACAAATAGCCCACCCTATTGGCTAGACGACCTATGGGCCATTTAGGAAAGACTACCCTCACCCCCCAACCCCCCTCCCAAAACGGCCAAGAAAGAGGCCAAACAACCTCCCCCCTTAGCTTGATTGATCCAAATGACCCCCCTAGAGTGTCTGAATAGCCTTGATCAAATGCCTGCCTTGGCTTGTTAGGTAGGCTTTGCAAACCACTCCAACCAAGTAATCGTCAAGTTATTTGATGGATCTTACCTCGTCCAGTTTATTTGTTGCATTACTTATCCTTCCTTGGAAGTGTTCTCAACTTCTTGTCGAGGTACTTACTACATCACAACATTCAGCAGTAAGTCTAGACTCTACATTACCTATTGGCTGAGCAACTTGTTGCCTCCTTGATGTTCCTCATCTCACTCTTCTTCCGAGTTCCAAGCCTAAAATGGCATTGCTCTAGTCTTCCTCCTCACTGCTTGAACTCGACAAGGACACACTACTAGATTCATTTCCCAAGATTCCAACATTTGCTAATTCATTTGGCAATGTTTGCCGAGGCACTTCATGAATATCATGCCATTCCACTTCTCTTGATGTGAGGTTGCTAGTTGAACTGGTAGACTTTTTCTAAAAACTCAACTTTTTGCACATAGTCATGAACAATTCACAACACTTGTCTATCATGCACCTTCAGGGGTCTCCTCCGACCTTGTCCCTTCTCTAGAAAAAATTCTTTTACCGACTACTTGGACATCTTGCTACATCCTTAATAACTCTTGTGCATGTAGTCTCCATAACTCAATTATTCTAATATTCGGTTGCTCACTCTATTCATGCAATTGTTGTGTTTTGTCATGCATCCTTTGCTATGCATGTCCAATAGCTACTAGCAAACTCGTTCCCTCATATTAACTTCTATTACTTCGAGGTTCATGTTCAAGAGGTTCCTTATGTCTAACATACATCGTAGATCAAGGTTGCAGTTCCTCTTGCTCCACAGTTGGTTGCTTGTTAAGTTACTGCTAACTTGCGTTTTATTCTTCATACAACCATGCTAGCTATTTTGCAAGTTCAGTCTCATTTGAGTCACTTATATTCATTGCACCATCATCTTTTTTTGTACGAGTTGACTCTCCAACCTCCTAAATTGAGATTCCTTGGAAGGATCCTGGAGACTAACTTGGTGCAATCGTTAGTTTGTTTGTACTTGTACTTTTGCCTGTCGGATCAAAATTTACCAAATTCACTTGCGCTCTCACTTTGTACAACTTTAACTTTAACCTATTAAATGTCTCAAGACATTGTGTCCCCTCCAAATTCTTCAAAATTACTGCATCGTTATTCATTACTTATCTACCTGGAAGGGTCCAAGCCATAAAGCCTTCAACTTCCCTAGCTTGATTTCTCTCTTGCCATTAAACCTCAACACTAAGTCACCTACTTTCAAATTCATCTTCCTCAAGTGCTTATTATGCCACAACTTTTGAAAAAATTTGGGCAACCTTCATGCCCCACTATGCCATCATCCTCTTCTCACCAAGTTTGATGAGTGTCGTTAGCATCTCCTCTAGGCTCTATTGGTATCCAAGACGGTTCTGCACCACCACTCTCAAACTTGGTATCAAAAATATACCAAGACAACTGCCTCTTGCCCATACATCAACTGGAATGGTGTATAGTTTGTCGTCAGTTTATCCGTAGTCTTGTACACCCATAGGATAGTTGGGAATTCCTGCTCCCAATCAGCATCTTCAATACCGTATGTCTTGTACATTATGGAAACTAAGAGCTTATTCATTGCTTCCACTTGCCCATTTGCTCTAGGGTAATACAAACTAGACAACAAATGCAAGATCTTGAACTCCGTAGTCAGCTTATAAATGATCTCATTGACAAAGTGTCCTCCGTGATCACTTCTCAACTAAAGAGGCACGTTGAATCTCGTAATGACTTGCTCATACAAAAAACATGCTATGCTCTTTGCAAAATTATTAGGCAACGCTCTTGCCTCCGCCCACTTTGTCGTCAAGTATTTGGTGGCTACCACAATGTGCCTACATCTTTTGTTGGTTTTCAATGGTCCAACAAAATCTCCAACGCATCTCTTGAACAACTCCTCTGGCTGAGATGGATGCAATGGCATGAAGTCCCTCCTCAGCGGCTTCCTAGCTCTCTAGCACGTATCGCATGCGGTCACAAACACCTTTAAATCATGATAGAGGATGGGCCACCATACATCTGCTAGAAGCACCTTCCTCAAGGTCATGTCCGACCCCCTATGCCCTCCTGCCAACCCTTCATGATCTTCCTTCAACGCTGAATTCACTTCCTTGTCCATTACACATCTCTACAGAACACCATTATGTCCGATATTGTATAATAAGCCAATTACCAACTGAAACAATGTTGATCTAATGATGATTTTTTCCTTTTTTGTTGTCGTCAACTCTTTTAGCAACTCCCTTGTTGACAAGTATTCACCCATGTACTTGTACCATGACGATAGCGCAGTGATTGCAAATAGATGAGCATTTGAAAATTCATCTGACACTCCTTCCACAAGCTCTCCTCAGCGAATCCTTGACAACTAATCCACTATCACGTGCTTCTTCCTTGGTCTCACTACCACTCAAAACACGAACTCCAGTAACATACGAGCCACCTGCTAACTTGTCTGTGAATGGTCGACTTGTCAATCAAGTACAACAATGCTTGATGATATACATAGGAAGGAAGTAAAAGGGTATGCAAGCAACTAATGTCTAAATTTTTATATTGTATAAACCATCCCTAAGGCATTCTGCTCCATAATGTTATAGTTATTCTCTGCTCGTGACAAAAACTCACTTGAGAAGTATATGGGCTGGTCTAACCCATATTGCCCCTTCAGACCCAACCCACATCCAATTGCAAAATTGGACGCATCCACATGGACATGAAATTCCTTCTCCCAGCCTGGAAACACTTGAAGGGGTGCACAAACCAACTTTGCTTTCAACTCCACAACATCCTTCTGGTACTCCTCCGTCGACTTAAAAGGAACACCTTTGTGTGTCAACATGCCAAGAGGGTGTGAAACGTGCACAATTTTTTTAACGCAAACAATACCCGACATGCCTCAAAAAGGACTTCAACAAACTTACATCATATGGATCTTCCACGCTCATCACGACTCGAATTTTGTTAGGATTGGTCTTCAATCCCTCTTTACATACCACATTCCTTAGCAACTTCCTATACAACACCAACAACTTGCACTTCTTTGGATTCAAGGATAGTCAAACATTCATGCACAACCGCATGCAT
The DNA here is from genome assembly GCA_028583015.1 of Wollemia nobilis. Lineage (NCBI taxonomy): Eukaryota > Viridiplantae > Streptophyta > Pinopsida > Araucariales > Araucariaceae > Wollemia > Wollemia nobilis. The sequence continues at coordinate 2,567,523 of JAQPPZ010003107.1, forward strand.
TCTTCCAATGCCTTCAAATGCTCATACTTTCTTCCATATCACGACCAATCATCCAAGAACACTTTTAATATGCCTGTTGATATTTGCTCAAAAATGTGCAAGATAATATTTTGAAACATGCTAGGGGCATTGCACAAACCAAAAGGCTTTTGGTTATATGCATAAATCCCATTTTCTGCAACAAAAGTGGTCTTCAATCTATCTTCTTTGGCGATACTAATTTGGTTGTATCCCAGGAATCCATACAAAAATGAATTAAACATGTGACTTGCTACTTCTAGGATCCTTGATGGTCATAGCATTCAAACTTTGAAACTCTACACAGGTGCAAATTTGGTTACTCTCCTTATTCAAATTGATGACGATAGGTGAACACCCATTTGCTCATCATCACCTTGAATATTATTCTCGCATCCAACACCTTTTCTATCTTTGCATTGACAAAGGCCACATACTTTGGATTCATTCTATACGACCTTCTCCTCACAAGTTGTGTGACAGGAACCAACAAAACTTGATGCACATACAACTAAGGTGGAATCCCTTGTAAATCCGTGTATGTCCATGCGAAGACCTCTTTCTACTGCATCAGGATTTTATAAATTGTTGCTTTTAAAACTGGGTCCCACTCGTCCCCACAATGGATTATATTCTCCTCTCTTTTGTTGAGATTCACCTGCACCATTTTCAATCCTTCATACTTTATGGTGTCAGGTTCAATTGCCACTTTTGCCATGTCAAAAGGATGTTATGGCTTTTCATTAATCTATGCATCACCAACACTATACTTTGCAAAATTTTGTGGAAAGATCATCTTCTCTTCTTTCACTTTCACTGTTGGCTTGGCGTTGTGACTGCATTCTCTAACCTAATATATGATTCTAAGTCCTTCATTCTAGACATCTTCCTCTACGTTAATACACATGCAAGAAAGTTGGAAAACTTCAATCTTCCATCTACTAATGTAGAAGTCAGTTGTCTGAGTGCCCTTTCATCCTCTATACACTTCTAACTCCAACACTCATTCGTTAGGTTCTTCTCTGTTTGCACTATCTTCCTCTTTCGACGAACTTCCTAATTCGTCAGATGTCACCAATCCTTCACACACGATTTGGTTCTTCTGATTAACTATGTACTTGTGTTGGTCTTTCTTGAAAGTCAAACGGCCCTCCCAATTGTGGTTCACTTTCGCCATGTGTAACCAACCACGTCCCATCAATGCATTGTAAGTTGGTTTTTGCATAACGATAACCGTGAATAATAAAATGAACATTTGGTCGACAATCTTCACTCTTTGTGCAGTCAACACCCATTTCACTGCCATACTGATCTATGCCATATTGCCCAAAGTTGGAAGACCACAGAAATTATGCCCCAAGTCTTTCCACATTTTCTCAAGCAATACATTCACACTTGATCCTCCATCAAAAATCACCTGTGCCAACTTGTGATTTAGTAACTCAATATGGATCAGTGTTGGCTTCTTCTCAGGATCGATCATGAGGACTGTCAGGTCAATGTACTACTTTCCTTGTCTCCAGTTGGAAATTGTGGCTCTTCTACTCTCCTTGTTTGCACCATTTTTCCAACCATTGCATATAGCTCTGGTATCATCATAGATGTCAAACTCAACCCGAGTCCGATTCCGAGTAGCCTCAACAGTGTCTGCTCAAAATCGGGTTTTTTTTGGACTCGACCAAGTCCAGTCAAGTCCAAGTCCAAGTCCGACCGAGACTTCTGAGTCCCGATGTCGAGACTTGGTCGGCCCAAGAAAGGTTGTTTTGTTTTATTTATTAATAATTTATTAATATTTTAATTTAAGGGGTTGTAGAGAAACAAACATTCAAGGATATGAGTATTTGGGAGCTTCACCTCAATGATTCCAACCAAAAAATTTTGGAAGATCGTAGAAATCCCTCCACCAATGTTAGACGAAATGTTAATGTTTGAGGAGGTCAAGGATTGAGTGTCCTGTGAGGGAGTGGAAGACTACGCATGCTTCAATGGGATGCGGGTTACGAAGAAAGTTGTGTTTGACCTAACACACCAATGCTGGAATCACCTTCTTGAGCGTCCCGTCATCTCTAGATATGCTACCGCCTAGACAATGGCCTTTTACACAAACCAAGAACATTTACAACGTTCTAACTTCAACCTAGGTGTAACAAAAACAATTACACAATGTTTTAACACTATGAAACTTTAACTAGAGATTTAAGATTGGAGTTTTAGGAGATAAAATTGTATGTGATATTTTAGTAATAGGAATATATTTAAATAATTATTTTAATAAAATGTAATAAAAATTTATAAAACATTAAAAACTATTTTGATTTTCCCAACGTATAATAACCATGTTGAATTGCATTGTACATTTTGAAGGGGGAAAGTCCTTTTTCTTCTGTCTCACCTAAATGAACTTAGGCTTTATTCATTCTTTGTGGTTTTGTAGTTTTCCTTATTGCATTGAGTTTGAGATTAATCCGTTTATTATAAACTATGTATTATTGGATTCATTTCATCCACATTATTCTCCTGTTATTCTCAAATCAAATCATGACAATCCACTATTTTAAATTTAACACTTTGTAGTTTGCTATCATTTCTTTTTACGTAGATATGAAAATGTGAAATTTTAAGATACATGTGGAAAATATGTTTAGTTTATAAAAGATTAAAACTGGTTACTATAGAAAGGCTAATGAAAAACTAAAAATACTAATGGTGAATAAAATGTTTTTATAAAATTATATAAATGAATTTTAATGTTAGATTAAACATGTTTTAGGTTAAACATGTTTACATTATCTTGGTTATAATGTATAAAGTAAATTAAATAATTTATATAAGAAAGAATATGCCCCTTCTGTAGACAGGCAAATTGATATCCAGAACTATTTGACGAAATGTCTACCCAAGAACTGCAATTTTGATTATGTACAACAATTTTGAAAATGTTCTAGTCATTTAATTTAATGTTTTGCAATGTAAAATCAGCCGATCTAATGAATACGGACTGATTAGTTTAACTGCACAAAAGGACAAACGCAACCGTTATTTTCTTAGACGTCTGGATTAGTTACAGACGTCTAGGATTAGTTACAGACGTCTAGGATGAGTTAGACGTCTAGACTAGTTGTGTTAGACGTCTAAGATAGGTTGTTACGCCGGAAACTGAATTGTTAAGCATTAACAATAGGGCAGTTGGGACGGTTGAGTCAGGTTGGTTGCAGTAACCACCTGGACTTGCCTATAAATACCTCCCTATTTCATTTTGTAATCTATCCATACTTGTCCATAAATGCAGATCTGTTGTGCAGCAAGAACTATTCTGGAATGCATGTGTCATGTGATTGCATTGTGAGAGTATTGTTGTGTTGCAGGTATTTATCAATGCTTGGTACGAGATAGAGGATCGTTGGTTGTGTTATGTTGTGTTGTGTTGTGCAGTTGCAGGAACCAGAACGCTGGAGAAGTTGCAGGATGAATGCACGAACTGCAGACGTCTAGGCCCACCCGTCTAAACCTGTCTGTTAGACATCTAAGCCTAGACGTCCAGACTTGTCAGCAAACCCATCATAGACGTCTACAGTCTAGACATCTAACCATGCTGCCATAGACGTCTCCTATCTAGACGTCTATAGCATTGTCCTAGACGTCTGTTGTTCAGACGTCTACTTGTTGTAGTCCTAGATGTCTAATCTGTGTCCTAGACGTCTACCCTATTGATGTCCTAGACATCTGTTGTTCAGACGTCTATCTTACTGTTGTCCTAGACGTCTACCGTTTGGACGTCTACTTTGTTGCCCTAGATTTCCCTTGTCTAGACGTCTGATCTTTTATCCCATACGTCTTCTGTCTAGACGTTTGATCTTTTGTTCTAGACGTCTACTACCTAGACGTCTGCCCTGTTGACTTAGACATCTATTGTCTAGACGTCTACCAAGGTGTACTTGTTTAAGCTGAACAATATGTCAAATACAATCAATCCTTCCTGATTCCTATCATTCCCTCGTCCCGGGAAAGCACTCACCCCTATCTACACCTTCCTCTTGTTAAATTATTATTTGTGTAATGTTGGATGTTGAGTAAGTGTGTTAGAATATACTAATAAGTAATATCCCTGAAAAAACTTATTTTGTCAAAGAAAATTTGTATTTTTTTTCTTTTTGCCAAGTTTTGCCAAGTTTTTTTCCAAGTCCCAAGTCCGAGTTTGACAACTATGGGTATCATGCACAGTAAACTGAACACCTTCACTTCGATAATTGTATTCAATACTTGCACTTCCAACTGTTGCATTGATGTTTCCTCCTCTTCAATGGTGATGGATTCTTTCAACTTCTCCTAACTGAACTTCTCTTGATTGGTCTTTTGCATTTCTCCCTCAATTTTCACACGTGCTTCTTGCCATTTCTCCTCCTTAACAAAGTTCCGATACTGCTCCATTCTCTTTGCTTGCGCACAAGTCACTCCCATCACGTGCTTATCCTTTTGTGTTGTTGGTCCTGTTGAGGCTCCTCTATGTGAATAAAATTGACATTTTGTGAGTTACTCGTACTTCCCTTTTTTGGACAATTTGCTTCCTTGTGGTTGCTAAGGTCTGCACCATATACACATCATTGCATTGTTGTCTCTGTTTCCTCTTGTTGGAGCATTCCCACAATTGCATGCGAAGTGTCCCCACTCTTGACATATTTTGCATTGAATGATTGACCTTCCATCATAATCAAATTGCAATTGTTCCTCACCTCTTGCAGTTCGGCTTCCTTGATGCGGTTGTCTCCTTCCTTGGTAGTAGTTCTAGTATCTGACACTCGTTGCTCCTTGTCCACTTTTTTAAGTACCAGGCTTTTCATCTTTTGTCTCCTTTTACACCATCATTGTCTAGTGCCTTGCACTCTGCAGGTTAAATGGGCAATGTGCAACAGCATGACCTACAACTTCGTAGATATCGCAATATGCCTTCTTCAGATAGTTGACATTGGTGTAGCCTTCTAATTGACATTTAGAACACCAAATGTCCTTTTTCTTTTCACCCTTCATGTTGTTTATTATCTGCTCCAACTCTTTTCACATGGCCTGGATTGTGACACTAAGGTCATCATGGTCACCATCCAAATCGTTGTCCCGGTTGTGGCTCATACTTCCTCCTTCGGCTACTACCCTCTTCATTTCATTTTCTAAATTCAGTGCTCTATCAAATGCTTCTTGATAAGTGGTTGGTGGAACCATTTTCATCTTCTTATATCATGGCAATAGTTCGTCCAAAAACCATTGCTTCTGCAGCCCATCCAACAACTTAGCCTTTGTCTTGCCAAAGAGTTCCTTTAGGTGATGATTATATGATTTAATGTTTTTGTCTTCTGCTTTGTTGAATATATCTCACTAATGATCCTTGTATCATCATGAAGCAGTCTGAACTCCTTATTGAATTCATTCTTCAATTCTACCCAATCTGTGAAGGGCTCATTTCTCTTCAAATGCCAATCAATCGCTACTCACAATGTTGTAGGGAACAATCTCAACCATGTATCTTCATCTGCACCTCCAGTTTCCTTCCATGTCATTTCACATGTTCCGATATGGCGTTCGGGATCTCTCCCGTCTCCCATAAACTTCAAGCACTTCTACTTGCCCACCTACAACAATGTTTTCCATTGGTGGTTGTTTGTCTCCACTCAATGAACCATCTATTGAGGATTGGTCATCTTCAAACAATCATTGTTCACCTTCTTGCGCACCTACAGACTGTGATCTCCTTCACGAGTACACGATTCTTGGTTCTGGTCTTTTGAGCACTCTCCCGTGGTTGCTCTTGTGCTCGACTCTTGTCCTCCACAAGTCTAGGCACTCTCCCTCGTAGTTGTGCCAGAGTCACTAGTTGCTTCGCCTTGTCCTACACATGATTCATGTTGGTGCTTCCTTCACCACTCGCACGAATGTTATCCTTGGACCAATATATTTTTGCACATAGCGCCACTACATGCATGTTGTCCATCGTCAGAAATAATGTTTTCCACCTTTCACGTCTGTCTTCCAAACTTTCCTCCTCTTGAGCGTTCCACACTCGCACTACCTTTGGTGCGCATATCCCTTTGCTAGCCAATTCTATCAACACTCCTCTATTAGCATGCACATCTTCCTCGCCAACATGCAAGTCCTCCGTGTAAACTGCATGTCCATGCTCTCCTCACTCTTGTTGTGTCCATGCTCTCCTCACTCTTGTTGTGTGATCCTCAAACTTCGTCTTCTCAGTTGTTCTCTCTTCTTTTTATGTCCACGTCTCCCACATCCTCACGTTAGATTATCTATCATCCACGTGTCTTGTCTCCAAGATCCATTCGATCATTGGTTCAAACTTTAGACAACACCAAGCAAGCTCCATGCGGTCGCCACCCCCTTACTGGGAATACCACCACTCATGTTATACCTATTTGAAAGAGGCACTTTTTCTTTCAAAAAAGAACGTGCAAAAACCAGCATCAACCCCTTTGAAAAAAGGCACAAAAGATATTTAAATTTTGCAAATTTTCTTCGAACATTTGAATTTCAAAATGAATAACCTCATATTCGTCAAACATGTCGAGAGGATGGATGGTGAGAAACGATATGATAAAATCTCCCCTTTGCTTCTTGTGCTGACAACCCTTATAAGGTTTCAAGAAGAAATTCGCCCTAGAACTTGAAAGAGGGATCAAAGGCTCTGAGTTGACTTCCTGCATGACCAATTGATGTTGCTCCATACCTGCTTTGATACCATGTTGGATTTCATACCTATTTCCAAAAGCAATCCATCCACTCAAATATTTTATATAAAAAGCGTAAAAAAGGACAAAAAAGAGATATAGTGGGCACCTATAAGCACCATAAATAATCACTATATTATCTATAGATAAGAATCACAACACTCTGATACAATGGATGGAGTGTGTGTGTGTATGTGGGGGGGGGGGGGAATTATACCAATGCCAAAACCCCAATTACATAACAAGAAGGCTTTAGGTTAACTACAAGTTGTAATATGGGTTTAACCATAACAAGGTTAACCATGGCTCATAGGGCTTACATAATAAAATAATACAAATAATTATATACAATTGTACAATGATTGCCCATAGGCCCATACAAGATTAAATCATACAATGTTGGCCTTGGCCATAAGTTTGATTACACTTTCAACAACTTGTTTCTCTCGCCAAAACTTGTGAGTCCCAAAGGAAAACCTTGTTGTGGAAGACCACTTGGGCTCAATGGCATAAAAGGTCAAATTTTTCATTTTGGCAATATTTCATGACAACGAAAGGTGAAAGGAAGTTAAGGAAGCTACATCCCCAAACAGAAATCATTTGGACTATTCATGAATCTAATATGTATTCGACATTTAGATTTGGGGTAAACAATGAAGCTTCTATTGTCCATGCTTAAACATTAGGGTTTTACTTATATTGGATATCTAATTAGTTGTTTGTCTTCATGTGTAGCCACAATGAAAATGATTGGAAAGAGAGACCCAACTTGGAAGAACAGGACAAAGGAATCAAAGAAGAGGGAGATCATTTGCAAGTATAGTGATCAAGATATATGGAGGCATAAAGTGCCTCACATAAACACTTCTAGAGATTAATCTAATTAGCAAATATCTAACAAAGATAAAAATATTTATGTAACTTTAGGTGGCAAAGCCTTTGGTAGGGGGTTTTTTATCTGGTTGATAGAGAAAAACACCTATGAGGTATCTTTATGAGGCCATGGATACGTCCAAAGCAACGATCACCTCATTTTATAAGCATGCAAAGAACAAATACCGTCCAATTTGGGACATAATTGATCGTTGATGGACTTCTCAGCTTCATAGGCCACTACATGCAATAGGGTACTATCTCAACCCTAAATTCTCTTATGATAAATCCTTTGAAGCTATCACATGGCGGGCCCTTCAAAAGTGCCTTACAAGGACAATGCATAATGAGGAGACCAGAAATTTGATAATTAATGTTTTGCAAATTTACAACATCATGGAGAGGTACCTTTTCAAAACTCAACAATGCATTTGAGGAAGGTCAACTCAAAGGCCAAGTAACCCATATAAATTGACTTCCAAATTTAATCATTTATTATTGATAATCACTTTTTCGTTAAAAATATTTCAACTTACATAAATTCAAAATTGACTTTCTTTTTCTTTTTTGCATTTTATCGATTTATGGTGGGGAGGACTGTGGTGCCAAAACTCCTCATCTCTAGTGCTTCGCCATCAGAGTTTTATGTCATCCATGTAGCACTTCATGTTGCAAGCGCAATTGAAGAATGTTTGAGCACATTCACTCCAAGAGGCACGAAAAACTCATAAGACAAAAATTGAATGACCTCTTGTTTGTCCACTACAACCTTCGCCTCCACCACAAACAAGTAACGAGGAGTGATTTTGAGGCAAATGATTTAGTTGAGCTTGATCCATCCTCTGAGTGGGATCATAGGGCAGAAGTAGGAGAAGAAGGAGCCCCTCTTTCCAAGGGGTGAGTTAGAAAGAATAGAGCAAGAGGCACATACAAAGGCATAACAAGAGGCAAAAGCACAAAGAGAAAGCGCTAGATCTAAGGGAAAGGGGGAAGCCATTGATAGAAGTATAGGACAGATAGATGAGTTATAGTAGATAATAGAGGCATTTTTAAATATTTGTACCTTTTTTTAATGATATTCAATATAAGATTATTGCTTGACATTAAATTTTCTTTATTTGATGTGTTACATTTGTTTTATAATTTAGATGATTAGGTTTTGGATATGTATAATGTTAATTAATTGCGACATGCATAAGAAGAGAAGAAAAAAAATCAATGAAAATTTACATTTTTTACCCTTTTTTTGCCGAGTTCTTTTCTACGTCTGGAGTCTAAGTCAAAATTGTCCTTGTTGACTTTGAGCCGCATTTGATTTTCTCAACTATGGATGCAACCATAGATTCTCACCAACCTTCTCATGGTGTAGCATTGAATGCTAGTAATGGTTCTGCTTGTATTTGTCAATAGTCTTTTGTAGTGTGTCATGAACCTATTGTTGAATGTGTCAAATTGTTCAGAGAACTTTGTTCTTTGCTGATTCTTTCTAAACAAACGAATAGTCTTTTGTTGGTCAAATGGAGTGTATTACATCAAAGATCAAAATGGTTGGAACCCAAGGCAAACCTGGAATGGAACATGTCAACAAAGCTATGCAGAGTTATATTGTATCTATCTTGTATTAAGGACAAGCTTTCATCCCATAAATATGTATTTTGAATTGTGCATTCTAAGAAGATGCACCATCATCGGATTTACAATCTTTTTCATCCTATATATTTGTAGGTCGAAGGTAATTGATCAGGTCAACAATGTATTCATCATGGCTCAAAGGCCACACCCAAATGTTCTCAGTAATCTCATATCCCTGTTTAAGACAATTGTCTTATGCAAACCAAAATGGATCCCCAAATCTCTAATGCTTGGCAATGTTGATCACTAAGATTGTCTTTTGGCATGGTGCCAAGATAGCCATCTTTGAAAATATGCATTTCAACACTCAACCAACTAATATGCTAGCTACGACTCAAGAACAGTTTCAATAAGTCACCTTTCATTTTTGGGAAACATCATTCAGAATGTGACAATAAAATAAGGTATTTTCAAATACCCAACAACTAGAGAGGGCACATAGCAAGCTTCATTGAAATGTCTGGATATTAGGAGGCCTGAGATAACTTCTCTTGTTAAAACAATCTAGTTTCATACTAAGATGCACGAGGTCATCAACTCCATGAACTTAGACAGCGTGAGAATCTATGGAGTTGGAAAAATGTAAAGCAAACTATATATAACAAGAAAAATCATAGAAATAACTATAGTATTCACCTATAGCTTTAAAAAAGAATTTAAAGCAGCAAACCTAAAGTCTCACAATAGATGCCAATGGAACAAGAATACCATTTTGTAATTTCAAAACTTATTTGGACGTTTGGCTAGATAAGATTTGAGAAATAAGGCAATGAGATCCCTAGTTAGATTCTCTTTAAAGAAAATCCAACAAGCTTTAAATAAGGATTAGCTACCTTTTCAACAAAGGAATTTAACGTTTCGCAGTGTTGATCACAAAGATTGTCCTTTGGCATGTTGCCAAGATAGCCATCTTTGAAAATATGCTTTTCAACCCTCAATGAACTAATATACTATTTACAATTCAAGAACAGTTTCGGTAAGTAATCTTTCATTTTTGGGAAACATCATTCAGAATGGGATGATAAATTAAGGTATTCTCAAATCCCCAACAACGAGAGATGACACATGGTAAGCTTCAGTGAAAAGTATGGATGCTAGGAGGCTTGAGATAACTTCTCATGTCAAAACAATCTAGTTTCATACTAAGATGCATGAGGTCGTCAACTCCATGAACTTAGATAGCATGAGAATCTATGGAGTTGAAAAAATGTAAAGCAAACTCTATATAACAAGAAAAACCATAGAAATAACTGTAGTATTAACCTACAGCTTCAAAAAATGATTTAAAGCATCAAACCTAAAGCCTCACAATAGATCCAACAGAACAAGAATTCCATTTTGTAATTTCAAAACTTACAGGAGATTTGGATGTTTGGCTAGATAAGATTTGAGAAATCAGGCAACGAGATCACTAGTTAGATTCTCAGAAAAGAAAATCCGTCAAGCTTTACATAAAGATTAGCTACCTTTTCAACAAAGGAATTTGATGTTTGTTCTTTTCCGTTGGCTTCATCTGCATTGTGAGCATCACCAGCCCCCTGTAACATATTCAAATTCTGAGATTCCTTTGCACCTTGTGTACTATCCATATGATCACTGCCTGCTACATCCACAGATTTAGAAGCTGCCTCTCCTTGTTGCATTGCTGAGTCTTCTCTCTCTTTTCTTTTCCTTTCCTCTTCTGCCTTCAGCTGCTTAAATCTACATTTAAGTCATAGCCTACGGAGTTAAAGACATATGTCATAATTCATAAACTAGAACTTCATTTTGAAATAAACAAAGCACCAACCTTTCACCAGGGGCTGGTTTACTGGGATCAGCAACAGGCCGAAATTTAGGCTGAACCTTAGGCTGAGATTTAGATGGCATTGACACTTCAATACTTTTAGGCACATCTATATCTTCAAGTACAACAGGCTTTGCACCACCCAACTTTCGAAGCCACACTTGCTGTGCTGTGCTTAGAATGTTATTTGTAAGCCTAGCACAGACAAAAACTGCTTTTGGTTACTTGCAGAATAATTGAAACTTACAAGCATTAAGGAAAAGACGGAAGAAATTTGAAATAGGGATACAAAGGCCTGTCTTTTATATGAAACCAATAAGGGCCAAACTGGAAGCGAAAACACTCCATTCCACAATCTATCCATTCAAATTTTTAAATTTTTTATGAACTGGCTGCTGTTATACATTAGTCGTTTACTTCTATTGCCACTCAGTCATGTGAACTTTGGATCACCTTGAAGCCTTTCCAGGAAGTCAAAATGACATCATTATTCAAAGGTATAACACTATAAATGATGTCAGCCTAAAGTTAAGGAGGTCACTGATATGAGCCAAAAGCTTACTAGAAAATTGCAAAATAAATGAATTTAAACAAAGTTTAACTGAAGTTACTGTTTACAATCATGCACATTCTAAAACTTCAGAGTTTTATTTTTTTTATCTTTCATTCCATTTCATTTATAATTAGTTGATTAGATAAAAGAAACTTTAATCAATTATATGGACGAACTGCATATGGAAAGAACACCGAGTTACTGTAAAATTCACGGTGACTACCAACTTTTATAATCCTGATTTCCATGTTTATTTCATCTCAGACCAAAGGAAAACACAAACTCATGTTTAAAACTAATAAATTACTGTACGGTTATAAAATTTATTACCCAATCAGGTTTATACAAATATATTTTATGCAAGCTTAAGAAGGAAAGCAGAAAACTCTGCAAAGCAACTAGAGGGAATTCCTAATAGTGAAAATTTGCTCAAATGCCATGAAAGTTTCCCCAGATTGCAAAGTATTTTACAAGGAACTGTCCTTGACAATCTTCAGTCTCCGCAGATGATCAGCCAAAAAAAACTCCAAGATGAAGAATACATATCTCAATTGCTTTACAGGCTTGCAGATTTGATTGCTTATTCTAACAATAGGGGCCTCAATATTAAATAAGTTATACTGTTATGATTACTAATAAGTTCTAATTTTCTAGCTGCAAGCTTACTGCAGTGGTAAGGGCTTTGGCCTCTCTTTGACAGGTCCAAGGTTCAAACCCCACTCAGTATAAAGGGACCGGAACCCCTTATAAAAACCTGTGTAAACTCATTGAAAAAACAACTTCTAATTTTCTTCTAAGTTCCTTTAATTTCAGTCTAGTATTTGAATCTCTTTTCACAGTCTCTCCTACTAAGACTAACTTCTCCTACTAAGACTAACTATGAGGTATGTTATGCTTGTAAGGTATTTACTCCACATCCTAATAATCTTATATTGAAGCAACTAAAGGAGCTCAACAAACTAGCTTCAATAAAGAAGCTACCTTGGAACCATGGAAACCTTTTGGTAACAAAAAAAAGATTTCTGGAAATTCCTAATTTTGACATTGATTCACACAACTCCTCTCTAGGATCCAGCACCAACTTTGGAGGTAAAACTAAGGTCATGATCTTCAACACTCCCAAGAATGCCCTCTTAAATTTCCAATTTTCATACAAAGGTTAAGCCATGGAGAACACAACCTCTTACACTTACCTGAAGGTGCATTTTTGAAGTCCATCCCTCAATCTCAACCCTATTTCAAAATCATGATTTTGTCAGGGCTCTGGAACACTCTCCTATGTTGGAATTTCGTTCCACTTTAATACCTCTTCTTCTTCTTCTCCATCCATGAACAACACTGCTTTCAGATAAATTTTCACAACACCCTCTCAAACATACAATTGCTTGAATGTGACATCAAATCCACAGATCTTTGTGTGTCTGAGATTTGAGGGTTGAGTTTAGAGCCTGCAGATTAGCACGCTTTGCTAGAATTTGGACCATTTTTATATGGCATATGATCCATTATAATTGTATGATTCCTAGTGCATGTGCAAGCCGTGTTGAAAGCATCTACAGCCTTTCATCTACTACAATGCAAAGGGAATCATGCTTTAGGGGAAGAAAGAGTTTTGGGGGGGGGGGAGAGAAATGCCCAGCCCTTTGCTCCACAAAGAGAGTCACCTTCACAAATTTCCCTAACTGAAAGGTACCTAAAGACAAGCTCACATCTTCAATCTACAAGGATTCCTATTGATAATTCCCCTAATCCCAGCCTTCTCTCTACCAAGGAGGATATCTATTTGCAATACATTAATACTACACGAACCTTTCTTCATCAACTTCTTGGCCCCAAGATTGGATTCTATGTTGAGCACTTGATTCAAATTGTCAATGGTATCATTACTCACCCTAACTTTATTAGATGTTATTGCTCCCATGGCCTTAGGATCCCTCTCGACCACATGAGGGTACACTCCCACTAGCTCAAGATGAAGGCCAACCATCACATTGTAGGGGGGATACAATCAACCCCCTCTACTTTGTAGAAGAGGTAGAGACAAAGAAGCATTTTATCTTCAGGTGCCTCATCTACTATAAGATCAAAGGTAGATACTAGCTTATACAGAGATTAGGGAGGTCACTCTCCACTTTCTTTCAATATCCCAACCAAAGATGCCATACTTTGTACCTTCAAAAGGCAATTAACCTCAAACGATAGGTTTTAAAGGGGCTATCATAGGCCCAACAAACTATTGGGATGATTACCTCCTCTTTTCAATCCCTCACAACAAGAACTGGCACCAAATGCCTCTCAATTGACATGGTTGCATCCCCTTTGATGGGGTTAGACTAAGAGAGCACCACCTTTAAGACATTAGAGGGATTTCATAAATCAGACAAGGTAGGCAGCATTGTCAATTACCAAAGCCCGAGAGTTTCAAAAATGGGGTGTCTCTATATTTCTTTTTATATCTAAAAGATATTTGTCCTTGCATGATAGAAGGGCCTTTAAGATATAGCCCACCTTGATATTCCCTAATCCTTCTCCCTTAGACTTCACACCAACACACACAACACTTGATGTTGATTCAACATAGATGCACATTAACCAATCATTACTACTCAACCAAATGATCACATTCACTCAACAATATCATTCATGTGCAATATTTGGTAAATTTTAACAAACTTATTGAATACTATTTGGCATTATATACGTCATATCACAAACAACAAATAAAGAAAGCAAATATGCAAATAAAAACAATGATTTCAACATGTTGTTCTAGACTTCTAGTCACAAACCATCACACCCCCTTGCAACTTATTTCTACATCCCTCTCATTCACATCAAAACTATATTCATGCACCTTGCATTTGGGCAAGGCATCCTAAATTTGTTTCGGCAAGGATTAGATTTTGGCAGTGTGTCTTGCACGTAGACGCTAGTTTTGGCATGGCGCCATCACATGCGCCACCTCGTACTCGAACATAGAACATTTGCATCGAAATACAAGTATGTGCACATGCAGTTTTGAATTCATAGTTTTGAATTCATAGTAATGTTTAGTGTAAGCACTCCTTAATGTACAGATGATTAATGATTCATATAAATCTAATGGTCATGTAGTTGGAAATGAAATGTAAAACAAATGTATGATAAATGTATTGAAGGTGATGAGGTGTCGGGTTGGTAGTTGGAGGAATAACTACTTCCCACTTGTTTTAAATAGGACCCTCATTCATTCGAGCGAGTACACACACATATGTACGTATGGGTGGATGTGCATATAGAAGAGAGAATGCATAGGGTGTAGCATGGTGGTGAGCTTCCCAACGGTGGTGGGACAGAATGACAAATTTAGACACAAAGCAAGATTGCAGTCAATGCAATTCTGGAACACATCATGCACTTGTATGGCATAAACAATGGCTCACTCATACGGCAAGTACTTGTACATTAGGCTATTCTTCACTTGAACAAAAGCACTTGTACAACAATGTCAGATACACACTTGAATGGTGTTCTCCTACTGGAATGACAACAATCCACTAGAACAGCACACCACTGGAATGGCACAATCCTTAGTTCCACTTGTACGACAATGTCCGTACGACGTCCTAGACTACAACTCTTTGCAATCTAGCTACAATGCTTCCACATTTGCACACAAAACCTAATGCACAAACACTACCAACCAGCAGCAATGATAATAGCATAAACAAAACACTCACATCACATGAATAGGGAATGCATCATCATTGCATTACTTAGTTGTACATGTACATTACAGAGTCTCTCTCACAAAACAATACAATGCACAATGGCTATACAGACTGAACACAATATCTCCTCTCTTGGCACACAAGATATACTCTCCACCATAGTTGAGAAAATCGGAATCGAAAAAAATCGGGAATAGACAAAAAAAAAAACAGAAGATGTAATTTTTCATAGAAAAAAGTTATTTTCATGCATATCACAATGAAACAACATTATGCAAAACAAATATTAATACTATAAATGATACAAGCTTAAACTACACATGAAAGTGACAAAACACATCTTAAATAAAGTAATTTTAATGCGTCCAAAATTCAAATATTCTTGTATTGCTTATAACATAAAAAAGGTACACATTACAAAATGTGTTATTAGTCATGACAAATACAATGCCTCAAGATGATTGAATGCCTTTGCCCTTTGCCCTAGCAGAAGCACTAGTCTCTCTTTGTCGCTATGCCTGTGCTTCTTCTTGTGCCTTGCTTGTTAATGCCTGTCACCACCTATGTCGAGGGTCAAGGGAGCAAGAGCCCCTTTGCAAGGTCAAGAGGCAGCAAAACCATTAATACCTTCACTGTCTGAACTGAATCTTTCTCCTTGTTTGCATTTTGGTTCAGAGAAGATGCTGCAATTGCTAATTTGGGACTTCAACAACTCATAGGCTGAATAAAACACAAACAAATTAAATTAAATGATGATTGCAATTAGTTTTAATTTAAATGGTGTTTTTGATATTAGGCTTCCAAATTTGTCTTTTGCAAGGTGTTTTAGGCTTTGTGTAATAGTTAGTTTCACTCTACCCATTAGTTCCAATGTTTGCAACACCGATTTTTTCTTTCTAGGATAACAAAAATTGAGCAATAAGTTTGGACTAATAGTTCAACATCTTTTTATGGAGAATTTCATCAGTTAATAATGTATAGCATTGCTGTTGGTGGCTGCTGGATTCCTTCAAATTGCAAAAAATCCGTTGTTAAAATGTGCTTTAGTGTTTTGTTTGGTGTGGTAGTAGGTAGGCAGACCTCTCTCTCCAGTTTGGAACAAGCAAAATGAGGTAAAATGAAAAAAACAAGCTATTTATGCCATTTCCTCTTCCCATGTTGCCACAACCAACTTTTTCAGCAAAAAATCACGATTTGTGATCTTTTTCCAATTTTTTCGTAATCGTGATTCTCGCTACAGACTTCATCAACAAGGCCCAAAGTTGGGAAAAATTGGCTTGATTGCAAATTTTTTGCGATTTTCTCAACTATGCTCGCCACACTCTATAGGACTCCTTGTATGCTCAATGGTACACACATGGTCTGCATATGGTGCCCGAACAAATGGGAGGAGGTCCTATTTATCATTTGGTCTTGGCCGTTACCAACAATGACTTCCAAGACACCTCACCATATGACCGTCCCCCCCTTTGGGCGTGTACATTAAACACCCTTATTACTCGCTACATGATGACAAAATTGCATTACATCCACATTTCATTAACATTTGCATTTACATTTATGTGCATGTAACACTTTATTACTACTATTTACACTAGGTTTTTGACTTATCAGAATTGGCTCCTACATCTACCCCTCCCTTTAGCTTGGTCGACATCCTCGTCGACAATTGCCTCTGCTCCTGGGGACTCGGGTTTTGCTGAGGAGTCGGAACAGGAATACCTCCAAGTTCTCGGACTTGTAGTTTGAAAGCCTCATTTTCTCCTTTCAATCATTTAGAATAGGATTGATATTGAGTCCACTTCATGTCATAATGAGTTGCCTTTTGCTCAACCAACCTAGCCTTTAGCTTAGCTTCCCTTTGGGCTGCCATCACCAACTGTTCGTCCTTTTCTGTTATAAATTGATCGCGGTGTTGGATCTCTTTTCTCTTTCCTTCCAACAGCTGCTCTCTAACTAAGCATTCTGACTTCAGTTGCTCGATCAACTAGGCCTACTCCTTTGCCTTAGTCTTCTCAACTTCGTTCCTCAACTTGGCCAACTCTACCTTGAACAAGAGTACCTCCAAGCTCATGGAATTGTAGTTTGAAAGCCTCATTTTCTCCCTTCAATCATTTGGCATAGGCTTGGTATTGAGCCCACTTCATGTCGTAATGAGTTGCCTTCTGCTCAATATCTGCCAACCTAGCCTTTATCTTAGCTTCCCTTTGGGCTACCATCACCAATTGCTCGTCCTTTTTTGTTATCAGTTGATCGCGGTGTTGGATCTCTTTTCTCTTTCCTTCCAACAACTACTCTCTGACTGAGCATTCTGACTTCGGCTGCCCGATCAACTGGGCCTACTCCTTTGCCTTAGTCTTCCCCTCAACTTCGTTCCTCAGCTTGGCCAACTCTACCTTGGCATCCTCTTGCATCTATCGAAGTCGTCCTTCTAGCTCCTACAATCAATTAGCCTATTCTTCCCTTACCATATATATCTTCTCTACTCCTATGGCTAACCACTAAATCAAGTATGCCAAAAAGTATATTCTGGCATACGGCTTTACCAACTCAAGTTCAAGCTTCACATACTTGAAACTTGCTTTGTCTTCTAGGCAAGGTATCAAATCTGCCTCATCAATATATACCCTCACTAGCTACTTATAGATCGTCTAAATTCCTTCTGGCAGGTTCTGCACAACAATCATATTCTTAACACTCTCAGTCTCTAGCTCCCATGGCAATGTCTAGTGGATATCAACAAGTTTCTTCATCCAATCCTCATCCTGTATCCATTCTACAAACTTGCCTAGTTTGTTCTCCACCATCAATTGCCATTGTCGCCACTATCCAACACATCTGACTTGGAACTCCAACCTTGCTCTATCCAAGGCTCCAAACATTTTCTTGAAAAAGGCATCAACCTATTAATTGATACAATCCCCTAGAGCTGGTGGTTTCCTAAATTTTGGTACTTCTATCATAAAATGGTCACTTGCATCCAACTTTATGTCTACATCGTCATTGGTGGTTGTTTCCTCTACATCTTGTCCACCGCATCTTGTCAGCTTGATTGGTTTTATAGTTTTCTTTCCCTACATTCTTTGTTGTATTACTACATTAGTTTCCACTATTTCCTATTCTCTTGTAGGCTCCTTCTCCAACAATTAGCTTTTATCTCCTTTGTACACCATTATGATTTCTGATGTAGTTTCTTTTCCCTTTTCTCCTGTCTCCTCTAGCACAACTAGTGTTCATGCTGCCTCCGGTACTAGTATTGTAGATGGGATGTCAATTTGCACTTCTTCATCCAATGGAGGTGATCCACAAGAATCCATCTGTGCAAACTCCAATGGTGTACTATCACAACTATCAAGTGTATGCACATCCTCTACCCTAATACTCCTTGCACCTTCCTCTTGTGCAATCTCCTCTGCAATTTGTTCCTCCACATCCACATCCATAATAATAATTGCCTACACTTGTTGTGTAGCTCTCTCCTCCCGCTGTTGCGCTCCCGTCTCCATATGCTACTCTCCCTTGCATAGCCTTTTCGTGGATCATCTTCTCTCCAACACATTCTTGCACAACCTGACTCTCTTGTGGTGCAAGAATCTCCCTTTGCACTGCAGTATATAGCATTCCACACTCCTTGCTTTTAGCTTCCATCGTCTGCTTCTTTTGCCACTTTCTTTTGACATGGTTTGTTGCTCTAACCTTCTTTGCCTATTTTTTGTCTGTAGCAATATATGTCTATGGTTGGTCTTCAGCTTCCTGTGAACTTGCACTCTCCTCCGCTTTGGAAAGCTCCCAATATTTCCTCTTCGTCACTGTACCCTTCTTTTTCTTAACCGGGGTAGTTGGCTTGGTTAGTGGCAATGAATGGGCCAACCACTACATAGTTGGTTGGTGTTCTGGAATCACTCTTGGTAGATTCAAACCAAGAAACAACACCTCTTTTATAATAGCGTTCATCATCAGAGCAATGGTAGGGAAAGCCATCAAAAAATTCCTAGTATGTCGCATCATAAAGTTCCTGCGGTATGCAAGATACATCGCCCAATTGAACACAACTCCAAACATTATCCCTTCCATGTATGGGATAATCCAAGTAGGCAACTCCAATGTCTTAATTTGTTACATCTTCAATTCACGACTCTCATGTTTCATCATTTTAGCTACTGTTGACAAGTTTTGTCACATTGCTTCTGAAGGGGTAGTGAAATTTGATTATGTTGATTTTCTTGATATAGTTTTCCTTATTTTTGTTGATAGTAGTGTTGCAGCAATTTTGGCTGTCATTTTTTGGATCCCCCTTGTAAATAACTGAATTTAAAAGAGCTTCGCCCATAATATAGCAAGAAAAAGGAGCTTCGCAAACAACAGGCAGAAAAAACATAGGTGCAAGCCAAATTTTCTAAGGCACAGAAAGAGCTTCGCAAGCGAAGCTCCCACAAGACTAGCTTCGGGCCGAAGTTTTGCGAAGCATACAATGTAAAGTAAAATGCCAAAACAAATTCTTAAGTGTGGAAAAACACTTCGCAGAAATGCTAGCGAAGCACCTGCTTCGGCTGTCCCTTTTGGCGAACCACTCCTCAGGAAAATCTACTTCGCTCAAAATCTTCCCGAAGCACCCGCTTCGGGCGACTCAAGTGCGAAGCTTCCCCCTCCGAAGGCTGGTTGTCCCTGAAAATTTTCTAAGGCATGGAGGAGCTTCGCTTGAATTTTCCCCGAAAGGCTGTTTTTGCAACGGTTCGCGGCGAAGCAATTTTGAAGGTCCACTTCGGCTGAATTTTGTGCGAAGCTCCCTCGGTAGAAGCCTAACTGTATGCCCAAAATTTTCTAAGGCAAAATTCTACTTCGCTTGAATTTTCCCCGAACGGCCACTTTGAAAGAAGGTTCGCAGGGAAGCTGTTTCTGGATGTCCCTTCGCTGCGAAGCACCAATACAAAGAGGTCTATCCCACTTCGGCTCTCATCCATGGCGAAGCAGCTCCCCGAACTAAAATTCAGCGAAGTTCTCCGGGGCACACACCCCAAGACTGGGTATTTCTTCGAGGCAATTGAGTGGTTCATTAATGCATCTTTACTTGCCCGAAAGACCCGGGACTCATTTTCAGCAATGGAAAAGGAAAGGTCAGCCGCAGGAGGAAAACCCGATGGACCCGGCAGCCACTCGAGCATTGCGCCCAGAGATTGAGGACGAGTCAGGCGGCCCATTAATGAGAGTTTCCCCGGCTAAAGCGGTCGTAATTGCTAAATATAGGAACGGATGTGAGAACTCAGTCACGGGAGGAGCGAAGGCAGATTTTCCAGTTTTTCGAGGGCGTACTGCTAGGTTTTGTGCAATGATGGCTCAGAGGGCCGGGTCCTCTATAAAAACCCATGAATTGTAATGAAAAAGGGGGGGAACTTTTGCTAGAAAGCTGCTGTAACTTGATTCCTGCAATTGATATTAAAGACTTTGGGCTCATTTCTCTCTTGTATGCTGCCTTTTGTGATTATTTCTGCTATTCTGTCTTTGATTGTATACTGTAATTCTGAATCCTGAATTTAGGTGTGTAATTAGGGACAGAACCCTGTAATTCTCCTGGAGGATACATAGGGGAGAAAATGCCGTGTTAATGTTCTTGTATGCTGCCTGTGGATAGTGTTTCTGCTATATTTACATGTTTCCTGTTCGCTGTAATTCTGAAATCTGGATTTAGGCGTAGGGGAGTAAGTGAATCCTGGAACTCGTCCGAGAGGATACATAGGAAAGTTAGCGTGGTGTTCATTTATGTGTTATCTTTTGTATTTATTGCTGCTACTTCAAGGTATTAGTTAGTGATCGTGTTGTTGGTTCTTCCCCTCATTAAATCAACCAACTGTGTTTCTTCCCTACTCTTTTATTTCTTTCCTGCACTCTTACTCTTTTTATCTCTTTCCTGCACTCTCATCTTTAAAGAATCAGTAGTTTAGTTAAGGAGCCGGCCTTTCTCCGGAGATTGGCACGGAGGGCATCTCTTCCCTCCGGCCTTTCAATGTTGGTCCAGGTCTAGGGCGCGTATACGTACAAAATCCTTTCCTGTGGCAAATTTGTGACCAACAGTTTCTGGCACGCCCGGTGGGACCCGGTCCGTCTCACCTTGTGAGTGGTAGTGAGAGCCGATGCTTATCTCATTACCAAACAGACTCTAGCATCTGGCGACTCTGCTTAACCTGGAAATCTCAAAGTCGTTGAGACCGATACCAAAGTATCCGTGCCTTCATGCAAACAAGATATCGAGTTAGGAATAGTGGAGAAGGAACTGAGTTTTTTGAACTCGACATTGATGCTTTCGGAGAGCACCCTAGGCTGATAACACCCGAACAGCTGTTACGGAGGGCGCCTTCGCAAGAAGCTGTATTTGATGAAGAGGGCCTGACTTCCGACAGCACAGCAGCTAGTCTTCCCCCTAATCCTCCTAACTCCCCCGATCATCCAAGCGCTTCCGCTTCAGTCAGTCACCTACAAGGGACTTCGGGAATCCCTATCTTTCCGACTCCAAGCGCAGGCATGGCACAACGATGAGCAGCAGCAGCTACCGCCACAGCAACAACAACCCAGGTTGTTCCCGGCATGGAACTCTTCCGGACCATTAAACCTGGCGGGACAAGGACAGGTTCCACCTGCTGCGATGAAGAAAATTCCTACCTTCGATGGCACGGGGAAGACCGCTCTGGAACACATTCAAGACATAGTTTCTCTGGCGGCAATACACAACATCACCGAAGGAGTGATGGTGAAGCTTCTGGTTCTATCCCTCCGAGGAAAACTCCTTTATTGGTATAGATCGCTTCCGCCTGGCACCATAACAAGTTGGGACCAGTTAGCTGGACAAGCGATGAGAGGTTTCAACGAGTCTGCTGACCCTTCCTCCCTCTTGCATCAATTTACGACAATTCGAGAGACACCCGCGGGAGGAAATTGCAGACTTCAATGTGAGGTTGCTCGGACTTGGCAAAGAGTACCCTTTGGACTTCGGCCAACCAGCGAGGCTGCAACATACTACTACCTTAGGGCCCTCAATCCAGATATCAGTGTGATGGTAAGGTATTCGAATGTGAATACTTTCCCTGAGCTCTATGAATTAGCCCAGAAAGCGGAAATGGACCTGATAGCCGTAGGAAAGCTTCCCCAAAGGATGTCGATGCCTATATTCCCGGAGTTTCCGCAGACACAATGCCTGAATGCAGCTACGTCGCAAGCCTCCATAACCCCTGTATATCCCCTCTCATCATGGAATCCTAACCCCGTTGTAACCCAAATCGTTACACCACAAGTGCATTTCCCCGCGTATTCAACGCCACAGCCTACCGTTCCTGCGTTACCGGCACCACCTCAATACCCCGCTTTGCCCCCAATACCTACGATGGCTCCATTGCCGCAGGCCCCCAAAGCTGAAGATATGCAGGCTAAAATATTACGGGAAGTTCGGTCTTTGAACTCTACTGTACAGACTTTGTCCAACGATATGATTATCATGAAGAAGAAACAAGCACAACAAGAATTTCTTCCAAGGAGGTCTTACCCACCGCCAGCGCTCACCAAAGATCAAGTGGTGCAGCCAGGAAGATCTTCGGCAAGAAATGCTGTGATCGACGAAGGAACAAGCACTTCTGACACCGTGCACTGGTGTTCTACATGCAATGACCCACATGAGGAAAACACCTGTATGTTGCATCAACATTTTGTGCAGACGCTGTCAGGAAACAACCCCAGCGGACAAGTCAACATGATAAGACAAACAGATCAGAACCCGGTCGTGGACGAAGAAGAGCAAGTTTCGATGCTTACTAGGGAGGGAAAAAGACCAATGGAAGTGGACGCAGCTCAAATGGCTCCCTTGAAGGTATATACCCGCCGCGAAAAAGAGCAGCAACCTGCTAAAGCCCCAGACAAAGCTTTACACCCAGCGCCAGCAAAAGAGAAGACCCAGCAAGTCTCCACAGCCCCGCCTCAGGCTGAAACTAAAGAACAGGCAAGGGAAAAGCTTAAGTTCCCTTCGCTAACCAAGCGGCAAAGAGTTGAAGCCACGGAGCAATATCACACAAAGTACGAAGCTAAAAAAGGGCCCGAAGTGCATACCCCCATAAGGTATAATATCGTGGATGAGCTAAAAAAGACCCCTGCCAAAATTAGTTTATATGATGCTTTACAGCTACCGGGACGAGTAGACACTGTTGCGGGAGTCTTTGAAGTCCGCGAAAGTTGGGCAATCAATGCCGCCCGCCATAGTGCAAACCACGTCTACGTCCATAACAGGAAAGAACAGACCTCCCCCGTTTTACTTGTCATTACAAATGGAAGGTCACATTGTCCATAATTGTATGATTGATTCAGGGGCAGCAACGACGGTCATGCCTAAAGCGGTCTGCGAAGAAATAGGGATGGAGTATACAAGAAGCAGCCATGGCGTACTCCAACTGGATGGCACTCCTGTAAAGACCGTCGGGGTAATCAAAGATATACCCATCCGACTACACAAAGTGCCCCAAATTGTGGTGATACAGGAAGTGGTAGTAGTAGATCTAGAACCCTATTTCAGCATGTGTCTTTCGAGGGAATTCACAGCGAAGCTAGGGGGATACCTGTCCATGGACTATTCACATTTGGAGGTCCCATTCAAAGGGAAGAAGGTCAAGATTTACAACGAGAAACCTTCCACGTTTCTCGTACAGAAAATGATTGAAGAAGAATGCAATGATCTCGTCCATGCGATAGCGAGAAGAAATTGAACGAGTGGACTTAGTAGAGGAGTCCCTTGCACAACTAAGTTACGAAGATGAATTTTCATTGACAGACTTTAATGCTATGATAGAAACGAGAAATAGGGTGTTACACCATTGCAAAGCCAGAGAAACACATTAAGTCAGAAGATAAAGTACCTGCCCAAGGAGAATTATGGCAATTATTCTTTGATGGTGCCCGGTGCAAAAACGGAGCTGGGGCAGGGATCCTTCTAGTATCACCATCCGGAGAACAGAAAGAATATTGCTATAGATTAGTTTGGAGTTGCACCAACAATGCAGCAGAATATGAAGCCCTATGCCTAGGACTGAAAAAAGCGGAAAAGCTAGGCATAAAACACCTCAAAATTTTTGGAGATTCAGAACTGGTATGCAATCAGGTCACCAACAAGTGCATCTCAAAAAAGCATTATCTTAAAGCATACCGCAACAGAGTATGGGACCTGTTTGAACAGTTTGAGTCACTCAATCTGCAGTCCATCCCACGAGAGAAGAATAGACACGCCGATGTCTTGGCCTCCATCGTGGCTAGATATTCTCCAGTTGACGACATGGTACACAAGCCTAAGGCCGTGAGGATGATTTATAGGCCCTCTGTGCCGGATAAGGACATGCATTGGCAAGTTTTCGACAATGATGAACAGATCATCAATTTCTTGGTCCAAGAAGCAGCCACTGTTGAAGAAAGGAGTATGAAGAGCGAGGAGTATGAAGGACTGGTCCAGTTAAAAAATAACCATGTTCCAAGAGGATTGATCACTCTAGAGAGCCTGTTCGATCAGAACGACAGAGTAGTTTCTCACAGAATCAAAGTCGACGCTAGGCAATATCAAGATCTAGAGCTTGAATCCGGGAAAGTGATAAAAGTTGGAACAGATTGTACCATGGCTGAGTTAGAACAAATCAGGTCTCTATGCAGGAAGTATCCAGATATAGTAGCCTGGTCTTACCAAGACCTAAAGGGCTATGACCGAAGGTTGGTTCAACACACCATCGAGCTACAAGAAGGGGTAAAACCTTTCGAGACGAGAGGCAAAGGCCGGTCAACCCAAAGATCGAAGCTACGATGAAAGCTGAACTTCTGAAAATGCTTGAAGCAAAGATCATCTATCCCATAAAGCATTCTTCTTGGGTAGCAAACTTAGTTCCTGTCGGGGAAGAAAAATGGGGATATTCGGCTATGTGTGGACTTCCGCAACTTAAATCAGGCTTCACTCAAAGACCACTATCCCCTCCCGCAGATTGATCAAATCTTGCACTCGGTAGCTGGAGCCCACCGTTTCTCCCTACTCGATGGTTTTTCAGGATATAACCAGATTTGGGTTAGAAATGAAGACCAGCACAAAACAGCCTTTACTACTAAGTGGGGGACGTTCGCTTACCAGCGGATGCCGTTTGGCCTTTCGAACGCAGGAGCTACCTTCCAGAGAGCTATGGACTTAGCATTTGGAGAAGCTGCTGAACAAGGTTATCGTCATCTATTTGGATGACATGACCGTCTTTTCCCGAAAAAGAGAGGACCATCCCTCGCACCTGCAGCAAATATTTGAAAAATGCCGAGAATTTGGCATCTCAATCAATCCTAAGAAGTCCATCTTTGCAGTGAATGAAGGAAGACTGTTGGGGCACCTTATATCGGAAAAGGGGCTCGCGATAGACCCTGACCGGGCTGAGGCTCTCCTAAAACTTCCATTACCAATGAATAAGAAGGGGCTGCAGTCCTTCTTCGGGCAAATTAATTTCGTGAGGAAGTTTGTACCAGACTTCGCCCAAATCATCAAGCCGATGTCCCAACTTTTAAAGAAAGATGCCGAATTTGTCTGGACTGATGAAAGAAGGGAAGCATTTGAAGAAATCAAGGCCCGAATCGCTCAGGCACCCGTCCTGACTAACCCTGACTACAGTAGGGATTTCATCCTATATGCTGTAGGAGAACCCGAAAGTTATGCCGCAATCCTGACGCAAAAAGGAGAAGATGGCGAAGAGCGCCCCATTGCGTTTCTAAGCCAGGTGATACACCCCCACGAGGAGAAATACAACTTCATAGAAAGACAGGTGCACGTTGTCATGAAGTCCCTAAGGAAATTCAAACATTTCGTCTCCCAAAGTCGGGTTACAGTGTTCGTCATCCATCCTGATGTACGCAACTTCATTATCCAAGGAGAGTTGGGCAGCAAAAGGGCTGGTTGGGTCAACAAAATACGGGAATTTGACATTGAAATCAGACCCACAAAGTTGGTTCGCGGTCGCGCGCTATGCCAAGAGCTTGCGAAGAGCGTAGCAGCCGAAGTAACAGCTTGTCAGTGGGATGACTTAGCGGCAGAAGAAAGCTTCGCAAACCGAGACGAGGATGAAAAGGACTGGGTCAATGAAATAGTAGAATATTTCAGCACTGGGATATGTCCTTCGCATTTAAATACTTCGCAGCGAAGACACTTCAGGCTGAAAGCCCTTCGCTTTGTCTTACGCCCCGAGGGCCTGTTCTACCGAAATATTGATGGCGTTCTTCTGAAGTGTATAAGGGAGGATGATAAGAAATGGGTCCTTGGTGAATTCCATTCAGGTTTATCAGGGGGCCACTCTGCAGGGAAGGACAAGCTGCTTTAAAGATAATCGGGGGCGGGCTACTACTGGCCCTCGCTCTTTGCCGATGCCTTCGCGGTTTGCGGAAAGTGTGAACAGTGTCGGAAGTTTGTCGGGCGAAGCAAAAATGCTCCCATGCCCCTCCAGCCAATACAAGTGGAAGCACCATTTCAACAGTGGGGATTGGACTTCATAGGGGTCATCTCGCCGAACTCTTCTGCAGGACATAAATTCATCCTCACCGCGACCGATTACTTCACCAGATGGGCCGAAGCAGTGCCCGCCAAACAAGCTGATCAAGAAACGGTAGTCACTTTTCTAGAAGGCTTGATCACCCGGTTCGGCATCCCCGAAGCAATAGTAACAGATAATGGCCCCGGATTCATAGGCGCCAGAATTAATGAGTTCACTTGCAAATATGGGATATACCGCAAGGTCAGCTCCAATTACTATCCCCAGGGTAATGGATTAGCAGAATCAACAAATAAGACCCTGCTGAGGTTGTTGAGAAAGCTCATAGACAAAAACAAAAGGACTTGGCATCTTCTCTTAGATCAAGCCTTATGGGCTGATCGAATATCTATTAAGAAGTCGATCAAAACCTCACCGTATGCTTTGGTGTATGGTAAAGAGGCTGTCCTACCAACCCATATAAAAATTCCTGCGTTGAAAATGTTAAGTGATGAAGAAGCAGAATCCGGTCCTATGGAAGTTAGGCTAGCCCAATTATTGCAATTAGAGGAAGAACGGGATAAAGCATATCAGAACTTCGCAAAGCATGCCCAGGTCACCCGAAACTGGTTCAAGAAGAAGTCATCCGTCCGGACATTTAAAGTGGGAGACTTGGTCTGGAAATGGAATTCATGGAAGGTTAAGCCAGGTAATCATGATAAACTGGACGCGTTTTGGGAAGGACCGTTCGAGATTGCCAAAGTAAATTCAGCTAACTCCTTTATCCTCAAGGATGCGACTGGTCAGACTCTACCACTTCCCGTAAACGGTCTTCACTTGAAGACCTTCCATCATTAAAAGTTTTCTGGAAAATCTTAATCCTTGTATATACTGTTGTTTATACTTGTACAAACTTTGTTTTAAGAGTCTCTAGAATTAAGCATGTAGCTAGATATAGATTGCATCCTCACGTCATTGTGAAAATGAAGTTTTGCCTCGTGACTAAGGTTCAGCTTTGCCGAATCAAGAGTAAAATCTACTTCGGAATTCTTCTACGCGAAGTAGCCGGCGTAGGACGGTTCGCTGCGAAGCACTTTCAAATCAACAACAAGGAATGACTCATAGCACCCAGATCCTAAAGGAGAAGGCAGATGTAACCTGTTTCGCTTGGCAGCAGGCTTCGTTGAAGAGGCAAAAGGAATATTTCTCCGAAGTATAAAGGCATGGAAAATGCTTCGCAAAAGGAAACTGTGCGAAGCAACTTCAAAGGGAAAATTTTGCGAACCACTTCTTTGAGACAAAGGAACGCGCTTCGCTCCTAAGGTATCCTAAGCCCCACTTCGGGGTCAATCTTGCGCGAAGCGCCCGGTAAGACAACGATGTAGCCTAGATCCCGTAAAAAGGCAGCTTCGGGTCCGAAGCATAGAAGACCAAGGGAAAGTTTAAGGTTCGCTGCGAAGCACTTTGCGCCAAAATCAGCTTCGCCAAGTCGTAGAGCGCAAAACGAGAAGCATTTAAAATGCGCCTTGAAACGTGTGCCAACTACAATCTAGGAAACCGTCCAGGACGTGGGGGTTTAATGCAAAGGTGGCGGAGCGCATCCCAAGAGAATGTCGTTATGATTAAAAGTTGCGCCCAGGTACGAGGTGGCAGGGGAATTAGATTTTCGAAGCCGGGCCAGGTCCTCGAAGTACAGAGACCCGCGTGCAACCCCGCCGCAAAGCCAATGAAGAAGCGAAGCAATCCCTTCCGCCTGATTTTCGAATTTAATTTTGGTAGTTGCCATTAATGATGGTGGCTATAACCTTCGGCTATAAATCCCGAGCTTTACCAGTAAATAAGTTGTTTATCTGCCGTCAAGCAAGACTGTAAGAAACTTAGCCAGAGCTCTACGATATTCCCATTTTCTGCATTAAAATTCTGCTCCTTAAAAACGAAATGGGGAAGAAGAATTCTAAAGAGAAAAGGAAAGAGCCCGAGGTAGTGACTCCAGAAAAGGCAAAAGGGAGCAAGGAAGAAAAGAAGCATAGGCCCAAGAAGGTTGATTTAAACCTGCGCCCTGAGAAGCAGCCCATAGAAGAAGGGGAGGAATCAGAGGATGAGCAACTTCCAGAACCTCCCATTGATGGGTGGGAGAAGATAAGAGACACCGAACTTTCAAAAAGCATCGCAGAACTGCGATACACTATCGACTACATGAAGAGTCGATTATCTACAGAAAATAAGAGGGCTGCCGCATACTACTCGCAGATATACTGGTATCTGACTCCACCAACCCACCACTGTCCTGAATTAATCTGTGCGATAGCCCAGAATTACCAGCCGTCCACCAGACAAGTTCTGGACGCTGCGGGTAATAAGTTATTTTCGATTTTTAAGGAAGATGTGCAAGTAGCTTTCGCTCCTTTGCAAGGGCCACCCAAGGGGTATTTGGTGCGCAATGTTCTGTTGAATGAACAAATGGACAGATTTAACGCCTCCAGCCACATTGTGAAATTTTTGAAGGAGAGTCTTAAGGATGGGTTACCTTCAGGCAAGCTACCACAGATGCCTCGCCTTCTGCAAGACTTCAAAAGCACAGATATCTTTTCCATTATTGCATGGGTCGCGGGTCTGTCTACAGACGCCGACGTTTATCCCTGGCAAGTGTCCCTGGCCGAATGCATTTCCGGAGGAGAGTTCTACGCTCCAGACCCCTCAAGGCCAAACACGAACCCGGTTTTTTTTTACCGGGCAGAATGGGTAGCGCGAACCTTGCACACGCGGCTGGCGAGTTTGAAGAATGCCGGGACAGGCCAATATTTTGGGCCGTGCTCTTTCCTAATCTGGCTCTTTTTCTGTCACACCCACAGGCATTTTCCTCATATTGCCATTACTCAGAGTGGCAAAGACGGAGCCCCGTTGCCGGTGTACCAGTGGACCCCCCTCCTAGCCAGGACGGGGTCGTATTATGTGTTCAATCAGCAATTTTTAGGACCCTGCTCTTCAGCTATTGCAGGGTTCTTGCCCTCGAGTACCCGTGGACCTTAGGGACAAAGTGGTCAATGAGCGGAAAGGGGATGTTTTTCAGTTGACTCAGGGCCTTGTCATCCGTCTGTTTGGATTCACAGGGAAACCCTTCATTTTGCCTGTATATCCTTCTGAATACCAATTTGCTTTAGAGGTCGCTCGCCAGAGCGATATGACAAATGTAGTTTACGGCCACGGCCGGAAGTGGGCCCCGACTTGCGATTTCCCTTTCAAAATGGGGGTCGTAGAGGTCTTCGCCATGAAACAATATGTATTTTTAGATGATAAACTTGCTGACTTCGGGTTGCTGCAACTTCCGTAGCGGTGGTGCTATGACCCCTTGGGGGTGATGAGAGATCATTT
Organism: Wollemia nobilis; assembly: GCA_028583015.1. NCBI lineage: Eukaryota > Viridiplantae > Streptophyta > Pinopsida > Araucariales > Araucariaceae > Wollemia > Wollemia nobilis. The sequence continues at coordinate 2,597,699 of JAQPPZ010003107.1, forward strand.
GAGGTTTAAAAATTTTCATATATGTCCTCAACCAGAGATAATAAAGCAGAGGAATAACCCTACGGCAGAGATTTAGAGTGGCATTTGGAAAGAATGAAGACATTGCCACCATGGCACGAATTCTACACTATGGAAGTTGAATATGATCCTGCTAGACACCCTTTCCCGAGCGCAGACGCTGCTTTCTGGAGAAGAATGAAGGACGATTTGAGAGGGGAGATAAAGAATTGGCGCGAGCCACAACTCAAAGAATGGTGGATAATGAGAGTCCATCGACGTAAGCAGAAATCATACGGACTCTTGGAGATGGACAAAGATTTCGCCATTTATTATGAAGCGAATGTCGGATCATGGCAACCTCTCGCGTTTGCTGATTTTATTCCTCCCAGTCCCCCAGGTTCGGGCGACAGCCCCAGAAGAGTGACCGATGATTCTGAACAAGAAGAGGAAGATGAAGTTGTAGCAACATCTCAGGAGTCGCTCAAGGAGCCTGTGGGAGGCTCCGAAGTTGAGGTCAAGAGGCCATCGCAGCAACAAGGGAAAGAGGATGCAAAGAAAAGAAAGAGACCTGGACAGGTCCAAATGCCTCCTCCTCACCCGAAGCGGCCCCGCACCAAATCCTCCGGCGCTTCTAATGAACAATCTGCAGCAGGATCAGCAGAAGCCAATACGGAAAAAACAGCATCTCCACGGGCAGAGGAAAGTGTTGAAATAGATGTCATTGATGTGGAGGAATTCCTACAGGAGGCGGGAGAAGTTGGAGAGAGGGTTGAAAATGTTGAAAATGCAGGAACCGTGGGAAGCAACGAACCCAATACGCAGGAATTTGCCACTTCGGCTCTGTCGTCAGAGCACGCAGGTAAGCATTCTTCTTCTCCTGCTCCCGTTTCCCAACTTGTGTCAACCCTAGTCCCGGCCGAAGGTCCCTCTGAGCCTTCTCCAAAAGTTGCTTATCCAGTTGTACGGTCACCCCAACATGAAGTTTCTCTAACTATTATGAATGTGTCGCATGGTTTCGCCGCTCCCGTATGTGTTTCCACCTAGTCCGAGTCGTTAGGCCGGGACGTGTCCGCGACCACCGCTTCGCCCACCCATACCACCATCCCGTTGGTACTTGGCCAGACTAAGGGCAACACTTCGTCCCCAAATCCCGACCCCCACCTCGCATCCACACATACCATAGCTTCACCATCCACTACACCCACCACTGAGCCCACTGGCGACACGTCACCGATTCAGTCTTTGTACCTGCTTACCCCTTCGGTTGTCAACCCGGCCTTATTAGAAAATGAGTTAACCATGATCAAGGAGAGCCCTCTAGCGAAGAAGTTGATCCGAGCCCGCCAAAATAGCGACAATATGCTCAAGGAGGCGAGGAGAAAGAGGGGGCGTTCATTGGCAAGACAAGAGAAGTGCGCGGTCATTGATCTGAAGAATGGGAAATTGCACAAGGTCAAGAAAATTCCCAAGGTTCAGAAACCCTTGGACGAAATGACCTCTGCAGATTATGAGTATCAAGAAAAGGTCAAGGACCTAGAACATATAGACATTGATAATGAATCAGAATCAATGCATGTGAGAATAGAGACCTTCCGCGCACATGCCCAAATCGCCAACCGGCGCCGCTGTGAGGCGGAGAATGCCAATGTCAAGCTGGAGGAGGATCTAGCTAGGATACGCTCTCAGCTGGAGGATGCTCTAAGGCAATGTGAGCAATTAAAGGATGATAGGGATGCCTTAAAACAACGAGATAGAACAACCGCAAAGTAAAGTAGGAGATCATAGCAAGACCCAGGCCGAGGCTGAATTGAAGGCCAAGGAGTTTGAGGACCGGATCTTGCGGATGCAAGCTGCGGTTGTACGAAAAGGAGAGCTTGGAACTGTTCGATAGGAACAGAATTAAGGATATCCGCTCTCATTTGCTCAGGAATTTCAGATCTCGGGCCTCTAGTGCCCTCTCAATATTATCATATATTACAGAAGCCCAGAACGCTGCTTCTCAAAAGGGGCCAATAGTGGACGAAATTATCCAGGAGATTAGAAGCCGGCTCGGCTTAGCTTTTGAAGTGCAGAGCATAAAGTACCAAGACTTGCAAGTCGCAGCTATGAGTCGGATGGCCCGAGATTGGTCCACCGCCGAGGCCACGATCCGCGCCTTCTTCTCCAAGGTGAGAAAGGCACGGAAGGCGAAGCAACTTCTGGATATATTTGAACAGGAGCAGCGTACCTCTACGGGGTATTTTCAAAATCTTTCGGAACCGGGTTTCCCGAGTTTCACTGACGATGACGGGAACCTTTTGTCTAAAGAAGAATTGAAACCCGCTCGGCTCGGCTTTGAGAGCGATGTCTCTGAGATTGATCAGTGGAAAGAGCCAGTTACGGAAGGCCAGGTCACAGATTTTATTTTGAGATATTGTAGGATCGCGGCGTGCTTAAATGATTTAAGCACTAGGGCCAAATCTGCTGACATTGGGCAGATTGACAGGTTCCATGTCCTGGTTAAGGCATTGCAAGACCGAGAGCCTTTCCAGAAAGGCGCGTGGGCCCACATTCGCCGAACCATGGAGAGGATCCGTGACCGCCTTCCACCGCCGCCGTTGGAGCAGATACCTGGCGAAGGAGATGGGAAAAGATTAGAAGCAGTTGATGAGGTGCCCCCGGAATCAGAAAAACGAGAAGGGTCTGGAGGTGACTTTGGCCCAATGGATGAAAGCTAGAGGGTTCTCACACCGAGGCGAACTCGTTGCCCCGCGAGCCGCCAAGAATGTTGACAAGTTTTGTCACATTGCTTATGAAGGGGTAGTGAAATTTGATTATGTTGATTTTCTTGATATAGTTTTCCTTATTTTTGTTGATAGTAGTGTTGCAGCAATTTTGGCTGTCATTTTTTGGATCCCCCTTGTAAATAACTGAATTTAAAAGAGCTTCGCCCATAATATAGCAAGAAAAGGGAGCTTCGCAAACAGCAAGCAGGAAAAAACATAGGTGCAAGCCAAATTTTCTAAGGCACAGAAAGAGCTTCGCAAGCGAAGCTCCCACAAGACTAGCTTCGGGCCGAAGTTTTGCGAAGCATACAATGTAAAAGCAAAATGCCAAAACAAATTCTTAAGTGTGGAAAAACACTTCGCAGAAATGCTAGCGAAGCACACTGCTCGGTCGTCCCTTTTGGCGAACCACTCCTCGGGAAAATCTACTTCGCTCAAAATCTTCCCGAAGCACCTGCTCGGGCGACTCAAGTGCGAAGCTTCCCCCTCCGAAGGCTGGTTGTCCCTGAAAATTTTCTAAGGCATGGAGGAGCTTCGCTTGAATTTTCCCCGAAAGGCTGTTTTTGCAACGGTTCGCGGCGAAGCAATTTTGAAGGTCCACTTCGGCTGAATTTTGTGCGAAGCTCCCTCAGTAGAAGCCTAACTGTATGCCCAAAATTTTCTAAGGCAAAATTCTACTTCGCTTGAATTTTCCCCGAACGGCCACTTTGAAAGAAGGTTCGCAGCGAAGCTGTTTCTGGATGTCCCTTCGCTGCGAAGCACCAATACAAAGAGGTCTATCCCACTTCGGCTCTCATCCATGGCGAAGCAGCTCCCCGAACTAAAATTCAGCGAAGTTCTCCAGGGCACACATCCCAAGACTGGGTATTTCTTCGAGGCAATTGAGTGGTTCATTAATGCATCTTTACTTGCCCGAAAGACCCGGGACTCATTTTCAGCAATGGAAAAGGAAAGGTCAGCCGCAGGAGGAAAACCCGATGGACCCGAGCAGCCACTCGAGCATTGCGCCCAGAGATTGAGGACGAGTCAGGCGGCCCATTAATGAGAGTTTCCCCGGCTAAAGCGGTCGTAATTGCTAAATATAGGAACGGATGTGAGAACTCAGTCACGGGAGGAGCGAAGGCAGATTTTCCAGTTTTTCGAGGGCGTACTGCTAGGTTTTGTGCAATGATGGCTCAGAGGGCCGGGTCCTCTATAAAAACCCATGAATTGTAATGAAAAAGGGGGGGAACTTTTGCTAGAAAGCTGTTGTAACTTGATTCCTGCAATTGATATTGAAGACTTTGGGCTCATTTCTCTCTTGTATGCTGCCTTCTGGATTATTTCTGCTATTCTGTCTTTGATTGTATACTGTAATTCTGAATCCTGAATTTAGGTGTGTAATTAGGGACAGAACCCTGTAATTCTCCTGGAGGATACATAGGGGAGAAAATGCCGTGTTAATGTTCTTGTATGCTGCCTGTGGATAGTGTTTCTGCTATATTTACATGTTTCCTGTTCGCTGTAATTCTGAAATCTGGATTTAGGCGTAGGGGAGTAAGTGAATCCTGGAACTCGTCCAGAGGATACATAGGAAAGTTAGCGTGGTGTTCATTTATGTGTTATCTTTTGTATTTATTGCTGCTACTTCAAGGTATTAGTTAGTGATCGTGCTGTTGGTTCTTCCCCTCATTAAATCAACCAACCGTGTTTCTTCCCTACTCTTTTATTTCTTTCCTGCACTCTTACTCTTTTTATCTCTTTCCTGCACTCTCATCTTTAAAAAATCAGTAGTTTAGTTAAGGAGCCGGCCTTTCTCCGGAGATTGGCACGGAGGGCATCTCTTCCCTCCGGCCTTTCAATGTTGGTCCAGGTCTAGGGCGCGTATACATACAAAATCCTTTCCTGTGGCAAATTTGTGACCAACAGCCACCTCTTTACTGAAATTGATGACCCGATTTATAATATTCAGTTATTGGTGCAAATCCCCCGTTTCCTTTCTCACTAGTTGTCCCAAACTTGGCAACCCAAATGTTCTCCTCAAGTTGCCTGGTGAGAAGACTATTTGCACCTCTCAATTACCAATCATTAATCAACTCCTATGATGTTGTTGGTCATATGTTTGTAGCATTTGCAACAAGTTCTTCTTGAAAAACTCCTCGAAGTTCAGAATATGCAGAATGTGATGTACTCTTGCATTCTTGAATGCAGTCTTCAACGGGTGATCATGATCATGTTCATGCCACCAACTCTATTAAAACTCTCTTGTTGGCTACTGCCACGTCATCAAAGGCATTCGCTCTCGTTCTTTGCCTTTCTCCTAAGGTGCAGCTTCTGTTGCTCCCTCCCTCGGAGTGCTAGATCTTGGCATTTCACCTTGTTGCCTACTCATGTTGTCAAGTTGAGCTTCTTGGATGCACTCTCTCTCCCTCACACACACATGTTCTGCAAGTTCTCTCCTTGCAGCAACTCTAGTCTCTTCACCACGTGAACGAGATCCTAACTGCAGCTTTGGTTCTGGTGGAGCCTTCCTCTGCTACTCCTCTCAATGTATCCTTTTTGCAATACTTGTCCGCTTCAGCATTATTTTGGCTTTCAGCAATTTCGTCTATGACTACAATTGGGCTTGTACAGCCCCTGTCATACACCTCCCTACTTGTACGACACTTCGACTCTACTTGTACAATGCTATCGTACAACTCCCTGATTGTGCGACACTCCTTGTGCGACACCCTGCAGGTCTGCACTCGGACGACAATGTCTGTAAGACCCCCTTCTTACTCATACAGCCCAATCTCTAGCATAGGGTTTATGCTGCTTGTATAGCACGGTTCACCCGACAGCTTCTTCGCACAACTTGTACAACAACCTCCCTTGCACGCCCTCCAACGCTATTTGCGTCACTCTGATGTTGTAATATCACTGTGGTCATGATGTAATATGGGTGGGGCCTGTTGTCACATTTTGCACGGGGTGCAATGTCTTCAATATTGTTTTGTAACAGTGCTGCTCTTCTTTTCCTCCTTCCGTTTTTCTCCCTTCTCTCCCTTTCCTTTTCTTTCCCATTCTCTTTCTCTCCCCCCTTTTTCCTTGGAGTTCCCGAGTTGATTTTCCGGCTTTCCGGCGGGTCTATCCGAAATTGGCTAAGTGCGGGTGCGAAGTTCGCACTTCGCCCAGTTCTGGTGCGAAGTGCGCACTTCGCCCAGTTCTGGTGCGAAGTGCGTACTTCGCCCAGTTCTGGTGCGAGTTCGCACTTCGCCCAGTTTTGGTGCGAAGTCCGACTCCGCCCCACTTTCTGGGCGCACCTTGCACTGCGGATCGGCAGGTCAATGCAGAAAAAAGGGAAAATGCCGGAGCGAGTCCATATGGCGGCAGACACCAGTGTTCGCCTGTGCGCAGTTCGACTTCTCAACGGAGCCGGAATGCGCCCTTGACAGGTGTACAGTAGGGGAACAAACCCGGAATTTGACCAAGGCTTGAAGGCCTTCCCCGACTGCACTGATTTCTGCACGCATCCCAAGGAGCCCCGATCCCAAGCAAAGATGGATAGACTGCCCTCTAAGGCAGGCATGTGTCACACAGCATAACCCATCATCAGACAAGTGTCCAGCTTCGGGATTTGAACCAAGGCTGCCGACCAAAAGGGATAAGCATGGGCTGCCTACACCGCCTGCGTTAATAGCCTCATTCAAAGCTGATCTGAGGTTTCACCTGCTCCAGCTACTAGCAAGCCTGCCGACTTGAAGAATTACCCAGCACTCCGCCACGTAGGCTGTCCGGCTTCCGGGAAGACCATCTCTGCGGGTACGACCGATCCGACAAAAGGTCGGCATTTGCGGCTCTTTCGCCGCTTACGTCGGCTCATGTTTGGCGGGACTCTGTGCCCATTAATGTAACGGGTGGGACTCGGGCTATAAAAGCCCATCTGAAATTCATTGTAAAGGGTGGAAGGGGAATGTTTGTTAGGGAACTACCGTGCTTATTGTAACCGTGCTTACCTTATGAATACAATCTGTATGCACGGTTCCATTCTCCTGTCTTTATTCTTTTATCCTTGTCTTTCATTATATGCCTTAGGCCCACTTGTGTCGTTGCTCGTTAATTCACTTTGGCATTTGGCGATCAGGTTCCTCTAGCATTGCTTGCTTAAAGCACCTTCTGTACTTCATTATTTAAAGCATTCATTATAAATTTGGTAGCAGTTCCATCAGTTGTGTGTGACGTTGCTGGCCCGTATCTGGTGATTGATGCGATCCCCTGTTGTTAGTTCCTTGTAGGGAATGTTTGCTAGGGAGCCATTGAAGCTGTGCGGTTAAACTCTCTACCTAACACATATACCTGGCTCTGACATCTCTAGGTTTACTTTCTACCCCTGTCAGTGTACGTATCTGGTGATTGATACGATCCCCTGCTGTTAGTTCCTTGTAGGGAATGTTTGCTAGGGAGCTATTGAAGCTGTGCATACGGCTGCTGGTGTATCGGAAGTACGCCTAGGTTTTGCAGTTCCTTGTCATGCTCTGTGTTTGTATGCAGTAAGTAGCGGTGATTGGTGTGTTCCCGTACTGTTAGTTTACCCCACCAACCTTTGGACATATTTGTATCTCTTTATGTACATTTGTCTCTTTCCGTTCCTTTATTTCTTTCCTGTTCCCTTTAGCTTAAATCAAGCCCCCCAAAAGGAGCCGGCCTTCTCAGGAGATTGGCTCGGAAGGCATCTCTTCCTTCGGCCTTTCATGCTGGTGGGCGAATCTGGGCGCATTAACCAAAAATCCTTTCCTCATGGCAGATTCGTAACCAACAGTTTCTCTGGCACGCCCGGTGGGACGCTTGTCCCACGATTTAAAGAAAGAGTACCCATCCAGTTTCCACCTAGCGCAACAGTTCTTCTGACCCGCTCGGCGGAACACGGGTCCCACATCTGACGAGAGATTTTCTGATCAGTCTCCACCTCGGCGACGGTTCTCGAGCTCTTGGTGAGACAAGGAAGTTTCTCACCCCCGACAGAATCGAAGCACCGGTGTTCGCTTCATTCCTGTTCCAAATCTGAACACCTGGCGACTCTGCACGAACAAATCCTCTGAGTCTAGAAGACCGGTCCGGTCACCTTCATGCACACGAGAAGGTGGCGAACAAGAAATCCGAGAAGCCCGCCTGAGTTCTACGAACTAGACATCCACGCTCGAGGCGAGATACCCAGTCTGGCTGATCCGCGAGCTCGTTTCGACGAAGCCGAGGTTGAGATCCAAGAAGAGGCCGAAGCTGAGGTCGGAAGAGCCGAGTACGAAGTAGAAGAGGCCGAGGAAGAGGAAAATCCTGTATCCTCGGAAAGTACCGATACCGAGTACACAACCGACGGCGGAGAAGAAGAAGAAATGGCTGATCAACAGCCGAATGACGATGATCTCTTCCCGGCGGTGGACTCTACGAGGCCTTTGGCCCCGATCGGTCGACAAGCTGTGCCCCCTGTCGCTTTAAAGTCTATTCCCACATACGACGGCTACGGTAAGACGGCGTACGAGCACATCCGGGACATCCTTGCCCTGGCCGCACCGCATACCATCACCGATGAAAGTGTGAAGACCCGTCTGCGGCCCTTTCCCCGAGGGGAAAGCTTCTCTCTCGGTGGAGATCGGCGCCGGAGGGATCCATCACTCGGGTGGCCCCGGCTTGCCGGGAGGCTCGTAAAAGGATGCAACGAGTCCGCTGATCCTACCTCTCTCTCGCATCGGTTCCAAGCAATCCGGAGGCATCCTCAAGAGGAGGTGTCTGATTTTAACATTAGGTTTGCGAGATCCTGGAAACGGGTACCTCGCGAACTTCGGCCTTCGGCCGGCATGGCTGCTCACTACTATCTGAGGTCTTTCAACTCAGACATATGCCTCGTTGCTGAAGATCGCCCGAATTGACGAGTTCCCGCACCTGTACGAAGCTGCCCGACAAGCTGAAGGCGACATTATCTCCATCGGCGGGCTTCAGTCCGAGTGCGAGGAGCCGATTCATCCCGACTTTCCAAGATCGCGAGTATCATCACGCTACGGTGGTGTGCCGTCTACTTCGAGGCAGCAGCCCCGACCGCGGTGGAATCCGGCGCCGGTCGTAACTCAATACGGCCCGCCTCGGTTGCATTACCCTCATCCGCCTCCTCCCGCTCCGCATTTTCCGGCGCTTCCTGCTCCCCCGCTGTATGCGTCTTATTCTAACCCTCCTCCATTGGCCGCTTTGCCTCCACCGGCACAGTTGCCGCCTCCCGACTGCAGCATCCAGAGCACGATTCTACAAGAAGTGCGGGCTTTGGCCTCCGGATATCATGCCATGTCCAATGACATGACCGCTATGAAAAAGAAGCAGGCCCAAATGGACTTTGCTCCTAGAAGGCCGTATGCGCCACCGGCGCTGACAAAAGATAAAGCCCCAGAGAACCAACCGCAGAGGCGTCCGCCTCGAGAAATCTTGCTATAGATGACCCACCTGGTCCTCCCGACCGAGTCAAGCCGGTGCACTACGTGCAATGACCCGCATTCGGAGGAAGATTGCACTTTGCACCAGCACTACATCCAGACCTTGGCCGGCAGCACTATAGAAGATGATGAGCTGTACATGATCTTGGACGGCGAGGCCAATTTTGCCCTGCCAGAAGAGAACCCAGTGACGCCCGCCAAGGAAGAAAAGAAAGCTGCGGACGCGGCTAAACCTTTGCAGGTATATGCGAGAAGAGAAAAACCGCAGCCCAATGGGCTGCCACCGTACAAGCGGTTGTGGCCTTACACAGCCCAGGAGAAGGCATCCAAAGATAAAGCTCCCGCTAAACCTTCTCTAGCAAAGGCCGCTGCTGTTCCAGCTAAGCCTCCAGCAAAGGCCCCAACTCCCGCTAAGCTTCCTGTACTTCAGCCCCCAGCCGAAACCAAAGAACAAGCCCAGGAGAAGCTGAAGTACCCGTCTCTGACCAAGAGACAGCGAGTTGAGGCCACCCAACGATACCGGACCAAGTATGAACCGGCTAAACCAGCGAAAGGAGCTAGTACCTCGGGCTACGACATTGTAGACGAGTTAAAGAAGACTCTGCCGGAATCGGCATGTACGATGCCCTTACGCTTCCGGGCCGGGTAGATCTGCTGCAAGAATCATCGAAAAACATGAAGAACGGCAAGCGGATGCGACCTGCTGTCCCGGTTCAACCTTTGACGATCTCCGCCACTGGGAAGAGCAGGACCGCCACCCTTTTATCTGTCTTTGCGGATGCAAGGGCACATAGTTCACAATCGCATGGTGGATTACGGTGCTTCCTCGATTGTGATGCCGAAGGCCGTCTGCGATGAGATCGGGATGGAATACACACGGAGCAGCCAAGGTGTGCTTGCAATTAGACGGCACCCTGTCAAGACGGTTGGTGTCATAAAGGACATCCCTATCCAGCTGCACAAAGCTCTCGACATTGTGGTCATCCAAGAGGTCGTGATTGTTGACCTGGAGCCTTACTTCGGCATGTGTCTCTCTCGGGAGTTCAGCTGCGAAGTTGGGCGAGTACTGTCTCTAGACTACTCGCACATGGAAGTGCCCTTCAAAGGAAGGAGGCCGAAAATTTTCAATGAGAAGCCTTCCCCTTTTCTAGTAGACAAGATACCCGGCGGAGAGATGGACTGCATGGTCCGGTTGTCGAGAAGAAGAGCGGTGACGATAGAACTGACCGAGCAAGCTCTCGAAGTGCTACAGCTAGAAGACGAGTTCTCGTTGCGGGATTTTAATGCCGTAATCGGGACAGAGCATGGCTGTTATTCCATTAAGCAGCCCGAGGAGCTTGACGTGTCCGTTGCGAAGGAAGTAGGACCTGCACCCGAAGAGCTGTGGAAGCTTTTCTTTGACGGCGCGCGTTGCAAGAATGGCGCCGGTGCAGGGGTCCTCCTGGTTTCTCCAACCGGAGTCCAGAGGGACTATGCCTACAGGCTGGCACTGGAGCTGTACTAACAATTCGGCGGAATACGAAGCCATGTGCTTGGGTCTGCGAAAGGCGGAAAGGCTAGGAATCAAGCATCTCCAAATTTTCGGAGATTCAGAGTTAGTGTGTCATCAAGTTACGAATAAATGCGCGTCTAAGCATCACTATCTTAGAGCGTACCGCAATCGGGTCTGGGACTTGATGGAATCGTTTGACTCATTGAACGTTAAGGCAATATCGCGTGAGAGAAACAAGCACGCGGATATTACGGCGTCCGTTGGAGCAGTACGTTCAGGTTGAAGACGTCGTCCGAAGCCGAAGGCGGTCCGCACCATTTACGGGCCTTACGTGCACGATAGGGATACCTTACAGCAGGTGTTCAGTTGTGACGAGGAGATCGTCACATTCCTGGTTAACGAAGTGTGTGTAATCGAAGGTAGAGACCCTGATGACGAGCAATATGAGGGGTTGATACAGTTACGGAATAATCACGTCCCAAAAGGACTGATTACATTAGAAAGTCTCTTTGATCGAAATGACAGAGCAATATCCCACAGGATCAAAGTAGACCCGAGGCGGTATGCTGACACTGGAGCTCGAACACGGTAAAACCATCAAGGTCGGAACAGATCGCACGTCGGAGGAGGCTGGTGCAGATTAGATCATCGTGCCGGGAGTTCCCCGACATCGTGGCACTGGTGCTACGAAGATTTGAGGGGTATGACGGATCTGTCATCCGAGCATACCATCGAGCTAGAGGATGGCGCCAAGCCGTTCCGACAAAAGCAAAGGGCCGTAAATCCAAAGGTTGAGGCCATGATGAAGACCGAGCTCTTGAAGATCCTGGAGGCCAAGATCATCTACCCCATCAAACATTCATCCTGGGTCGCGAATCCGGTGCCCGTGAGGAAAAAGAATGGCGACATACGTCTATGTGTCGACTTCAGAAACCTAAATCGGGCTTCCCTCAGGGACCACTATCCGCTTCCCCAAATCGACCAAATTTTGCATATCGTTCTCTGGAGCCCGAGAGATTTTCACTTTTAGATGGATTTTCCGGCTACAACCGATTTGGGTCAAAGACGAAGACCGAGCATAAGACGGCGTTTACCACGAAGTGGGGACGTTCGCCTATCGGCGCATGCCGTTTGGCTTATCCAATGCGGTGCCACGTTCCAAAGGGCCATGGACCTGGCCTTACGAGAGCTGCTCAACAAGATTATTGTGATCTATCTTGATGACATGACTATTTTCTCTCACCGACGAGAAGATCATGTTTCGCACTGCGACGGATATTTGAAAGTTGTCGAGAATTCGGCATCTCTATAAACCCGAAGAAGTCCGTCTTCGCGGTAAAGGAAGGAAAGCTGCTTGGGACATGTCATCTCCGAGGAAGGCCTCGCCATTGACCACGACGAGAGCGAAGCCCTCGTTAAGCTGCCCATTGCTCGATAAAAAGGGCTGCGGTCCTTCTTCGGTCGGATTAACCCCGTGCGGAAGTTCATTCCGGACTTCGCACGGGTGATCAAGCCTATGGCCGAGCTGTTGAAGAAAGATACACCTTACGAATGGGTGATGAGAGAGAGCAAGCTTTCGAGGAAATCAAGGCTCGGGTGCGCAAGCTCCGGTGTTGACAAACCCGGACTACTCCAAGGACTTCATCCCGTATGCAGTGGGAGAACCCGAAAGTTACGGCTGCGAGTCCCGACTCGGAAGGGAGACGACGGTGAGGAGCGCCCCATTGCGTTCCTAAGCCAAGTGATTAAGCCGCACGAAGAGAAGTACAATTTTATAGAGCGGCGGGTCCATGCGGTCATGAAGTCCCTTCGAAAGTTCGGGCACTTTGTCTCCCGGAGTAAGACCACTTGTCTTTGTGATTCACCCCGATGTTCGCAGTTTCATCTTGCAAGGGGAACCGGGTCACAAGAGAGCGGGATGGATTGCCAAGATCCGGGAGTTTGACATCGAAGTACGGCCCACCAAGCTTATCGGAGGCCGAGCCTTGTGTCGGGAATTGGCCCGAAGCGGCGTAGCCGGCATCTCCGCTTTGTAAGTGGGAGGACACGGCGACACGCGTCTACCTAGCCAACTCCTTATCGGAGGGGAGTGATTGGACGGATGAGCTGGTGAGATACTTCTACACCGGAAGATGTCCCGATCACTGAACGCCTCACAACGAAGGAGATTTCGGTTAGGTGCATTAAGGTACACTCTTCGCCCCGAGGGGCTTTACTTCAAAAACATTGACGGCATCCTGTTGCGGTGCGTCATAAAATCCGACCAGCCTAGGATCCTCGGAGATTTTCATTCCGGGATGCCTGGGGGTCACCATTCTTCAAGGCCAACGGCCTTAAAAATAATAAGGGCTGGATACTATTGGCCCACTACGTTCGCAGACGCGTATGCGGTCTGCGCCAAGTGTGATCAATGCCAGAGGTATGCTTGTCGAAACAGAAAAGCACCCCTGCCCCTTCAACCGATTCAAGCCGAAGCTCCGTTCCAGCAATGGGGTCTGGACTTCATTGGGGTGATTTCTCCTAACTCCTCCGCCGGCCACAAGTTTATTCTCACAACTCACGACTATTTCACACGGTGGACGGAGGCGATCCCGACCAAGAACGCCGACCAAGAAACGGTCATCAGGTTCATTGAGAGCACGATTACCCGCTCGGGGTTCCGAGTCGATTGTGACGGACAACGGTCCGGGATTTGTAGGCGCTGTACTCACGGAGTACACCGGCGGACTTGGCATCTATCACAAGATGTCTTCTAATTACTACCCGCGGGGGAATGGCCTTGCCGAGTCTACTAACAAGAACCTCCCGAAAATTCTCCGGAGGACCATTGAAAAGAATAAGCGGACTTGGCACTTGCTCCTGAACCGGGCGCTATGGGCGGACGAGTTGCGTTCAAGAAATCCCTCAAGACGTCCCCCTATGCGCTCGTCTATGGCAAGCAAGCTGTTATGCCATCACACATTGAAATCCCCGCCATGTGGATGATTGACGAAGACGGGAGCGGCGGAGACCCGGTAGACGACGGGTTGTGCCAACTCCTGCCGGTTGGAAGAAGACGAGAGAAAGTGCATACCGAGGCCTTCGCGGATCACATTGCGACCACTAAAGGCTGGTTTGCCAAAGGCACCATTGCCAGAGTTTTCGAAGTCGGGGACACGGTGCTTGAAGTGGGACTCATACAAGGCAAAACCGGGTAATCACGGAAAATTTGACGCTCTCCGGGAGGGCCCTTATCGGATTGCCGGGTGAATCGGTTCAATGCCTACATACTTTCGGATATGGAGGGTCGGCTCCTCCCCATCCCCGTCAACGGGTTCCACTTGAAGCTTTATCGCTTTTGAAGGCGCCCGAGTGGCCCTTCCTTGTAAAAATTTTGCCTTGTGTTTTTATTTTTCCCCGCATGTATAGTTTCCAGTTTTAGCATTCAGTTTATTTTTCCTTCTTTGAGCTTAAATGCGGCATGGGAGAGAAGTTCGGCTATGCAGAGAAAGAAAGGAGAAAAAAGAGCAAAAAATCGACTAAGTGTTGGCCGAAGTCCGACTTCGCAGCGAAGCCTGACTTCGACCCAGCCGAATTGCGAAGTTTGTCCGAGAAAAGCTGAAGCAGACTAAAGTCCGCACTGCGCAACCCTTCGTGCGAAGTACGCACTGCGCGCAAAGTTTGTGCGAAGTGCGAACTTCGCAGCGAAGTCCGACTTCGGCCAAGCGCCCGTGCGAAGTGCGCGCTGCGCTCAACGCTTGGGCGAAGTGCGAAGTTCGCACTTCGCATCAAGCTTCGGCCGAAGTCCGAACAAAGCCCCAGCGTCGCATTGCGCAGTCCATCTAAAGATCAAAGGCGGCAAAGACCCAGATCGCGCCCAAACCTTGGGCGCAGCTAAAAACAGAGGTAGAACAGTTCAAGCACGCGCTTCGCGCGAAGTTCGTACTTCGCCCGAAATTCGGGCGAAGTCCGACTTCGCCGGCGAGGTCGGGCCGTGCCCAACCGGGCGAAGCCCGGCTGCGCCTAGTTTTCCGGGCCAGTATTGGGACGCGGTTTAAAAGAATAATAAAAAAAAAAAATTCAAAAACCCCAAGGCTGGGCCCAAGGCGCGTTTGCACTTGTTTTAATGTGGGTTTCCGCACCGAAGGTTTTGTCTTGATCAGTGTGCCCAAGTGGTGGCAGCAACGTCAGCCATGGTGCAGTCCCCAACGCTGAGTTAATGATTGCGCGTTTTTCAAGCAAAACGCAACTAAAAAAGCAAGGCACGGCTGCCGGAGCGCGTCTTTTCCTAAACGTTCTCTTGCGCGGCCACCAAGGGTTTTAACTCAGCCGACCTACCCCTCTTGCGTTGCATTAATGGCGCTGTTTTTATCTAGAAAAGGGGGTCGAGAATCATGCCAACATTCCAGTTTGCAGAGATTATTCCTCGGACGGTGCTAATTATTCCTACGATAGCGAAATTTGTTGCGAGACGGCTGAACTCGTCATTATTGCTGACTCGGAGAGATGGACAAGGGAAAAATGCCGTGTCGGCGCGATCCAGTGGAAGCGATGAACCGGGGGATTTGCCGCGGCCGGGGAGTTTTCAAAGGCGATCCTCCGCCGGAGAAAAAGTCAAAGGCCCGGACGAAGAAGGTACGGCGTGGGCAATCCCCACCACCTCCGGTGAATTACCAGGCAGGATATGTGGACGGCTCGTTTTCCATGAGCCTAACTCGGTGAGAGCGAATGTGGAGAGGCTGGGCGACAAAGTTTCGCCCTCCCATCATTTTGGAGCGGCGTACAAATCAAACCTCTTCGATTCATGTGCCCTCCTGTCCACCAATGCCGGAGCTGATAGACTTAATTGTCGGACACTATAAACCAGCTTCCCGGAAAATCTGCAGTTCCGTCGGCAAACCCTTGTTCGCACTGCGCGAGGAGACTGTGCGACCAGCTTTCGCCCCAGGGCTGGAGTATGACTCCGGCACCATCCTCAGAAAAATCAGTTTGGGCGAACAAGCGGGACGTTTCACGCACACCAAGCGAATGAGGGATTTCCTCAATTCAGAGCTGAGCGCCCCGCTTCCAGCCGGACAATGGCCGACTGGCCCCATGCCTTTGGCAAAATTTCAGAGCAAGTATCTATATACCATCTTGGCATGGATCCTCGGTTGCGACTCCGATGAGTTGGTGCACCCGTACCAGCTGGCGCTGGCAGAATGCCTCCTGTGTGGAGAATCTTACGAACCGGCGGCGCGGCGGAGCGAAACGCCCCATCTCTTTCGGCGAGGCGGTGGTGGCTTACGCCATTCATTCCGATCTGCTGAAAATCCGAAGCGCCGATCAACCAATTTTCGTTTCAGTTCCGTTCTAGTCTGGCTTTGTTTGTACCATCTGCACCCCCAAATGCCGATCCTGAACCTGAAGAAGGTTAACGAGAAGGGAGAACCCCAGCCCGTCTATAACTGGACGGATGACTTATACCGGAAAGGGTCCTACTACAAGTTCAACTTCAACTTTACGGGATTCGTCATGT
This sequence comes from Wollemia nobilis, assembly GCA_028583015.1. NCBI lineage: Eukaryota > Viridiplantae > Streptophyta > Pinopsida > Araucariales > Araucariaceae > Wollemia > Wollemia nobilis. The sequence goes on from JAQPPZ010003107.1 coordinate 2,613,890, forward strand.
CGGTCTTCACCGAAAGTGAAATCCCCCGTCCCACAAGAGAAATGACGAGTGCTTTGATAAATCGGAAGCTCGGGGACGTTTCGAGCTGACGCGAGGGATTGTGATCGGAATCTACGGATTCAAGGGCAAACCCTATTTGCTGCCCTATTGGTGCTCAGAGCATCTGTTCGGGATGGAGGTTGCCCGACAGATGGACTATGTGGAAGAAGAGTTTGGCCTAGGGAAGAAAAGAGGACAGATTTTTCAATACCCTCTTTCCTGGGCCAACGTTGAGATTATTGAGGTAGGACAACATGTCTACCTAGAGCAAGCGCTGTCCCGGATTGGCCTGGTTTTGCTGCCGCAGCGCTGGAAGTATGACCCTCATGGGATAAGGGGAAAGTTTGCACATTTGTGCCCCCGGGACATAACCGAAGATAGATGCGACGTGGTCCATGTGGACCTTGACTGGGAGATTGAATTAATGGAAGCTTCTCCCCCTTGGCGGGATTTCTCTTGCGAGGAGGTGACATATGACCCCAAGAGAAACCGGGACCATCACTTCTCATCTCCGGGGTTCAAAAAATTTCTGTCCAAGATTGCGAGGCCTTAAGCTGGTCTAAAGAAAAGATTATTGAATGCTTTGGAAAATGAGATGCCGCACGCGACACGATAAATCCACAAGGAGAAACCCGGCCGTAGATGACGACTTCTCGGTTCTCTATGACCGGCATCATGACGGTGGCGGCCGTTCGCATATCAAGGTTACGTTCCCAGAGGCCCCTTTGAGGATTATAAAAGTGGGTCTCCTCCCAAACGATTGTACACTTCGGCAAGCTGCCGGCGCCGGCCCGACAAGTACCCGGGCCGATCCAATGCAGTTCGTGGCTCCTAAGGCGGCGCACGAAAAGGCGAAAAAAGTTAGCCAAGGCGGCGCCGAGGCACTTCCTCGAGCAAGAAAAGCGCCGGCGCCGCCGGAAACGGACCGGTCGCGGCGGACCTTACGCAAGTCAAACCCCGGTACAAGTTTACCGTGGGAGCATCGGTGCCTGCTTGCACCGCCCGTCTCCTTCCCCGATCCGACGGTTGTTCCGAGAAGAAGAAGCGGAGGAGAGTTGAGAAAATCGAGGCGACCCTAGCACGATAGTGCGACGACCGGTCGCGAGCCGCGGCCGCGTCCTGCCGCCGCGAGAGGCAATTCCTTTGGGCGAGTCCCAAGCCGGCCGCCGAGACAAGAAGCGAAGACATTCACCCGGCATCGGCTCAGGCGGAGCCCGCAAGTACGTTTGCTGTCCCTGTCTCTCTAGTCTCACCCGGTTCTACTTCCACTCAGTCCCCCGCTCAATCTGGGCGAGCCATGACCACATCCTCCTCCCCGTCTCCGCGTCCTTCTAGCGGCCCCCACTCTTTCGACCAGTTTGCTCAGAACCCTAACGTCTCTCTTTCTCTGAGCACAACTCCAAACCCTTCGCCCGAGGTTAGTGCTGAGGCTGTCCGTTCACCATCACATCCTCCGCCTCAGCCGCTTCAAACCCTCACAGTGTCAGCCTCTCCCATTTCCATTTCCCGGTCGCCCCCACAAGCGACCGATTCTTCCAAGGTCTGTCCGGTTCCTCCTGATCCCATCCCCGCAGGAGAGACGTCTCAGCAGATCCCTAGGCTGGGGAACCAGATTTTATGGACGACCTCCAGAACTCAGATGACTTGCCCCTGGCAGCAAGAGCCGTAGAGTATTACTGTCTCTTTCCGCCAAGACACAGAAGCGGAGGAGACATGAAGAGATAGCCGCCCGGCAAAACGCGCAAAGTATGATTTCGGAAGGAGAGTGATTACAACGGAGAAAATAATCCCAATAGTGAAGAAGCCTCTCCGAGAAATGACTAAGGCGGACTACGTGCTCCAGACAAAGGAGAAAAGCTTTGACGACATTGATAAACAATATGAGATTCAGACGATCATGCGCAAAGTTGACAATCTCTTTGTCAAGAGTGCGGAGGAAGCGGGGAAGAACTTTTCGCGTTGCGGGACAAAGTAAGGCAACTTGAAGAGGACCTATCTAGGTCCATCGAGCAGTGGAAGCGGCGCGGCGAGAAGCAGAGATGAATTCAAAGCCCGGCTAGCCGCTTCTCGACAACGAGGCCGCAACCGAAAGAAAGCAGCCTCGGAGCAGATTTCTCGGCTCCGGGAGTCTTTGAAGCGAGCACGATCGCAGCTTGCAGAAAAAACATCTCAAGCGGTTGTCTTTTCAAAGACAAAAGTTAAGGAAATGAGGGCTGGTTTGCTGAGGGAATGCAAGCCCCATACCTTTAAGGCAATGGCGGTCCTGGACTTCGCATCCAGGATTCAAGAAGTTTACGCCGGGGAAAGCTTGTGGTAGAGGAGGCCGAGCGCCGAGCAAAGCAATGGCTGGACACGGCGATAAACCTTCGGGGAGCGCGAGCGCGGCGGCGTCCTTTTCCCCCGTGTCCTCATTCGGCTGCAGAATGGGCAGGTGCAAGGGTGACCTTGCACAAATATTTTAGAAAAGTTGAAGAGGTGAGAGTGGCCAGACGAATGCTTGACGCATTCGGACATGAAAAAGATATCTGTCCGGCCCCCTTTCACGCTCTTTCGAGAACTTGGGTGTCCGAGGTTTTGTTGAGAATGGCGAGCTCCTCACCCTAGATCGGGTAAAGAAGAATTGGCGGTCCTTTGAAGCGAGATACGACTGAAATTGATAGGCTGGGTGAGCCAATTCAAGACGGTCAGGTCACTCGGATGGTGTCCGGATATTCCGGGATCCGCTCCTATTTTCGGGAGTTAGAGAAAAGATACCTCACCATCGACATGCACGCGGTCGCTGCTTTTCACGGAGCATTAGAAGACATAGGCGACCGCAAGCCATTCGAAGCGGAAGCACGGCGTTCAGCCCAAGAGGCGTACACTCGCATGTGCGAGGCGAAGCGAGGAAATGGAGACCTTTCGGAAGGAGATGCGATGAGGCAAGCGACAAAGATGAATCGAAGAACGGTTGCCGCAAGGAGAACGATTAGAGCGGCAAAAGGCAGGGGAGGCAAGTTCCTCTGCACCCAAAGGATGAAGGCATGGATTCTTTGCGCCGAGGCGAGCTCGACACCCCGCGAGCCGCCAGAAATGTTGTCACATTTTGCACGGGGTGCAATGTCTTCAATATTGTTTTGTAACGAACTTTGCTCTTCTTTTCCTCCTTCCGTTTTTCTCCCTTCTCTCCCTTTCCTTTTCTTTCCCATTCTCTTTCTCTCCCCCCTTTTTTCCTTGGAGTTCCCCGAGTTGATTTTCCGGCTTTCCGGCGGGTCTATACGAAATTGGCTAAGTGCGGGTGCGAAGTTCGCACTTCGCCCGATTTTGGTGCGAAGTTCGCACCCGCCCGATTCGGTGCGAAGTGCGCACTTCGCCCGATTGGTGCGAAGTCGCACTTCGCCCGATTTGGTGCGAAGTCCGACTCCGCCCCACTTTACAGGCGCACCTTGCACTGGCGGTCGGCGAGTCAATGCGAGAAAAAAGGTAAAATGCCGGAGCGGGTCCATATGGCGGCAGACACCAGTGTTCGCCTGTGCGCGATTCGACTTCTCAACAGAGCCGGAATGCGCCCTTGACAGGTGTACAGTAGGGGAACAAACCCGGAATTTGACCAAGGCTTGAAGGCCTTCCCCGACTGCACTGATTTCTGCACGCATCCCAAGGAGCCCCGATCCCAAGCAAAGATGGATAGACTGCCCTCTAAGGCAGGCATGTGTCACACGACATAACCCATCATCGGACAAGTGTCCGGCTTCGGGATTTGAACCAAGGCTGCCGACCAAAAGGGATAAGCATGGGCTGCTGCACCGCTGCGTTAATAGCCTCATTCAAAGCTGATCCGAGGTTTCATCTGCTCCAGCTACCAGCAAGCCTGCCGACTTGAAGATTTACCCAGCACTCCGCCACGTAGCTGTCCAGCTTCCAGGAAGACCATCTCTGCGGGTACAGCCCAGTCCGACAAAAGGTCAGCATTTGCGGCTCTTTCGCCGCTTACGTCGGCTCATGTTTGCTGGGACTCTGTGCCCATTAATGTAACGGGTGGGACTCGGGCTATAAAAGCCCATCTGAAATTCATTGTAAAGGGTGGAAGGGGAATGTTTGTTAGGGAACTATTGTGCTTACTGTAACCGTGCTTCTGCTTATGAATACAATCTGTATGCACGGTTACATTCTCTTGTCTTTATTCTTTTATCTTTGTCTTTCATTATATGCCTTAGGCCCACATGTATCGTTGCTCGTTAATTCACTTTGGCATTTGGCGATCGGGTTCCTCTAGCATTGCTTGCTTAAAGCACCTTATGTACTTCATTATTTAAAGCATTCATTATAAATTTGGTAGCAGTTCCATCGAGTTGTGTGTGACGTTGCTTGCCCGTATCTAGTGATTGATGCGATCCCCATCTGTTAGTTCCTTGTAGGGAATGTTTGCTAGGGAGCCATTGAAGCTGTGCGGTTAAACTCTCTACCTAACAAATATACACAGCTCACGACATCTCTAGGTTTACTTTCTACCCCTGTCAGTGTACGTATCTGGTGATTGATACGATCCCCTACTGTTAGTTCCTTGTAGGGAATGTTTGCTAGGGAGCTATTGAAGTTGTGCATACGCTGCTGGTGTATCGGAAGTACGCCTAGGTTTTGCGGTTCCTTGTCATGCTCTGTGTTTGTATGCAGTAAGTAGCGGTGATTGGTGTGTTCCCGTACTGTTAGTTCCCCCCACCAACCTTTGGACATATTTGTATCTCTTTCTGTACATTTGTCTCTTTCCGTTCCTTTATTTCTTTCCTGTTCCCTTTAGCTTAAATCAAGCCCCCCCAAAAGGAGCCGGCCTTCTCCGGAGATTGGCTCGGAAGGCATCTCTTCCTTCCGGCCTTTCATGCTGGTGGGTGAATCTGGGCGCATTAACCAAAAATCCTTTCCTCATGGCAGATTCGTAACCAACAGGGCCCATTCCAATCCATATAATCAATAAAAGAAGAGAAAAAAACAATTGTTCTTTACGTGGACAGTTGGTGTCCTTACATGAAGATTTATAAGCAAAAGAGACTATACTGTTAAGGCTGGATATTCATTTTTATGCAGTCACTATGTCTTCACCAAGCAATCCAGACTCTGAAAGTGTATCTATAACTTCGATACTTGGCTAAGATCAATGCTGTTTTTGGCTGATGCCATTGTACAAAGTATTTAATTTAGAAGTTGTCAGGAGAAAGGGCTGTCAGGGTCCTATACTGTGTTTAAATTGCTCATCAAATAGCCAGATAGCACATCATTTTTTTCTTGAATGCATCTTTGCACAAACTCTATATGCATACATATCTTGTTGGTTTTCTGTTCCAAAGCTACAGTTTTTCTCTTTAGAGGGTATTGTTAGGTTTGTCACACTCAATCTATATCTGGATGATCATAATGTGGGTTTCCTAAACTTTTTCTATGTATCCTTAGGCAGGATGCTGACTCCCAAAGTGCCATGCATGATCATATTGTCATTGTTGCATCTATTATCTCTGCACTAATTTCAGGGTCATTGACTTGACTCTTGATCTGTCACTAAGTCTTGGGTCTTTCTTATTTACCTGGGCATGCTAGTCATTTGGAAAAATTGGTAGTTCAGTATCGAACAAAGTAGCCATCTTAATTGAAAATTACTTTTGAAACACTTGGCATGCTAACTATTTCATTTGATCCATAATTTCTTGTTGATAGGTAGTCCAATATTGTGTTGCATCTTCATACACTTCCAACCACTGAGGGACTGAGTGATGATTAATCTGCCCATTGGTGATCTGCCAATTGGTGGTGTCTCCAGTGGTGTGTTAATTTGTGACATATCCGTTGATGATCTGATGCATGAGTGGTGACTGGTCTGATTGTGAGTTATCTTCTTCCTTTTATGTTAGTGGCCAATTAGATACTGGCAGCCTATTTGTGGGATACATTTTGTTTGTTGATGTGATCACTAACATGTTTGGCAGTCTTGTCTTCATCAGTATTCTGTATATCACATTCTCTCCTTTTACACAGGCTTCAAGAACTATTTCTGCATTTATCAAAATAAAGGATTTGCTTAATTGACTTGCAGAACTTTGATTGTCATGGTCTCTAGGCCTGCATCACTGACAAAGCAAGTTCAATCCATGCACTAAAGTACTGCAACCTGTGGAAAAATGACCCTGCTTGATTTCTATTATTTTGCGTTCAATTTCTATAAGTGCCACTTGTCAGCTAACCTTTGTGAGTGCAGCTTGAGTTACACATGCATATTCTTCTCTCTTTCTATTCTTCATGTTAAACAGGCAGTTGCAGGTAAATGTATCACCAATTCCACATTGGCAGAAGTTGGCACGCTGCATTCGCTCTCAGAGTGCCCTTTCATGTTCAACTTGGCAAACCCAAATTCCATTCTTCTCTTTTCCTTTAGTTCACATTTAGTTCCTTAAAAATTATTACCACCCTTTCTTTTCTTTTCTTTTTTGTTTTGTGGTGGAGTGAATTCACTTTGCCTTCCTCCTCATATGAAACCACTTTCTTCAATCGTATTTTCTTTCATGGTAAGATTCACTATATATAGTTAGAGAAGCCACATTCCATTTTCTTATACATGTGCAGCAAATCAGACATAAACCAACTTCTTATAAGATGATTTACAAGAGGTTTTCTAGTTCTCTCGTCAATGCTTTCAAGGTCCAGTCATACACACCTTGTGACTGTCCGTCTCCCTGCTTCAAATTGTATATTTTGTTCAGGAGTTCCCTGCAACCATGTACAAGTGTCAATTCTTCTATGAAATCTTATCACTATGCCTGCAGTCCAGAACATTTTCCAGTAGATATTCTTCAGCAAGCACACTGACTTCTTCACGTTTATTTCTTCCAAAGACGATAACTATTTCTTTTCTATCTCCTTTCACATATCCACTTGCAAATCAGTCATACTCCTGTATTTTACTACATGGTCGAGCTCTTTCATTTCCTATTTCTTATTTCTTTTCTTTGTTAAAGTCGCCTCTTTTTGGGTGCTTGTATTATATTTTGAACCAATGTACTTCAGTCCTCTAGACCACTTTTGGTCGTCCACAAACGTTTATTTAAATTCAATTTCAAGAAAAAATTTAGTCACTCAACCATATTTTCAAAACTTTTTGAGGTCGTTCTTGCTTTCTAACTTACAAAATGACACTAAAACAAACTACGGATAGATGCAACCAGAATAGATTCCTGAAGACACAATCAGAATACATTCATGAAAATACCATTAACAAAAAAGATACATATTGACGTAATTGGTTAATACATGCAAAAGGCAAGATGCACATTTTTGTCTGGGTACAAGTAATAAGATGTTGTAATTAAAGTAAGGGTTGAATATCATGGTACTTACCAATAAAGGCTTAGTCCTGATGGTACAGAAAGTGAGAAATAACCAATCATAAGTGGAAGAAACTTTAGTATAGCTTGTGTATTTTTCTGACTTGGATCATTAGCCTGAAAAAGAATCACAACAGATACAACTAAACCAACTTACAAATAAATAAATTCAAAATGCAGTCAAGTGCATGTAAATATAAAACGAAAAAACTTCTCATATTTAAAGTTTACTTTATTTATATAGAACACTTTCAAAATATAGAACAGTGTGGACCCATTATTAGAGTTTGTAGTTCTTTTGCTTGAGTTGGGAATTAGTTAGCAGTATCACTTCGAAAAGCCTAAAGTACTTTTTGGAAATTTTAATAAACGTTTTGCTCAAGTCTAAAATAGCTTGAAGCACTATTTAATAGGTTTGAATTAGGACTACACCTTCTCAATGGATCATAACAGACTTACAAAATCGATCTCTCGTCAACAAGCATTGCTACTTCACTGGGTTTTCATTTGCAACTTTTGGGTTGCAGCATAGGCATATTACGTCCACACAGCACTAGAGATACATGGTAAAATGATTATATACCAGTAAAGGAAAGGTTACAGGCACCATGAATATTTCTTCCACATATAATCTATGATGCTAGTATGTTCACATCCATCACATATTTAAAATCCCAAAGCCAAAGGTCATCAATCAAAACCTGTCTTAGGTATGTAATACATAAATAAATAGAATGTTACCAATACATCCTAGATCAGAACCTATCTACAGGAATTTACATACAGTTGTCATCACATAATACAAAAACATAACAGAGTACATATAGAGGAAAGTGTAGAAATGGAATACAACATACTGCAACACAATTCCACTACCACTTAAATGAACAAAATATACAATGCAAATATCTTACAATTACAATGCATACACTATGCACACAACATATATCAGACTGCCCAACACAATAGTTCAGATAGCCTAGCAGAACATCCAGACAGCCTAGTATGCGAATAGCATTGCCTGCCCTTTTCCCAACAGTTGACATTAGCTAGACGGCCTACACTCTTCTTTGTACGACCTGGCAACTTCACTATACAGCTTGGCAACTTCACTATACGGCCTGGCAATTACTTTGTACGGCCTTGGAAAAATATCTCATGAATACATGCCTGGTTACAGCCCACTTCTACTACCACGTGCAATGCCAACATACAACACCCACCTTCGATACAACCCTCAATACCATGCCAACCTCTCCTTCCATGCCAACAACACAATTGAATGAGGGAGGGGTCTTATTTATAGAACTAAGGAGGTAGTTGCATCCTCCAACTAACTACCTACCTGACACCTCATCATTTTCTTAAATTACATTTGACATGCATTTGACTTACATTTACATTTCACTTCATAACTTATCCATACATAACTAATACTTGTCATAGCATTACACATTATCGTATGAAATAATACTGTAGCATGGTGGTGAGTATTCTAACAATGGACGAACAATATGACAGATTTAGAGGCCAAACAAAACTGCAATCAATACTATCTCACATTGGCTCAACATCCCACTTGTACGTCAATCAAGTGATAATCCATTTGTATGGCAGTCAAATGATAATCCACTTGTATGGCAGGTTGAAATATCCGCTTGTACGACAAACACATGTATGACAACTCAACGAATGACTTGTATGACAACTTGGTAAGTGACTTGTAAAACAAAGTGCAATCCACTTGAACGGCGCTCCTAACTGCTCCACTCGTACGACAACTCTTGTACAGCGCTTCTAGACCACAACTCCTCGTACACCAATCTTGGCTGCAACTCTACTTCACACCTACACACAAAACTTGGAACAACCACAATCTACCAACCTACTTGCAGCAATAGCATCACATAGAACACATGTAATCACACAGATGAAGGATGAATCATCATTGTATTACTCTTGCCTATATGGCATTAACATTACAGACCATCTACCCTGGCAATATACAATGCTTATGATGGATATATGTAGCACGAGTGGCAGTATTCCCAGTGATGGGGTGGCGACAGGTTCAGGAACTAAACAGCGCTACAATCATGAGACTGAAAACACCATCGTACAACATGGCTTAAGCTTGTATGTTCTCCACTGAATGATCAACTGATTGTACAACCCACTCTGTCGTACAATGCACTCTAATGTACAACCCTTCCTGTCATACAACACAACAATTGTACAATTCAACCTTTTGTATGATCCGCCTTTGTACAAGTCAATCCCCTCGTACGATTGGGCTATCGTATGGTCCAATATAAGGCTTATGGCAATATTCTCAACAATTGTACAATCATAACTTTGTACAATATCACACACAAAGTCATACTTGACTAGCAAATCTAATGCAAGCAACACTCCTCTGTGTTCCCTTGTAGGACTCCATTGTGCGGCCTGCAACTATGTATGGTTTGCCAACTTCCTGTTGTTGCAATCGATCATACGATCGACTACAATCCTTTACTCTCTACTGTAACCTGCAATTGCTATAATCCTATTGCAATGCAATGCTAACTATCCGATTCACCACAACAATATTTTATACACTTTGCATTACCAAATGGGACGCAACAAATAACAAACTAGCAATCACACACACATGCATTAATAAGATTGCAAATATAACAATGGCTGCATTATATTATTGATGCATTGCTGCAAACAATGAAGTGCTTATGCAATGACAATGGCTGCTAAGGCCAAGTATAACAATGACATCACAGATAGCAACAATCTCATTATGCTCACAACCTGCTTTATCTTCCATACACTGCAATTACATATCCAGCACCAAACAGACTTCAATAGCAATCCACAAACATCAATAGGCTGCTCTCTCTTGGGATCAATACCATCAAAATGAAGTAGGGGGGCCTTACGAAGCCTGCCTTGGGCCGTTACAAGCGGTTCTCGAGACAACATGTCATTGACAACCGCCACCCCAAGTCCTTTGATCATGCCTTAATTTTTTTCTAAAGTTCTAAGTCATTTTTATTAAATTAAATTCAAGCTCATTTTGCCTAATTTCGCTTAATTCCATTTAATTTGCACTTTTATTTACATTTGACTCCATCTACATTTATTTCACATGCATTTCGTCAAACAAATTTATCAACAAAACTTATCAAAATTGCAAACAATGAGTTGATCCTTATGCTCCAACTCTTTTTCGCAAGCCTCATACATCTATGATTTTATCTCTCTTTCTGCCTGAAAATTATGATGATTTCATTATACCTCTCTATATCTTTCTTCATTATGTCTTTGGCCTCCAACTGCCCATCCTTATCCTTCAGTCGTTCATCTTTGGCCTTAAGCTGCTCTTCATAATTTTGTATTAGGCTGGCAATCTCTTCTTCAACTTCCTTTTTCATTACTTCTGCTTCCCTCTTCATTGCCTCAACTTCTGCCTTTACAGCTTCCATTTCTTTTCTCATTGCTTCCTTCTCTTCCATATGCTGGTTAACTTGTTCCTCCTTGGATTGGTAAATCCCTTCCAACCCAACTGTTAACCAGTCTATCCAATATGTCAAAAAATTAAACTTACTATACAATGGTGCTAACTCCGGTGGTAGTTTCCTGTACTCCACCTTTGCTGTGTCTGGTGGACAAGGCTGCAAGGTACCTGCATCTATATACACTCTTCGAGGTACCCTGTAGTTAGTCATTGCACCTTCTGGTAGCTCCTTTATTCTGATCATACTAGTCATTCCCCCAACTGGTGTCTCCCATGGCTATTTCTCATTAATTTCAGCAAGTTTCTTTATTCTTCTATCATCCTAAACCCACTGCATTTCTTTTCCCATTTCGTTATATGTCATGGATTTCCAACACAACCTATCCAAAACTATAGTCGTGCATTACCTAGGACATGCATCATTCTCCTGAAGAACTCATCAACCTAATCATCGGTTTGTTCTCCTTCTTCATCGGTCAACCCAAAAGTGGGTACTTCAATAACAAAATGCGTATTCATCCCTTGATCAGTCTCTTCTTCTTCTTGCTCCATATTCTGTTCTTCTCTATTTTCTTCCTGCTGGTCCTACTGTATTTCTCTATTCCCTTCCTGTTGGTCAGGCTGTACTACATTTTGTTCTTCTGTACCTTCTAGCTGATCATGTTATACTATATTTGGCATATTTGGCAAACTTTCCTCACTAGTTGATCTTTGGTTGTTGTCGCCTTTCCTGATAACTCTGATCTTCGGTCTCTTTTTCTGAGTTTCAAGTGGTGCAATCTCAATCTCCTATTTCATTCCTAGTACCACTATTTCTTTTATTCCTTGAGCTCTTTCTGAGAACTCAAACTGTTCCATACTTAGCAAAGTAGGTGACATGCAAGAATTTATTTGTTGTGCCCATTTAATAATTCCTGTCAAATCTACCTCCATATTGTCCATCACCTCTAGTTCTTCATGGACCTCTTCAACTAGTAGTGTCCTCGCTTTTTGTTGTTGCGCAATCTGTTCAAAGGGCAGATACTCTTGCAGCATCAACCTTTCTTGTTCTTGTTGTCTCCTTTTTTTGAACAGGACTTACTAGTGGTCCTTCTTCCTCCCTTCTTTCTTGATCTTGCTGCTCATGTAGCAACTCCTAATGAGATTCTCCCTAATCACCTCTCCAGTCTCCTGCTCCAAATCATCTTCTAACCTCCTCTACTTCTTACATCGAGGGGTTGCGTCCTCTTCCAAAGCCTCACTACCCTTCACTAGGATGAAATCAGCTTTTCTCAGGATCTTCTTGGTCTTCACCTTTGCTGGAGTGGACTTCGCTATGCATACCACTTTACCCATCTAAGAATTGTAGGTTGATCTTTTGACACCTTCCTTGGAGGAGTCAATCCAAGAAATTTTAAGTTAGCATAGGATACTGCATTAGGTATAATTCCAATGGCATGAACTGCTATCGGAAAATTCTTCATCTGCCGCTTCAAGAAATTCTTGCTTCTAGATGACAAATACGATGCCCAATGGTATTGTAGACCTTCCATCATGCCTTCCACATACCGTGCTAAGTTGCTAACCACACCGACATCTCTGATGATCTCGTTTCTCCTAATAGCTTTGACATAACGATGTTCATGACACATCATAATTCGTCATTTTTCAACTAGCTTTGTTTGATCCCATGCCCTCCTGAACCAACAATCTTACTGACATCATTAGGTTGAATACTTGTCATTGTCCGAATTATCTTGTTCCACTCATTTTGATCTAGATGATCCTTCTTTACTTCAATTCCTCTTTGTGGCAACCCAAACATCCGCTAAAAATTGTTCGTTGAGAACATCACCTTGATGTGTCGATTCCCAATCTTGACAAAGCTCACATTCTCTTTTGCGTCATAGGAATCGAGCATCTACAACAATTATTCTCTAAAGAAGTTTTTCTCGAAAACTGGAATTAGCGCAATAACGCTAACCCCTTCTTGCATCAACTTAGCCTTCAACTCATGATTTGTTGGAGTCTTTTGCCACCATTTTCGGCAAAATTCCTCTACTGGTTGAGTCCATGTTATCTCATTTGTTGATTGTGGAGCCTGATTAATTCGGAGGCCTTGCTTTTAGCCAGACCTACACCCACCACGACAAAGAGGGGGGGTGTAGGGGGGGCATTAGCCCCCCTACTAGTTGGGCCAGGGGGGTCCAAGGGGGGCGGGGGTTTCGGGGGCGCTGCCCTCGAAGCCAAAAATAGATGCTTTTTCCTCTATGTAAATCTGGACCATTTGATATTAGGTCACAGATCGGACGGTAGATTTTAGGCGGGTTTTTTGCCCTAAAATTGTAATGCACTTTTATAAGAGGATGTTGTATGGTGGCTAAATTGTAATGTGATGTGCGACTGTGTACAGAAGGGTTTTCTGGATGGAATACTAAGGGCCTGGTTATTTTCTTCGTGGAGTAACCCGATTTGGGTGAACCACGTTAAATCTGTGTCTATTGTGTATTGCATATTTCTTCTGTGTTTTATTTCCGCATTATATTGTTGCTCGTATTTTATGCTTTAATCCTAACATCATTCAGCATTATCTTTTCCTTCTCAGGTTCACTCTGGTGTCCTCTCGAAGACTAGGTTTCCTCTACCATCCTATAACCACATCCTCATCTATGCGTGTATTGTACTAGTGCTAGCTTTCGATTGGGTCTTATCTCTTCTCTTCTTGGCCAATACCCCCTTTGATGTAGTGGACCAAGTGAGCGCTCAATTCTTTGGGTAGCAATTCTTTGCAAGTGCTCACGAAAATCTCTTCTCCCTCTCATACTTCATTTGTCATACATCTTTTATTCCTAATGTACACTGAGTATTTTGTCGTCGTCCATATGGCCCAATGCTTGCACTTGTACAATGGTTGTTCAACTATACAACGCCTTCTTCAATTGTACGATGCTTCTATCGTACGACACTCCAATTATACAGTGTTCATATCATACAATGCTCCTCTGTCATTCAACAACTATTCCTTCGTACGACAACTATACGATTGCTTTTCTCCTTTTGTGCGATCATACAATGACCTACTACGTCGTATGACAAATTTTCTTCCTTAGTACAATGATCTCGCTACATTGTACGATAGCCTTCCTCCCCTTGTATGACGATTTGCCATCTTGCTTCCAACACACATGTACAAGAATTTCTTCACTTGGCTGGCCCTTCTCCTCGGCACCCTTTGTTCCTTTGTTCGTACGACAACTTTCTTCAACCTTCCTTGTGCGATTTTTCAACCCTTACTACGATTTACCTAGAAATGTTGAAAAAGTGCCCTTCTTTTTGTGCAATTCTTCAATACGGGGGTTTTTGAAAAATTTAACCATCTTCCTCCGACTTTGAACGGTGTTTCCCTTCTCCATCTAAGTTTGCAAAAATTTATTTTTCTTTCAAAGCACAGGCCCTATCATTTGATTTCTCCACCTAGGTTTATTTTTTTGTATGACTATATAGCCTTCCATACACCTACAAAAATTTCAGCAGTTAGGGTACTGTTTGTTACCCTAACCCTGCTCTTGTTGTGATTCTCCTAGGATTCGGTTCAAATTCCCTTTTTTGTAGTGCCTTAGCTTCGATGGCATCCTTCAACAACTTCCTCTCCTCTACAGCGTCGTTCTCTGCTCTCTTCTCCTTCCGTTCAATTGTTCACATGCAACTCCACTCTATTTATAAATTTTAATTCCACCTTTGGAAATATTTTTGAGAAAAAAGAACTAAAAGACAAACTTTCAAAATTCTTAAAAGGTGATGATAATAATCCAAGCTCAGAGGAAAGGGAGTTGCTTAGTGAATATCATAATATTTTGAGTAAGGAAGAGAAATTTTGGAGATTAAAATCAAGCCAGACTTGGTTAAAAGAAGATAAAAATACAAAGATTTTCATAGGATGGCTATAGTACATAGATCAACTTCCATAATTAATAAAATTAAATCAATAGAAGGGTTTTGGATTGAAGATTAGATAATTTGATTCAGACTTCATTTTCGATAGTATGGATGTCAAATCAAGCTAGCAATTGCCATGTTTGAAAATTATACTTTGCTACCCATGGCTATCACGCTTTTATTAAGTTTTTCTCACCTATATGAGACTTTGGTTCAGACTTCATTTAGGGTAGTATGGATGTTCTATCTGCATCTTTTAGCCAAATTTTTCAATACAATCATCAACTCAAGGGGTGATTTAGGGCCCCTCGTCTCGTCCACATTCATTCGTTGAAGTTGAACCTTAAAATTTGTTTTCACATGCTAATCAACTACTCCTCTCATCATGTCATGGGAATGTCCAACTCATATTAGTCCACGGTAGAGTTTGTGATAATGCGAAAGAAATTAATATAAATAAATTTCGTCAAGAGTTTATAATTATAACATATACATACAATGACAAAACCAGCTTTGGAATGATCATTTGATCGGTTGAGATCGAATTTCCATCAATAGAGTAGTTATAGTCGCTCCCTTGGCCGCCATGTCAACGCTTTGCATGCACTTTTTCACTTTTCACTTTTTTTTGTTTTTATAACTGTGCATATATACACGTGCCCACTTGGTAATGTGTCAGGGTCATCGTACAAGTCATACGGGGATGCAAACTTGCATTTGTACGACATCCCCCACCAATGTGTCATTATGGCGTTCAAGTGGTTCTTTTGCTACATAGGTCGTACAATCCTCCTTTGCATCTTCTGTCATACAATCCTCTTGCACATTTTTCCGTCATACAATCCATGCGATCCTCTTCCACTTGACTTGTACGATTGTATTGTTCTGGGTTTGTACAATGACCTATCGTACAACCCTCTTCATGCATTTGACTTGTATGACATCTTGTCATAAAGTCCTTTTGGTGCTCCTGATATGTGCATTACTTTGTCATACAGTCTATCTGTGTCATATGACTGTACTCTATTCTCCTTCTTGTCATCCCTTGTTCATTCATACGACAGTCTGTCGTATGAATCTTATTCATTTATATGACTCCTGCTTGGATTTCCTTGAGCTAAGTTTGCTTTCAAATTTGGCAACCGATTTCGTCTTCTAACTCCATGAACTTGCTGAACTCGTGCTTGCCTTACGTAGACTTGCTCCATTCATTTCCTTGCCAATTTCTTCCATGGCCAATCATTTGTGCTATGGCTCTTCCTCTATTCATTGGATGAATCTCTCTAACTTGGGGTAGCCCTCTCCCAACTCCTAGTTGTCCGAGATCCATCCAATTCCTCAATCATTGTGGACGACTTCTTCGGTTTGAATGTGGTCCTCGAGGTGGTCCAAATGGCCCAACTCAAAGTTCACGCCCAACTTGATTGTTTATTGTCGGATCAAAAAATGGTCCTTACGGCCCATTATGGTGATACAACAGCCTAGGGGTAGCAGGAGGGAAATTTCTTCCCCTTGAGCCACTGAGAGAGAGACCAATCAAACTCCTCCCTTCGCCAGGTTGCCTTAGGCCCCCGTAAAGACTAAGTTGCCTCCCAAAGATACCTAAGCTACCTTCTTCTTGTTGTTCCTGTCGTCTACTCAATTCTCCTCTACTTTGATTACTTAGAGACAATTCTCTCTCTAGTAGTTGTGACCTCAATCTTTCTTGATTTTGCATACCCAACGATTATTGACTTAAGCTTCTCAATATTCAATCTGCCCACAACAACCTTCTAGTCCATCTATCTTCCTCCAGACATCTTTGTGTTGCAAATTGCATTAATGCCTCTCTATACTGCATTGAGAAGTCAAAATCAGTACTTGAATTGTTTCCCTTGCCTTCTCTTTCTAGGTCCATCTAGGCGCTTCTTCCATGCCTCTGTAGCCTTCTAACTTCGCTCCTTTGCCTCTTGAATTGTCTATTTGCATCTAGGTACTCATGTACCTCAAGATGAATTTGTGGTTCCCGATATCTTTGCAAGAGATCAAAACTACTACTTGAACTATTGCTTTGTCTCTAAAGTATAGGGACACCATCAGTGCTTGAGTCTGTCACCCAGTTCCTTCCTATCTCTTTCGGTGATGTTGGAGCTTCCTCAATATCCCTCCACAATATTTCAGCCACTTCTTCCCTAGTTAGCCAATATTGTGTCCAATCTTCAGGTTCTTGTTGTGGCCTCTCTTCTTGTCTTGCTCCCTCTTCAGCTCCTTGTTCAAGTTTTGTCTTTTGTTCTTGTCTTAAGACTTGCACCCTCTTCAGCTCCTTGTTGTTCAAATTCTTGTCCTCTTGTAGCTGCTCATTCATTGGTTCTTTGTATAGTATCATCCAACTCCTAGATGATTTGCTTCCTCAATCTTGCATTATTTCTATGCAGGATCTCATACTCTTCTTGTAGCTGCTGCGTTTGTTCTCATGTCCTTTGTTGTATGAGCCCAACTTGAGCTAACGAGCTATATCTTGCCAACTCCTCATTCATAACTCCTTCCTCGAGAGTTGGTATCTCCTGATCATATATCTCTATTCTATCTGGGAACCATACATGTACCCGTATTCTTTCCCAGGATGAGGTGCTAACTCTTGCTATTCCTCCCCTTCTACAAACAGCCTTCTCATCCCTATCTCATCTTCGTCCTATTGACGATTTTGATTGCTCTGGCTTGATTCTCCCCATTGACGGAGCTCTTCTTGTTGTCTTCTTCTCCTTTCTATTTCTTCCATAGAAATAAACAGACATTGAGCTTTTACTTTATAAGGCTTTAGTTTCGACCCATTAACAGTTTCAGGGACTACTGTCCTGTCCAACTTTTGCAATTTTACTGCGCTATTTTCCATCATTTCTACTACTTTGAAGGGACCAAGCCAAAATGTTTTCAGTTTTCACACCATTGCATCAAAAAATAAAATCTTAAAAGCCATCATTGCTGACTCGAGCCACAAATAAAAGTCAACTATGGTAAGTACCACTTCACCTTGCAGCCTGAGTTATCAATTCCCAACACTAGTTAAGGGCACTATCATCAAAGACAACATTCCTCCATAATTTGCTATATTTGATTTTGAGGATGGTATGTCCCTCTTGTGAGGTTTTTTTGCTTTATAGATTTAGATCAAGATTTAGTTCTAGACATTTTATCTTTGATTTTTGGAGTCCTTTTAGCACTCCTGGTTAGTTATTGTATTTTAAACTCACATTGACCTACTGTGGCAGATCGTGTGTACACTAGTATAATTTCTTTCCTTTTTCTTCTTTATACTAGGATAGAATGCTGTTAGATTAGACAGGCTAGAACAGATTGGATAACATCTTTATATTTTAAAAAGGGATATGATTGTTTTGATTTGATAAGCACAAATTTCCAAAACATTTGACCGCTTTGCCCAACTTACTTTAAAAATTTGAAGTTAATGAAAACACAACAGTAAATACTATTTATTTTTTTTTAATTAGTTATATGGAATTGCAACAGCCCCACCCATTTTATATTCAAACCATATAGTGATATTACAACAAACGACGTTATAATGGTAAATAATGCCTAGCAATTTTTGAACCTTGGTCTCTGCATTGGAAACACATGTTTAACCACTTGATCTCATGCCATTTATCACATTACGTGAATAAATAAATAAATAAAATAAAATAAAATAATATTGATGAGGTTCATCTATTTCATCGGAGCCGATAGAAGCAGAGCGGCAAAGGGTTTTTGCAGAGCGCGGGGATATTGAAGCAAAGCCGATAGAACAGAGAAGATTCGAACGGTACATTGAACCAGACAAGAAATATCAGCACAAAAAAATTAAAGGGTTTGCGGCAAAGGATTTTTGCAGAGCAAGGAGGGTTTGCGGCGGAGTATTCACGGGGATACTGGAAGCAGAGCACGGGGATACTGAAGCAGAGCCGATAGAACGGAGAAGATTTGAACTGTACACTGAACCAGACAAGAAATATCAGCACAAAAAAATTAAAGGGTTTGCGGCAAAGGGTTTTTGCAGAGCAAGGAGGGTTTCGCGGAGTATTGTATTAAACATCTATTTCATCGAGTAAGCATATTTTTTTTTTTTTTGTGGTCCTCTTTCGATTTATAAAACAATTTAAGTAGGTAGGAGAAATACATTCGTATAGGGGTTTGGGGCAGAAGGTTTTATTATCAACAAGGGTTTGCAGCAGGGTTTGCAGAGCAAGGAGGGTTTTATTACACATTTATTTCATCGGATCAATAGTATAGAGGGTTCGGCTATAAAGGGTTTGAAAATGGAAGAAGGGAAGCAACAATTGCAAGAACCAATATATGTCAATGAGAAACAGTATTGGAGGATATTAAGGCGTCGACAAGCTCGAGCAAGGGCAACAACAATGAAAAGGGCATATCAAAAAATAAAAATAAAAAATATTCTACCACATAAACAGGTGGAGAATAAGGAACAATCAAAGGCAAATCACCAAAATGAGTTTTCAGATGAGGAAGAAACTTACGGTCCCACAACTACACCACTCATGTGGGCACCAAGACTTTATGTGCAAGAGCTAATGAAGATGAAAGAGAAACTTGAAAGCATGGAAAGGAGGGAGAAATTAAGAGAAACTAAATCAGATGAGGTTATAAACACCATTCGGAGGCTGGAAAAGGAAAACAACCAACTCAAGGAGAAAGTGTCAAAGCTACAAAACCTTGCAAACATGGGTCAACGTCAATGGCATGTCCTAAAACAAGCCATCCATGCCCCAATCAATGATGCAATAGAGGTGGAAAAAACAAATGCAAATCAAATAAAAGAGGTACAGAAAACACTCCAAAACATTGAAACAAGAGAAAATGAGCTACGAAATGAATTAGCAAAGACAAAGACATGGTCTCAAGTAGTAAAAGAACCAGTCAATCAACAAAAAGAGTTGATAGAGAAGCAAGTAAAAATTCAAATAACAAAAGAGAAAGAAAGACATGAGAAGTTAACAAATATAATCATCGAAGGGTTGAAAGATTATGGGGACAGGGAAGACACAAATCGTTTAACCAGGGACTTCTTGTGAGATCGATTACAATGGAAGGGTCGGATAAAAAAAGTAAGCAGAATTGGCAAGTCGAGAGAAGGAGGCGAAAGATAGACATATTCGGGTCACATTGATGAGCTACGAGGATAAAATAAGGTTACTTAAAAACAGAGGCATGCTAAGAGGGTCACAATTTTATTTAGATGATGACCTAACATTTTTACAGCAGGAAGAAAGAAATAAGGAATGGGAAAAGGTCAGGGCAGCAAGGAATGAAGGGAAACAGGCATATTTAAGAAATGGAAAGGCATACATCACATCTAAACAAATCCAAAACAAATAGGGAGTATGGCCCTCCCGGGAACATCTTACAATGGTAAGTTGGAACTGTAGAGGTTTCCCTTGGAGAAGAGGACCCGGGTTAGGGCCCTGTTGGTTACGAATCTGCCATGAGGAAAGGATTTTTGGTTAATGCGCCCAGATTCGCCCACCAGCATGAAAGGCCGGAAGGAAGAGATGCCTTCCGAGCCAATCTTCGGAGAAGGCCGGCTCCTTTTGGGGGGGGGGATTTAAGCTAAAGGGAACAGGAAAGAAATAAATGAACAGAAAGAGACAAATGTACAGAAAGAGATACAAATATGTCCAAAGGTTGGTGGGGGGGAACTAACAGTACGGGAACACACCAATCACCGCTACTTACTGCATACAAACACAGAGCATGACAAGGAAGCGCAAAACCTAGGCGTACTTCCGATACACCAGCAGACGTATGCACGACTTCAATAGCTCCCTAGCAAACATTCCCTACAAGGAACTAACGGCAGGGGATCGTATCAATCACCAGATACGTACACTGACAGGGGTAGAAAGTAAACCTAGAGATGTCAGAGCCAGGTATATGTGTTAGGTAGAGAGTTTAACCGCACAGCTTCAATGGCTCCCTAGCAAACATTCCCTACAAGGAACTAACGGATAGGGATCGCATCAATCACCGGATACGGGCCAGCAACGTCACACACAACTGATGGAACTGCTACCAAATTTATAATGAATGCTTTAAATAATGAAGTACAGAAGGTGCTTTAAGCAAGCAATGCTAGAGGAACCTGATCGCCAAATGCCAAAGTGAATTAACGAGCAACGACACAGGTGGGCCTAAGGCATATAATGAAAGACAAAGATAAAAGAATAAAGATAGTAGAACAGAACCAAGCATACAGATTGTATTCATAAGCAGAAGCACGGTTACAGTAAGCACAGTAGTTCCCTAACAAACATTCCCCTTCCACCCTTTACAATGAATTTCAGATGGGCTTTTATAGCCCGAGTCCCACCCGTTACATTAATAGGCACAGAGTCCCAGTCAAACATGAGCGACAGAAGCGGAAAAAGAGCCGCAAATGCTGAACTTTTGTCGGATCGGGTCGTACCCGCAGCATGGTCTTCCTGGAAGCTGGACAGCCTACGTGGCGGAGTGTTTGGGTAATTCTTCAAGTCGGCAGGCTTGCTAGTAGTTGGAGCAGGTGAAACCTCAGATCAGCTTTGAATGAGGCTACTGGCACAGGCGGTGCAGCCCATGCTTATCCCTTTTGGTCGGCAGTCTTGGTTCAAATCCCGAAGCTGGACACTTGTCTGATGATGGGTTATGTCGTGTGACACATGCCTGCCTTAGAGGGCAGTCTATCCATCTTTGCTTGGGATCGGGGCTCCTTGGGATGCGTGCAAAAATCAGTGCAGTCGGGGAAGGCCTTCAAGCCTTGGTCAAATTCCGGGTTTGTTCCCCTACTGTACACTTGTCAAGGGCGCATTCCCGCTCCGTTGAGAAGCCGAACCGCGCACGAGCGAACACTGGTGTCTGTCGCCATATGGACCTGCTCCAGCATTTTACCTTTTTTCTGCATTGACCTGCCAGTCTGCCGGTGCAAGGTGCGCCCAGAAGGTGGGGCGAAGTACGCACTTCGCACCAAAACTGGGCGAAGTACGCACTTCGCACCAAAACTGGGCGAAGTACGCACTTCGCACCAAAACTGGGCGAAGTACGCACTTCGCACCAAAACTGGGCGAAGTGCGAACTTCGCACCAAAACTTAGCCAATTTCAGATAGACCTGCTGGAAAGCTGGAAAATCAACTGGGGAACTCCAAGGAAAAAAGGGGGAGAGAAAGAGAATGGGAAAGAAAAGGAAAGGGAGAGAAGGGAGAAAAACGGAAGGAGGAAAAGAAGAGCAACACTGTTACAAAACAATATTGAAGACATTGCACCCCGTGCAAAATGTGACAACAGGCCCATTGCTAGAGACAAAGATATAATCATATTGACAGAAACACATGAACACGATGGATGTAGGACTCCAGAATTTGTGGGATACAAAAAAATAGCAATATGGAATAAAGCAATAGAAAATGGCAAAGGGCATGGGGGTATTATGGTTTTAATAAAAGAGGAATGGGATAGGGTCATTAAAATTGAAAAACAAGATGAAAACAAACAATACATCTAGATAAAGATCCTAGAAAATAATTCAGTTATTAGCATAGCAGCATGTTATTTTGCTCCCAAGAATTCTAAATTCTATAAGAAACATGACCTTAACAGAGAAGACCCATACTCCTCCCTAAAAAGAGACATTTCAATATACAGTAAGTTGGGGGAGATTATATTAATTGGAGATTTCAATGCAAGGACAGCAAATAAGCAAGCTAACATTCTAGAAGGTAACGAAGATATTGAGATTAATCCTCTTTGGATGCAGAAGAGGAAAATCAACAGTGGACCAGGACTTCAAAAGATGAGCATGGGGCTATCACGCAATATGGAGAAGAGTTGTTAGGTCTTTGCAGCATATACAATTTGATTATTTGCAATGGGATGAACAAATGGAAAAATTCAGGAAAGTATACATGCAAAACATATAAGGGACAAAGTGTAATAGACTATGTAATATGCTCACAGAATTACATACCAAAAATAGAGGAGCTAGAAGTGGAAGATTCTCCAGTGGAACTTAAGTCAGATCACAACCCAATTGTTATGAAACTTCGAATGCATGGAGACAAACCAAGGGAAAAACACTTGCAAGGCAATCAAAATAAATATCCTCACAAGGGAAACATTCTCTTAACAGATGAAAATCGACAGAATTTTAGAGCAGTATTAAATAATAAGTTACAAGAAAGGGAAGAACTACATCACAGTAGTAGAGATTACAGTAAGAGTGAATGGTTAATGCACGTTATTCAAGAAGCTCTAAACAAATGCAAGAGAGCTAAACCTAAAAAGAAAGAAAGGAATAGCTTCCCAACCAACCCATGGTTCGATGAAGATTGCAAAAAAATGCGAAGATTACTAAAGGAACCAACGGGTAAAACAAGAGCAAACAAAAAAGCATATGAGAAACTGGTAAGGGCAAAAAAAGAAGAATACACTAGAACAAGGAGGAAAGAATTGATTTATTTAGGGAAGCATGAACCAAAGAAATTTTGGAAGGAACTAAGCGTGAAAAGGATGCAAACTGAAAATAACATAACAGTTAATCGGTGGTTGGAGTATTCAAAACAACTGTATCAGCGTAGTAACCAGCAGGAGACACCCCCTACTATCATTGTCAAGAAAGAACTTTTCACAATTGAAGACATTATTCAAGGGATAAAAAAGTTAGCAACTCGTAAAGCCCGTGACATAGACAATCTTCAAGCAGAGCATATAAAATGGGGGGTAGATATCTTGGCACCGCAAATCAAAGAAATTTTCAATGAGGTCATACAAAATGGCTTCCCTACCGAGTGGACAACTAGCTTGACCATTCCTTTGTTTAAAAGTGGAGATGTAAATAATCCCTCAAACTATCGAACTATCATGATCAACCCTCTCTTTGCAAAGTTGTTTGGGAGTATGATAGAGCGTAGGATCAGCATATGGGCAGAAGAAAAGGGAAAGAGAGCAAAGGGGCAAGCAGGTTTTAGGCCCAAGCACTCAACTATTGATCACTGTATCACGCTCATACACATAGTGGAAAAAATATGGGACAAAAAAGAGGAGGCTTTTTGCTGTTTTGTAGACTTCAAAAAGGCATTTGACACAGTGCCAAGGAAAAAATTATGGAGCAGAATGGAAGAGCTAGAGGTTCCAATTCACTACAGGGCAGCAGTTCACAGACTATATGAGCATGTAAAGGCTAGAATCAGAACACAGGAAGGGTTATCTGAATGTTTTGGTAGTGACATAGGTGTCAAACAAGGTTGCCCTCTATCTCCGACCTTATTTGGGCTGTACATTGACAAGTTAGAAGAATGGATAAACAAATTTGGGGGAGAGGGTGTGCATTTAGCCAAATATGTGGTAAAACTCCTCATGTATGCAGATGATGTAATTCTTGTGGCCAAAACAGCCAAAGATCTAGAAGATCACCTTCAAGCTCTAGAACTCTTTTGTAAAGAAGTTGGGATGCAGGTGAACACGAGCAAAACAAAAATTATGATTTTTTCAGCAAAAAAGAAGAAGCAACAACTCAAATTTCAGTTTGCAGGAGAACCGCTTGATGTAGTAGTAGAATACAAATACCTGGGCATAGACTTTCATGACAAACTTAATTGGAATACATGTAGGATGAAAAGAACTCAAAGTGGCTGGAGAGCACTATATGCACTTCAAAACAGGTGTAGGAATGCCGAGTTGTGGGACTGGAAGACCACCAAGGTCTTATTTGGCCTACTTGTTACACCGGTTCTGTTGTATGGTTGCGAGGTGTGGGCTAGTGGCACAACAAATGCAAAATGGAGGCAAATAGAAAGGATTCAAAAATATCTAATCACAAACTTTCTCAAAATTAAGGCCACAACCCCTTATGAAATTATTCTAGCTGAAACTGGAATGTTCCCTTTAGAAGCAATTGCTATGACCAAGCTGTTATGTTACTTGAAAAAAACAGAAAACATGACAAATGATAGATGGCCTAGGGCAGCTAGGGACGAAGAGTTGCATAGGCGAAAGAATACGTGGATGAAACAAAATCAGAAATGGATGAAACGTTGGGAAATCAACATAAATGAATGCCCAAATGTCAACAAAGACATAAAAAATTATGTGAATGAAAAGTTCAGAAGTGGAATGTGGAAAAATGCAAGCAAGAAAAGACAATATTATATTGCAAATTTTAACCCAACGTATGACCACAAGGAAAAAGCGTATATAGGCGCTGAAATCAAGTGGAAGGAAAAAATACTCATTGCTCAGATAAGGACTAGCTCTCATAGGCTTAGATGTGAAACAGGGAGATGGACAACGCCCAAAGAACAATGGGAAGAAAGGATATGTACTCTATGCAAGCACAGGGGCAGTAGAGACAGAGGAACACTTCATCTATAAATGCCCGAGTTTTTCAGATATCCGTGACAAATACAAAGAAACACTTGGGAACGAGTTTATGACAGATTTATTTGAAGACAAGTAAAATAAAAAAAGTTGGAGAATTGCTAACACAAATCAGCAGGAGAAGGAACAACCTTCTCAAAGATATTAAAGATCATATGATATGATTTGAGTAATTGTACTTCCATATTTGAGGTCCCATAGACCATATTTGGGTCTCGCGGACGTAATTAAAATCTTTCATTTCATTTCAATATTAATTAATCACATTACAAGAATTTATTAACACAAACTTGACATGTATACATTACATGTTCATTTTAATTATAAAATGTCAGTAATGCCTAATAAAAAATAAAACTTTGGATTTGCTATATTATTAGCTTATGAATAAATGATATTATGCCTTATAACAGTTGCCACTTACATGCATGTCATGGATGTATTTGCTTTGTATACGAGTAGATTCAGAAGAATATTATGCAACATTCACTTGCCCATGTTTGTTTATAGCAACAAAGCAGAAAAGCAATATTACATAATACATCATCATGTTCTTTGAAAATATCTCTTGAATGGCAAATATTTCCATCAACCACTGACCATTTTCCCTATAAGGAAAAGGTTGTCTGTTCTACAAAAATCAAAAGCACTGAATAAGGATAAATCTCATTGAAAAAGGTTACTTTTTTAAGGGCCATTATTGGGTTTCCTAACTCTGTCATACACCCCATATTGCAGGATTCCAAAACTTCCAATTACTAGAAAGACGCATCAAACTTCCAGAATGGTGCTTATGCCCCATAAAGCATCCTTCTAATGAAGCATAGAATACAAAAGCAGTTTTTTAACATCCGCGAGGGCATAGGTCATGTGGGACAATGTCTTTATTCAACCAAATTCCGATTACCAGAACATCATGTACAACCCTACCCCCTTTCGAATTCGAATCATAATGTCGTTTCATCTGCCTAAAAATGAATGTAATTCATAATAAGGCATTTCATAATTTTTCAAATTGAGAAGACAACTGTTTCAGAATTATGCATTGACAAGAAGCTAGTAGTTTCCATATAGAATATATATATATGAATGAGATGACTGATTGAAGAAGACATAATAAGTGGAAAACAATTTATATAGACGACAGAGCATCCTGGCAGGCATTTAACAGACATTCATAATACAAATGTTGGACTACAATTTTCAGAGATACGTGCAGCTGCCTTTTTTTTCCCCAAAAAAATTCCAACATGTCTAGCATGTATGTTGAAAAAACTGGTGCATTATCAACAAGCAAATCATCAACGTCGAGTTCTCTTACAATATGCTGCACAACAATGTCATAGGTAATGCACTGTCATTGATATTTTCCCCTATTTAGCGTTTTTTTGTCACCACACAAACTTTTCAGCTATGCTAACGATACAGCTAAATTTTCATGTTACTATTAAGTTGAAGAAAAATGGATTGTTCATTCAAAAATTTGATATCATTCAGTTCAATGTAAGTTTCAGCACCGGACAGTAAGAGAATATAACAATAATTAATCAAGTAGGTTATTTTAAGACCAAACAATGAGAAGACATACATCACTCTGGAGAGGTGACATTTTGAATTTTTGGCATCAAACATGATACACTGATAAAACAAAGTATGAAAAATTTTGGCAATCAAGGCTTCCCATCATTGTATTCTGAATTTTCGACAGGAAGAATTATATTTCTGTGAATGGCCAAATGGAATTAGCATTTGCTAATTCAATTGTTACGATTCTCTGAGACATGATCAACTTTTAACCATCACTTTGTAAAAAGAAAAAGAATGAAGGAACGGTATAAATGAAGTACAAAGCTTGATGTAGAAGCATTTTTGGTTCCATTCATATGGCAGCTTTATGCTGATTCTAGTCTTAAGATGTGCAGCAACACTAAAAGGAATGCATTCTAGTTAGCATGTGGGCATCATATAATCACATTTGGATGGAGGCAGTATGGTCTTCAGAGTAATACCAGATTCTGTATTAGATAGCAAACGTTTAGAAATAGCTTAATACCTAATTACCTTAATGCAATATCTGGAAGATTTTGCTATATAAACAGCAACTATTTCCACAACTTACAACTTCCTCTTCTATCATACACACATAGGAAATGACAAATTGCAAAAAGCAACAATTTTCTATGATCATTCAAAGTAATTTAGTAGCGTTGGAAGTAGATGTGTATGTGTACAACAGTTCTCCTCAGTAGCAGAAGCAACAAAAGTAATCATTGTCTAGAAGATGAGCTCCGTTGAAAACTTGAAGCCACAAGCATGCAAATCTAGCTGCCATAATTTTATGTTACAGCCACATAGGCAAACATTTTTATGGTTATAATTATATTTCTGCTGCCTTAACGGGCGCTTGATTGCCAAGTGAGCTGTCCTGGCCTCCATATAAACTACAATCAGTGGCAGCTCATTAAAGGTCCAAGGCATTGTGGAGCAATGGTAAATGAGATGCAATCATATGAGTGCAACCTGTATTCAAAACCTTGCATTTTGATGGGCACTCTCACAACAAGATGGCCTATGAGAATACAGTTTTTTGTAATTGATATATATATATTTCCGCTGCCTTGAAAACTTGCAGAACAAGTTGGACAACTCATAATTAGACATGTTTGAACAGAGTTTGAGGACAACAAATTGCAGTGGCACACATGTCAAAATATCCCAGTTAAAAAAGAACAATGAATAAAGCATTGAAATTTACCTGAGGAGGCTGCATGATCTGTGTTGATATATACTGACTACCAACTAACAGCACTGGCAAAACAAGATAAACTAAAGTGTCTGACCATCCTAGAGGGGGATGCCCATCCTGCAAAACAAATCAGAACTTATACATCAGTGCCATTGTCTCACATGTCAATTTGCAGAGAAGTTTTGATTTGGAATTTACATTAACAGAATCTCAACTGATCTCAGAAAAGGGACAAAATGAAATATATTAAGATCATTAGGTGAGCAAGAGTGGTCAATGGGACAGAAAAAAATATTAGCATGTGAGGCACAACTAGTAACGACTCCCTAAAGCATCTCACTAAGCTTAATACATTAATTAGATCTTGAAATATTCCCTGTTGAAAGAAGAAACTCCATAAGGTTGGCTATGAATCCAATTAAAGATATTGGCCAGTTTTACAAGTAATACTTGACCATCATGCATGTCGATGATGCCTGCCATTACACTTGCCAAATGTATCAGCTCTAGCATCTACATTAGTAACATAGAAGTAAATGCAAGGAACAAGATGTGAGTGGTTGAAAATGAGTATAACTACATCAACCAGTTCTATATTGTGTAAACTTTTAAAATGAAAGAAAATACATTGTCCATTGTCTCCAAACTCCGTCTGTATAACTCTTGAGTCTCAATATGATGGCAAAGAAATGAATGTTCAAAGGCCTGCTATCCACGTTATACTTGTGTTTAAAATAGTTCACCTTGTCAATATGTGCAGGGTTATGGGGTAGAAGTTTATGCCTATTAAATAAAGAGTATATAATCCATTTCTGAATCAAATGGATCTTGCAACTTCCATGTTTATATCTGTGGAGTTCGGGAAATTACTGTCTGGTTGAGGAAACATTGACACATCTGCATGAAGAGATATAGAAGATGTTTTGCTTCTCTCAAAGAGGAATGTGCACTTCAGATTGCCCTAGCAACAGTAAAATTATGTCTGTGCTTATAAACACCTGAGTTTCCTGTAGGCACTGGTTTTGGAACTCACAAAAAGTAGTGAACATAGTAGGAATAAGTGCAAAATGCACTGTGTAAATAAATTGTAATGAAATGTAAATGTAAATGTGAGTCAAATGCATGTGAAATGCAAATGCAAATGTAGATGAAATGACAATGTAATGCAATTTAATCATGAGTTTGATAAATTGCAATAGACTATAGTATGTATTAAGGGTGCTATGTGAACGTCCGAATGGGGAGATGGTTGGGTGGTGTGCTGTCCTGGAATTCATTATTAGCAACGGCCAAGACATAAGCTTAAATAGACCCCTCCATCCTTCATTCGAGACAATCTGGCTATGCTATGTATGGATCTAAGGAGAGACAATCATCCATATAGAAACTAGAGCCGTGTATTGGCAAACCATATGTCCATGCAGATAGTGCAGCATGTATGCAAATGAGCGTGTATGTATTATACGAGACTCTATAATGCCATACTATTGAGTAATGCAAATGACTCATCTTCTATTCATGATGTGTGTAATCTGTGTACTTGCCATTGGTAGTTGGTAGTTGTGTGTTGGGTTGTCTGTGTGCAGGTATCATTGTTGCAGTCAGAACGTGGAACAGGGGAATTACAATCCAAAACGTCGTACAAGTGGAACTGTCAAGGTTGTCGTTCCAGTGGTGTTGGGTATGCCATTCTAGTAACTTGACTGTGGCCATCCCAGTCCAAGTTGCCTTTGCAGTAGTGTAGAGCAAGTTGTTATTCTAGTAGAGTTGATCCTACCGTTCTAGCACTTGATGTTCGAACACACTGTCATCCTAGCAAGTGTCGTTCTAGTACTTGCCATTCCAGTGCTTATTGTTCCAGCAAGTGCCGTTCTAGTGGAAGTGTCGTTCAAGCATTTTGTTGTACGAGTCAAGTGTCTGATGCTGTTCCAGCACAGAATGATGAGCAGAACTGCATTGACTGCAGTCTTGTTTGGCCCCTAATCTGTCATCCTATTCCTCCATCCTTGGAATGCTTACCACCATGCTACATTTCCTTGCATGCACACAAGAATATGTTCCCCAATATGTACACATAAATCACGTGGGCACCAAGCCATGTATAAGGCCAAAACACAACACCCTATGTGTGAACAATAAAGATAATCACCATATCCAAAGATGCAAAAACATCCATTTCCTCACATTGCATGAGACTTAGGGCCCTGGGATTTGCGGAAAGTAATATGTTACAACCCAAACATGCAAAGTGCTAATATTCTGAAAATTTTACCTGAAATCTAGAAAATATAACTGAAAGCTGAGATTCTGGACAAAACTATCTGTAAAATCTGAAATCTACAGTTAAAGAAACAGGAGTTTGAATTTCCAAACTAGAATCTTATTTATGGAGTCTAATATACCTGTTATGATCCAAACCTGAAAATCCTACTTTTACAGTTCAAATCCCACAGCTAAAAATAGAAAAAAATTGACTCTTGATTTATCTTCTAAATATAAAATATTGAAATTCTTAGAGAAAAACCAAGAGCATTTAAAATACAAATGAAACCAACACCAAAGTCCAAAAAACAACCCACATAGAATTTTATTATAATTGTTATAGCATTTCTAGGCAATACATAAATTAAAAAGGAAACTTTCTTGAAAAAGAAAGAGATTTGGTTAATGTCAATGGATGACCAGAGTAGGCCAAGGGGACTTAAATATTACACTTGGCCACAGTGACCTAGGGAAAGCCAAGAGTGTTGGCATTTTAGCCAGATTATCTAAGGTCCCAATATTCTAGATCTTGAGGAGACTCGGAGCAATAAATATATTAAATGACCAAAATATGAATATAAATGGCCAATATCATTCATGCAATAACATGAAGAAAACTTACAGTAGAATTGCTCAAAATATGCATACAAGCTTCAATATTAATGCTTGAATGTAATCTTCAATTTCTCATACATTTCATGGAGCTTTGTCTCCATTATATAACCTTAGAAAGGTGACTCTTCAATACTTGACTATTGCACTCCTCACATATCCGGGAGTTGCAACCTTTCCTATTCCATATATAAGACAAACCTCACATGTCCTTTGGCTTCTCATCTTGCCACTTGTATACATGACTCTTGACTCTCTATCTACTTGTACACTTAACTCTATGACACATGCACACTCTAATACATGACACTTGCACACTTCTACATGCACACTCTAATACATGATACTTGTGCACTTTCTCACTCTACATACTTGCACACATAATTACATGACACTTGTACAAATCCTGCACATAGATACATACATAAAAGTAAAATATAAATCATACTCCTAAACCATAGACTCAAACCCTATTCTAATATTTACATTTGTACCATAAGGTACCATGGGGGTACATTAGCATGTACCAAATAATGTAATATTCTTCAACAAAAAGTAGTGCTCCAAATAATACAAAATTACAAAGTAAAAATACAAAATACAAAATCTGACCTGGAATGGAGTGGAACATATATGTGTAAGATGGCATGGTGTGGATCCTATAAGTACAATACAAATATAATATATGCATAATACAAGGAACAACTCAATAGGGGCTCAAAGTCCTGTATAAAACCTGTTGTTGAGAACAGGTAGATCATAAGAAAATAATGTGAAATGAAAGAAGTTAACTTAGCTATGTCCATCTGTGTTTGATCATTGTCAACCGCTGTAGACGAGCCAATGTAAGATCTGTTGATGTCCAATGAAGAATGACTGAGACAAAGAACAAGCTGGATACCAAGAACCCTCCTATCATTCAAGGCTGAGAATACTCCAGATATAAAAAGGAACCTAGAAATGTCTGCCTATCTGGATCTTCTGGGATGTAGGCATAGGCAATGTTGAGTGTCTTGTTCTTTGTCAGGAGGTCCCCCAACAGCTGCTCTATGGGAGAGACACTGTCTTACAGGTTTGACATGATCCAGAAAGGATGCGACCATATCGTACAAGGGGTGCTAAGTGCCACCCACTACTGAAGAAGGTGAAAGGAGGAGGTAATTAGCCTGGTAGTCTGCTAGGGCTGTTAGAACCTTTTAGTCTAATGTAACAGCTTCCTGGAGGCATAAACCCAAACATCTCTAATGGGGTAATTGAAAGAAATTAGAGACTGACCTTCCTGAATCTCTGTATGATACTATAAATAATGGTACCTCCCTTTGATCCCATAGCACATGGGGTACCTAAAGATAAAGTGCTACTCTGTCTCTACCTCTTGCATGAAGCAAAGACAAACTCAACCACAAATTCTGTCCACCCTTGGAATGTGTTGATAAACTTCAATCCTGAGGCAGTGAGATCAATTGGTGCAAGTAATGATGCCATCAACAATTTGCATAAAACACTCAATAGATGATCATCTTAGGGCCAAAAGGCTAAATAGGAGAGATCCACATAGCATAAGTGTATTGTTAGAGATATCCTCCCAGTAAACAACTTTCAACCACTTGAAGGGCCATGAATAGGTATGTCTCCATGCCAAAAGCATGATCTTCCATTAACCAATGAAGATGGAAAGTGAGTCTGCGTATACTCTCAAGCCAAAGCTCCTAAGAAATGAACCCGGCCAATACAACACATTGCAGAACTGTATGCATGTACTGGATAATATGTTAAAACAAAATCCTATGAATTCTCCCAATGTGTGCCCAGTTAACAAGTCCCAAACATCACCCCCAAACATCTGACCCTAAAAGAGCTGTGGATTTGATGAACAGTCAAAAATCCACAACTTCAAGGGGATATCTTGAAAATGCATCTAAAAAAATTGTTGCTCAAGAACAAAAAGCATTGCATATCCCTTACAAAGTCTTGATAGGAAAGCAGATTTGAGATTGAGGCATGGACCTAAGAATTGAAATGCCAAATCAGTGTTAGATGTTGTGTTCTTAACAATCTGTCCTTTGAAGGAGAACTGGAATTTGATGAGCACATTTTTGGAATCACTAAAGCTCATAACCTTAGTGTTGCATCCAACTGTCTGTGCAAACCATCGCTATAGTGAGCAAGGACAACCATATCATTAGCAGACTAACCTCCAGGCAACATGGGAACAACATTGGACAGAATTATTCTCCCACATACCACATACAAATTCACATTGTCCCCTAACATCTAGAGTTTCTTTATAGCTATTTTATCTGTGTTTCCCATTTCAGGACAGTGTATATGAGATAAGACTAAACTAGGGTCACTCACGTCACAGGCTCGTTAGCACTCACAAACTAAAGGAGAGTCTCAACACTATGCTTGATAGTTTCTAGTGGACCAATTAATTATTAGAAGGTTACACTCGTAGCAGAATACACAAAATCAAAATCATAGTTACCAAGTTCAGGCAGTCGGTCTGAAAGGAAGGCCAATTTCGGAAATTTGGTTCTATTTAGAAAAAATATACACTCTTGTGTGTGTGAAAATATAGAAGAATACAAAAAATTTCAAACCTCATTGTTTCAAAATTCAATGCAAACAACATATAAGTCCCAAATAAACGTATCTAGATCCCTTTACATTTAGGTGGGGAACGTTTGACACTTCTACCTCTAGTAGGCATCCAACAACTAGTAAATTTGCAATGGATGTCAAATATTTCTGAATTGCAAATATCTTTGACTATATGTCCATGCAAATGGAAGTAGTTGAGAATAATGAAGGAGTATTTTTTTAGCGATTTCTTAAAGAAGGTTTGGACCAAACCAAACCAGTTCAGTTCTTATTCAACTAGGTTCGTCCAAACCTGGTAACTATAAGCAAATACTCTAACCTCTCTTAGTGTGTGCCCAGTTAACAAGTCCCAAACTCAACCCCAAACCTTGGACAGAGTTGAGGGTTTGATGAACAGTACAAAGCCACATCTTCGAGGGGATATCTTGAAAAAGCATCTCAAAACATTGTTAGTCAAGAACAAAAAGCATTGCATATCGCTTACAAAATCATGATTGAAAAGCTTATTTGAGACTGAGGCAAGGACATAAGAATTGATACCTCCAAATAAGTGTTAAATAAGGCACTATAGGTACCGATTGGGATACCAGAGGAATGATTTCAGATAAGGCTGCAGTGGGAAAACCGCAGCCAAGGGAGTTTGTTGCGTAGGTAGTACAAACAGAGGAGAGGAGAGTGCAACAGCAAGAGAAGACTACATAGCACCAAGCACAAGATCTTATTATTGTTATAGATGTAGCCAAGATCCAGACTGCAAAGGACGTAGTGTGAAAATCCCCGCAAGTAGAAGGATAATGTGCGGGGAATGTACGGGTAGAAAATGTCAACTCACCTGACAGTTTTGATAATATGCCAATGCAGTTTGTGCAACAGGTGGATCCATGTGGATCACCTCCATTGGATGAGGATGCACATATTGAGATCACATCTACAACATAGAAGATGGCACCAAGTTCAATTGTGCCAGAAGAAAGGAGGGATAAGGGAAAACCAAACACATCACAGTTTCAAATTTGGTAGAAAGGAGAAAGATTTCAGATAAGGCTGCAGTGGGAAAATAGCAGCCAAGGAAGTCTGTTGCATAGGTAGTACAAGCAAAGGAGAGAAGAATGCAACAGCCGGAGAAGACAATTCAACACCAAGCACAAGATCTTAGTATTGTTGTAGATGTGGACAAGATCCAGACTGCAAAGCACGTAGTGCAAGCATCCCCACAAGTAAGAGAATGTGCAGGGAATGTTCTGGTAGAAAATGTCAGCCCGTCCAACAGTTTTGATAATATGCCAATGCAGTTTGTGCAACAGGTGGAACCATGTGGATTACCTCTATTGGATGAGGATGCACATATTGAGATCACATCTACAACATAGAAGATGGCACCAAGTTCAATTGTGCTGAAAGAAAGGAGGTATAAGGGAAAACCAAACGCATCACAGTTTCAAATTTGGCAAAAAGGAGAAAGTAGCCAACCGTCAGGAGAACAGGAGTGGAGACAGAGGCAGTGGCTAAAGAAGGAAGAACTACTGAAGCAGTCCAAGTGATGCAGGAAGGTAAGGTGGCCAAACAACCAATCAACCTGACAAGATACAATGGAGAGGACGAGGAGACCACCACTAGAGACGACACTAATATAGAATTGGCTGAGCCAACGAGCGAACATTTCATTTTAGAAGTGTCAAATTTGAGGATACCTCCAGTTCTAGTAGAGAGCATCAATGAGCAAGTTGATACCTTCTTTGATAGGTTGACTAAAGCATTGGAGAGAGTGCGCACAAAGTTCTGAGTTCGTTGCATTAGAGACTGGAGACAATGACAGTTGAAGATAGAAAATGAACTAGGCAAGTTGGTGCACTGGGCTCAAGATGAGGAACGATGAAGATTGCCAACATCCATCAAACAACCATGGGAGTTGTAACTAGCAGTGCAAAATCAATTTTGGGATTAAAGTACCTGCCAAAAGGGACTCAAGCACTACACTGGCATCCAACATGAGTGTATGTCGATGAAGAGAGTTTGGCAGCCCTTCCTAAGGAAGAATCAAGTGTCAAGTATGTCAAACTTGCACTTAAGTTGATGAAATCCTATGCAAGAATGAAATTCTTGGCATACTTGATCCAATGGTTAGTTATTGTGTTGGAAAAGTTTCAGTAGACGGTTTTTATCCTGAACTTGAAGGAGCAGGATAAGGAAGAATCAAGTGTCAAGTATGTCAAACTTGCACTTGAGTTGGTGAAATCATATGCAAGAATGAATTTCTTGGCATACTTGATCCAATGGTTAGCTATTGGGTTGGAAAAGTTTCAGTAGACGGTTTGTATCCTGAAGTTGAAGGAGCAGGATAACCAATTGCAAACGTTGGAGGCATGACTTCGACAGGTGCAGGAGGGTACCGAAGCAGAACTAATACAGTTGAGAAAGGAGATTGACGAAAAGAAGGCACAGGAGAAATAGGATTAGTTGATCAGACAGCTGGAATCTGAATGCACCGTGAGACAGCAATTGTTGGAAGTAAAGAATCATGAAGTCACCAAGATCAATTGATAGCTGAGAAGGATGAACAGTTGACAAGTGCAGCGAGAAGAAAAGCAAAAGCAGTGAGGAAGATCGTTGAAGTAGCCAAGAAGGAAGTCGGGTCTGAAGTTGCAAAGAGAGAGGTTGAGTTGAAATCTAGGCTAGTAGAAATCGAGTAGAGATCGAACCATTATGGTTTGCAGTGGACCTCGATACTAGACCTATGCAAAAAGGTTGAAGAGAAAGAATGAAGCCTTGAAGCTACAAATCCAAGAGCTCAAAGGTGTACCTGTTCCTATGGCTCATTCACAACAAAACCTAAGTCCCCAAGAGCAGAGATAGTTGTCGGTGTGGACATCGACCAATTTAAAGGGGAGGGCAAATGTAGGAGCTAGTTCTGATCAGCCTCAAACGAAGTAGTGTAAATAGTAAAATAAGTGCAAATGTGCACAAATGTACATGAAATGTAAATGTAAATGCAAATGAAATGCAATTTTGTAATGTAATGTTGTTTTACATCAAGGGTGATGACGTTAGCATTAGATAATGCAAGTTTGTAATGTACGACAAATGTATGTAATTATTATGAGCAAATGGAGGGCAATTAGATGAGGTGTCCTAGGTGGCAGTTGTTATTTGCAAGCCCTCAAGGATAAATACGACCACCCATTCATTTGTGTGGGTATCAAAGGGATCCATCGAGTATCATGCGTGAATGTGTATCATCGGTCTATGTAGTACAAGTGTCATACAAGCAAGAGTAAATGCAATACTATTCATCCTTCATTTGTGTGTCTATGTATACATTCTATGTGATGTCATTCATATAGCAAGTAGAATTATCGGTTGTTCTTTCCAAGTTCCATGTGCAGGTTGGATTTAAGTTGCTATCTAAAATTGTCATACGAGTACCATCGGACGTGCCATGCGAGGAGTGTCGTACGAGAGGAGTTGGTACACAAGGAAGTGTCGACGACGTGCCACACAAGTCTTGCAAATGAAGGTTGCCATACAAGTGGAGTAACTGCCATTCAAGTGACTGTCGTTCAAGTGACTACCGTTCAAGTCTGTGTCGTACAAGTCACTAGCCGTCAAGTAAGATTGTCAAGTCATTGCCATACTCATAGAAAATGTTACTGATTGCATTCTCATCTGACTCCTGAATCTATCATTTCAAATTGTTCCTCCAAAAGTTGGAATACTCACCACCGTGCTACAATTTGCGTTGATACAGGTTCATGTATACTCAATACAAGTGTGTCTTGAGCACAAGAAAAGATAGGTTCTTGCACCCCAACAATATAAGAAAAAGCTTTTTTGTACTTATGATTCAATGTTTCTGACAATTGATTTTAATTTTTAAATATGGAATTTTGTGAATGTGTAGTTGTACGTCAGATGTACCCAATATTGGCATACCTTGATTCTGATTCCTGAAGATGGGATATGTACAGTCGTCCTCAAACCCATGTCTCCTTGTGACAATGCAATTTCCTACCTTACAAATGTAGACACTAGTTCTGACTTGCCACCTCAAGAACAAAAACAAAATAAGTGCGTTGGAAGTCAAGGTACGAACACGATAAAGTTTTGTTCGAGTATTGATATGGTTGATGTTTTGATACATTGTTATATTTCATGCAATAATGTAATGTTGGGTGAAGTACTAGTCATGTACGGATGAGTCACAAAATAGTTAGCTGTCATGTCGTTTGTCTTGTAGTTAGAGAGAAAATGAAATGAATTGCAAGACAAATGTAATGAGAGAGGTGAGGTGTCAAGGTTGTTTATTGGGAATAACTACCTTCCCTCAAGTTTAAATAAAGCCCCTCATTCATTGAGTGGGTAGCTTTTATACATGCCAGAGAGGGAGACATTGTGCGCGCATAGAGGAAAGAGAGTGCATTGGTTATATTCTATATATGCTGCAGAGAGTATATTCATTGCAGACGTTGTACGCAGAGGAGATGCTGGAAATGCATCCATACATGCTCATGTGTAATACAATATCTTGATATCAATAACATCATAAAGCTTTTGCTATTTTGTATGT
The DNA here is from genome assembly GCA_028583015.1 of Wollemia nobilis. NCBI lineage: Eukaryota > Viridiplantae > Streptophyta > Pinopsida > Araucariales > Araucariaceae > Wollemia > Wollemia nobilis. The sequence continues at coordinate 2,651,891 of JAQPPZ010003107.1, forward strand.
TTGCATGTGTTCATATCTGATGTTAGTGTTCTAGATGTAAATTCCAAACCATTCCCATTCAAATTCTGGTTGCCATACTATGTCCATATAGGGCTGTCTGACCTGAAGGGCAAGTCGTCTGACAGCTGTGCTAGGCCGTCTGACTGCTGTGTTGTGCAAGGCCATCGGAGAGAATGTGCTTCAGACCGTCTGGACTGCATGAAGTTAATTGACCAGTTTACCTGTCATTCATTATTGTTCCTCTAACTGTAGAATACCACCACCGTGCTACAACAAAGATACCAAAAATATTGTTGTTTTGCTTAATATGATATTGCATTTACATTCTTCCAAACAATAATACATGAAATCCCTTGATCAAAATGTATCAAGTTGCTAACATTTAGGAATACATAACGAACTAGTTTTAAACTCATGTATCAAGTTGCTAATGTTCTGGAATACATACTGGTCCAGTTTCAAGTTTTTTACTTCCTTCTATGAAGAGGCTGGGAAGAGAAAGTCTGCACATCCTTGATGAGATGGCCCCCTGACTGCCTCAAAGCCTAGGGGACCCAAAATATTGTGTCTTAAGGGATAGAAGTTCAGAGTCGAAAGAAGTTAGCATAGACATGGATGCTTTGAGTCGGTCTGACAACACAATGGTCCCATTCATGATTGGACCATTGAGGAGATGGCTCATTTAGACCACTGCATGGGAATTTTCCACAACAGCATGAATCCTGCATTTTCTACCCTACTGGATGGGGTTTAAGCAGCTAAAATTGAACATTTGTTTCTGCTTCACCTTACTATCATGGCATTGGTTTACATTGGCCTTGGAAGGCCTCATGCAATTCCCTCATTTGTGAATCTGAGTGCATGTTGCATTCGCTTTGGCCTTCAAGGTCAGAGTAGATTCTAGCAAGTAGAAGCTTGTGACTGTTAGCACCCTTGACCTAAGAGAAAATAGGGGAGCCAGCTCTGGCCAGTATCTTTTTCATCCCATTTTTTCCAATAGGATATGATAGAACAGAAATTGCAGTATTTTTGCAGTAAGCCAACTGTGTGGGTAAAAAGCCAAGGTCTAAGCAGAAACTGGTTTCTTACAATTTATCCAAGACAGCTCTTCTTATACAACGTTCAAGGGGAAGACCTTGGTCAATGAGCCTAGTTGTTTGTATTGAGAGGTTGTGTAATTTTCCTTGAATACCTGTTCTACCCCAGTTGGAGGTCCAGAGCATATATCCATGGCATGGCCACTTTCCTCCTTAATGATTCTTCACTTTTCTCCAAGGTATGAAATTAAATGTTTTGGTTAGGTTGATCTCTCAGAGAAACACACTTGATAAATTCTTCAAATCTTTGCATTGACTTTTGTATAATTCTCGAGAAAACAATTAATGAAAGATGATCTTCAATAAAAAGAAAATGTCAAAATTCTTTAAACCAAGATGCCTCCTGATGTAAGCAGATTGATGACTTTGACTGAATGAAGCTAAACTTTTGTGTGCTTATGCATTTGATATGGACAACATGCATTCATTCAAAATCATAACTTTGTTATTAATTTGAACAGATAAAGCTAAATCTTTTGGGCCCACATATAAATAATGTTGACATGATTAGTCTCTGATTCACAAGGGAAGACTGTAATCACCACAAATGGAAATAGCCACGAGATTCCACTCCCATTTTGCCGAGCTGCAATAGTGGTAGGACCAGCCAAAGAGGGGATCCAAAAGAAACCTTCTGTCAACAAGCCCTTCAACCAAGAACAAAAATACATAAATAGACAAATTTCAGCAAAAGAAAAAGTTATCTTAACTATAATTATCGGCAACTAATTTTATTAGTTAAAATAGTAACAAACATCTTGAAGATTATTCCAAGCAGATCTGGCCATCTTTACCTCATCTGCGACATTTGACAGAGCCCGATACAAACCAATCCACACAGGTATTGTTGCAAGGGTTGGTAAACATCCTATTATCATAATAACAACGATATTAGTGACATGAACAAATAGCACAATGTAAAAGCATCGAAAAATAATAATTAAAAGCAATCACTCTTTGTTGAGACCAATGTTGAAAAACTTGAACTCAACAAGGCCATTTTTTGAGAGTACTCAGCAACTTGGCAAAAAGAATCTCGAAGAAAATATTTAAATTTATTAAAAAACATAAAAAACTTTTCCTGTCGAAAACACAGCAAAACCTAGCATAAACTCAGCCAGATCAGTTTTTGCTCAAATTTGGCCAAGTTTTGGCTAGTTTTCCACAATTACTCATGAATTTCCCTGTAAGTTCTTTGGCAAGTACTTGCCAAAACTCAGTGCCAAGATTTTCAGTGATTTCCTCAGCAGGCATAAAAAATTGAGATTTTGCAGTTTCTCAGCAAGTTTTCCAACACTGATTGAGACCATGAAAACATAGGATTTCAATACGTGTACATTGCTCAAATTTCTTGCTTCAAATGTCGATTTAAAAAAAAAAATAGAATAAACAATACTGCCAAGCTATTTTTTACTCAAATGCCTATATACACAAAAATGCACACATCTTTCTTCACAAATCACCAAAAGCAATCAATGGCACTGGTGATTACATCTCAAATCTATAGAATTCAGCAAATACCATTAGTAAGCACATCAAAGGCTCGCTACTCAAAATGGAATAGATTACTACAATGTCCAAAAATTGCTGGTCATCCAGTACAGCAGCCTGCAGGTTTGTATTAATTGAGCAAAAAGAGAATGCCCTTCATCAAGTAATTACCATTAGCTAGGACAGTTAATATCTATTGAGATAAGATAATTCTATTAATGTCCATAGATGGTCAAAGTAAGCCAATGGGACTCGTTGAAATCGAGTTGTTACAAATTACAATGCATTGTAGTAACCACAAAGTACTCTGAAAATAAGCTAAACTAGAGTAAAGAATCTAGTGTAAACTACTCAAAATTGAAAAAACTGTATGGCATAAAATTACAGCTTACCCAAAATGAATAAACCAAAACATGCTAAAAGAAATGATTAAGAGAGATCTAGAAGTTGAGGTACAACAAAGAGAAAGGAGCTCCGATGGATCCAAGCAACAATATTAATCTGTAGTGGGATGTAAAAAAAAGCACAATCGTTGTCGTAACCAACTATCCCAAAAGGGCCAACACAAGGTCTAATGATGCTCCCAGGAGAATTGAAAGGACTGAGAGGGCCTAGTTGGATAATCCTAGGAGGACATGAAGTTCGATCCCTCAAGACTCTTTGGCATCCATGGTTGTGGAACAAACAGAAGAGGACAACAAACTAGTAAGCTACACCTGTTTACAATTTGATATGTGAGGTGTGGCCAAAACTTGATGCCAAAGAACAACAGTCTTGTCCTCTCATAAGTAAGAAGAAAGAACTGAAGCCCTAGTAGCCACTCTTGTTTGTAGACAAGGGCGCACGTATCTGTCACTACTGTTTTTTTTTAGTTGTAGCTTCCAATGAGCGCCTATTACTCTCAACTGCAGAGATAGGGTGAAAGAATGAGGAGATTAGTTGACCAGTACTCTGTCTCCACTGTAATATCCGATGCCAAAGAGTCATAGCTTCCCTGATGTAAAGAGACAAGCATCTTTGGTCAAGATAACTGAAAAAAGTGGCAAGTGATCCACCTAAGTCTCTATACAAGCAATAGTACCTCCCTCAAATCTCATAATAAACAGGACACCTAAAGATGAAATGTTCTTTAATCTCCATCTCCCTAATAGAGCAAAGATGGTATACCCTATTCTCTTGAGGAATATGGTGGTCCGTCTCTATAGCACAGCAGTGGTATTCCACCATTGGAGGAACAATTATGAATGATAGTTTAACTGCTCAGCAACTCTTCAAGATGCATCCTAAAAATTCTGCATCACTCAACTTCGATGGCCTTGCACACCACAAGTTAGACGGCCCAGTCTAAGGTTCAGACAACCTGGCACTAGCCTAGACAGCCTTGTATGGACAGAGTATGACAAGCAAAATATAACAAAACAAAGTTTGGATTTTATATCTACTGTAGTAACAATCACTATAAACATGTAGAAATCATACACACAGAACAACTGAATGATGAATTGATATTAAGACAATATTGCATTACATATGAGCCTTTACAATCACACAGCACATGGCTTCTCCCATCAGCATACTAATCTTAGCATATACAATATCTACTCTTGTGCAGAACTATCATGAGTGTACTATATATACCAAAGTACTCTCTTGGTGTGTATAGAATCTACCAATTCAATTGAATGAGGGGGTCTATTTAAACTAGGGGGAAGGTAGTTATTGGCAACTACCAACCCCGACACCTCACCATCCTCACATTACATTTGTCTTGCATTTCATTTCATTTCCCCTCCTAACTACAAGACAAACTACATGACAACTAACTTATTCGCACATGACTACTACTTATCTCATCATTACATTATTACATGCAAAAATTATTCAAGCTTATAACAAAACTTTATCATGTGTACTTGACTTCCATGCATATGTTTTATTTCTGACTTTATTTCTTGTGCTGAGGTGGCAAGTCAGAACTAGCACCTACATCTGCCCTCCCCTCTAGATTGGTTGACATCCTCGTCGACGACTGTTGCTGCTCATGAGGACTCTGAATTTGTTGAGGTTGAGGCGATGAAATAGGTACTCCTCCCAGCTCTTGGATTTGCAACTTCAAGACTTCATTCTCTCCCTTGAGTCTCTTTGCATAGGCCCGGTAACTAGCCCACTAGAATCCATAGTGATATGACTTCTGCTCTACTTCTGCCAGCCTAGCCTTCAATTCAGCCTTCCCTTTTTCCTAATTCAGCTTCCTTCCTCATAGCTATTGCTAGTTGCTCATCTCACTCAGCGATCAATTGGTCTTTATGAGCAAGCTCCTTCATCTTTACTTCTAGAGTTTGCTCCCTTATCGTACATAGAGACTTTAGTTGTCCTATCAACTGATCTTGTTGTTCCTACATCTACCTCATACTCTATCTCCTTCCTCAACTCTGCTAGTTCTGCTTTGGCATCCTGCTGTACTTTCCGAAGTCCTTCCACCATCTGCACTTGGTTAGCTTGCTCTACCTCCTTCTTGAATGTCAAACAATCCTTCTCCCAATTGTGGTTTATTTTTGCTATGCATAGCCATCCACGTCCCAACAACGCATCATAGGCTGGTTTCTACATAGCAATTACCGCATGTTCCATGATGAACTCTTGATCAACGATTTTCAATTTCTATGCAATCAGCACTCCTTTCATTTCTATCCCATACTAGTTTGCACCATATAATCTTAAGTTGGAAGAACATAAAAATGGTACCCCCAAATCTCATGTCTTCTAAGGAAAGACATTTACGCTTGAAATCTTCCATCTACAATCACTTGTGTCAACTTATAATTAAGCAATTCAATATGGATCAGTGTTGCATTCTTCCAGACATCTATCATTAGGATTATCAAATCAATGTACTAATTCCTCATTCTTCCTGCATGTAGTTGGCATCACGACTCCTCCACTCTGCTTGTCCGCGCTATTTCTCCTACCATCGCATATAGCTCTGGTATTGTACACAAGATACTGGATACATTCACTTCAATACTTGTATTCTACACTTGCATGACCAACTGATGCGTTGACATCTCTTCACTCGTGATGAGTTTCTTCAACTTTTTCTCTTAGAGTAATATTTCTTGATTGGTCTTCCCTGTTTCCTCCTCTATCTGAGCACCTGCTTCCTGCCATCTCTCCTTCTCCTTGGCAAGATCAGGGTACTGTTCAACCTTCTTTGCTTGTGCTAGTGTAACTGCTAGCACATGTTTCTCTTTTGAGTTGCTTGAACTCGCTTTCTTCAAGCAATTTGCCTCCTTATTATTGCCCAGTCCACACCACCAACACATCATCCTATTATTGCTTTTGGCATTTCCTCATACTAGGTCATTTTGACAGTTGCATGCAAAGTGTCCCCATTCCTGACATCTTCAACATTAGATGATTGGCCTTTCGTCTGAATCATATTGCAATCGACCTTGTCCTCCCACTGGTTGATTTCCTTGTTGTGTTTGTCTTCAACCTTGGCGGTTGTTCTTGTATCTACCACTTGTTGCTACCTGTCCGCTCTTCAAAGCACTTGGCTTCTATTCCTTGGTCTCCTTTTGCACCATCAAGGTCTGACGTCTAGTGCTTCTGAGATTGAACAAACAGTCAGTAATAGCATGTCCCACAACTTCACATATATTACAAAATGCATTTTTCGAACAAGTGACATTTGTGTCTTGATTTACAGTCGAAACTGTTGGTTACGAATCTGCCACTAGGAAAGGTTTTAATCTTTTGCGCCCTAGATTCACCCAGCAGATTGAAAAGCCGGAAGGAAGGGATACCTTCCGTGGAGAAGGCGGGCTCCTATACTAATCTAATTGGGGGTTTTTAGATGAGGCAACAAGAAAGAGATTGTAAATTGCAGAAAGAGATGTAAATAGCATGTGTTTCTGGTGGGAAAGAACAAGCAACACGATCACTAGCTAATATCCAAACCAATAGAAATCAAAGCAAAGCATGTAACAGAAACTAACACTGTTATTCCTTCCCATGTATCCTTCATTCAGTATTCCAGATTCAAATAATTCCCAATGCTCTAATCCAGGATGCAGAATTACAGCAATCAGAAAAATAAATGAACACGGAGCAGAAATACTTGCAGAAGGCAACATAAAAGAAAGAGACAAATGTAAGAGCCAAGGATGCTTTGTATTGATGCAAGTGTTTGTTTACAGCAAAGCTTTCTAGCAATATGTTCCCCCCTTTTACAATGAAGTTCAACTGCTATTTATAGCAGAGATTTCCCCCCAAATTACAATTATGCACAGAACCCAAAACCTGCAAAAAGCGTTGGGATTAGACCTCTGCCGGCTACGAGTGTACCTGCAGCAAGATCCACCTGAATTCTAGTACAGCTCAGGACAGATTTGGTGGGTGAGAAGTCAATTCTGATCAATGTGGTAGGTTTAGTACAGTTTGCCCCCTGAGGACACCATCAATGTTCACCTACTCTGTACCTTTGCAGCACACCTTCCGTCCCATCTTTGACAGGCTCGAATCCCGAAATCCGTGGTGTTTTGGCCTCGGTCTGTAGTTCGCTGAAGTGGGGTTGTCTGACAGAAATCGCTGAATGGAAATAGCGACCTCGGGAGTCACTCCAGAATGGAGCGAACCCGGGATGTACTCTAACTTGGAAAAATCATGCGATTTGGTCCTTTTCTCACATTCGCCGAATGGGGCGGAAGACGACGGCGGTCGCTGAAAAATAGCAGCGACGACGGGAGTCGCTCGAGAAATGAGCGACCGACGAAGGTCGTTACCTTGTGCCTTAGAATGATTTGGGACTACTTCCCCTGCGGTCGCTAAAAAGATGCAGCAATGCCGAGAATCGCTCTGGAACGGAGCGACCGGCGTCATTACTTGAGGGCTGCTTTTGCTGAAGTTCGCTTGGGCGAACGAGCGACGATGGGGATCGTTGGCGGTCTTGAGCGACGACAGGAGTCGCTTCACTCTTAGAACATTTTTGGGTTGCCTCTCCTGCCGACCGCAATCGCTGAAAAAACGAGCGACCGACGTCCATCGCCCAAAAAGGGAGCGACCGACGTCGACGCCTACACTTAACATTTTTTCTCTTTTTCGCCTATCGCCCATGGTCGCTTAAAAAGGCAACGACGACTGTCGTCGGTTGTGAGAATGAGCGACCGACGTCGGTCGCCATCAAAAACAAACACTTAGAAAATAATTGCAATTTTCCCTCGCCGCGGTTTACTTGAATACTACAGCTACAACGGGCGTCGCTGAAAAACGCTAGCGACGACAAGGGTCGCTCCAGAATGGAGCGACCGGGGGAGTTTCAACACTTGGACAAATTTCATCATTCTCTCCCCGTTCGCCTAGCCGCTTGGAGATGGAGGGAGAGCCGGGAATCGCTGGGAAGGAGGAGCGACTCCCGAAATCGCTCCAGAATGGAGCGACCAAGGGAGTGCCCTAGACTTAGAATTTTTTAGGCTTTTCCCAAACTCGTCTAAACTGCTGGAACGCTTAGAAAACCAAACTGAAAACAGAAATCTGGAAACATGGAAAACTGCCTGAGCAAAGCTGGAAAGGGAGGGAGGAAAGCAGAAGCAATTTTTTCAAATTTTTCAGAATTTCTACCCCTTAGAAAAATGTGGCAATAGAAACATTGTCCTTTTCATTCCTTCACATCATTTATCATACATTCCATGTCCTTTCTCATGGCCTGGATTGTGGAACTCAAGTCATCTTTGTCACTATCCAAATCATTGTCTCAGTAGTGAATTGCACTTCCTCCTCCTGTCGCGGTTGTCTTCATTTTGCTCTCCAAGTTGAGTTCTCTATCAAAAGCATCTTGATAGGTAGTTGGTGGGACTACCTTCATCTTCTTCTTATACCATGGCAATAGTCCATCTAGGAACCACCGTTTCTGCAGCCCATCTACTGATTTCGCTTCCATTTTGTCCATGATTTCCTTTAAGTGTCGATTATATGACTTGATATTCTCATCTTTCCTTTGCTTCATTGAATATAATTCACCAATGATCTTTTATCATCACGAAGCAATCTGAATTCCTTGCTGAATTCAGCCTTTAATTTGTCCCATGTTGGGAAGGGGTGTGCTCTTTTCAAATTCCCATCCATTGCAATTCCACACAATGTGGCCTAAAACAATCTTAACCACATCATCCACTCCGTTCGCTCGCCATATTGTTTCACAAATTCCAATATGGCATTCTAGGTTCTCCTTGCCATCACCTAGATATTTCAAGCACTTTTGCTTGCCTGCAACTACAGCAATATTTGCCGTAGGTGGTTGTTCTGTCACTTGATTATATACTTGCAAACAATCGTCGAACACTACCTTGTGCACCTTCACTTCACGACCTCCGCAAATGCATGAGCGTCGGTTTTGGTCTCCTAAGCACACTCCCGCAGCTACCCTTGTGCTTGAATCTCGTCCTCTGCACCTCTAGGCACTCTCCCCCACACTTGTGTTGGTGTCACCAATTGTTTTGCCTCGTCTTCTCGTGCACACTCCACGTTTGCGCCTTCTTCCCAACTTGCGCAAACATTCTCCTTGGCCCAAACCATGTTTGCTCGATGCGCCTCCTCTTGTGCTTCTTCTTCCATTTTTAAAAACAACAATTGCCACCTCACTTTCTTCATCTAAACTATCCTCCAAGTGAGGATTCCACAGTTGTTCAACTTCCAATACCTCAAGTTCTATCAATCTTCTTTGCAGTCTTTCATCAGCAACATTCAAGTCTTCATTTTGCTCAACATTCTGACGTCATCGTGCAATTCTTCGACTTCTTCATATTGGTTGATCTTCGACTCTTCCGCATCCACATCTCCCACGTCCTCGTGGCAAGTTATATGTCATTCACCTATCCAAGCTTCATTTGGTGTTGGTTTGAAGTTCAAAACGATAACACCAAATGTAGCATGGTGGTGGTATTCCACTCTTGGAGGAATAATTTGAATTGACAGATTTATTGATCAACTATGACTACATTGACATCAATCTCATACAATTCAGTTTGCAAATAGGATGGTATGCCCTTTTCCAAACTACTAACATTCAATGTACAAAACAAAATTCCTACTATACAGCAATTGTCTTTACCCTTGCGTAACAAAAATTGAAGGATACAACTAATAAAATCTATCTACTACAACAATCAACAATAGCTTATGCAATGACCATACAAAGGCAATAGATGATCAATGAATATGAGTAGATATTGCATTAGCAGTTGCCTATACAATGGAATGAGTATGTCACTATCTAACATATATAGTCTATGATCCTACGTAGAGCATCTCACTGAATACAATGTTTGTGAGAACTAATCTACTCTCCCTCATGTGGATATGTCCACAATACTCAGTATCCTCCTATGCAATGGAACAATGTACAAGGTACCTGCTCAAATGAATGAGGGGGCCTATTTATCTTTGGGGGTTGGTAGTTAATAGCAACTACCACCCCGAACACCTCACCTCTAATTGGGTGATAACTACCCTACGTTCGCACTTAACTCATGATTACATGCATTACATTGTATGACTTTATTCATATTACAAAACTTTGGAATATCAAATTTATTACATCCAAACTTATGATGTTAAAATTATATTGTGCGCAATTGACATCCAACGCACTTATTTCTTTTGCTGACTAGTCTACTTCTTTGGCTGAGGTGGCATGTCAGAATTAGCACCTACAGATACCACCATCATCCTATACTTTTCTTTCTTCTTTTCAGCCTTCACATCAATGATCATTTGTTCCAAATCCTTCTGCATCACCTAGATTGTTGCACTGAGTTCATCTCAGTGACTTTCAGAGTCATCATTCCAATCATGACTCATGCTTCGGCCGCACGCTGTTGCTGTCTTCATTTTTCTTTTTAGGTTGAATGTGTTGTTGAACACTTTCATGTATGTGGTTGGCAGGACCACATTCATTTTCTTGTTATATCTCAACAACAATCCGTCCAAGAACCACCGCTACTGCAACCCGTCAATAGGTTTGATCTCCATCTTGTCGATCAACTCCATACGAGAATTATTCTCATCCTTCCTATGCTTTGCGGAGAAAATTTCACCAATTATCTCCTTGTCATCTCAAAGCAATCGCAACTCCCTGAATTCATCCTTGAGACTAGCCCACTTCGCAAAGGGTTATTCTCTTTTCAAATGGCAATCATTTGCTATGTCTCACAATATTGTTGGGAACAGTCGCAACCATGCATTTTCATTTGTTACTCCATCACCTTTCATATCATCTCACACATTCCAATATGGTGCTTGGGATCCACTTTCCTGTCTCCTATGAACTTTGGGCACTTCTACTTACCCGTTGTTGTTGCAGCCATGTCTATCGTTGGTGGTGGTGGTTTGTTGATTTCCTCTCTACTCAACAAACCTTCCGTTGACGACTAGTCTTCTGCAAACAATCACTGATCACTCCCTATTGCATTTACACTTCTCGATCTCATTCGTGAATGCGTGAGCATCGGTTCTAGTCTTTCAAGCACAATATCTCGTGGTTGCCTTTGTGCTTGACTCTTGTCCTTCACACCTTTAGGCACTCTCCCCCACACTTGCGTTGGAGTTGCAAGTTGCTCCACCTTGTCTTACACACTCAACATTAGCGCTTCCTTCACCACTTGCATGAACGTTCTCCTCGGCCCAGTCCTCGTTTGCATGTTGCACCTCCACTTGCGTGACATACTTCATTGTCGAAAACAATATCAACCACCTTTCCGCTTGCTCTTCGTCCGAACTATCCTCCCAAGGGTTCCACACATGTTTCACTTTTGGTGCACATATCTTCTCACTAGAAAGTTTCGTCATCACTTTGGTAGTTTGCACGTCAACTTTGTCATCATGCAATTCCTCGTCATCACGTAACTTGTCATCACGTTTCTATCGCAATCACATAACCCGCTATCGTCACATGATTCTCCACCACCATCAAGCAACTCACTCCCACTGTCACATGATTGTCCGCCACTATTAGACAACTCACCATTGTCGTCACACAACTCTACACATATTACACATCCATAATTATCTATCCTTGCTTTTGCACAATCCTTTGTCTTCTCGTCAAATTTTTGTCCATCCTAGCGCATCCACGTCTCCCAAATCCTCACATCAAGTTATCTATCATTCAATTTCTCCCATCTTCAATGTCTATGTAATCACTAGCTCAAACTTCAAACGACAACAACGCCAAATGTAGCACAACAATGGTATTCCATAATTGAAGGAACAAAAAGTAATGCATTACAAGAAAAATCAGCAATACACAACATTTCAATGTACAAAAAAGAATATCATAACTAAAATGGAACAAAATTTCAGCATATACCAAACGACCATGTTTTTTTATCTACAACAGCAATATAGTTGTTTGCAGGCACATGCACAACACGAACATATTCCTAGGCAAACAATGGTTGAACAGTTGTTCTCCAATTATCTCCAGGTATACACATACATGAATATTTGTGTCATTTGAAAATATGAGGGGGTAGATTTATACTTTTTCCTAGGAAAGGGGAGGTAGTCACAATTCTGCAACTTCCTCATACCTAACCCTTAACTAGCTGCCCCAACATTCTAATTACATGTACATTCAATCACACATACATCCAAATTACATGTACTTCTTAATTACCCAAACATCCTAATTACATGTACACACATTTCATCAAACATTGTGTACAAACTACAAAATGACACACAGACACAAATAGACAAAACTACATATACAATCAAAATTATATTGACGTACTTGGCTCCATATGCGCTCCGTTAGGGTTGAGGTGGCGCTTGAGATGGCACCACGTAAGAATTGGTTCCTACAACCATCATCCTCTTCACTTCCAATGTTGTCTAACACATTAACAACATTGCCTAGGTACACGAAAAGAAGACAAACAATGTCTATGTCTGATCCAATGCCATTCAAAGGGGGAAAGGTCCCATGAGGCTCAAGCAAGATAAAGCCAACGTTCGATTCCCTTTCAACATCGTCAAAGACAATTGTAAAGTCATCTCGTAATAGGAGGGGCCCATCATCATCTTTCTCAACCTAGATGTTGTTGATCTCCTTGGCAATGTCGCTACTCACAAAGACAATGTCATCTAGGCAATCTGGGGATCCATGTGTAGTGTAAGGGAAAACAAGATGGTTATCATCTTCTTCGCTCATAACTTTGTCTGGGGAGAACACCATGAACAAAACATCACCTGAAACTCCACAATGCAAAAAGAGCAACCCATGTTAAAAGCAAATGCAATTTAGAACCTTAGGAACATTTTTGGTCTTCAATCAAGTACCACAAGGGAGGTAAGAGAGCGAATGGAAGTTGTCTACATTGGAGAAATCATCTAGAATGAATGCAAAGTCATTAGAAAGGAATGATGGGACCCAGAAGACCTAAACCTAGTCAATTCCCCAGAGAATGTCATCTAGGAGAAATTGAATTGAAACAAAGTTTTCTAAATAATCGGGAAACCTACAATAAGTACAAACATAGTTCATCCTCAAGAAATCATCATATCGGAGTCAAGTCGGTATTAAAATTGTATAATCTAACCTTATTGAACAAGGTCAACAGTGTATGGTGTAATCATTATGTAAGCCTATGGGCAATCATTAATCAATGTACATAGGCCATTTTGCTATGACCAAATACATTTTGCTCTTTTCGCATGAAATAGGGCAATATAACTCCGAGTAGTCAGCTACATTGGTTCTATGGTGCAACATAGCATGATGGTTAGAATGGGGACGTGTAAGGTTTTTACCTACAAGGTTATGTGTTCAATTCCCATGAATGCTCCTTTTTAGAAGAGTTGACTGGCTTCATTACATATACAAGGTATTAACCTGCCTAGCTTCAAGAAGGCATTTGTGTCTTGTTCACTGACGCATGAGGCAACTTGTTGAACATCATGGAGGCACATAAAGCCTTTTACCCTACTAGTCTAAGGATCAAGTCTGAGGCATAGGTGCACAGTGGCATTTTATTAGACTATGGCACACGTGCTTTGTTTTGGCCTTGGGAGCACCCTTATTCATCTATGGGGGGCCAACCTTGTTCTCAAGCAAGGCATGTGCCTGGCTAACCTGGCTAGCTTAGGGTGTTTGTCGCTCGATCAACCCCAGTCCGATTCTCCTCATCCTTGGATTCATTATGCTTCTCGATGGTGGAAGTTGGTGACATGCTAGCCGATGTGTCCTAGGTGGCATGAAAACAATTATATATACCCTCGGGCACTCACTTACCTCCTCACCACTCAAAGGGAAGGAGGTAAGTGGGATAATCAAGCCAACTAAAACAAAGAGAACTACTCTCTCACGAGTATTCAACATTGAGAAAGCACCAAAATCAATTAGTAGGCTTAGTAGGGCTTGACCCAAAGATCATTGGGTTAAAATCCCCTCCACCAACTAAGCTATTGAGAATTGAAACTATTCTTTGTAAATCTACCATTTAAAATTGCCTTTCTTGCTCCCCTTCTTTGTTAGAGTATATTACATTATTTGGTACATGCTAATGTATCACCTTGGGCACATCTTTAGATTAGGAGTGTGTCTTATATTAGAGTATGAGCATTTAATTTATGCAATGTAATAAATGCACAAGTATTATTAGAATGTGCAAAGTATTTAATAATGTAAATGTGCATAATAGTCCATGTGCACGAGTCCATAGAGTAGGAAAGTGAAGAGTCTCAAGAACTATGAAGGCCAAGAGAACTTCATATGAAGAGTCACATTCCATTATATATGTGTCTATGTGTGTGTGTGTGACACAATGTAGAGTGAGAGTGTGTGGAAGTATGGTGTATTTGAGATTTTTCTATATCAAGATATTATTTTCTGTAATGTCCCCTTCTAATCAGCTAGTGGGAGCACATAGAGACTAGCCTATACACGGGTTCTCGTAGGCTATGTCATATGGATGAGAGCTTTTGGAGATATTTGAGACAACTTTTGAATTCTTAGAGCTCAGTTTTGGTGGTCTTTAGGGGTCAAACGCAGCTAGGATGCTGGAATTGCTATTTTTAGCAGTGTCGGGTTTTAGGGTTTCTTGTCGAGCGGACAGGGGGATGTTGTTCTACAACGAAATGGGTATCCGGAACAGGTTTCAGTTGGTCATTCGGAGTTTCATAAGGCAGAGTTTTTAAAGCGCAAAGCTTGGCTTTATTAAGTGAATTATTAAATTCATTTTATAAAGTTAAAACTTTATATTATAATTAAAGGGGAAGAAATATGTTTATCCCACATTGAGCATGAAAAAGAGAGTTTGCCAAGGAGGAGCCTATTTATTCAGTGACTTGGTCTCATTTTAGATATTCTGGATTTTAGTTATTTCCTCTAGAGTTTGAGGCCGATGGTCGAGACTTCTTCTCCGAAGGGACGGAAACCCCAACAGTGTGGCTGAGGATGAAACCCCTCGGATTTTTGGAGTCGGACGAAACCCCAG
Organism: Wollemia nobilis; assembly: GCA_028583015.1. Classification (NCBI taxonomy): domain Eukaryota; kingdom Viridiplantae; phylum Streptophyta; class Pinopsida; order Araucariales; family Araucariaceae; genus Wollemia; species Wollemia nobilis. Next base: position 2,666,973 of record JAQPPZ010003107.1, read on the forward strand.
TTCTCTGTTGGTGAATTCACACAGGATTCACGCTTCGGTGCTTCAACGATTTCAGAGGTACTTTGGTATTTGCTGATTTAGTATATTTCAAGGGTTTGCAGACATATTGTGGAAAGATTATATTTTTAAAATATTATAATCTGAACCCTATTTTGAAAGAAATTTGAAAAATAAAATTGTTAGTTATTTCCTGTTTCTTGGAGTTGTATTTTTTGATTTTAAGAAACAGTATAGTGTCCCAAATATTAAAATTTCATAACAGGGGGGACATTACATCCATGTGCACGAGTCCATAGAGTAGGAAAGTGAAGAGTCTCAAGAACTATGAAGGCCAAGAGAACTTCATATGAAGAGTCACATTCCATTATATATGTGTCTATGTGTGTGTGTGTGTGTGACACAATGTAGAGTGAGAGTGTGTGGAAGTATGGTGTATTTGAGATCTTTCTATATCAAGATATTATTTTCGTGAGCATTTGTTAATGGCCATTTTATGAGCTGATGTAGAAGTTATTTATGAGTTTTATATGATTTAGATATTGTCATTAACATATATTTCATATAGCAACTTTATTTTAGATCTTGTGGTTATTTCTTTTAAGTATTAAGCATCAAAAGCTAACAATGGTATTAGAGTCACAAGGGAGATTGATAGGAGATAGGGAGATTTCATTTACAAAATTTGAAAGCTGCTATTTGGCTAGAGTCTTTCCACAAGGTTGCAGAAAAACTCGTGAAGACTAGGACTCGGCATAGATTTCTTTCTACTAGATTGAAGAATTCGTGAAGATTATTGATTTCAGATTTTTGGAGATTCCAATGTATTTGATTGCTACTTTCTAAGATTTTGTTGCAGAAAATTAGTTCTAAAAAGTTGAGAAGCTTCCTACAACAGATAGAGAAGAATTTCACCTTTGATTGCCTAAAATTCTATGTGCTTTCGTTGTGCAGAGATTAGTTTTTGAGTTCCAGCAAAAGAGTAGACATTGAAGATTGAGGAGACCCAAGAAAGAGGTCGCCATAGAATATTGAAGAAAGAAGATTGAGGAGACCCAAGAAAGAGGTCCCCATTGCAGATTTGAGAAAGAAGATAGGAGATTTGAGAAAGAGGCCAGAGAATATATATTGAAGATTGAATAAAAAGGAGACACAAGAGAAGAGGTCCCCATTGCAAATTTGAGAAAGAAGATAGGAGATTTGAGAAAGCGTCCAAAGAAGCCCTATAGAAGATTGAAGAAAGAGGTGACCTGAGAGAAGAGGTCCCCATTGCAGATTTGAGAGAGGAGACAATTGATTGAAGAATTTGGAAACCCAAGAGAAGAGGTTTCAAGCAAATTTGGAAGGAGAAAGAAGAATACAGAAGCCCTATTAAGAAATTGAAGAAGTGGCCATTGAAGAAGATTTGAAGAAAATTTGAGGTAGAAGATTGCAAGAAGAAGAAGCTCCTGAAAAGAGGTAATCACATCAAAATTGAGACAATTGTTGTCATTCAACGACAAGCCCAAAAGGATTTGTGAAACTGATTCAAGGAAAAGGATTTTGGCAAGAAGTTTGCCAAATTTGAGAAAAAATTTTGAAGACTTCAAGACATTCAGATTCTTAAAGAAGAGGCCAGCAAAGAGGCCAAATTTAAAAATAGAATTTAGCAAAAGCTAAAGAGGAGAAAGAAGATTGAAAGAGGCGACAAATTGATATTTTTGGAGACAGCCATTAAAGTTTTGAAGGCTGATTTTTGAAAAAGAAGATTACAGATTTTTGAGGCAGAACTTGAAGAGTTTCAGGGTAGAAAGATAGAGGAGGAGAAATCAGAATTTTGGAGCAGAGCATTTGAAGAGTTTTGAACTGCAAATTTGGGCAGAATTACAATAAGATAGAAGAGCTGCGAATTGGATAAAATTTGGGCAGATTTGGAAGCGTTTTGGATAGCTGATTGAAGAAGGAATTGACAGTCATTTAAGGCAGAGAAATGAAGGAGATAGAGGCAGATTTTGGACAGCAAAAAGGCAACATATTGGCAGCATTTGGAGATGCAAAAATACAGAGTTTGCGGATAGCAAAAAGGCAGCAAATTGAAGGAGTTAGAGACAGCATATTGGACTGCATTTGGTGCCGCAAATTTCAAAGAATTTGGACAGCGAGTTGAAGGAGATAGAGCTGTATTTTAGATAGCATTTGAAGAAGAATTTGAGCTGCAAATTTCAGAGTTTCTTGGCAGCTTTTTGGAAGGAGAAAAGAGAAGTTTTGAGGGAGCAAATTAAAACTAAGAAAACATATTTTTGGGCAGCTTTAGGAGCTGCAAATTTCAGAAGATTTGGGCAGCATTTCGAGAAGCAAAAGAGCTGCAAATTTGATGGTATTTGGACAGCAAGTTTGAATATTGAAAGGTGAGCAAATCTAGCTAGAAAACAAGGTTGAAAGAAAGCACAAATAAATTTGGAGAATTAATATTTTATTATGGAGTTATAAGTTGATTATTATTAGATTTTTTGCAAGTATTACTCCTAGTTTAAAACAGCAAGAAAAGTAGCTGTAAATGCAATACGAAGCACTTAAAGGTGTGCATAGTATATGTTTCTGAAAAGGAAAGTTAAGTGCATGTTCTTGAAGGAACAATAGTCTCTTTGAACCTATACAAGTTTCAGAAATAGAAGTCAATAAAGTAAGTGGAAAAGAAGTAAAAATATTGAAAAAGAAAGCTTTCAAGCTCACCCATTGAAGCTGAGTTGTGGAGAAGCCAAGCTACATCAAAACAGGTTAAAATCTGCAGAAGCAATGCAATAGAAGTGGCAGCCAAAAGAAGCCACCGTACGTTGAAGGAGGAGCCACCATTTTAGAAAGGAAAAGCCACCCAAGTTGTGGTTGCACCACCGTGAGAGGAGAAACCGTTGGAAGAGCCACCACATTGCACAAAGGAGAACTTAGAAAGCCAAACGCCAAAGGAGAACGTGGAAGGCCAAGCGCTACTATACATTCGAATATGTTGGAAAGAAGAGCAACCGTACTGCAAAGATATGGAGCGTTATCAAAGGAAGAGCGCTCATTTGAAGAGTTGTAGAGTTCATTTGCCACTAGCTATTGCAAGAAATGTAACACCCAGGACGTTATAGAATCGTTGAATGTAACCAGCCAAAGTTTGAAAACATTTTCAGCCAAGTGTTATGAGAAGGACAGTAACTTGGAGCGCCAAAGAAACGTTATAGAAGAAGATAAGCATTTATGTGCCACTTGGCACTTGAAACAGTGAGTGCCAAACGTCTTAGAAGGGAGTCAAAGCGTTTTGAAATCTTCATTCATTGCATGGGCCAAAATTAGCAAAGGAGAGATTCATTTTGGAAGAAGTTTGGGTTGCAAAATCAAGAGAGTGCCTTGCAGCAAGAAGACTGTTGACTATTCAACAGTGAAGATCTAGCATTTCACCCAAAATAGCACACACCCAGATTATTGAGGTAAATCTCAAATTATTATTTGATTTATTCAAAGGTTGGAGTAATAAGGAGTATTTTATAATTGATTTATGAAAGTTTGAAGTTGATTAATATATTTCCACATTGATTAATTATTGCTATTGGAGGTATAAGATTTATTAGTGGAAAATCAAAACCATAGATATTTTATTATTGCTATTTGGAAAGTTTTATGAAGATTTGAAAAGTTGATTTGAAGATTTGAGAAATTAATTTGAAGTTTTGTAATTGGTTTATTGAAATATTTGCAAATTGATAATTTTGGAGAAATAAGGATTTCAACATCAAATTAGGAATACAAAACATGCAAATATTTTTTATTGAATTTCTAAATTTCTAATTGGGGAGTTATAAGGAATTCAACACCACCATAGGTTTGTGAAATTTAGAATTGAGAAATCATATTTTTGAAATTTGGGAGATAAAAGGATTTCCACCTAAATATTTCAAGAATTAAAACCTTTGTCAAAACTATTGTTTGATCATTATCCAAACATTAGGAAATACAAAGTATACTACAAGATTTGAAGAATTGAAAGTTAGTATTTAATCATATACTCAAATTCAACTCAAAATTTAGAAGTTGAAAAGGTTTTATCAAGGTGGGACAATACGCAACCCAGTGTTGTAGGTGAGTTGGAGAGGAGAGGGCAATCCTCCAAGGGAGGTCCCAGGTTCAAATCTCCACCCTACCAAAAAGCTGAATTGGGTATCCAAAATCCAATTGATAATGTTGGTGCGGGCAGGGTCGGGTGCAACCCCCGGGTGACTTTGACGGTGTAGAACCCCCTGTTCGTGGTCTCTCAGACCAAGGCGGCTCCGCAAGGGGTTTTTCGCTTTAAAAAAAAAAATGTGGGACAATACACTCAAAACTAAGGAGACATAAGGTAGTCAACCTCAAAGGTTTAGAGATTTCAAAAAAAAAAAAAATTATTGCGTAAATACTTCTTATACATATACATATCCGTCGTGGGGGTTGAACCCGGGTCACATCACCGATAATGCAAGTGGCATCCTTGCCGGTAGGTTGTCTTTCATTTTTGAGACTAGGGAGTTACAAGGAAGTCTACTTTAGAAGAACTATGGAAGAACTTATTAAGTATAAAAAATTCAAGGAATCAAAATGGTTTAGAGATATACTTGATTCAAGGGATAATAACAATATGAAAAGTATGATTAGAAGAGAAGAACCAATATGGCTTAAAAAGACTCTTGAGGAATCACAAATTGATAGTTTAACAAGAGTAGATTCTATAAAGACATCTTCTAACAATATGATAGAAGAAATTGATGACAATTATACTAATGGAAATATTGAGAGTAAACTCAAAAATTATTCTCAAAAAGTAGCAGATGTTGGTCAAAAAGATTTCTTACAGACTTATGAAAGAAGCAAAGGTAGAATTGCCTCAATTATACACAAATGGTTATATCAGTTGATCAAGAAAACAGATGAAATTAAAACTTTCAAAACTACAAGAGAAGACTTGAAATGCATGTATTGTAATAGAGGTGGACATGAAGAAGCTGATTGTTGGAATTTACATCCTTGTAAATATTGTGGAAAAGAATCACATTCATCTATTTTCTGTTATCACAAGGAAGAATACTGCAGGGAATTTAAAAAGTTTTTAACGTACAAGTTAGAGTGTTTATTTCTAAAGAGTATTTCCAATGTCTTTGCTAACAGGAATACAAGCATGAAGAGCAAGCGAGAAAGTTATCTGAAGAACAGGCCAAACAAAAGTGGACACGAGAAGTAATTAGATCCCTTGCACAACAAGGCTATCTAACGATAGGCTATATTGAAAGTCCTAGACAAAAGCAGAATTCAAAGGCAAAGAAAAGGAATCAGATCAAGAGAAGCAAGATGAAGATTGAACCTAAAGAAGATACTAATTTGAAGAATCCAAGACAGAAATCAAAGTTGTATTATTGTGATGATTTGCTAACACAATGCTTAGAAGGTGAATCATCAATGAAGATACAAAAGCAAAGAAAGAAAAAGAAGAATAGAAGGAGTCACATCAAAAAGGTTAAACAAGAACCATTTTGTGCAAGTTCAAGAATTGATCTTAAAGAGATAGATTGAAGACAAAAGACGAAGATTCATATTGAAGACTAAAGTCTTCAATAACCAAATAATGTAATACAAGGGGGTGTTAGAGTATATTACATTATTTGGTACATGCTAATGTATCACCTTGGGTACATCTTTAGATTAGGAGTGTGTCTTATATTAGAGTGTGATTATTTACTTTATGCAATGTAATAAACACACAAGTATCATTAAAATGTGCAAAGTATTTAATAATGTAAATGTGCATAATAGTCCATGTGCACGATTCCGGAAAGTGAAGAGTCTCAAGAACTGTAAAGGCCAAGAGTACTTCATAAGAAGAGTTACATTCCATTATATATGTGTCTATGTGTGTGTGTGAGACACAATGTAGAGTGAGAGTGTGTGGAAGTATGGTGTATTTGAGATCTTTCTATATCAAGATACTATTTTCGTGAGCATTTGTTAATGGACATTTTATGAGTTGTTGCAGAAATTATTTATGAGTTTTATATGATTTAGATGTTGCCATTAACATATATTTCATATAACAACTTTATTTTAGATCTTGTGGTTATTTGTTTTAAGTATTAAGCATCAAAAGCTAACATTCTTGACCCGCCTTGATGAATGGGAAGAATGAACCCCTCACATATGAAAAGGTATGGCCAATCAAACCACGACAAGTGGCATCCAAACATTAGATCAACTTGCATAAGGGCAAACAAGTGTGGCAAAAACCCCCTATAAGCACGCAATAAGTGGTAGATTCTTACTTAACGATTATTTCCTAGGTTTTGAAGGGTTCAGTTTTTCTTTATTTCTATTGATAATAGGACAAACCTTCCAGCAGCCATAACAACTATTTACGAAGCATTTTGGGCCCTATTTTTTTGAACTGCGCGGTTTTTTGAGCTCTTTGGATCAGTGGTATTTGTTCAAGGACTTGTTGCAGGTGGGAGGACATCTCATTTTATGATGGTCTTTAGGACCTATAACACTCATTTTCAGGGGGAAATTGCAGTCTTCTAGATAATAAGGGAGATTCAAATAATTCCAGCCCATTTTGAGGGGGAAATTGCAATCTTCCAGATGATCAAAAAGATTCAAATGATTCTAGCCTATTAGAGCATATTGCAGTCTTCTAGACAATTAAGGAGACCCATATATTATTTGGCTCATTAGAACAGCCATTATAAGGGGGAGGCAGATGATGTTGTCATCAATATTGTCTTCTCTCCTTGGCTCCTCCATTCAAATTGTAGGAGGGTGTTTTCATTTATGTAATCTGACCTTATGACCAAGGCCGACAATTTATGGTGTTATCATTATATAAGCCTAAAGGGAATCATTATACAATGTACTTAGCCCTAGCAGCATTCGTTAAACCATTTTTATGGTTAACCTCTTTAATATCTAATGTGTGATAAGCAAGGGTTTAGTAACATACAATTAACCTCTTTGCCTCATGTTATGTCGACGTGTGTTATGCAATTATTATTGTTAAGGATTTGGCATAAATACCCCTCAACCACCTGATCCATTGGACCGGTCTGATCTTATGTGATTTCTTGTTTGGGTGCCCAAAAGCACCCTTCTACTCTTTCAACTATTTCTATTTCACATTTCCTTATTTTTCTCTTGCATAAGATGTCCAGTGGATGTATTGCTTCTATTTGGGCCCATGCAATTCAAACTAAATCCAACATCAACTCTTACATTACCTAAGTTGTTTGGAGAGTCGTTTGAGTGCCTGAAGAGGCAATCTAAAATGAAAAGGAGCTCAAATTGGAATACATGAGCATGAAGATAATTGCCAATCAGATCCACCAAGGACCCATGTCCCAATATAAAGGAGGGAGAAGAACTCTTCCCTTACACATACAATGTTGTCATCAACACTTGCTAAGTGGTCTAGAGGAAAAATAACATATGAAATGTTATTTGGAAGGAAGACACCAAGATGAATGCTAGAAATGAAATAATATTAATGTCCGCGGTGGGCCAAAACAAGACCCAAGGGACTAATAGAAGGACAATAATGACTGCTAGCTAGTAGGCTAAAAAGCCCAACAAAGAAAAGAACTAAGATAAATACAAGACAAAAACCCGACAACCTGGTCAAAGAGAAAGGGAAAAGAAAAGGGAGAGCAAAGGGAGGGAGGGCTGTGATCCAAAAGAGAGGAGTGCACGCCAAGAACGGAGAGAGAGGAGGGGGGAGGGAGCAACCCAGGAGGGGCAAGCTCCAAGGACCCCCCAAAAACTAAACTCTCCTAACAATCGAGGTCAAAGTACTGGAGCTAGAGAAGTCCTTGATATGTCTCTGACCAGCGCTAGTTCAGAACCCTGACAAACTGTGTGTGTGTTGTCTAGTGACCCTGCTTTCGTCCGAACTGGATGATGTGGGGTGTTTCCGTCCAGAGTCACCTGGTCCATCGGAGCTAGTGAAGTATGTTGTGATGAGCCGATGTTGAGGAGGGTGAGATCCATCTGGAGGAGAACTTTTATGTCGTCGAAGCTGAGTTATCTCCCTAAGAAAGAGTGCGAGACACCGTTGGTCCGGGTATCTAAAGAAGGTAGAAACAGATTGAGAGTTGTCCCTGAAAAGGCAATGGAATCTACCCTAGATTTCATAATAAATGGGACAACAAAAAATAAAGTGATGAAGGGTTTCAACTTCACCCAAGGGGTAAAACAAGCAAATCCGCTCCTCCCTCGGAATATGGTGATCTGACTCAATCCGGAGTTGGTGAGAACACACCTTGAGTTGCCCAATAGTGATCCGAAGACTATGCATTGTGTGCTGCTAAAGATATTGTGGAGGAACTATTTTGCCCTCTTGTATCTGTAAGAAGTACTCATGGTAGAAAGACAACTTGGGGGAAAGAGGGGCAATAGGAGAGATCCAAGTGCATCTGGTGTACTGGAGACTAACATCCTTACGGATCTCGTGGAGCATCCTCTCCTTACTAAGCCGAGAGGGGGGGAAAACACCCAAAGAATAAGGAGGGCGCCTATCTATCCGTATCTAAATGCTGGCCAAGAGGGCAAAAACCTGAAAATACCAACTCCTTCGGCCTCCCCGAGAACTCGGAGAGAGTTCCATCGAGGAGCAAAGGGCGAGATAAGGATACCGCCTGCAACCCTCAGGGGGATCTCGGAAAGTACGGATCCTGTGAAGATAACCGAAAATCAAGTTGACAATCTCAAGCTGGAAAGGAGAAGGCCCAAACTCTGCCAGAATAATAGAGCGGGGGACTGTGCCCTTGCAATGAATGAATCGTCAAAGAAAGAGTGTCTGGACTCGTTCAACCCGTGACAACTCAGTCGGGCCAAGGCTAGGACCCCAAACCACTAACCCATGAGTAATAGTTGGTTTGACCAAGGCATCAAAAGTCCTCATCTTCACAGGTATATCCTGAAAATGTGCTTTGAAGCAATTCCTCTCTAGCAAAGACAAAGCTGCATATCCCTTACATGTCCGGGCCTAGGCGGTGGGTTTCATACTAAAAGTGGGACCGGTGAAAAGAACCCCCGAGTACGCATAAGAGGTGGTGATCTCGACCTCCTGACCTTTGAAAAAGAAGTGGAAATGAGTTAGAGCCTCTTTGGTAGTATTGAATACCATAACCTTGGTCTTAGAAAGATTCACCATCAACTGTCTCGAGTCACAAAAAGCAGCAAGCTTGTCTAGATGGCGCTGAAGCCCCTCAGGAGAAGAGGCCAAAAGAGCAACATCATCAGCAAAGAGGAGAATAGAAATCAGCACATAGTGAAAAAGGCAACCATCCTCTGCGTGAGAGTTCTCCTTAATAAAAGTCTCAAGCTCGTCGATAAAGATCCAAAAAAGTGTCGAGGAAAGGGGGCACCCCTGTTTCACTCCTATGGTGCTAAGAATATTTTCTGAAAGCCCTTGAGGGGAGCGAAACCGACCTTTCACAATCTCATATAGCCATGTAACCACTATCAAAAGTTGAACAAAGATGCCAACTGACCGTAGTCTCTCAAGAAGTAAATGTCGAGGCACCATGTCGAAGGCCTTCCTGAAATAACAAAGCAACAATAAACCTTCGAGGACCTGGAACGCGCCTCCTCAGTAATAGCTCTAAGGACTAGAATAGAGTGAGGAACCATTACCATTGCTATATTTGACAAGAAGACCACATTGGAAGTCTCCACAAGAAGGCCATCTAGGAGGAAGTATTATATATATTATATAATTTGATTTGTTTTATGAGAAGGAGATTAAACAGCCAAAGAAGAGGGATTCGTCCAAACTCTCAAATCTCAATATAAATTATTTCCTAGGCTAGAGCAGGCTCATGCATATCGAAAAGAAAGCCATCAATATATCTGTCAAAATGACAACAGCATCCCCCATGCCAGCAACACCAGCTGCCATATGGCCAACAAAAGCCCTGGCTTGACCAACTGCCAACTGACTAGCATCATCTAGCAGTTACTCTCAATGTTTGGCAGCACCAAACTTGAAGGGGATTTTAAAATATAACTGCACTAAACTAAGGCTTCTCACAATCAATGCATTGCTAGAGAGCAATGCTGTGGAAGGACACAGACCCTAATCTGCAGCAAGCATCATTGAAGATGTCATTTGCCTAATGACAGTCAAGAAATGGTGAAAGGAGTATTCACAAGATAACTCGAAGAATATTTATAGAGCAAACAAATCCTCAACTCTAGAAATGTTAGTTTGTCATAGTTAAAACCAAGAAACAAGCTTCAAATTTGACAACTGTAAAGCACAACTATCATGCCAAATTCTTATTGTAATAATACACATGTTCATATGTGCTACCATCTTCCATATATAACATCAAAAATACCAGTGCATAAACTCTTTCATAATGAATATGGCCATATATAACACATTCACCTGTTACACATACTCAAATACAGACATTAAGGAACTAATCTATGATTGAAATACACATACACATATTCATGTACCATGCTGGTGTATCTAGTGAAACACCAAGTAGCAATAAGCAGTCAACAGAAAGCATAAAAGCTCCACATGGCCTGAATCGGAATATTCATTTGAAATGGTAAAACACAAAATAGAAAAAAAAATAAAAAATAAAACTAGAAAGTGATACGTATATGAACTGCTTGATGATGGAAAAGCTGAATTGCCATAAGTAACCACACAAAAAAAATAAGAATTGAAATAGATATAAGTGTAATAGCATCAGTAATCACAAATATATAAAGTGTAAGTCAAACATTCCACTTGCTTTGAAGCAAATTTCAAAAAAGTGAAGATTATAGAAACAAAATCACCTGCTAGTGGATTTACACCAGCTTGTTTGTATAGTCTAGCAGTCTCAAGCTGAATCATTTCCTGCACGATAAATAGCTTGGTCAAATTATGCGGGGGCTCTCTTGATTCATCCCTTCAGATTGAAACCACGACCATAAAACATCATCACCCATAATTGTCTTACAAATGCTAATAATAAAAGTAAATTATAACCGTATCAGCATGTCTTTCAATCCAACCAATAAGAGAAATGAAACTATATGCTCCACTTCTTAAGATATGTAGCTACCTTATTTATTCGTGTGACTCCAGGAATTAAACAGGCAAGTGACCAAAACTAGGGATAAACAGGCAAGTGACCAAAACTAGGGATCTCATAACTCAAGTAAATGCATTTATGACTAAAACAACTTCTATAATTGTTTATTTCATCACAACCACATTCATACAGCGGCTATGATTCATCAACAACAGCAGTCAAATAAGTATATAAGTTTTTTTGAATTTAGCGAAAAACCCCTTGCGGGGCCGCCTTGGTCTGAAAAAACCACGACCAGGGGGTTCTACACAGTCAAAATTCACCCAGGAGTCGCACCCGGCCCTGACCGCACCAGCGTGATCAACTGGATTTTTGGCACCCGCTGTGTGTATGGTAGGGTGGAGATTCGAACCAGGCACCTCCCTTGGAGGATTGCCCTACCCTCTCCAACTCACCTAAAGCACGTGGGTCAAATAAATATAGAAGATAAACTGGTCAAAAGCAACTAATTGACAGTATAACAGAGTCAAATTTCTAATTTTCAATGCTCAAGTAGCAACCTACGAAGTCAGAAATGCATTTTCTGTCGAATGTTGTAGAATTCAGGTTCATGCGGTGTAATGTTCAGAAAACACAGCAGATTGGGCAATCTAATAGCTTATCATTTGTCAACACTGCACATTTGATCAACTTAACAACATATCCTACCAACAATGATCAAACAGTCAGAAGGATACTTGATAAACTCTGCGCTAGTATGTTCATTTGAGTACATATTCTGCTATAAATAATACTATTATCTCCTTAGTGCCCTTTTCTATCCCCTACCCATTTCACTGCCCCATGTGTGAATTAAAAGCTTCATGATCCGATCAATTAGGTTAGAATGAAGCTAATCCCAGGCTTTCCAAGCATTAATAGATAGAGACTTGGTTTCTAGGTCATGGTAGTCAGCAGTATTAATTGTTTAAATCATATGATTTAATGCTAAATCATCCCTATCAGGAAGGTAACGAATAAAAGATGGATGAAGAAGCCATTTTTTAAGGTCTGAATATTCATGTGACACACACCATTGGAAATGTTTAGATGCACACTTTTACATCAAACAGTATAGATAGGAAGGGTGATTTTACTTTATTAAAGGCTTTAAAGAAGCATCACCAAAGGCTTTAAGCTATTCTGCCCTCAGTTGTATGTGCACTCTACTCTTATTTGAATTTAATAGCTTTCTTACGTTCATAAATATGTTATTGCATTGGTTTAGAATCCTGAAGGTGCACAATAGACAGCTGTTCTCGTTTTAGAGCTTCTTGTAAACACAGCCCTTGTGCAGATTTACGTGGCTGCGACTGACTGGCAGAAAACAAATAAGTTGTTGTGCATCTGTATATAAGATATTGATATGTAGTCAGTCTCAACATAATTAAGTCAGCTTAACATAGAGGATAGTGCAACAGTCTTCTCTGGTATAAAAGAGACAAGTTCATGTACCAGGGGGAATGACAAGAAGATGATCATTCTTGGGATAACTCTAGCAATTTTAGACCATCTCAATGAAATTGTGCTTCATAGTCATCTCTGTTCTATTAGTTTTATACTCTTCAGCACATCAGGGAGCTGGGAGGGGAAGTGGAAGAAGTGTCCAACTTTCTGCTTATTGGAAACAAAAACCAAAATTTCACCAGTTACATACTGCATGGACAGCAATGCCCAAGAGAGACATATGTCCTTAAGTGCTATTCTTTCAATTGACTTCACCAGTGGATAGATAGCACCACGGATCACCTGACAACAAGTTGGACAGTGGAGAACCAAACATCCAAACTGAGACCAACACAACATCATCATGGGTGTAGCACGTCGATTATAACTATATGCACTCTCCCTAATTGTATATGAGTTAAAATTAGTGTCTTCTACATCTTACATACAGTGGCGATTATTTCCTTGTTTGAGTAAATTGTCCAGAGAAAGTAAGGCTTCCAAGTTATGCCACCTGTGTGAGATATTGACAAAAAGAGAAAGGGAGACAATGTTGTTCCTATTCCAGCATTAAATCTTGCTTCAACAATCATGATCGCAAAAAGCCAGTAGTTCCTTCTAGTCATATACATAGGCAACATGAGGAGAAAACCATCAACGGTCTTCTTTTTTTGCTTATGAACAAAATCTCTCGCTGGTCGTACTGACCTTCACAATTTCTCTGATGGCACAAGTTGAAGCATAAACTCCCAAGCATGAAAGATAGAAATCCACATTGCTATTTCTTTATTGGAATTCATTCTTTTCTTTTTTTTTCAGTACGTTGTACTGATGGAAGATGGCGCCAATGTTTCCTTGTTGAACCAAAGATTGGATAGGTACATAACTGGCAGTATACTGACTGCACTGAACATCCAGCAGTCTTCTTGTCAGTTTCACCTTGGCACATGCCATGTGTTTTCAAGTGCTCTCGTAGGGGGGAGTGTAACATGGTATCCACTATACATATACATTTGTTCTTGTGTCTTGAAGTGTGGATGGAGATAAAAATGAAATTTGGTTGGATCATTTCTCTAAGCATTGAATTCTGCTTCAAGACAATGAAACACAGAAGCAAGGAAGGAGATTCAATGTCTGTGATTAATATCATTTCTTACAAAATCCTTCCCAAGTTGGTGCACTGACGGGGGAATATAATAATGGCATTATTTGTAAAACTGGTGGCAGCAGAGAAAAGAAGGACAGATATGCCAAAGTCCTCCAATTAGTGTCAAGAAAGTGCAAGGCAACTGGAATAATAGAGATGAAGTCCAAAATCCATAAACTTCAACCTCAAAAAAAAAATAGAAATTCCTATCTTAAACTAGCTCCTAATGAACATGAGGATTCACCTCAAGAGAACAGGGAAGTTGATGTTATCTCAAAGAAAACCTGAAGACCCTTCATGTTTTTTCTTCTCAAGCTGCACCACTAAGCTCTGATTGTTTAAGCAAGGCCAAAAACATTTTGAGTGATGGGAAACTGATAGCAGCCATCAATGAACTTAATCTCAATGTTAGCCGGTACCTTGAGGCACTCGGGCAGAGATAGCAGCAAACCACCAAGCTACAATGCAGCCATTGAGCCATATCCTCAACTGCATCCACTACAGAAGATGCAGAAACATGGGCGTGGCTACAGATAAGCTGCAGAGAATCAATATTGATGTGGAGAACTTGGGAGATGTGCTAAGAAAGATTTGTGCATCTACTATGGAGTTGAAAATGTTAATTTAGTGGTAAAAGAACACGAGAAAATTATTTAAGCATATTTGTAAAATATAAGAGATATTAGGGATGTTTAGAGTAGAGGTGGAGAGGTTATATATATAGCAGTGAAAATGTCCCTATGTAAGGATATAAACCTTCAAGATGCAGCAAAAAATATAGACTCACACCCCTTATTCAGGTTATGCTAATGTCACTACAAGCCCTCCCTTCCAAAATGTGCATGTTTATTAATAAACATCTGATATTCCCCCACAGTTCTTTCTTCTGGAAATTTCTTTCTTCCCCTCCATTGAATCATAAGCTTAGTTAACAATTGAAATATCAAAGTGTTGTATGTGTTTCAAAAACACCTTCAAGCTTCAAAACAAAGGATCTTTCACCAAGATAAACAGCTCTGTTTGAAGTAGAGAATGGGTTTCCAACTAGTTTTTGAAACAAGAGACATGCAACATCATGAATTTAACCCTTCTTTCCTATGTGATATGGTCAATACTAAAATGGTACTTTGGAGATAGTTTTCAATTTTTAGTGCTCTCTTTTAACAATGTTTGTTTGTAAGGGTGTAAATATACATAAATCCAATCTCCTTCCTAAATATCATGTTCTCATTGAGGTTGATCTGCTTGTTTCATTTTAGTTTTTCCATGTTCAAGATTATCTTTTACAGTTCAAACAATTGTTTGGGATTCTTTGAGGAAATACCGTACAAATCCTTGATATGTGGAGGCTCACACCCACATAAAGCACGGAAAGGAGTCATTTTCGAATATGTATGATAGGTGGTGTAATACCACCAATGAACCAAATATAGACATTTGGTTCATGGATGTTTATCTGAGGTAAGTAGCATGTTCAAAACATTTGTGAACCTTATCTGTTGAGGATGATATGCAAAACTCATTGACAATATCCTTGTTTGTTTACCCTATTCCTTCAAGAAGTACTTGTAAATAGTGGGTTGCATTTGCTAATGATAATTTTCAAAAAATCCATGAAGCTCATATACATTTTTTACACAAGCTTCCACCATATCCGTAATTGAACAAAGGCTTTTCATGGCAATAAAATGAGTAATCTCGAGCAACCACTATGAAAGCCATATTATAACCATCAGAAATAGCTAATCCATCAAACTTATCTGCTGAAACCGCCTCTCATTTCTGCTAAGGAACACTAGGGTTGAAGCAGTCCTTACTATTGTACTCACTAACTCTTGTGATGTTTGCAAGCACTACATTCCAAAACATGTTTCTATACATCTTTTTCCATAAGCTTCCAATAGAAATATTGGAGGACATTATAATATGTTTTGGAAAATCCAACATGACCTGATCTTAGATAATCGTGACTATCTTCCACATCCTTTTTTTATCAAGTTCGAGTTTGGCAGTAAATAGATTCAACTTTTGATCCATAAAATATCGTTTCTCCAAGTGAATTGAGAACACTTCTTACTATTGATGATATTTTCCAACAGTCCTCACTTTTTACATAATCAACTTGTATGTCTTTAACCCAATATGGAATGATTACAGAAATCGCAAAATAGCAGCTTCTTCATCTTGACCCACACTATCATAATCAATTTCAAACAAAAATTTAAAATCAAAAAAATATTACCTCCACTTTTTAGATATATGCATCAGTACCAATATTTCTTTATAATAAATCAATCTCACTCTCCCAGAGTTTAAAATCCCATCTTTCAAAAGTGATAGGTGCTGGAAAAATTTAAGTGGCCAACAAGACTTCCTTTAAATTTTGAAAACTTTGGTTTGCTTCAACATATATTGAAATGGAGGCCTTTTTTAAAAAATCTAATAATGAAATATCCATCTAAGCATAATTTTTAATGAATCCTCAGTAGTATCCGAATTGTCTCAAGAAACCTTGCTTAGATGTTATTCTCATGATAGGCCATTCAGCTCTAGCTTTTACTTTTGCAGGATGAACCAAGTAATCAATATCCTCTTCTCTAAAACTCTACCACTTCCTATTGTAATTTGCTATTTTGGTGAATTCATTGACCTATTTTGGCCACCTGTGGATATTAAAATAATTTCATTTCAATTCTATGACTACAGCTACATTTGGGAGTTTTTTTTTTTTTTTTTTAATTTGGCATAATATTTATTTTATTCCCAAATTGATAGAATCTTATCTACATGCTGAGAAAGATCCTTCCATGTTTCACTGTATTTTAAAAATATCATTGAAGAAAAGTAAAATAAATTTCTATAAATCCGAGTGAAAAATTTGTATTCACTGCAAATTCAAAGATTGCTAGGGAATTAGTTAAGCAAAAAGGCATAAATCTGGATTCATAATAACCTTCATGACTTATAAATGTTGTTTTGGAAATATCCTCAAGCATCTAATTTGATAATAACCCGATCGAAGATCAAGTGCAGTTAAAAAATAAATAATAAATAAAAAACAACAAACTTAGCACCATGTAGCTTATCCAATTATTATTGAATCCTCGGAAATCAATATATAGACAACAGGCAATCAAATGGCATGAGTTCAAGTGGTTAAAAATATGGACTTCAAAGGTGGAGACCAAGGTTCAAATCTTGCCAGGCGATATATGCATAAGTGCCAAAGTGTTATTGTATTAATACCACTATGTGGTTGGTTGAAACATCGTGAAAACATGATCAATGATATAATACAGGTGGGAACAGTTTCAATCCCATATAAAATATATATATACAAAAAATAAAAGATACCATCTTTTTTTTAAAACTAGAATAACCATTCATCAGTAAAGACTTAGAAAGCAAAGCATTAAACCCTTTTGAAATATACTTCTATCCTTTACATTTGAACTTGAAAATTTGTTGCTCTAAACTACCTTTGAAAAATCTGAAAAGGTTAATTAACTAGTCAAGTCCTAGGACTACACAAACTGCTAATGAAATTGCATAGATATTGCTTTGGGTTTATGATTCTTTATATGTAGATCCACTTAATGACCCTCAGCCTTGCATGCTATATGATCATTATCTAGAATTGCGACTTCAAACACTTTAGTTGGAGAGCTGAACGAGTTCACTTGTTTACCATTAAACAAATTTATAAAGTTGTATGTACTACACAAATCAATTAAAAAAAAACTTTTTTTTGTTTTTAATATAGTATTGGAATTTCAAAGTTTGTGAATATATAATACTATTTATTACTACATCAAATGGCATGAGCTCAAGTGGTTAAATACATTGATTTTCATGGCAGAAACCCAAGTTCAAATCTTACCAAGCGATATATGAATAATTGCCAATATGTTCTCGTAATAACACAATGTGGTTTGTTGAAATAGCGTGGTCATGATGTAATACGGCTGAGACCCGTTTCAGTCCCATATAACCAATTAAAAAATACTAGTTATTTTTACTATTAAGATTGTTGGCTATTTTTTTGGCCAACTTGATTCGAAGCTTTGGTTGATTAGCCTTACTTCCTATTTGGTTCCCACTTTTGTGATGCTTGCCTAATGTTCCTCAAATTAATACACATCCAGTTGCCAATCCCGTGCCAAACTCCCATCCAATGCACCACCCTATAGCTCTTCCCATGTTGGACTTATAGAAATGGAATACAACACACTACAATACAATTTCATTACCACTTATATAAATAAAATAGACAATGGGAATAAGTTACAAATATAAATGTATACGCTGTGCACATAGCACCTATCATGCAAAGCAACTATTTGCAATACATCATACTTTGACCCACAATCTACCAACAAGCAACTCTAGCCAAAAATACACTTCGGCCAACAACAACAAGCACTCTCACTCCTTCCTTTGTATCTCTCACATAGAGGCGTACTTATAGGTACAACAAGACCATTTGGCGATTGGTAACTACCCAACTACCATTGAACTACTTGCATACATATAAACATTAAAAATACCCCATTACATTACTTTATAATAAACACTTTCGCACGTGCACAATACAAATGTATACACTGAGCACACATGTATCCTGCAAAGCAACTATTTGGAATACATCATACTTTGACAAGCAATCTACCAACAAGCAACTCTAGCCAACAATACACGCCAGCCAACAACAACAAGCACTCTCACTCCTTCCCTCGTATCTCTCACATAGAGGCATACATATAGGTACAACTAGACCGATTGGTGGTTGACAACTACCCAACTACCATCCAACTACTTGCATACATATAAACACTAAAAATACCCCATTACATTACATTGTAATAAACCCTTTGTCACGTGTGCAATACAAATGTATATAGTGAGCACATAGCATGTATCCTACAAAGCAATTATTTGCATCATACTTCGATGAACAATCTACCAACAAGCAACTCTCGCCAACAATACACTTCAGCCAACAACAATAAGCACTCTCACTCCTTCCCTCATACCTCCCACATAGATAAGTATTTATAGGTACGACAAGACCGATTGGCAGTTGGCGACTACCCAACTACTACCAAACTATCCGTATACATATAAACATTAAAACAACCCCATCACATTACATTATAACAAACACTTTGGCACTTGCACATTATTACAAACACTTTGCCATGCACACATTACTACAAACACTTCGTCACCTACATACACAACACTACATGACAAGTTATTACAAACATTTTGTGTGCACACCTTTGCACATATACATTCATACGCTCGATCATGCATCCATGCAAACATATCAAATCGTCTGCCAATAGTACTCCCACCCCATGCACCATTAGATGCACTGTCCACGTCTTTCTCAGGGCCTTTGGCATGTCATTCTCATAATTCTATTTTAGCATTATGATTTTTTATCATTGTCTAAGAGTGCCAACCTTTCCAGTCAAATCAGGTTTGGACTTGTAGCAGTCCAACTACTATAATTACACTCATAAAGAAATCAATCGTGCAAAAGGACGAGACTGAAATTGAGGCAATTCCAGTTACCAATAGTGTCAGAATGACAATTTTCAGCGAAGGAGAAAGAATGTCAAAATCCCAATATTTGACTTGGTCATGAAAGGTGCAAATAGCACTTCAACCATAGGTGAGAATAGCACTATAATAAAGTCATTCCAACTAGTCCAAAATTTGCCTAAGGAGAGCTGTTAATCGCACTTTAATGAAAGGTGTGAATCACTCTTAAAGCCAAGGTGTGAATTGCACTCTAAGCCAACTCCTCAAAAACAGCTTTGACAAGGCAAGATTTGAGAACGCATAACTCCATCACCCAGGATCGGTTTAACTCGAAATTTTGAGGGTTTGTTTTTAACATCATGAAAAAGCTATAGAATGAATTTGGGACCAAAATGACATGATTTGACACTCCAAACAAGCAGTTGAACAGGACTGAACGCTCCCAAGAAGCAGGTTGTATTTTGGCCATTACTTAGTCATCAGGTAACATTTTTTAGGGGTTCAAATTGGAGGTAAAACTTATACTACTTTGGTCAAATTTCACCCCAATATTCATCCCTTTGATGAGTAAATTGCACAAAACATGCTTTTCAATGTTTTGGACATAACTGGATCGAAATTGGTCAAAACATGATGAAAATTGGACTTAAGCATAAAATTTCAAGTCAAAATTTGTCTGTTCAGTTAAAGAATCACACTAAAAAGATACTCAACAAAGGGAAAGTGTGATTCTCTCCTCATTCTCTCCTAAGTATAAGGAGTGATTTGCTCCTAAGGATAGGTGTGATTTGATCCTAAGGATAAGATGTGATTTGCTCTTAAGTCTGTAAAACGAAAATGGCGTGTTTGGTATGGAACACAAGAAAACGGCCTAGAAAGTGATTTATTCCCCTCCAAATGATGCTAGTGGTTGTTAAAGTGCAAATGGAGGAACTTTTGGTGTCATATTTGGCTGGTTGGGCGATCATTTATCATTTATCTTTTAGATTATGTTAAATCATGCTTTACTAGAGTTAGGATTTACTTTACTACAATTAGAAGTAGAGTTACTTTCTTTTGCTATAAATTAAGCGCTAAGAGCTCATTTGTAGAGGTCCTTTTGGCATTTCCAAAATAATAGAGCTACTCTTTGTGATCAGATTTGTACTTATTATTTTGAACTGCAATTCATGAGATAGACTATGCATAGCATTTATGGATCAATTGTGTCTTTCACCTTTTTATTCATGAACATGTAGTACTTATGGCTCCGCCCTCTTGTCCCTTGTTAGTCCTCTCAATGCGCTTTATTGCAAGTGGATCGAGGTCTAATGCACTAAGGCTATCTGGTCACTTTGGATATTACGATTGGATCACACACTAATCTCAATACAGTAGCATGGTTGTATTTATTTCCTTTCCTTGCATTTACTTTCCTCTCTCACATGCCTTTACCCTCAATTGATTAAATTAAATTAAATTAGTTATATTAGTAGGAAATCAGCCCAAATCCAGAGAGTGGGAGGATTTTATCCCTCTCTTTCAATGTTGAACTATGATCTTGTGGGCACATAAGAAGATTGGGCATTTTTGTAGACCAATAGTATTGTTGGTCTGCAGGTCTAGGGTGCATTGCCACACCAAGTCCTTCCCAGGTGGCGGATCCGTGGCCAACAGGAAGGGATGCCCCCCGTGCCGATCTCCGGAGAAGGCCAGATCCTTTCCTAACCTACTTGGGGGGTTTTAGATAAGGGTGCAGAAAAGAGATTAAAAAGGTGAAGGGAACTGGAAAGAGATTGAAAAATATAAGGGAATAAGAAAGAGATGTAAATATCATGCGTTTCGAGTGGGGGGAGAATAAGCAGTACGATCGCAAATTTGCATCCGAACCAACAACAATTAAAACAAGCATGTAACAGAAATTGCAACTGCGATTCTATCCAATGTATCCTTCTGTTTTGTATTCCAGATCCAAATAATCACCAATGCTCAAATCCAGGATTTAGAATTCAAACAGACAAAAATATAAATGGACATGAAGCAGAAATACTAGCAGAAGGCAGCATAAAAGACAGAGACAAGAAGCAGAGCCAAGGATGCTTTGAATTAATTAGAAGGTGATCCGTCACAGCAGAGTCCTCTAGCAATATGTCCCCCCTCCACCCTTGTACAATGAAATGAGACTGCTATTTATAGCGCAATTCCCCCCCACCCCCCCCCGATCACATTTTGGGCACAAAATTCCAGACCTAACAAAAGCTGACAAAAGCGGCTGATGTTGACCTCTGCGAGTAAAGAATGTACTTGCAGCAAGGTCCTCCTGGAAACGTGGCAGCTCCGTGGAAATCCGGTAGGTGGGAAGTTGAGTCAGTTTGAATGGGGGCAGATGCGGTACAATCTGTCAGTTCACGCTCATTTGTCCGATACCCTGGCGGCACACCATCTGTCACATCTTTGACTCAAATCTCGAGGCTGGACACCTGTCAACATCTGATGGAGGGAGAAGAAATCGTCTTTAAGCTCAGCCTTTGTATGAGCGCAATCGAGCGGATGAGCGCAGTCGGGGGGATAAGTGCAGTCGGGCAGAGCAGCGCAGTCGGGCGGGGCCCGACACTTTTGCGCACAAATGGATGAGCGCAGTCGGGCGGGGCCCGACACTTAGAATATTTTTGGTTGCTTCTTCCTGTCTTTCTGCCCTATTGCGCACAAATGGATGAGCGCAGTCGGGAGGATGAGCGCAGTCGGGCGGGGCCCGACACTTGAAATATTTTTGGTTGCTTCTTCCTGTCTTTCTGCCCTATTGCGCACAAATGGATGAGCGCAGTCGGGAGGATGAGCGCAGTCGGGCGGGGCCCGACACTTGAAATATTTTTGGTTGCTTCTTCCTGTCTTTCTGCCCTATTGCGCACAAATGGATGAGCACAGTCGGGAGGATGAGCGCAATCGGGAGGATGAGCGCAGTCGGGCGGGGCCTGACACTTAGTCAATTTTCTGGCCCGAAATTGAGCTTCCTGATCCTGCTTCCCGGGGCCATAACTTTTGATCCGGTGGCCCTATCGCCTATTATAATATAACGTTGGAAAGCTAGCGAAAAGATCTGCAATGATAAAATATCCAAAGCTTATTTCATCCATTTTATCGCCCCCGTTTATGGCCCGCCAAAACCCGAACACCTCCGCATGCTCTTTGCCTCTTTAAAGCTCCATACTTAGGCCAAAGTTTATCAAAAAATAATGTGGCAAAAATGCCAACATTCCTGGCGGCTCGCGGGGCATTGAGCTCGCCTCAATGTGAGGACCCAGGCCTTTATCCATTGGGCAACAGAGTCACCCTCGTCGTCCTCTTGATACTCACTACCGGCAGCAACCTCTTTCTCAAACCCTTGGCACCCATGGCCCTCTTTGGCGCACTAAAAAAAACTGCACAAACTAAACTAAGAAAACAATTGAAACTTTGCTTATTAGCCGGCTTATTTATATTATTTACACAAAAGTTTGCGGCATGATTGGCATGCCGCCAACACAAATCTAGCTTTGGTTGCCTATCCGGTGAACCTGCAGTGTCCGGACCAGATCTGATTGTACTTCAGTTGATCTTTGAAGTCCAGCTGGCCTCCCAAAGTTTGTCAGGTCGCGAACATGGTGCAATGTGTCAGGTTATCATTCATGTCGGTACCCATACAATTGATGAACAATGTGTCAAGGAGATTTGCCATACAGGAGCCCTCTTCGGGTACCGGTTGGGGTGATGGTTGGAGCCAATACCACCACTCTAGAGAGTCCACCACCTGTGGGCTCTCGAGCACAAGTTCCTCCAACTCCTTGATGCGATAGCAGGAGCTTTCCGGCGATAGGCCTTTTGCCGGCGTCTCCTCAGGATCAACCTCCTGGTGAGACATGCCTATTGGGCTTTGGCTGAATGCTTGCGTGCTATGCCCTGGGACACAAAAAAGGTGCAAAAATGTGCCCTCTTTGTGTTCAGAATTTGCCACTGGATTTTGTTCCTCCTCTTGGCCCGTCTCCCGATGGAAACTGCAAGCAACCATATTATTCATCATTTGGCCGGTGTTTGCATATTCCCACTGTTGACTTTGGACAAGATCTTCCTCTCGAGCTCCACACAGTTGCATTCTAGGGCTTTGCATAGTATGAGGGATTTGCCTTGGTGATTTTGCCAGATGAAGGCAAGCCGAGAGATTCACCAACTCGGGCTTCCATATTTTAGCTCGGTCGAGTCGCCGAGTGATTTTGCCGGATGAAGGCAAGCCAGAGATTCACCAAACTCGGGTTTCCTGAAAATATGGAGACTGTAGGTGAACATTCATTTCTCCGCTTGTGAGGTCAAGGCTGCTCACCAAACCTTGATTCCTCCGGGGTGTCTTCTATTAGCTTAAAAAAAAGGGCGCCTACGATCAATAAATCTGGATCTTCAGCTCAGTCAGAGTCGCCAGGTGATTTTTCCAAATGAAGGCAAGTCAAAGATTCACCAAACTCGAGCTTCCTGAAAATATGGAGACTGTAGGTGAACATTCATTTCTCCGCTTGTGAGGTCAAGGCTGCTCACCAAACCTTGATTCCTCCGGGGTGTCTTCTATTAGCTTAAAAAAAGGGCGCTTGCGATCAAGAAATCTGGATCTTCAACTCAATCAGAGTCGCCAGGTGATTTTGCCAGATGAAGGCAAGCCAGAGATTCACCAAACTCAGGCTTCCTGAAAATATGGAGACTGTTTGTCCCATCGGGCATGCCAGAAACTTTTGGCCACGGATCCGCCACCTGGGAAGGACTTGGTGTGTCAATGCGCCCTAGACCGGCAGACCAACATTGAAAGGTCGGGAGGAAGGGATGCCCCCCATGCCGATCTCCGGAGAAGGTCGGCTCCTTTCCTAACCTACTTGGGGGTTTTAGATAAGGGTGCAGGAAAGAGATTAAAAAGGTGAAGGGAACTGGAAAGAGATTGAAAAAGATAAGGGAACAGGAAAGACATGTAAATATCATGTGTTTCGGGTGGGGGGAGAACAAACAGCACGATCGCAAATTTGCATCCGAACCAACAACAATTAAAACAAAGCATGTAACAGAAATTGCAAGCTGCGATTCTATCCTATGTATCCTTCCGTTTTGTATTCCGGATCCAAAAAATCACCAATGCTCAAATCCAGGATTCAGAATTCAAACAGAGCGAAATATAAATGGACATGAAACGTAAATACTTGCAGAAGGCAGCATAAAAGACAGAGACAAGAAACAGAGCCAAGGATGCTTTGAATTAATTAGAAGGTGATCCGTCACAGCAGAGTCCTCTAGCAATATGTCCCCCCTCCACCCTTGTACAATGAAATGAGGCTGCTATTTATAGCGCAATTCCCCCCCCGATTACATTTTGGGCACAGAATCCCAGACCTGACAAAAGCTGCAAAAGCTGACAAAAGCGGCTGATGTTGACCTCTGCGGGTAAAGAATGTACTTGCAGAAAGGTCCTCCTGAAAACGTGGCAGCTCCGTGGAAATCCGGTAGGTGGGAAGTTGAGTCAGTTTGAATGGGGGCATATGCGGTACAATCTGTCAGTTCACGCTCATTTTTCCGGTACCTTGGCGGCACACCTTCTATCACATCTTTGACTTGAACCTCGAGGCTGGACACCTGTCAGCATCTGATGGAGGTGGAAGAAATCATCTTTAAGCTTGGCCTTTGTATGAGTGCAATCAGGGGGATGAGCGCAGTCGGGGGGATGAGCGCAGTCGGGCGGAGCAGCGCAGTCGGGCGGGGCCCAACACTTAGAATATTTTTGGCTGCTTCTTCCTGTCTTTTTGCCCTATAGAATATTTTTGGCTGCTTCTTCCTGTCTTTTTGCCCTATAGAATATTTTTGGCTGCTTCTTCCTGTCTTTTTGCCCTATTGCGCACAAATGGATGAGCGTAGTCGGGAGGATGAGCGCAGTCGGGCGGGGCCCGACACTTAGAATATTTTTGGCTGCTTCTTCCTGTCTTTCTGCCCTATTGCGCACAAATGGATGAGCGCAGTCGGGAGGATGAGCGCAGTCGGGCGGGGCCCGACACTTAGAATATTTTTGGCTGCTTCTTCCTGTCTTTCTGCCCTATTGCGCACAAATGGATGAGCGCAGTCGGGAGGATGAGTGCAGTCGGGCGGGGCTCGACACTTAGAATATTTTTGGCTGCTTCTTCCTGTCTTTCTGCCCTATTGCGCACAAATGGATGAGCGCAGTCGAGAGGATGAGCGCAGTCGGGCAGGGCCCAACACTTCGAATATTTTTGGCTGCTTTTTCCTGTCTTTCTGCCCTATTGCGCACAAATGTATGAGCGCAATCGGGACGATGAGCGCAGTCGGGCGAGGCCCGACACTTAGAATATTTTTGGCGGCTGCTTCTTGTCTTTCTGCCCTATTGCGCACAAATGGATGAGCGCAGTCGGGAGGATAAGCGCAGTCGGGCGGGGCCCGACACTTAGTCAATTTTCTGGCCCGAAATTGAGCTTCCTGATCCTGCTTCCCGGGGCCATAACTTTTGATCTGCTAGCCCGATCGCCTATTATATTATATCGTCGGAAAGCTAGCGAAAAAATCTGCAATGATAAAATATCCAAAGCTTATTTCATCCATTTTATCGCCCCCGTTTATGGCCCGCGAAAACCCGAACACCTCCGCATGCTCTTTGCCGCTTTAAAGCTCCATACTTAGGCCAAAGTTTATCAAAAAATAATGTGGCAAAAATGCCAACAAGTATTATATGCACTTTTCTCCTTATCAAAGAAGAAATCTTAAAACTCATCTTCACTTGGCCCTTCGCCAATGTCAACAAAGACGTTTAAAACCACTTTCTCATTCTTGCTCATCTTCCACCCATTAAGGAACAAAGAATCCCCTTCTATACTTCCTATCAAGGAAGGGGCAAAGCACCTTGCACGCCTCGACTACTGATGCACCAAAAGTTCTCATTTATTTACATTTATGAGGGCACTATACTGGTATAATTAACAATAGAGATGTATTTTTGTATAACTATTGCCAGTGTTACCGGTTCGACCCCCTGGACCCCCGTATCCGGGTATGGAATGTGTCCGTTACGGAATCGGGTCCGGCTCATCTCCGGGTCCGTCCAGGATTCTGCCTGGGGGACCCGAATACGCTGTGACCCGGGCATATCCGGGTCTCCCAGGCGAACCCTGGACGGACCCGGAGACGAATCCTGGAACCAATTCGCTTGTGGAACCAAGATATTGACAAGGGCAGGGAGGATTTTAAAGCCTTCGCAAACGTGTGCTTTTCAACATTTGGGGACCGTGTCAAGTCGTGGCTAACCGTAAACGAACCGCTCTACCACTCAACGTATGGTTATGATTTAGGAATCCATGCTCCAGGCCGTTGTTCACCTCCATTTGGGAAATGCCCGGCGGGAAATTCTTCAACAGAGCCCTATATCGTAGCCCACAATCTGCTCCTTGCGCATAGTGCTGCCGTCAAATTGTACAGATCCACATACCAGGTACGGTAGGTAAATAGAAATTTCAGTTGGAACAAGAAACTAACCTTCGTTCGTGTACATGCATAAAATATATTAAATGGCTACTGCAACTGCAGGCGAAGCAAAAGGGTTCCATAGGCATAGCGCTTGTGGCAACGTGGATGCATTTTGTGTCGTTGGTGTTTAAGCAGACCAACGATTATTTATAATTAAATGTACATTTAATTTTAACATTAATAAAATTATAATTTATTTAATTATTATGAATTTTATAAATAAATTAAAAATTATTAATTATAATATTTAAATAATTATTATGAATTTTATAAATAAATTAAAAATTATTAATTATAATATTTAAATTATAATATATAATAATATATTTCGATGATAATATGTTTTTTAATTATAATTGAACTTAGATAGATCTCATTGTGTAATTTTCTTATTTTAGTTTTTTTTAGCTATATTTCTATTTGTTTATAATTTTTTTTAACTTTTAAAATAAAGTATAAATTATATTTTATAAATAAAAATAATTAATAAATACTTGAAAATTTGCACCTGGGGGTGCAGCACAACGATTCGGGCTTTGGCTCTTCTTCGGGAGGTCCAAGGTTCAAACCACGGCGTGGGCAAGTGTGTGAGGGGGTGGGTGTGTGGTGGCTTTGTGTTAAATTCCCTATTGATAAGTATACCTCTCAACTTTAGGAGGGGTCATGGTTGGGGGGAGACTACTCAGCCCTGTAAGTCGGTCATAGGGGTTTCTCACAATAACCAAATCAAAAAAATAAAAAAATACTTGAAAATTTATATATATTTATCAATTTTTGTACGGTCGAACCCAAAACGAACCCAAGACAAAAAAAAAATTGTCGTACCAACGAACCCGAAACCGAATCCAAAACGAACCGGTAACATTGACTATTGCGTATGATTCATGATAAAATGCAGTATTTATACTTGATCGGTGTTTTTAGCTGAATGTGTGTGTAGCTACAGGTTTTCGCTCATTCTTTTGTAATTTCGAGTCAAGGCCCTATACGAACCTGGCATTACACGCGTGAATTATTATTTCGAAGGAATGAAGATGCTATAAAGGTGATTTCAACAAATGTAGGAGGCGCCTATGTCCTGCCCAAAGTAGGGTGCCTACTTTCCACAAGGAAGAGGCGCCTACACCTCGAGCATAGGAAGGTGCCTACACCCCGAGCATAGGAAGACGCCTACGCCCCAAGTTTAGCTAAAGCACCTACTCCCCATAAGGAAACGCACCTACACCCTAAGTTCAAGAAGGCATCTACATCCCGTTGACTGAGGAAGCCATCTACACTCTACCAAGAGTATAGCGCCTACATCCCGCGGAGTTTAGCACATGTGCGCACGCAGCTAAAAGTTATGGCGCCTACATCCCGCGGAGTTTAGCACATGTGCGCACGCAGCTAAAAGTTATGGCGCCTACATCCCAACTACAGGATGTTGACCGTTGACCATGCGATTTCTAGGAAAATGACGGAAGCAGTTTTACATTTTAGAGATGCGTCGTTCTCAAACGTGGACGCTCGATTTCACAGAACGAATCCCTATCTTTGGCGAAGGATGTAGTTGCACTCATAGTCGTTATACCAAAACAAACGCGTAAGATTTATATAGATTTTTCTATTGCATGTTGTTGTAACAGGTGTTGCCTGCGAGTTGTATCAAATGCAAAGCAACCCTAGAAGAAAAATCCTTAATCGTTGAATGTATTTTTATTTTATGGATGCACTGTAATTATTTTTCATCAATCAAAAGCTCGAGAGGTTCAGTGGATTAAGAGGGTGTTCATTAGCATCTAGTCGGGCGGATCATCTGCGGGAGCTCGGGCCAACTCCAGGTAATAATCCTCCCATGTTTCTTTTATTTTTTTATTTCTAGTTTCGTGTGGATGTGTTTTATTTATTTAAGTGTGCAGTTTATTTCTTTTCCACATGCAATTTATTTATTTCCATAAATTTGATTCAGTTTTTATTTCACTTATTTTAATCTGCGAGTGTGATTAGTTACGTGTTTTATCTGCGTACATTTATTTTCCTGCATTGTTATTTGCTTTAATTTAAATCTTTAAATTTTTCTGAGTTTGGTTGAATTAAAATCATACGGAAAAACATTTCCCAACCAAACCGTCAGGCGTAGAGGAACTCGTCCCCCATACTACAAGCATATACTTGCATTGGTACTCACAAGCTTACAATCCCCTGGATTGACATAAGTAGACAGGACTTGACCAACTTCGAAAACACCGTTTTCGCCTGTCATTTTGGCACCGTTGTTGGGGAATGCCAAAACTATAGTGTTAGGATCCACAAGTCAGTCAGCCTAAAAGTGCACGTTCAGACTACCTTACCCGTAGATCCCCTACCTGAGAATGCATGAGTCCACCAAGACCAAGAGGACCTGATGGACATTTTATTAGAAGAATAGAAATTACCTCGGAATCACCAGTACAGGCTATTCCAAAAATACCTTCAGAAGAGTCCGAAACATTCCCCGAAGAACAATCCCTTCCACCTAAGTCACCCTGGCACAATAATTAGCTATACAAAATAGCCAGTGGATCAAACCACAACCATAGCCAGTTTGAAGATTTATTGAATACCCATAGGTGGAAAGCACTTGAAGAGGGGACTATCTCAGACTTTGATTTAGGAATATTATTGGAGGATAAGAAAAATGAGTGTGACGCCCTATTAGCTGCTCTAAAAGCAGCCGATTTAGAACCTGCATCACCTATAACCAGAAAAATGGCTAGAAATGATGAAGCTTCCACCAGTTTTGAATTTCCAATTGAAGAATCCACAGGAGAAGCCAAAATGAAAAATATTTCTCCTGCACACCTCCCTACTTTTAGAGGACTACCAATAGAGGATCCTGATCTATTTCTTTCAAATTTGACGTTCTCTACAGATCAGTTGATTACAAAACAGATGCCCAAAAATTAAAACTTTTTCCCTCCATATTAGATGACGTAGCAGTACTTTGGTTTATCAGTTTAGGGAATAGACAAATAAATACCTAGGAAAATATGAAGAAAATCTTCCTAGAGCAATACCAAGACTTTGGAAGGGCAAGGGATGCACGAGAAGAAGTCCTAGATATGTCACAAAGGGAAGAAGAATCACTAGAGGATTACTAGGGTAGGTTCAATTTTAATCTCCAACGCTCACCCCATACAAAACTGGGAGAAAGATCATTAAGAAGCATATTCTTAAGGGGTATTACGAATGAATCATTGGAAGCCTTAAACTTACTAGCAAGAGGTGACGTTTACCAAGCTCAAATGTCAGATATCCAACAATTATGTCGAAACTATTCTAGGAGAAAGGGTAAACCAGTCACACGAGGAACAAAAATGATAGCCTCAATAACTAAAGCTGAAATAGGCACATTGCTAGAAGATATGAAGAGTGATATCTTATCATCTCTTACGTTACAACTAGATACATTCCAATTACAAAAGAAAAAGCAAGAGATAGAAGCAGCATTGACCTTTTTCTGCCCAAGGTGTAGGAGGAAACACACAAAAAATGAGTGTCTAAAATACAAGGTTCGAGTATGTGGGATTTGTCAAATGGACCATAAAACGAAGTTGTGCCCAAAATTAGCAACCTTGAAAGAAGAACCAGAAGTAGTTGAAACATATTTCATGGGTAATCGAAGGAATTGGCAATAGCCCCCTATGGGAGGCAGAATGCCAGGGGTAGCACCACCATATGGTGGGTCTAATTTTATGAATCAAGGGCAAGCCCAAACACCCAATATGGGTTGGTGGGGTCAACCACCTTGGATGAATACTACCCAAGGTCCTTCTCCCTATACACCATACCCATGGATGCCATACCAGCAATCTGGAATGTAGTGGAGAAACTTTAATACGTGGAGTTCACCTCCACAGACAACAACACAACCCCCACTGCATCCTAGTTTTTCAGCACCCCCTACTTCTAGGCCACAACAACTACCGGCACAACCAACCCCAAATCCCAGCAACAACAAACCAAATCAAACAACTTATCAGGTAGACATGGGGATGTACCCAATGTACCATATTAGTGTAGAAAATGTAGATTGTAGCCCAATTCAACTTAGATCAGGTAGAGAAATAGGAGTAGACCAAACAACTTCAATAGTGGAGGATGTAGAGATAGGAGTAGATCAGACACCTCCGGTAGTGGAGGAAGTAGAGGTAGAAGAAAACCATACTACTGAACAAATAAACAATGAAGGGATCCCACCTTTTCCCAAAAGACTACAAGAAACCAGGAAGAGGGTGCAACCAGAATTTGACATAATGGAGGGGTTGAAAAACCTTACTATCACAATTCCCCTATATCAGGCTATTAGAGACGTACCCATTTATACAAAAGCCATTAGAGAACTATGCCTCAAAAGACCAGGACGTAGGCAACAACCAAAAGCAGTGCAAGTGGTAGGACAGTTAGCTGACTTGATGTTGGGAAACACCTACCACCCAAAATATTTTGATCCAAGAAGCCCGGTCTTAACAGTTAAAATCGTAGGCTTAATGCTACCCAATACTTTGGTGGATCTAGGTGCAGCCATAAATGTCATGCCTAAAGAAACCATGCATAGGCTACAGTTAATAAATATGAGACCAACGAAAACAGCGTTACAACGGGCAAATAGATCCACAGTACTCCCGAAGGGAATGCTGGAAGATGTGATCGTAACTGTAGATGCATAGAAATACCCAACAGACTTTCTAGTCCTGAAATCAAAGTCAGGATTGGGTGGTTACCCACTCATACTAAGACGTCCTTGGCTTGCAACGACTGAGGCATACATCAGCTGCAGGATTGGAAAAATGACGATATATGATGGAATAAGTGTGAAAAATCTAGTCATTTACCCACCTGCACAATCCACCGATGAATTGGGAGAGCCTAATTCGGAAGTTATAGACGATGATGCCCTTCCTATGTTACAACAAGTGATGGCTCTCGATGAAGTGGGGGATGAAACAGATGAGGACTTAATCATAACAAATTTTCTAGAAGGAGAGTCTTCACATCCTCCCATGGATTCCCCACTTGTTGGTAGAAGGGAACATCACGTCAAGCAAATTGAGATAGAACCTGGTAAGGTATTAAACATTGACAATGCACTGACAACTGTTCAAGAAGAAAAACTGAAAGAAATATTAAACAACCATAAAGTTGCTTTTGCCTGGGATTATAGAGACATGAGGGGTATTACACCCAAAGTATGCACTCACCGAATCTACCTGGAAGATGATGCAAAACCAGTAAAGCAACCCCAAAGGAGGATGAACCCAGCCATTAAAGAAATAGTAAAAACTGAATTGCAAAAACTCTTATCTGCTGGATTCATCTATCCCATTTCAGACAATCAATGGGTATCGCCTTTGGTGGTAGTACCCAAGAAAAATGGCAAGTGAAGGATCTGCGTGGACTATAGAATGCTAAATAAAGCAACTAGAAAAGACCATTTTCCCCTACCTTTTGTAGATCAAGTCTTAGATACCCTGGCTGGACGAAAGCATTTTTTGTTCCTTGACGGGTACAGTGGATACAACCACATCTAGATAGGGGAAGTGGATAGGGTAGGAGAGACTGTAGAATTTTACATGGATGATTTCATCGTTTATGGTGAAAATTTCAAAGAAGCTACACTAAATCTGGAGAGAGTACTCCAACGTTTCCAAGAGACCAACCTATCCTTGAGTAATGAAAAATGGTCCACGTTAATGACAGAGGGGATAGTCTTAGGAGATAAAGGTAGATGAAAGAAAGATAGAAGTCATCAAAGAACTACCTACCCCAAAAAACAGAGAGATGTTCGGAGTTTCTTAGGCTCTACTAGATACTACCGATGTTTCATTAAAGATTTTAGTAAGATTGCCAAACCATTGCATGCATTATTAACCAAAGAAGTCGAGTTTGTCTGGATGGATGAATGTGAACAAGCGTTTCAAATATTAAAAGAAAAACTGACAACTGCTCCCATGCTTAGAGGTCCAAATTGGGACCTCTCGTTCCATATCTATGCAGATGCATCTAACAAAGCTATAGGGGCAGCACTGGGACAGAAGGAAGAAAATGAAGCATATGCCATTTATTATGTCAGTAAAAACCTCATGGGCGCTGAATTAAATTACACCGTCACAGAGAAAGAATTCCTTGCAGTTGTACATGCTATTAATAAATTCTGCCATTATATCACGGGCTATAAAATTTTTGTGCATACAGATCATGCAACCATCAAATATTTAGTGAACAAGCCAACAATAAGTGGTAGGGTTATTAGATGGCTTTTACTCTTGCAGGAATTTGATGTAACCATTGTAGACAAACCCGGAAGAGATAACATGGTTGCAATTTTTTTAAACAGATTAATTTCACAAGACAACAATGCAACTGAGGACACATTCCGGGATGAGCATCTCTTTGCTCTGGATGACCAGACACCATGGTATGCCGACATGGCCAATTATCTGACAACCAGTAAAGTATCCCCTACACTCACTCCCCGAGAAACTCGAAAATTGGTTAAGAAGAGTGCAGCCTTCTCATTGATTGATGATTGTTTGTTTAAAACTGGTCCTGATCAAATCATAAGAAGATGTGTGGCAAAGAAAGAAGTCCCAGCCATTTTAAAAGCCTGTCATGATGAACCATGCAGTGGGCATTTTGTAGAAAAAAATAATTGCATTTAAAATTTTACAGACGGGGTATTATTGGCCCTCACTATTCAAAGATGCAATTAAACACACCAACCATTGCAATCAATGTCAAAGAATGGGTCGACCAAGCGCAAGAGATGAAATGCTCCTCCAGCCACATTTGCATGTAGAACCATTTAACAAATGGGCAATGGATTTCATTGGACCTATCAATCCACAATCTAATGGTAAGAGGTATATTTTAGTGTGTACTGATTATGTTACTAAGTGGGTTGAAGTGCAGGCATTGTGAAGCGCCAAGGAGGAGAATGTAGCACAGTTCCTGTACAAATTTATCTTCACCAAATTCGGTGTTCCCAAGAAGATTACCACTGACCAGGGAGCTCAGTTCACTTCGAAAATAATACAAGAACCGATGCAACAGTACCAGATCCGGTACAGTACCAATATACCCAGGCGAGAGCGAAAGGCGCCTACTTCCCACTTGGAAGGCAACGCCTACATTCAAGCAATCGCAAATGGTGCCTACATCCCACAAAGAAGGCAACTTCTAAATTCAATCCATCGCAAGAGGCACCTACTTCCCACCAGGAGGGTGGCACCTACATCTAGAGCAAGAGGCGCCTACTTCCCACCAAGAAGGCATCTATTTTCAGGTGACGGAGTATGCCTACTCTCAAATTTCCGACGATAGAGTACACCTACTCCCTAGTTTCTGACGACGGAGTATGCCTTCTCCTGAGACAGAGTACGCCTACTCCCAAGATTTTAACGGTGGGGTAGGCCTACTTCCAAGTCCCAGCGATGAAGTATGCCTACTCCCACGAACAAATAATAATGACACATGCTTTTTCTTTCGACCCACAAAACCTCGAGATATGCAATAATACAGTGCCCAATAAAACAACCACCAATGGGAATACACCATAGGAAAAAATCGTAAGCTTCTAATTCTTTGGTACATCTTAATCTGGCTTTGTCCAATCATGTTGCGTCGCTTGGTGTCACACAACCCGTTCCACGGACTACACCCAGGTAAGTATCGTTATTCTTTTCGTTGATTATATGCATAGTTATCATAAAATTCATTTCTCTGTTAAGTGCCAGTATGTGCCCACACGTTTTCTTCCGCCCAATCATGCAAACCCCACGTCAGCACTTGGCCACTTGGCACCAATCGGGAGGAAGAGGATCTAAAGTTAAACCCAACTACATCCCCGTGCATGTCTCAAAATAGAAGACATTGATTACAAGGATATGGTAATCATGCTTTATTAATGGGAATTAGGTGCATGCTTCAGCATATAATCAGCATGGGCGTAGTCGCCATTGAAGCATTACAAGGACGTAGAGAAAACAAGAAGCGAACGTGGCAGCCATGGGGGGACTGTTGAAAAGCAATACTCAGAAAAAGAATGAGCCCACCGACCTGGCCACCATTATAGGAGTAGTACGAGAACAATTTGAGGCGGCAGGGTGTCTGAATTACTGTAATATAGTCAGCCAAAACCAAGACCTGGCCGCAACCCAGGAATTTGCTATGTCCATGGAAAATGCGATTGTGTGCATGAGGGGGCTGGTCATACAAGTGGCTGAAGAATACGTCCTCGCCATTACTGGGCTAACATGCACGGGAGACAGGACATACAAAGCAGACACAATTGAAGTGTTCATCCAAAAATTCTTTGGCCAGCCGTCGACGCATTTGACGTGCACAAGGTTGCTGAAGAAATGCCTGCCAAATGAGTGGAAGCTAGTGTTCGAGCAATTGGCTCGATTATACACCTGTACAGGGTGGTATTCAGTCGTCTATGCCAATCATCTCCAGTTCTTGAACCATCTGCGGCATGACAACCAGATGAATATTCCATTCTACCTTGCAAGCGCCCTACAGGATGAATCCAACAAGTACAAAGTGGGCGTTCAAAGTGCATTGGCTCACCATAGGCTTATTTCAGCCCTAATTCGACATGTAGAGGGGCAGAGAGCTGCGCCGCCACCTCTACATATCACAACAAATTTGGTTACAATGGAATCTTCTGAAGAGCAAGGGCAATGCAAGGATGCCCTCGATGAAGAAGTAGAGGCACCTACCTCCCAACAGTACAAGGAGGCAGATCAGCCAACATTAAGCCCTAGGAGGTCAGTTTCACCACCAATTTCCAGGTCAAGTGTGGATGTAGGCGCATCTGCAGAGTCAAGGGGAGAAGATCGTGCCCTAGCTAACGAACAGGCTGCATAGGTTTTGTACGATTTAGCTTCCATTGCAACTCCTTTTGGCGAATCACCCAATGAAGAGGACCTCCATGACCAATTGTTGGAAGCAAGGGAAAAAGCCTGCCACTAGGAGGAAAAATACTTTGTACAGGAAAAATTTGAAAATTATCAGCATGCCATCGTTGCTAAGCAACATCAATTGGAAGACACCGTGCAGCAGTTGCGGCAACTACTCACCGAAAAAGAAAACAAGGTCCACGTTGCTGTCCAAACAGACTGGGCCATGGACCTGTTGCCACATTTTGCACGGGGTGCAATGTTTTCAGTTTTTGTAAGAGTGCTGCTCTTCCCTTTCCCTCTTCCTCTCTTTCCCCTTCCTCTTCTCTCCCTTTCTCTCTCTTCCCTACATTCTTATTCTTCCCCCTTTCTTTTGAGCCCCTCAGTCAGATCTCAAATTTGACAGGAGTTGCCCTAAAAAATGGCTAAGTGTCAGGGCGCAGTCCGACTTCCCAGCGAAGTCGGAGTGCGCCCTCCGGTTGGAGCGCAAGAGGAGTGCAAAGTGCACAGTGCGACAGAATCAACCAGAAGAACAAGTGTTCTGGGTGCAACCCGACTTCGCAGCGAAGTCGGAGTGCGCCCTGCTTTCTGGGCGCACCTTGTAGCAGGCTGGCAGGAAAAATGACTAAGTGCTGGGGCGAAGTCCGACTTCGCAGCGAAGTCGGAGTGCGCCCCCTTTCCAAGGCGAAGTCCGTAGGGGCGGCAGAAATCAGCTTTCACCTGTGCGCAACCCGACTTCGCAGCGAAGTCGGAGTGCGCCCTTTGACAGGTGCGCAGTAGGGAAATAAACTCAGAAATACACCCAAGGCATGAAGGCCTTCCCGACTGCGCTGTTTTCTGCCTGCGCAACCCAATGGCGCTCTGATCCTGGGCGAAGTTGGATAAACTGCCTTTCAAGGCAGACACGTGTCAAGCAGCATCATCCGACAAGTGTCCAACTTTGGGATCCGAGCCAAGACATGCCGAGCAAAAGGACAAGCATGGGCTGCACTACTTATGCCAGCTGCCTCATTTAAAGCTGATTGGAGGTTCTACCTGCTTCAGCTACCCGCATCCCTGCCGATGAGAAGTTCTACCTAATGCACTGCCACGTATCTGTACAGCCTCCAAGGAGACCATGCTGCAGGTGCAGTTCCGCCCGACAAAGGTCAGCATCAGCAGTTCCGCGGCTGCTTTTGTCAGCTAATGTTTGATCGGGACTTTGTGCCCATTAATGTAACGGGAGGGACTCGGGCTATAAATACCCACCATGTTTTCATTGTAAAGGGGTGGAAGGGGAATGTCTGTTAGGGAACCATTGTAGCTGTGCTTCTGCTTATTAATATAAAGTATATACCTGGCTCTGTTCTACTGCTTTTATTTTTTATGCTGCCTCTCCTTAATATTTCTGCCTTACGTTTTCCTGTGTCATGGCTTGTTGATTTACTTCAGCATTTGGTGGTCAGGTATTCCTGAGGTATTTCTTGTGTCATGGCTTGTTGATTCACTTCAGCATTTGGTGGCCAAGTACTCCTGGACTTCATAGATCAGAGGATACATAGAATAAATTTGGTAGCAGTTCCTTCAGTTTGTGTGTTATGTTTATGTTGCTGTCCGTAGTGGTGATTGATGCGTCGCCGTACTGTTAGTTCCTTGTAGGGAATGTCTGTTAGGGGACCATTGTAGCTGTGCGTACAAATTCTCTGCATAACACACATACTTGGATCTGGCATTTCTTGGTTACTTTTTGTATTCATGTTACTGTCCGTAGTGGTGATTGATGCGCTGCCGTACTGTTAGTTCCTTGTAGGGAATGTCTGTTAGGGAGCCATTGTAGCTGTGCGTACACTTCTTTATATAAAAAGTATACTTAGATTTTGCAGTTTCCGGTTATGCTTTGTATTTATGATGCAGTAAGTAGTGGTGATTGATGTGTTGCTGTACTGTTAGTTCCCCCCACCCAACTCCAATCACATTTGTAAATTCTTTCCGCATTTTTATCTCTTTCCTGCACTCTCATCTCAAACCATAAAACCCCACAGGTAGCCGGCCTTCTCCGGAGATTGGCACGGAAGGCATTCCTTCCTTCCGGCCTTTCAAGCTGGTGGGCGAATCTGGGCGCGTTAACACAAAATCCTTTCCTCATGGCAGATTCGTAACCAATAGGACCTAAAAATTTCTTCTGAGGATTCTAATGAAAAGGTGGCCTCTATGGGGGCATGCCAGTCCGATGCTAGGAGGCCAACATGAGACGACCAACAATCTGACGCAGGAGTGCAGCAGGAGGCATCCATGGCGGAAGCTTCAAAGGAGCAGAGGAGCCCTGTGGTGCAATAAAGGCCCGTCATTGTAGATATTTCTGACAATGAAGGTACCCAAGCTAAACACTCTACACCAGACCATTCGGAAGCAGAGCAATCTACCCAATCCACAAAACACCCTACAGTTGACCAATCTGCCGAACATCCGATTGTTGAGCCATCTACAGCAGAACAGTCAGCATCATACCAACTAGTGGAAAATTCTATGGCGAACCACCCTGCCACTGAATCACTTGAGCAAATGATGGGGGGCGACCATCAATTGCCACCCCAAGAGCAAGATCTGGTGCTCATTCCTGAAGCACCTACAGCCACAAACGATCAAAAGAAAGGGAAGAAAAGAAAGAGTGGCCCCTGTGCAGTGCTGCAAAACGAAGCGAAGGGTACAGGATGACATTGAGTCCGATGAAGAATGGGTTGCGTCACTAAAGGTTTTTGAGGCCCACCAACAACTGGATGAAATTAAAGAGTTGAAGAAAACTAAAGCAACCGAAAAGGCTGCAAAGCGGATGCAAAGAGAGCCAAGCATCTGCGTCAATCCCGCAACTAAGAAACAGATGCTAGCACTGGGCATTCTTGTCAATGGGCGACCTTTTCTGTTGTTTTTGGTTGCACCACCCATCATCAAATATTTCTATCAGATGGAAGTGTTCGGAAAAGAGCCTATGTGGGTACCCCCAAAAAGAAAAGAACAAACTCAGTCGTTGGACCCTAAGGAGATTGAGGAAGAGGCCAAAGCAAAAGAAGAGGCGACAATAGAGGATCCCCATGTACCTGTCTTGCCGAAGGCACGGGTTGCTGATATGTCACACACAGTGTCGTGGGACACCCTGTCTGTCGAAGACACGGTGCCTCTGGATGCAAATCATTTCCTGTGGAAATAGGCAGAGCCAAAGCTTCAACGAGGAGTGGCCACCCTTGCTTGGCTCCCCTTGCTAAAACCACTCAGGCAATTGACAGGCAATAAACAGAGCAAGAGGCAATGCTCAAGTCAAAAGGTAGCATAGTCAAAACTGGGCAATACTCTCCGCCTTTGACATGAGGACATGTCAACGATTAGGCATGGGGG
This sequence comes from Wollemia nobilis, assembly GCA_028583015.1. Taxonomy (NCBI): domain Eukaryota; kingdom Viridiplantae; phylum Streptophyta; class Pinopsida; order Araucariales; family Araucariaceae; genus Wollemia; species Wollemia nobilis. Next base: position 2,706,020 of record JAQPPZ010003107.1, read on the forward strand.
TATGATGAGCACCAAAAATGCTCATTTTATTTACATTTGTGAGGGCACTATACTGGTATAATTAACAATAGAGATGTATTTTTGTATAACTATTGCGTATGATTAATGATAAAATGCGGTATTTATACTTGATCGATGTTTTTAGCTGAATGTGTGTGTAGCTACAAGTTTTCACTCATTCTTTTGTAATTCCGAGTCAAGGCCCTATACGGACCTAGCATTACGTGCATGATTTATTATTTCGGAGGAATGAAGATGCTATAAAGGCGATTTTGACAAGTGTAAGAGGCGCCTACATCCTACCCAGCGTAGGGCGCCTAGTTTCCACAAGGAAGAGGTGGCTACATCCTACCCACGGTAGGGCACCTACTTTCCACAAGGAAGAGGTGCCTACACCCCGAGCATAGGAAGGCGCCTACGCCCCGAGCATAGGTAAAGCGCCTACCCCCCATAAGGAGAGGCGCCCACACCCTAAGTTCAGGCAAGCTTCTACATCCCATTGACTGAGGAAGGCATCTACACTCTATCAAGAGTATAGTGCCTACATCCTGCGGAGTTTAGCACGTGCGCACACCCAGCCAAAAGGTATGGCGCCTACATCCCACCGATGTCGCACATATCCTCAACAGAAATACCGTGCCTACTCTCTAGCGGAAAGCGCCTACGTCCCGACTACCAAACATTGACCGTTGACCATGCGATTTATAGGAAAACGACAGAAGCAGTTTTACATTCCATAATGCGTCGTTCTCAACCATGGATGCTCGATTTCACATAATGACTCCCTATTTTTGCTGAAGGATGTAACTGCACTCGCAGTCGTTATACCAGAACAAACGCGTAGGATTTATTTAGATTTTTCCGTTGCATGTTGTTGTAACAGTCGTTGCCTGGAAATTGTATAAAATGCAAAGCAACCTTGGAAGAAAAATCCTTAATCGTTGAATGTATTTTTATTTTACGGACGCACTGTAATTATTTTTTATCAATCAAAAGCTCGAGAGGTTCAGTGGATTAAGAGGGTGTTCATTAGCATCTAGTCGGGCAAATCATCTACGGGAGCTCGGGCCCACTCTAGGCAGTAATCCTCCCCTATTTCTTTTATTCTTTTATTTATAGTTTCGTGTGTATGTGTTTTATTTATTTAAGTATGCAATTTATTTCTTTTCCATTGCAATTTATTTATTTCCGTAAATTTTATTCAGTTTTTATTTCGGTTATTATAATATGCAAGGGTGATTAGTTAAGTGTTTTTTCTACGTACATTCATTTTCCTGCATTGCTATTTGCTTTAATTTAAATCTTTAAATTTCCCAGAGTTTGGTTGAACTGAAATCATACGGAAAAACATTCCCCCACCAAACCGTCAGGCGTAGAGGAACTCATCCCCCACACTACAGGCATATACTGTGCATAGGTACTCACAAGCGTACGATCCTCCGAATTGACATAAGTAGACAGGACCTGACCAACTTCGAAAACACCATTTTTGCCTATCAACTACTACTCTCAATGGCCATTATTTCAGTCTCCTTATTGTCCTAGTTCTCTATGCTTTGGAAATCCATGTCACCAACTCTAACTCAAATCCATTCAAGCCACTATGTCATGCAAACAAATATACAATGCAACACCCTACAATACAATTTCATATTATACATAGAAAGGCTACAAACTGAAAAGAACAACTCGCATATGCATGCAAGTATGCAGCACATGGTAAACAGATATCAAAGCATGTATCATTCTCATTCCAATCACCCATATATGGCCTAGTCAAGTGGTACAAAACACACCTATGCTCAATTATAAGCACTCTCAATCATGGTCTACTCCATACAATTAAGGGTATTGTTGCCATATTTTGCACGGGGTGCCATGTCTTCGAACTTTTTGTAAGGATGCTGCTTTCCCTTCCCTCTTTCTTCTCTCCCTTTCTCCACTATCCCCTATCTTTTCTGCCATCAGTTTCATTTTCTCCATTTCCCCCCCCCATACTTCTGACTGTTTCTCTGAGAGGGCAAAGAGCCCAAAATTTTCTAAGTGTTGTTGTTCGCCCGACTGCACAGCGCAGTCGGGCCGCGCTCGCCTATCTGTGCGCACTCGGGCAGAATTGTCGAAACGTGCCCAAGAATTCTCTAAGTGTGGAGCCGCCCGACTTCGCAACAAAGTCGGGCTGCGCTCCTAGTTTCATGCGCACTTGGGAAGCCGACATGTGGAGCTGAGCCCAGAAAAAATACTAAGTCTTGAGCCGCCCGACTTCGCAGCGAAGTCGAGCTGCACTCCCAATTTTATGCGCACCGGGCGACGTCAATGAGAAAGATATCCAGAAAATGGTTAAGTGTTGGGACCACCCGACTTCGCAGCGAAGTCGGGCCACGCCCTCAAGGAGGTGCGCAACCGGGCGATTTGCCATGATGACTTCAGAAAATCAGCTAAATGTTGAGCCGCCCGACTTCGCAAGCTGCGCTCACTGACTTGTGCGCACTCGGGCAAAGAACGTTGAAAACTGCCCAAAAAATTTCTAAGGCACGAAGGCCTTCCCAACTGCTCTGCTTCCACCCTGCGCTGCCCGGTTGCGCTCCAATTTTGGGCGAAGTCGGGCAGGAGAGAAAGTATGAGCTTCAAAGGCAGATTTTTCCCCTTATCAGATTCCGACAGGTGTCCAGCCTCGAGATTCGAGTCAGAGATGCGACAGAAGGTGTGCGAGCGTGAACTGACTTATTGTACCGCAACTACCCTCATTCAAGCTGACTCGAAGTTTCATCTACCGCACTGCCACGTAGCTGCCAAGTTTTCAGGTGGACCTTGCTGCAAGTACATTCCATACCCGCAGAGGTCAACATCAGCCGCTTTTTGCCGCTTTTGTCAGCTTTGTCAGCTATTGTCAGGTCTGGGATCCTGTGCCCAAAGTTGTAATTGGGGGGAAAATTGCGCTATAAATAGCTGCGCCATATCATTGTAAAAGGGTGGAAGGGGGATATATTGCTAGGGAACTGTTGTAGCTGTGCGTTTGCTTCTGAATACGAAATATACTTGGCTCTATTGATTGTCTTTGTCTTGTATGCTGCCTTTACCGAGTATTTCTGCCTCATGTTGCTTATGTTATTGCTTACTGTTATTCTGCTTTTCTAGATATCGGTATTTGATAGCTAAGTATTCCCCGGAATGCAAAAGTGAAGGATACATAGGATGAATGGTGTTGATAGTTTCTCGCAACATATTTTGTGTTTAATTGCTGTTAGTAGTGGTGATTGGCTGTTGCCGTGCTGCTTATCTTCCCCACCCGGAACAATCATATTTATATTTCTTTCCGCATCTCTAATTTCTTTCCTGCACTCTGAGCTTAAACCAAATCGAGAAAACATAGGAAGCCGGCCTCCTCCGGAGATTGGCACGGAAGGCATTCCTTCCTTCCGGCCTTTCAATCTGCTAGGCGAATCTAGGGCGCATTACACTAAATCCTATCCTAGTGGCAGATTCGTAACCAACAGTTTCTCTGGCACGCCCGGTGGGACACGGGAGTTTCCCACCCCAAAACAGAATCGAAGCATCGGTGTTCGCTTCATTGCTGTCAAATCAGAACACCTGGCGACTCGCACTACCCGAATATTCTCCGAGTCCGTGAGACCGGTCCAATATCAAAAGCGCCTTCATGCATACAAGAAGGTGGAGAGCAAGGAACCCAGGACAGCAACCTGATCTCTACGAAATCGACATCAACGCTCCTGGAGAGCGCGTAAGGCTGGCTGACTACCAAGCTCACCAAAACGAACTCGAAGCTGAAGCTGAAATAGAAGAAGCTGAGGTTGAAGAAGCTGAAGTTGGAGAGGCCGAAATTGAAGAACAGCCTACAACTTCGGACAACACTGATACTGATTATACCACTGAAGAGGAAGAAGACATGGCTGCCCAACAAAATGATGACGACCTCTTCCCAGCAGTTGATTCCACAGGGCCCTTGGCTCTAGTTGGACAAGAAGTTGTACCTCCTGCTGCCTTGAAATCCATTCCTACGTATGATGGCTCCGGGAAAACAGCATACGAGCACATCCAAGATATTCTGGCCTTGGCTGCACTGCACTCTATCACTAGTGAGAGTGTTAAGACCCGTTTATTAGCCCTTTCTCTGAGAGGGAAGCTCCTTTACTGGTGGAGATCTTTGCCCGAAGGAGCTATCACGGGATGGCCCCAGTTAGCGGGCAGGCTAGTGAAGGGATGCAACGAGTCCGCTGATCCCTCCTCATTGCTGCACCAGTTTCAAAGTATTCAACGCCATCCGCAAGAGGAGATATCGGACTTCAACGTGAGGTTTGCGAGGTCCTGGAAAAGAGTACCTCGCGAGCTGCGACCTCCCGCGGGACAAGCTGCGCACTATTACCTGAGGTCTTTTAATTCAGACATTTGTCTGCTTCTTAAGATAGCCCGGGTCGACACTTTTCCCGCTTTATATGAAGCTGCCCAACAAGCAGAATTAGACATAATTTCTATAGGCAGACTCCCTCATAGAATGCAGCCTCCCATCTATCCTGATTTCCCTCAGTCACAATATCCACCCGCGTCTGGTGCGACGCCATCCTCGTCAAATCAGTACCCCCAGCAGCCATGGAATCCAGCGCCAGTCATAAACCCGTATGGTCAGCCCCAGATCCATTATCCTAATCCGCCACCTCCACCTCCGCAATATCCTGCACTCCCAGCTCCCCCTCAGTACGCGGCATATTCTGCACCTCCACCATTAGCCGCAATACCTCCGCCGGTCCGACCGGCGCCCGCTGATAATGATATTCGGAATAAGATCCTTCAGGAGGTGCGGGCTCTTGCCTCTGGTTACCATACTATCTCCAACGACATGACAATCATGAAGAAGAAGCAAGCCCAGATGGAGTTTCTTCCGAGGAGACCATATCCTCCCCCTGCGCCGACAAAAGATCAAGCCGCTCAAGCGCAAAGGCCCCGGCGAGGAATGCCGCCAATGATGCTCAACCAGGCACTTCGGACCATGTTAACTGGTGCTCTACATGCAACGATCCACATGGAGAGGAGGGTTGCATGTTGCATCGGCATTATATTCAGACCCTTGCGGGCAGCGCCATGGAGGACGAAGCATACATGATCCTTGACGATGAAGGTAACTTTGCAGTCCCAGAAGATCCCGTGTCTCTCTTGACCAAGGAGGGCAAAAGGCCCATTGAGGCCCCCACGGCCCAGATGAAGCCGTTGAAAGTATACGCAAGAAGGGAGAGGACGCAGCCTGCCGTGCTAGCACCTGATAAGCCGCCTTTACCTCCTACAGCCAAAGAAAAGTTCCCGACGCTCAAGGCTCCCGCGGCCCAACCTCTAGCTGAAACAAAAGAACAAGCTCAAGAAAAGCTGAGGTACCCATCGCTGACGAAGAGACAGAGGGTTGAAGCCACGCAACAATACCGAACCAAGTACGAGCCAACGAAAGAGATAGAGGGAGCCGGCACTTCAACTTACAATATAGTTGATGAGCTCAAGAAGACTCCGACGAAGATAAGCATGTATGAGGCTCTTCTCCTCCCAGGACAAGTAGACCTGTTGCAGGAATCCTTGAAGAGCGTGAAAGATGGAAAGTCGACGCAGCCTGCTGTGTTAGCTCAGCCCTTGACAAGTATTTGCCATCGGGAAAAACAGGCCGCCACCTTTCTATCTGTCTTTGCGAATGGAGGGCCATATAGTACACAATTGCATGGTGGACTCCGGTGCCTCCACTACTGTCATGCCGAGGGCTGTCTGCGAAGAGATTGGTATGGAATACACAAGGAGCAGCCAAGGTGTGTTGCAGCTAGACGGCACTCCTGTCAAGACAGTTGGTGTCATCAAAGACATCCCAATCCGACTGCATAAAGCGCTCGACATAGTGGTCATCCAAGAGGTCGTGGTGGTTGACTTGGAACCCTACTTCGGCATGTGTCTCTCTAGGGAGTTCACTGCGAAGCTGGGTGGATATCTGTCGCTGGATTATTCACATATGGAAGTGCCTTTTAAAGGAAGGAGATTGAAGATCTATAATGAAAAGCCTTCCACGTTTCTGGTCGAGAAGATACCTGGGGAAGAACAACAGAACGACATGGTTCATCTGACGACTGAGGAACCGGTAGAGGTAGACTTGGCGGAAGAGACCCTCGAGCTGTTACAAGTGGAGGATGAGTTCTCCTTACTAGACTTCAATGCCATGATTGAGACCGAACAAGGTTGCTACTCTGTCACCCATCCTGAAAGACTTGATCAGTCTGCAAAGAAAGATGTTGGACCTACCCCAAAAAAGCTATGGAAGTTGTACTTTGATGGTGCCCGATGTAAGAATGGCGTCGGTGCAGGTGTACTTCTGGTTTCGCCATCCGGGATTCAAAAGGACTACACTTATAGGCTGGCCTGGAGTTGCACTAACAATGCGGCGGAGTATGAAGCCTTGTGTTTGGGCTTGAGAAAGGCAGAGAGACTTGGGATAAAGCATTTGCAGATCTTTGGCGACTCAGAGCTGGTGTGCAACCAGATTACCAATAAGTGCGCCTCCAAGAAGCATTACCTCAAGGCGTACCGCAACCGTGTCTGGGATCTGATGGAGTCATTTGACTCTCTGAATGTCAAAGCCATATCTCGTGAAAAGAATAAGCATGCTGACATTCTGGCGTCTTTGGAGCCAGGTACGTCCCGGCTGATGACACTGTCCAGAAGCCGAAGCCGGTTCGTACCATTTACTATGCCTTCTGTGCTCGACAAGGACACCCACCGGGCAGGTGTTCGACTGTGACGAGGATATCGTCACCTTTTTGATAAATGAAGCTAGTACAATCGAAGGTAGAGACCCTGATGACGAGCAATATGAGGGGTTGATACAGTTAAAAAATAATCATGTCCCGAAAGGACCGATTACCCTGGAGAGCCTCTTTGATCAGAACGATAGAGCCATATCCCACAAGATCAAAGTGGACCCCAAGCAGTACATGGACTTGGAACTGGAACCTGGAAAGGTGATTAAGGTCGGGACGGATTGCACTGATGAGGAGTTAGAGCAGATCCGATCTCTATGCGAAGAGTACCCGGATATCGTGGCCTGGTGCTACCAAGACCTGAAGGGGTACGACAGAGAGATGATCCAGCATACTATAGAACTGGAGGATAATGCAAAGCCTTTCCGGCAGAAGCAAAGGGCGGTGAACCCGAAAATTGAAGCCATGATGAAAGCCGAACTCTTGAAGATGCTGGAGGCCAAAATCATCTACCCCATCAAGCACTCTTCTTGGGTCGCAAATCTGGTCCCTGTGAGGAAAAAGAATGGAGACATCCGCCTCTGCGTGGATTTCGGAAACCTCAATCAAGCTTCACTGAAGGATCATTACCCGCTCCCCCAAATTGATCAAATCCTCCACGTAGTTGCTCGGAGCTCGTAGATTCTCTCTCTGGACGGTTTCTCCGGCTATAACCAAATATGGGTGAAAGACGAAGATCAGCACAAGACAACGTTCACCACCAAATGGGGAACGTTTGCATATCAGCGCATGCCCTTCGGTCTTTCTAACGCCGGGGCTACATTTCAAAGGGCTATGGACTTGGCGTTCCGAGAGCTGCTCAACAAGATCATTGTCATCTACTTGGATGACATGACTGTGTTTTCACATAAAAGAGAGGACCATGCCTCCCACTTGCGGCAAGTATTTGAGAGATGTCGTGAATTCGGCATTTCCATCAACCCGAAGAAGTCAGTCTTCGCGGTGAAGGAAGGCAAACTGCTAGGACACGTTATTTCTGAGAAGGGCCTTGCAGTCGATCCCCGACAGAGCAGAAGCTCTTCTTCGCTTGTCCATCCCAGTTGACAAAAAGGGGCTACAATCATTTTTTGGCCAAATCAACTTCGTGAGGAAGTTTGTCCCGGACTTTGCACAAGTAATCAAGCCCATGGCCGAGCTCCTAAAAAAGAATGCTGAATTCGTATGGACTAACGAAAGGAAACAAGTCTTTGAAGAAATCAAGGCCAGAATTGCCCAAGCTCCAATGTTAATAAATCCAAACTACTCCAAGGATTTCATCCTGTACGCGGTGGGAGAGCCCGAAAGCTACGCCGCAGTCCTGACTCAGAAGGGAGATGATGGCGAGGAGCGCCCCATAGCATTCCTAAGCCAGGTGATTCAGCCGCACGAAGAAAGATACAATTTTATTGAGCGGCAAGTGCACGCAGTTATGAGATCCCTGAGAAAGTTCAAGCACTTTGTCTCCCAGAGTCGGATAACTGTCTTCGTGATACATCCGGACGTCAGAAATTTCATCATCCAAGGGGAGCCAGGTCACAAGAGGGCAGGATGGATAGCCAAGATACAAGAGTTTGACATAGAGGTACGGCCAACGAAGCTAATCCGAGGTCGGGCTCTATGCCAAGAGTTGGCCCGGAGTGCTGCAGCCGAAATCTCCGCCTGCCAGTGGGAGGATATAGTAACAGAGGCCAACCTTTCCAACTCCTTATCAGAGGAGGATGATTGGACAAATGATCTAGTGTGGTACTTCAACACAGGGAGATGTCCAGACCATCTCAACGCCTCACAGAGAAGGAGGTTTAGGCTGAACGCCCTGAAGTATGTACTGCGCCCCGAGGGGCTGTATTTTAGAAATATTGACGGCATCTTGTTGCGGTGCATCAAGGAATCAGACAAGCCAAAGGTTCTCGGAGAGTTCCACTCTGGGATGCCCGGAGGACATCATTCAGGAAGGCCTACAACCTTAAAAATTATCAGAGCCGGCTATTATTGGCCCACCCTCTTCGCGTACGCACATGCAACCTGTGTGAAATGCGAAAAATGCCGGAGGTTCGCCGACAGTAAATAGGAAGGCACCCTTGCCCCTCCAGCCAATTCAAGCCGAGACTCCGTTTCAACAGTGGGGTCTGGACTTCATCGGGGCAATAACGCCCAACTCTTCGGCGGGACACAAGTTCATCCTAACCGCCACAGATTACTTTACCAGATGGGCTGAGGCATTGCCTACAAAGCACGCTCGACCAAGAGACGGTCATTGGGTTCCTTGAGAGCCTCATTACCCGTTTCGGGATTCCAGAGGCAATTGTTACAGATAACGGTCCAGGATTTGCAGGTGCGGTGCTCACTGAGTTTACCAGCAAGTATGGCATTTACCACAAGATGTCTTCAAATTACTATCCGCAGGGAAATGGCCTGGCAGAATCTACCAATAAGAACCTCTTGAAAATAATAAAGAAAACTGTGGAGAAGAATAAGAGGTCGTGGCACCTACTTCTGACCGAGCGTTATGCGCGGAACACATATCTTTCAAAAAATCCATCAAGACATCTCCCTACGCTCTTGTATATGGCAAGGAGGTTGTCCCGCCCACCCACATAGAAATGCCCGCACTCTGGTTGTTAGAAGATGAGAAAGGCGACGGGGATCCAGTGGATGCCAGACTTTGTCAACTGTTGCAGCTAGAAGAGGAAAGGGAGAAGGCATATCAGGCCTTTACCAAGCACGCCGAAGCAACTCAGAGCTGGTTTGCAAAAGGGACCACCACCCGAGTTTTCAAAATCGGGGACTTAGTGCTCAAATGGGATTCACTCAAAGCGAAGCCGGGCAATCATGACAAATTTGATGCCTTCTGGGAAGGCCCCTATCAGATCGCTCGGGTAAACCAATTCAACGCATTCGTGCTCAGAGACATGGAGGGACAGCTTCTCCCGATCCCTGTTAATGGCTTCCACCTGAAGGCCTATCATCACTGAAGGTTGCCAAGAGGTCCTTCCTTGTACATATTTTTCTTATTTATTTCCTGCAGTTCAGTTTATTTCAGAATGTAAATATTTCTTTCAGTCATTTAGTTTTCAGCTTTTAAGTCCAAAGAAGGCTAAGTATGGAAAAAGAAGCAAAATTTTGCATGGCTGTTCAAGTCTGACCAAGGTGGAAAATCGCCCGACTTCGCAGCGAAGTCGGGCTTCGCTCTTTGCATTGTGCGACGTCGGGAGCTTAAGAAGAGAGAAAGCGACCAAGAGAAATCCGAAAAATTTCTAAGTGCTGGGCGCGCCGCCCGACTTCGCAGCGAAGTCGGGCTGCGCACCCTTTTCGGAGCGCATCCGGGCAGAAAGGATAGAGAAATCCGAAAAATTATCTAAGTGTCCTTGCCCGACTGCGCAAATTTTCTGAGCGAAGTCGGGCTGCGCACTCAAATTTTTGCGCACTCCGACCGGCGCATCCTGGAGAGCAAGGTGCATGACGAAATATTTCTAAGTATGGGTCCCCCGAGGGCGCACCGTGCATAACGCGAAGTTGGACCGCGCTCACTTTTTGAGCGCACTTGGTCAGAGTCTTCCTCAAGTTTGGTACCTCGAAGCGTGTGCCCAGATGGCGGCGGTGACGTCATTGAAAGCACGAAGTTCAAAGATTTTAAGGAATGATTGCGCGGATTTCAAAGCAGATGTCATTAAGAAGAGAGTGCATTGGGGCCAACCGCGTACGAGGTGCGCTTTCCAATAGAAGATCCCACGCGCGGCCGCCGAGGAATAACGGCGCTTTCTACCTACTTCGGGCAAATCATTTTAAATTCCCCCTCACGCCATTAATGCTATTTTTCCATTCCTAGAAAAGGGCCCTTACTCAGAACACCAGAATTACCAGTGTAAATCTGAGCTGCGCAGTGAAAAAGAAGAGAAGTGCGAAACTAAGGTCTGCAGCGACTGTAATTTCTATCTCCGGCACCATGAGTGAAGGACAGAGAATGGACAAGGGGAAGGCGCCAATGCAGGCGCAATCCAGTGATACAGAGCAGGAAGCCGAGGAACGCACAGAGTCTAGCGCTCATGAGAGCGAGGCACCACAAGAGCAAAGAGAGAAATCCAGGTCGAGGCGAAGTAAAAGGCAAGGTCCTCTGCCGCCGCCCATCAACCGCCTGGCCGAATACAAAGATGGCGAGTACTCCATTAGTCTCACCAAGCTGCGTCCCAATATCGCGAAGTGGGCAGGCAAGGTCTCATCCTCGCACCACATTGGGGCCGCATATAAATCGAACCTGTACTGGTTCTTGTGCCCTCCCGTCCACCACTGCCCGGAGCTGGTTGAGTCAATTGTGACATATTACAAACCAGCCACCCGACAGTCTGCGAATGCCAAGGAAGGGTGTTGTTCACCCTCTTTAAAGAAAGCGTACAGCCAGCCTTCGCCCCGAGGCTCCAATACGACCCTGATGCCATCGTCAGGAAAATTAATTTGGAAGAGCAAGCGGGCAGATTCAGTCAGAGCAGAAGGATGAGGGAATTTCTCAATTCAGAGCTGAAGTGTCCACTACCAGCTGGACAATGGCCATCAGGTCCCATACCCCTGGAAAGGTTCGAAAACAGATATATTTATATTATCCTTGCATGGGTCCTTGGCTGCGGCACGGACAGGGTGGTGCACCCATATCAGCTGGCACTCGCAGAGTGTATTTTGCATGGAGAATTTTATGACCCCACTGCGCAGAGAAGCGGAAGGCGCCCAATCTTTTTTGATTGGGCAGACTGGGTGGCGTACGCCATACATTCAAACCTGGTTAGGATACAACAGAAACAGACAACTGAATTCCGGCACTGCTCATTCCTCACATGGTTGTGCCTTTACCATACGCATTACCGAATAAGGGTGCCCGATCTTAAGAGGGTAGATGAGAAGGGCGCACCGCTGCCGGTATACGAGTGGACGGAGGCGCTGTATAGAAGGGGGTCTTATTATGATTTCAATTTCAAATTCTTGGGTATGACCCTGGCACTGTTCAACGGCAAGGCGTCTCGCCCTCCCCTGGCCATGACGAAGTACCTGAGGAAATACAAATACGGGGATACTTTCCGGTTGACCCAGGGCGTCGTTATCAGAATCTACGGATTCAAAGGGAAGTCGTTCTTGCTGCCCTATTTTTGCACTGAGCACCAATTCGGCATGGAGGCAACGCGGCAGATGGACTACGTCGAGGAGGAATTTGGCCAGGGAAAAAAGAAGGGCCATATTTTCAAATATCCTTTTACCTGGGCGAACATTGAAGTCCATGAAATTGGGCAGCACATCTACCTGGAGCAGGCACTCCTCAACATAGGCCTGATACAATTACCGCAACGCTGGAAATACGACCCGATTGGGGTCAGAGGAAAATTTGTACATGTTTGCCCTCGAGCAGAAATCATGGAAGAGAGGTGCAACAAGACAGGGGCAGACCTGGAGTGGCACATTGAGCGAATGCAGTCATGGCCACCATGGCATGACTTCTACTGTGTGGAGGTGGATTACGATCCAGAGCATAATCCAGATCACAGGCTAGACTCAGCCGGTTTCAGAAAGTTCCTCACGAAGGTGGCGCCCCTCGACTGGGAAAAGGACAAAATTATTGAATGCTGGAAGATGAGGTGTCGCACGCAACACGATAAATCCAACAAAAAGACATTGGCCATAGATGATGATTTTTCGGCCTTGTATGATAAATACGCCGGCAAATGGGAGTCGTTCGCATTTCGAGATTGCGTTCCCCTAGGCGCCAGGAAGAGATATAAAAGGAAACCCCCACCACAACATTTGTCCATTCGAAAGCCACCCAGCAGCAAGGCGCCAAAAAGCAGTCAGGTGGGCCCAATGTTGTCTCCAGCTCCCGAAAAGTCGCCTCAAACGGAGAAGGAGCCAGAAGGGTCAACCGGCGAGGCAGCAGTAGCGGGCATCCCTCCGTCAAAGCCCAAGTACAAGTTTACCGTGGGCGCCTCGTTACCCGCCGCACCAACCGCCTCTGCCTCCACCGAACAAACTGCCGCCCCAGGAGAAAAGAAAAGAAAAAGGGGCGAGAAGACCAAGATAAAGCGGCCGAAAAAGGAGACAGAGCAGCAGATAGTAGCGGCCCCACGGGCAGGAGCGGTTGCACCCGAAATAATCTCTCTGGATAGTCCAGAGAAGGAAGCAGAGGTCTGGGCAGCAGGCGTCATCCAAGCACCGGCTCAGGCGGAGCACGCAGGTACGTCCTCTTCCCCTGTTTCACAAACCCCAGTTAGCCCTGCCATAACGCCTTCCTCCTCTGCATCAGGGCACGCCTTAGTCACATCATCCATATCGCCTATCACCCAGTCCCTCCACAGCCCCCATTCCTTTGGACGTTTTGCCCAGGACCCTAACGTTTTCCAAACCCTGGGTCAAACCCTAAACCTCTCACCCGCGGCCAGCGCTGAAGCTGTATCTACATCGCCGCGCCGCTCACCCGCCGCATTCAAAACCCCATCTCCACCTCCTACGCAGCCGCCCGTTTCCCCTAGGACCCGGTCGCCCTCAAAAGCGGCCTTATCTTCTGGAATATCTCCTGCTTCATTGTTTTCAGGAAGGATGCCGCAACAGGATTTGGCCTCGGCATACCCTATGCTGGCAGAGCTGGACCTAATGGGAGAACAACTGCAAGTTACGGACGACCAGCCTCTAGCCGCGAAGGCCGCAGGATGTTCTGCCTCTTTCCTCCAGGGCGTAAAGAAGAGAAGAGCCGAGGAAATAGCCATCCCTGTGAAGCGCACCAAGTTTGACTTGGACAGGAGGGTGCTACGAACGGAGAAGTTAATCCCGAAAGTCAAGAAGCCTCTCCGGGAGATGACTGAGGCAGATTATGAGCACCGAACCAAGGAGAAGAGTTTCGACGATATAAGCGAAGAATATGAAATCAATGGTATTCGTCGGAAGACTGATAATCTCCTTGTTAAGCGGCTCGAGAATCAAGAGAAGTTGTTTCAGCTTCAAAACAATTCAAGGCAGCTGGAAGAGGATCTGGCCAAGGCCACCACGCAGCTGGAATCTGCTCAGAAAGAGATTAAAGATTTGAAATATCAGCTTGCCGCGTCCCAGCAGGAGGCGGCAACACAGAGGAAGACAGCCGAACAGCTGTCAGAAGAGAAGAGGGCAGCACTGGAGCATGTTGCTCAGTTGCAAGATTTGCTGAAGCAGACTCAATCCCAGCTGAAGGAGAAAGCGTCCCAGGCGGCTGCCTTTTCAAAGGACAAGATCAAGGAGATGCGGGCTAGTTTGCTGCAGGACTGCAGGACTAATGTGGTCAAGTCCCTGTCCGTCCTGGATTTCGCATCCAGAATTCAAGAAGTATCTGCCCAGGGAAAGCCTGCGGTAGAGGAGGCTGAACGCCAAGCGAGGCAGTGGCTGGACTTGGCAATAAAACTTGAAGAATTTGCGCGCAAGGGCCTCCGATTTCCTCCTATGTCCCGAATTGCCCTAGACTGGGCAGATGCGAGGGTAACCTTGCAAAATTACTTTGAAAAAACTGAGAAGATCAGGGCCGCCAGGAAGATGCTGGATGTACTGAACCACGAAATGAATATCTGCCTAGCCCCCTTCAACACTCTTTCTGCGCTCGGATTTCCGAGCTTTGTCAAGGATGGGGAATTTCTGCCCCTAGAGCAGGTAAAGCAAGACTAGCTGTTTTTTGAGGCAGACACATCAGAGATTGATGGTTGGACCGACCCAATCCAAGAGGCACAGGTGACCCAAATGGTGTCAAGATTTTGCAAAATTAACACCTGCCTCCAGGAGCTGGGAGAGAGGTATGACACCATTGACGTGCACATGGTTGCGGCATTCAAAGCAGCGCTGAAGGATATCAGCGATTTAGAGCCCTTCCAGGCAGCAGCTTGGGATCAGGCCAAGACCGCATACGAGCACGTCCGCGAGCGGGAGCAGCCTGCCGAACAAGAGGGCGATGGTGGTGCTGAGCAGTCAGGCTCAGAAAGAGAAGAAGAGGAAGGATCAGAAGAAGAGACTGCTGAAAGCGAGCCCGAAGAAGAACAGTTGCCCAAAAAGGGAGCTCAGCAGCAGCAACAGGAGCAGCAGGATGCAGGGGAAGGGAGTTCCTCTGCGCCCAAAGGATAAAGGCCTGGTTCGTTGCATCGAGGCGAGCTCGACACCCCGCGAGCCGCCAGGAATGTTGCCATATTTTGCACGGGGTGCCATGTCTTCGAATTTTTTGTAAGGATGCTGCTTTCCCTTCCCTCTTTCTTCTCTCCCTTTCTCCACTATCCCCTATCTTTTCTGCCATCAGTTTCATTCTCTCCATTTCCCCCCCATACTTCTGACTGTTTCTCTGAGAGGGCAAAGAGCCCAAAATTTTCTAAGTGTTGTTGTTCGCCCGACTGCGCAGCGCAGTCGGGCCGCGCTCGCCTATCTGTGCGCACCTGGGCAGAATTGTCAGAAACGTGCCCAGGAATTCTCTAAGTGTGGAGCCGCCCGACTTCGCAGCGAAGTCGGGCTGCGCTCCTAGTTTCATGCGCACTTGGGAAGCTGACGTGTGGAGCTGAGCCCAGAAAAATGCTAAGTCTTGAGCCGCCCGACTTCGCAACGAAGTCGGGCTGCGCTCCCAATTTTATGCGCACCTGGGCGACGTCAATGAGAAAGATATCCAGAAAATGGTTAAGTGTTGGGACCACCCGACTTCGCAGCGAAGTCGGGCGGCGCCCTCAAGGAAGTGCGCAGCCGGGCGATTTGCCATGGTGACTTCAGAAAATCGGCTAAGTGTTGAGCCGCCCGACTTCGCAGCGAAGTCGGGCTGCGCTCACTGACTTGTGCGCACTCGGGCAAAGAACGTTGAAAACTGCCCAGAAAATTTCTAAGGCACGAAGGCCTTCCCAATTGCGCTGCTTCCACCTTGCGCTGCCCGGTTGCGCTCCAATTTTGGGCGAAGTCGGGCAGGAGAGAAAGTATGAGCTTCAAAGGCAGATTTTTCCCCTTATCAGATTCCGACAGGTGTCCAACCTCGAGATTCGAGTCAGAGATGCGACAGAAGGTGTGCGAGCGTGAACTGACTTATTGTACCGCAACTACCCTCATTCAAGCTGACTCGAAGTTTCATCTACCGCACTGCCACGTAGCTGCCAAGTTTTCAGGTGGACCTTGCTGCAAGTACATTCCATACCCGCAGAGGTCAACATCAGCCGCTTTTTGCCGCTTTTGTCAGCTTTGTCAGCTATTGTCAGGTCTGGGATCCTGTGCCCAAAGTTGTAATGGGGGGAAAATTGCGCTATAAATAGCTGCGCCATATCATTGTAAAAGGGTGGAAGGGGGATATATTGCTAGGGAACTGTTGTAGCTGTGCGTTTGCTTCTGAATACGAAATATACTTGGCTCTATTGATTGTCTTTGTCTTGTATGCTGCCTTTACTGAGTATTTCTGCCTCATGTTGCTTATGTTATTGCTTACTGTTATTCTGCTTTTCTGGATATCGGTATTTGATAGTTAAGTATTCCTGGAATGCAAAAGTGAAGGATACATAGGATGAATGGTGTTGATAGTTTCTGCAACATATTTTGTGTTTAATTGCTGTTAGTAGTGGTGATTGGCTGTTACCGTGTTGCTTATCTTCCCCACCCGGAACAATCATATTTATATTTCTTTCTCGCATCTCTAATTTCTTTCCCGCACTCGAGCTTAAACCAAATTGAGAAAACATAGGAAGCCGGCCTCCTCCGGAGATTGGCGCGGAAGGCATTCCTTCCTTCCGGCCTTTCAATCTGCTGGGCGAATCTAGGGCGCATTACACTAAATCCTATCCTAGTGGCAGATTCGTAACCAACAGGTACATAAGGTGTTGCAAAAGGAAGTTGGCAGATGGCAACTTCCATACCACACTCGTACTAACAAACATACCCCCCATCACATGCTCTTAATTACATCATTTACTCTCAATACATATAATGTAATAGTATAAAATAACATCCAACACAACTATATACAACGAGACTAATACTAATCATGATTACATGGAACAAAAAGTGGCTCCTGATTAAGCTCATGCTACATATCAACTTGTCCACCTAGAAGGGAGAGTTCATGACTTGAGACAAACCGGATAGAATGTGCTCTTAATAGTGGTGTAGCCAATATGCCACCCATCATCCCTTGTTTTGTTTTCTTTAATAGCCATGATGATGTCTACATGAGATCATCAAATCAATATAGGTAGGCAAATTGACATGTTTGCATAATCAATGAATAAGTGCGTTGGAAGTCAAGTACACGCGGAGTTTTGATATAGTTTTGATATATTTTATGTTATAAAGTCATGAAGTAATATTGTATGTGATGAAGTGTAATGTTGAGTAAACTATTAATTATATACGTATAATTAATAAAGTCATAAAGCGAGTCATGGAATGAAACGTAAATGTAAGTCACATGCATGTCAAATGTAACTTAAGAAAATGATGAGGTGTCCTGTAGTTAGCAAGTTGGAGGATGCAACTACGTCCTTAGTTGTATATATAAGACCCTTCCCTCATTCATTCATGTTGTTGGTATGGAAGGAAAGGTTGTTATAATATGTGGGCATCAAGTTGGCATGGTATTGAAGTGTTGTATCAAGCCATCTGAGTGTCGTATCAAGTTGTCTAAGTGTTGTGTTGGGCTGTTTAAACTGCTGTGCCAGGCCATCATAATGCTATGCTGAGTCGTTTGAGTGTTGTGTCGGGTCATCTAAGTGTTGTGTCGAGACATGAACTATTTTGTCAGATCATCTGAACTGCTGTGTCAGGCAATCTAATATATGTTGTGTGCACAATGTATGCATTGTAATTGTAAGTTATTCACATTGTATATTTTGTTCATTTAAGTGGTAATGGAATTGTGTTGCAGTATGTTGTATTCCATTTCTACATTCTGGCATTGTTGCTTGTTCAAAGTTGGGTCAAGCTTGGTGACATGGAGTTGTGACAAGCAAATCACTTGGGAAGGTGCACAACGACAATAGTGGAATGATTACAATGCAGCCGATGAAGCAGATTGAATGTAGGAGCTAGTTCTAACCAACCTCAAAAAAATAGTGTAAATAAGTGAAATAAGTGCAAATGTGCACACATGTAAGTAAAATGAAAATGTACATGAAATGTAAATGAAAGTGAAATGCAATTTTGTAGTTTGACGTCAAGGGTGATGACATCATCATTTGATAAATTGAAATTGTACTATTCAACAAACTTAGGTAATTAAGCATATGCAAATGGGGGGTAATTAGTGGTGAGGTGTCCCAAGCGGCATTTGTTGTTGACTGCCAGCACTAAAGGATAAATAGGACACCCCATTCATTTGTTTGGGTACTGAGGACTAGGAGAACATCTATGCATGTAGAGTTTGTGTCTGTATATCCATTGTAGCATTGTATATTGCCAATGTAGATGGTCTGTAATGCCAATGTCGTATACGCAAAAGTAATATAATTATGATTCATCCTTTATATTTGTGTTGTATGTGTTCTATGTGTAGGTTGTAACTAGGATTTGTAGCCCATACGTATTGTACGAGGGAGTTGTCGCACAAGGTGTAGTTGAGGAGTATTATTCAACTAGACTACTACCATACAAGTGCTTATCGTACAAGTGGAGACATTCAACCTGACGTACAAGTGGAGTATCACTTGACTTGTTGTACAATTGGGATGTTGAACCAATGTGAGATAGTGTCGATTGAAGCCTCCGTTGGCTCTTGAATCGGTCATATTAAATTGTTCTTCCAACTGTTGAATTACACACCACCGTGCTCCATTTGGCACTGTTGCCACTTGAAGTTTGAATAAGCACATATCAAGTTTGGAGAGGTGAATGATAGATTACTTGCCATGAGGACGTGGGAGACATCGCCATAAAATAAGTCAAAACCAACCTGTGAGAAGTCAGAGGATTGTCTAGCAGTGTCGTGTTGTGCAAGATGAAGATTTGAACATTGTCAACGAAATACTATAGTCGTGAGCAAAAAAACTTGAAGAACCTGAAGTGGAACGTGCTTGAAATCTTCAAGTGGAGGATAGTTCCAGTGAAAACAATACAAGGTGGCAAACGTTATTCTTAAAAACAAAAGAAGTACAAGGTGAAGCACAACAAGCAAACGAAGGTTGGACCGAGGAGAACATTCGCGCAAATGAATGCACCATCATGGAGAGTCCACAAGGAGACGAAGTGAAACAACTGGTAATGTCGACACAAGAGCAGAGGATATTGTCGAGAGGTGTAGAGGACAGGAGTCAAGCACAAGGGCAACCATAGGAGTGTGTGTTGGTGTGAATACCAGATCCAACACTCGTGTATTCGTGTAGGAAGTCACTAAGTGTAAGTGCGGTAGGATCTGGTCAAAGACTATTTGCAAGTGTAGAGTTGCCAAGTGAAGAAAACCAGCCATCTATGGCAAATATAGTAGCAGAAACAAGCAAACAAAGGTGCCACTACCCACCATTTCTAGGTGATGGGAAGGAGGACCCAGAACATCAAATTGGAACATGCATAACAATATGGCGAGCAAACAAAGTTGAAGATGAAGGATCATGGTTAAGATTGTTTTTGGCAACATTGCAAGGGATTGCAATGAATTAGCATCTAAAAAGTGCAAGTACAAATCCCTTCACAACATGGCAAGAATTAACGACCAAACTCACGAAGGAATTTAGGTTACTTCAGGATGACATAAATCATTGAAGAGATTTATTCCACAAAGCAAAATAAAGACAAAGATGTCAAATCATATAATAGAAGACTGAAGGAACTTATCAATAAAATAGAAGTGACACCAACAAATGGTTTGCAGAGGCGGTAGTTCTTGGATGGACTACTACCAAGATATAAGAAGAAAATGAAGGTAGTACCACCTACTACCTATCAGGAAGCATTTGATAGAGCAATCAATTTGGAAAGTGAAATGAAGCAAACAACGGTAGGAATAGGTCATTATAGAGATGATGATTCAGATAGTAACCAAGATGATTTGCATGTGGCAATCCAAGCCATGAGGAAGGACCTGGAGAGGATGATAAATGATGCAAAGAGCAACAAAAAGGAGAAAAAGGATACTAAGTGTTCGGACACACAAATATCAATTGTCCAAGGAATGCTTTTTGTAATATATGCGGAGTTGCAAGACGTGGTTGACGATTGCCCATTCAACTTGATAAGTTCAAGGTATCAAACTTTATTGGTACAAAAAGAAGAAAAGGAAGTGAAACCGAACACTTCCAAGAGTGGGCAAGGAGCGACAAGTGGCGGATATAGTAACAACCGCCAAGAAGGACAACAACCGCAACAAGGTAATCAACCACAAGGGAGACAAGGTCAATTGTAGTATGATTCGAATGGTAGACCCATTATCCAATGTCGAAGATGCCAAGAGTGTGGACACTTCGCAAGGAATTGCCAGAATCCACCAGTAGGAAATAATGCCAAAAACAACAATAATGGATTCATGTGTAGATGGTGTGGACGGGGCAATCACAAGGAGGCTAATTGCCCAAAGAAAGCAAGATCAAGTTACAGACAAAACATCAATTTTATTGACATAGATGAGCCTCCAATGGACCAACAAAACAAAGACAAACATGTGCTAGCAATAACAAGGGGTCAAGCAAGGAAAGTTGAGCAATATCCAAATCCTACCATAGATGAGGAGAGAAGGTAGGAAGCACATGATGAAATACAAGAGGAAATGAGATAGACCAAGCAAGAACAATTCCTCCAAGAGAAGAAGCTAAAGAAGTCGATCACTCACAAAGAAGAAGAAATGTCGCCAACACAACAGCTGGCGGCCCAAGTGTTGAACATGATAGTGAAAGTGAAGGTGTTTACTTTACTTAGCACCATACCAGAGCTTTATGCAACAGTAACAGAAATAATGCGGACAAGAAAGTAGTGGAGCCGCAATGCCAGCAAGCAACCAAGATGAGGAGAGATCAATTCATTGATCCTACGGTGCTAATGATTAATGTCGGAAAGAAGCCTGCATTAATCCACATTGAGTTTCTACATCACAATATGACACAAGCGATCGTGGATGGAATGTCAAGCGTGAATGTGCTACCAGAGAATACTTGGAGAGACACCAGAGCACCATTTTTATGGTCTCCGAATTTCAGATTATATGGTGCATACCATTATGGCATTGAGATGAAGGGGGTCCTGACGGCCCATAAAGTAAAAATAGTTGACCAAGAGTTCAATATGGATTTTGTGGTGATTACCATGCAAAAACCAGCATATGATACATTGTTGAGGTAAGGATAACTATGCATGGCAAAAGTTAATCACAATTGGGAGAAGGATCGCTTAACATTCAAGAAGGGAGTGTAGAAATGAAATTTAACTTGTTACACACAATTCCATTTCTACTTAAATAATTCTAGAGATCTGCAGTCATTAGCAATAACAATGCACAGAAGACAACAATAGCAGCAGCAATGGCAGATAACAAATAAATACAAGCAGATTTATATTAACAATGGCATTATACAGTTTCAGCATTACAATCTTGCAGTCTGCAACCCTATGCAGAATCCTCTTCATAACTGCATCCATAGCCTGACTGCATTATGCCCTACGCAGATATGCAACAGCATTCTCTCTCACGTACCAATGCTTCTCCAACCATCAATCCACCAACATCCTCTTGAATGAATGAGGGGAGGGCTTATTTATACACCTAGGAATTAGTTACACCCTCCAACTACCTAACACCTCATCATTTCCCTAAATTACATTTCATATGCATTTAACTTGCATTTACATGACATTTCCCACTACAAGACAAACTAACTTATGACTTATGACTTTGCCGACATACATGACTTAACATCCTATTATTACGTACAATATTACATTGCCACTTTATAACATAGAATACCAAAACTGATTCACTAAATGCAGATATATCAATTTGCCTGTCTACAGGGACAGCACAAGTACATGATAAATCTGAAGAACCAATCGATAAGTGAGGGTCTCGCAACATTTGATGAGTTGGGTAGTTCATCTTCAGATGATGATAATGGATACAAGCCAAACGAAGGTGTGCTACAATTGGAGGAATGCAAGAAAGATAAAGCACACTCAACAAACTTCTCCATTGGAAAATGGACTACGAGGTTTTTCTACCAAATTGCCTATGGGCAGAGAAGGAAGAGGACCATGATGGACAGAGAACCAATGTGTATGAAGTCGGCCAGAGTAGCAAAGGATGAATTTACACCAAATGAGGAAGAAAAGGAGAAGTTGAAATCCCCCAAAAAAATTGCAGAATATACTATTGGTGATGTTGTAATTGATGAGAAGCCAGCACACCCATTTGAAGTGGCAAAAGTAGCAAGTGGGCCTAATACCATAAAGTATGGACCAAAGATGGTTCAGGTGAACCTCAACGAGGGAGACAAAGAGAAGATAATCCATTGTGGGGACACTTGGGACCTAGTGCTGAAAGCAACGACTTCCAAAATTTTCAAGCAGTACAAGGACATCTTCGCATGGACATATCAGGATTTGAAAGAGATTCCACCGGAGTTATATGTGCACCAAATCCAGTTGATTCTGGGCGTACAACCAATGCGGCGAAGGCCTTATAGGATGAATCCAAAGTATGTGGCCTTAGTTAATGCATAAATACAGAAAATGTTGGATGCAAGAGTAATCTTCAAGGCCACGGTGAGTGATTGGGTGTCACCAATTGTCATTACCTTGAAGAAGGCAAATCAAATCCGCATTTGCATAGATTTTAGAGGTCTAAACTTTTTGACGATAAAGATTCCTTTTCCTATCCCATTTACTGATTCAATTTTGGAGGAAGTTGATGAACATGAAATCTATTCATTTTTGGATGAATTTTCTAGACACAATCAAATCAGAATAGCCAAGAAAGATAAATTAAAGACAACTTTTGTAGTGAAAAAAAAGGCATTTATGCATATAATCAAATGCCATTCAGTTTATGCAATGCCCTAGCCACATTTCAAAGAATAATTTTGTATATCTTTGAACAAATGTCCACCGAAAAATTCAAGGTCTTCTTGGACAATTGGTCCCTATATGGAAGGAAGGACAAGCATTTGAAGGCACTTGAAGAATGCATGAATGCTCGATTATCATTAAATCCAGAGAAGTGCAAGTTGTTGGTACCATACAGGAAGTTGGGCCATGTGGTTTGTAAGGGTTGAAGACGGATCCCGACAAGATTCAAGTTGTGATGAGTATGAAGGAGCCATATGACATGAGTTCACTGAAGTCCTTTTTAGAACATGTTGGGTACTATAGGAGGTTTATCAAAAACTTTGCACAAGTGTTCCATCTGTTGGATTTGTTAATGAGCAAGAATGTTCCTTTTATGTGGATAGAGAAGCATCAAAATGCCTTTGAGGAGTTGAAGGTGAAGCTGGTTTGCACACCCATTCTGGTGTTTCTAGATTGGGATGAGGAGTTTCATGTCCATGTTGACACATCAAATTTTGTGATTGGATGAGGTTTGGCCCAAGAGGGGCAGTTTGGGCTGGATCAGCCCATCTATTTTTCTAGTCAATTGATGTCCAAAGCAGAGAAGAATTACAGCACAACAAAGCACGAAGCTCTAGGGATGGTTTATGCAGTTCATGAATTCAGGCATTATCTGTTAGCCAACCCTTTGCCTTCTATTCTCATCAGGCGTTGTATTTGATCAATAATTCAACTATTCATAGGCAAGTTAGAAGGTGGCTCCTCACATTGCAAGAGTTCATATTCCGAGTGGGAGTGAGACCAAGAAAGAAACACATTATAGCAGATCAATTATCAAGGATTCGTTTAGGAAAGCTTATCGAGGGAGGAGCGTCGGATGAATTTCCAAACACTCATTTATTTGCAATAAGTGTGCTACCGCTGTCGTACAAGTTGATTGGGGAATACTTGTCAACAGAAGAGCTGCCAAGGGAGATGACGGCAATAGAGAAGAAACGTATCATCATCAAATCAGCACCTTTTCAGTTGATTGTTTGTTTGTTGTACAAGATTGCACCTGAAGCTGTGCAATAGAGGAAGTGAACACAGCACTCAAGGAAGTTCATGAGGAACTGGCAGGAGGGCATATGGGGACAGACGCAAGGGCAAGGAAAGTGCTTCTGGCAAGCCTATAGTGGCACCCTCTATCACGATGCAAAGGTGTTTGTGATAGCACATGATACGTGCCAAAGAGCTAGAAGACAACTATAGAGGAACTACATGCCATTACACCCGTCATAGCTGCAAGAGTTGTTTAAGAGATTGAGTTTCAATTTTGTTGGACCATTGAAGACCAACAAATGGAAATGTAGATATATTGTGGCAGCAACGGAATACTTGACAAAGCAGGTCGAGACAAGAGCATTGCCCAACAATTCTGCAAGAAATACAACACAATTCCTGCATGAACAAGTAATCACGAGATTCAAAATACCCTTAAAGTTGACAAATGATCAAGATGGTCACTTCTTTAATGAAATAATCCAAAAGTTGAGCATAGAGTTCAAGATTTTACGTTTGTTGTCAAGCCCATATTACCCTAGGGACAATAGGCAAGTAGAAGCAATGAATATGGTCTTAGTCTTTATAATCTATAAAACGTAAAGTTGAAGGTGTTGACTGGGAGTGATTGCCAGAAATTCTATACGTTTAAACTGACAACCAAGCATACACCTTTCCAGTTGATGTACAGTCAGTAGGCAGTTGTGTCGGTGGAGTTCTTAGTATCGATTCTAAGAGTGGCAGTGCAGAACCATATGGGTGACCAGGAGAGGCTAGCGATTCTAGTAAAACTAGACGAGAAGATGGTGATGGTGCAGTGGGCAATAAAGATTTCCCAACGTCAAAGAAAATTGTGGCATGACAAGCACTTGAGAAAGATGAAGCTGAAACCAGGTGACTTGGTCTTGAAATTTAATGGCAAAAGAGAGATCAAGCCAGGGAAGTTGAAGACCCTATGGCTTGGACTTTCTAGGTGGTCGAGATGATGGACAACGGTGCAGACTAATTGCAAAGATTAAAACCATACAAGGTGAAGGCTCAGGTGAACATGGTTGATCTTGAACCAACAAAATGAGAAGAAGGCGTAGGAAGGCTGATAGTAGCACCAAATCAGTCTTCAGAACCATTCGAAGGAATATTGGTCCATGAAGGACAGTCAAGTCAGACCAAACTAGATGGTGCAAATCAAGAAGATAGTGACCCAAATCTAGTTTAGTTGTTTGGGAATGCAAATGGAGAACAACCCATAATAGAGCAAGAGAAATTGGAACCCCTCCCCGCAAAACGAAGAAGATTACGGGTGCATGTAATATTTCCAAACACAGAAGAAGCAAACAAGCTGAGATCACCAAGGGAGCAAGAAGATACGCCATAGATGTGGCAATAGAGAATGGAGAAGAGCCACTAGATTATGAGACTGAAAGTGATGGAAGTGAATATGAAGGCATGGGTTTGCTAGCAAGAATTGGTCTTACACCACAAAGAATGCGAAGAGAGACACAGCAACTACAAGAAGAGAGCGATTGACTACAAAGGAGAAATGAAGAATTGAGGGAACAAGCTGACCAAGAGACAGTAAGGCTACGAGATGATTTCAAGCCAGAAGGGAAAGACTGGTAGTAAATGAAATCCTCTAGAGAGATATATTTGAAACACCCACATCAACAAAAGGAGAAATGAGGAATTGGAAAAGAAACTCTAGTAGTGTGTCCTTCACGAGTGTTAATAGAATCGGAGAAGATTCGAACAATCACATCAATAGAAGGATAAATGAGGAATTGGAGAATAGACTCCAGTAGTGTGTCCTTCACAAGTGTTAATAGAAACGGAGAAGATTCAAGCAATGATGGCTCAAGCAGAGGACTCAAAAAATGAGTGAGAAGGGGCACACCAAGACCACAAAAAGTCCCCCAAATTGCAGACAAGAATAATGGAGGATAGCAAACTAACTCTGAGAAAGTAAGGTGATAAATATTGGAGGCACTCTATCAAACCTGAATGATTCTTTGGGGAATTGAAATGGTTCGCAAGGACTACTAGAAACCCCAAGACAATTACAAGGAATAGACAACTTAGACAGTTTAGAAGGACCGTCAGGTTCATTGGACTATCTAAGTTTGCCCGACCGAGGGGGGAGGTTGGTTGCCTCCTTTCTCGGTAGTCTGGGGCTAAGATTTTTCCCTCCTACTACCCCTAGGCCACATAGTCAACAGAATGGTCCATTAGGACTACCTTCTGACTGCATACAAAACAACCAATTGCCCAAATAGAATTAGAAATAGGAGGCAAAGAAATAAAAGATCTCGGATGAACCTTCGACAAATTGGAAAAGGGGGAAGACAGTCCTTAAGTCATAAGAGGTTGCCTAAGAAGAGTGAATAGAGAAAGAAACATGTCTGAGTTTGAAAGGTTGTTGCGAAAAAGAGGGCGACAACGAAGATGGTCAAGGAGGAGATATAGTAGACAGCCAAACCATCTGAATTGGATAAGGCAAAAGGAGCAAAGATGACAGTAGAATAATAGAACAGGAGGCAAGATAGCCTATTGTACAAGTGGAAGGTAGACGGCAAATTGCCATACAAATCACATTTGTATGGCAAATTGTCGTACAAATGAAGGGCATTGTCGTACAAGTGAGGCTTGTATGGCAAACTGTCGTGCAAACAAGAGAACAAGCCATACAAATGACACTTGTCGTACATGTCCAAGCTGCAATACAAATCGTGGCAAGGTCATACAAGTGATAGGGCTTGTACAGTAGATCATCGGACAAATGCGGCATGTACAACACATTGCCATACAAGTGTGCAACATCACACAACAAGACATCATACAATGCCTAGGTAGGTTGAGGAAGTACATTGTCGAGATGAAGAGGAAAATTCATTAGCACAAGATGAAGTTCAAGTGGATGTCTACATGGTCCTACGAATAAGACGGCACAGATAAACTCAGACACAAGAAAAAGAAACTCAATGTTCAATTAGCATGCAAAGGTGACGAGGTGGCAAACCGATAGTTAGGAGGAAGTGCATGGGCACCAACTGTTTTTTCCCCTCCACCATCTTATAAATCCACACACTAGGGAGGCATGAGCATTCCATCACTTAGTGCTTGAGGGAGAGGAGAGGAATATTACCGTGTACAGAGCAATGCAAAGTGGCTAAGTGATGCATACAGAGCTACAAACGCAAGAGACGAAGTTGCCAACATAGGAGAATGAGCTACCGATGGAGGGAAGTGCAGACTGAACAGACGCATCCTGACATTGAAGGAGGACGACACTGCAGACGAAAGCCAGAGATTGCAAGTGGTAGAATATTGCAAGTGTGCAGGCCATATAGTTGTACAGACAGCTGCTAAAACGAAGAATTGCAATTGTTGACACATGCACAAGGGTTTGTGGAGTTGCAAAGAGCGTTGACAAATGCGTTTTTGATCTTGTACGACAAGGAGGAAGTGAGCATTGTACAAATTGCCAGCAGGCAAACAAATTGTTGAGGGTGTATGATAGAGTGACACAAGCGTGCACACAAAAGGGTAAATTACAAAGGGGGTTGTCATACGAGTTGTGCAAGGGAAGTGTCGTACAAGAAGGCGGCCTATATGGTACACTGTCATTCAAGTAGTGACACTATGCAAGTGAAAGGCCTATATGGCAAGGTCGTATAAGGAGAGAAAAGACGTTACCATACAAGTGAAGTATCTATACGACATTGCCATACAAGTCGAGCAAC
Organism: Wollemia nobilis; assembly: GCA_028583015.1. Lineage (NCBI taxonomy): Eukaryota > Viridiplantae > Streptophyta > Pinopsida > Araucariales > Araucariaceae > Wollemia > Wollemia nobilis. The sequence goes on from JAQPPZ010003107.1 coordinate 2,733,534, forward strand.
CAGGTGCCATACAAGTCTAGGGCCAATGATAAATTGACGTACAAACCATGTGCAAACAGAAGCTACCATACAAGCAAAAGGACATGTATGGTAGGAGTCGTACAAGCACAAACACCAGTTACAGTTGGAGTTGCTAGAAGTTGATAGAATGCAAAAGAGGCCAAGGATTGTGAAGAGGATACACCAAGTGGAGCAGCAGCATAGAAAGGTTCCACCTAACCGTATGTTGCAGTCGAAACCTCGCTCATGAGGAGAGGGCGTTAGAGTAGCTGCAAGGAGAGGTCTTGCAAAACATGTGTGTGGTAGGGAGAGAGAAACATAGTTCGGATGCCGAGCGGGATAGCAATAGGCAACATGGTGGACAGCCAAGGGAGAGGCCGAGAACCAACACTCCAAAGGAGAGAGAAGTGGAGGCTTCACCTTAGGAGAAGGAGAAAGGCAAGGGAAGAGAAAGAATGCCAATACCCTTGTAGGATATGACATGGCAGCAGCCAACAGGAGAGTTTTGCAGAAATTGGTGGCAGGAGCATTTGGCAGACAACCCATTGAAGACTGCGTTCAAAAAATGCAGGTGTGCATTGCATTTTGTAGATTCCGAATTTTGATAGCTTTTCAAGGAGTATTTGTTGTAGATGTTGCAAACGTATGATCAACAACAGCACATGAGCAAAGTCATGATTGGTGACCGGGAGGTGCAAGTAGTGTTTTCACCTAGCAATTTTTGAAGAACATTTGGATTGCCAAGTTTGGGGATACCGGTGAGGAAGGAAGCATTTGACTTGCACTGGTGGAAGGAATTGATGGATAAGGTTATTGATCTCAGTCCAGAAGAGGTGGTGAAATTGTTGAAGCATGGGAGCCATGGACTGAAGATGCAGTAGCTGAAGACACCGGAACTGCAATGTGCCATGAATATAATAATGTCAAAACTCTTAGGAGAACAAAGAGCCTCGGAGATGCCCACCTGGCTCATACCATACATGGAAGGAATAATGGCTGGCGTAGCATATGATTGGGCATCATACTTGTCATACCGCATCAAGAATTTTCTGATGCGGTATACCAAAAATTTTTCGATGGCTTTCCATGCCATTGCATTCATGATGAATGTCATGACGCAGGAGAAGTTGCGGTTTCTAAGGTTGAATCCTCCCAAAGTGATTCTGGAGCATGCACCGACTATATACAGGTGGATCCACGTGATGCCACTAACAAAGCCAAGCACTCCGGCAAAGAAGAATACCTTGAAGAAGAGGAAGGATTCGGGAAGCCTCAAGAGATGAGGCAAGTGAGGATTCAGAGGGAGCTGAGGAGCAGCCAAGGATGGAGGAGCTGGTGCAAAGGGAGAAGCGGCATAGGAGGTCGGGCAATAGTCGTAGGCAAGAACCCCCACAACAAGACACAATAGGAATAGGTGGCAATGCACGAAGGACGATGGAGGGTCGAAGCAAGACGCATGGGATGCCACAGGCAACAGTGCGAGAGGAAGTTCCTGCACAACCCAGGAGTCAGGCTATGTAGGAAGGCACTACAGGTACCAAGCGGATGACTTCGGAGAGGGCTGCAATGGGTGAACAGCAACCAAGGGACTTTGTTGCACAAGCAAGACAGGAAATGGAGAGGAGAGCGCAACAATCGAAGGAGAGGACTGTGCAGCAAGCACAGGAACCAATCATTGTTGTAGATGTGGATGAGGAGATTCAGACTGCAGTGGATGCAATACAGGAGGAAGAATGTGCAAGGAATATGTGGGTAGAGAATGTTAACTCACCCGACAACTTTGATAGTACGCCAATGCAGTTTGTGCAACAAGTCGATCCATGTGGATCACCCCCACTGGATGAGGATGCACATATTGAGATCACATCTACAGCACAAGTGGCGGCACCAAGTCCAGTTGTGTCGGATGAAAGGAGGGAGAAAGGAAAACAGAGTGCATCAGAATTTAGTTGGTGGTAGAAAGGTGAAAGAAGCCAACCGTTGGAGAAGGAACCGGAAAAAGGACAGGAAACGGTGGCAAATGTAACAACTATTGATGCAAGGCAAACGATTCAGGAGGGCAAGGCGGCCAAACGACCTATCAACCTGACAGGTCACGGTGGGGAGGATGTGGAGGAAACTACCACCGGAGATGACATTGATATGGAACTGGCAGAAGACACAAGTGAGCATTTCATCATCGAAGTGCCAAATCTGAGGAGACCACCAGTTTTGGGAGGAAACATCAATGAGCAGGTTGATACGTTCTTCGAGAAGGTGATTGGATTGTTTGATAGAGTTCATAGTGAGTTTAGAGTTGGATGTATGGGAGACTGGCGACTATGGCAGCTAAGAATGGAGAATGAATTGGGCAAACTAGTGCATTGGGCTCGTGATGATGAGTGCATGAAGAAGTTTGCAAAAATTCATCAAACACAGCCATGGGAGCTAGAAACTGGTAGTGTCAAGTTGATGTTGGGAATGAAGAACCTGCTAGAAGGAACTCGGGTACTCTACCGGCATCCAGCACGTGTGTATGTAGATGAAGGGAGTTTGGTAGCCTGTCCAGAGGATGAAGCAGGTGTCAAGTATGTTAAACTTGCACCTGAGTTGGTGAAATCATATGCCAGAATGAATTTCTTGGCATATCTGATTCAATGGTTAGCCACAGGTTTGGAAAAGTCAGACAAATGTGGAGCAGGCTAACCAGTTATAAGTAATGGAGGCACGACTTTAGTAGGTATAGGAGGATGCCAAAGCAGAACTAGCAAAGTTGAAGGAGGTTGAGGAGAAGACAAAAGCTCAAGAGGAACAAGATCAATTGATCGGACAATTGAAATCTGAATGCACGGTGAGGGAGCAATTGTTGGAAGTAAAGAATAAGGAAGTCACTCACCGCGATCAACTAATAGCAGAAAGGGATGAGCAACTAGCAATTGCAGTGAGACGGGAAGCAGAAATGGTGAAGAAAGTTGTTGAAATAGCAAGGAAAGAAGCTGAAGCTAAAGCTGCAAAAAGAGAGGCTGAATTGTTGGCAAAGTTGGCAAAAGTCGAGCAAAGGGCGAATCACTATGGTGTGTAGTGGGCTCGATATCAGGCCTATGCCAAAAGATTGAAAGGAGAGACGGAGGCATTGAAGCTACAAATCCAGGAGTTAGGAGGTATACCTGTTCCCATGCCTCAACACCAGCAAAACCCAAGTCCCCAAGAGCAGAGGCAGTCGTCGACAAGGACGTCGACCAATCTAAAGGGAGGGCAGATGTAGGAGCTAGTTCTGACCAGCCTCAAAAAAATAGTGTAAATAAGTGAAATAAGTGCAAATGTGCACAAATGTAAGTAAAATGAAAATGTACATGAAATGCAATTTTGTAGTTTGACGTCAAGGGTGATGATGTCATCATTTGATAAATTGAAATTGTAATGTACGACTAATGTATGTAGTTAAGCATATGCGAATGGAGGGTAGTTAGTGGTGAGGTGTCCCAGGCGGTAGTTGTTGTTAACTGCCAGCCCTCAAGGATAAAAAGGACCCCCATTCATTTGTTCAGGTACCGAGTACCAAGAGAGCATCTATGCATGTAGAGTTTGTGTCTGTATATCCATTGTAGCATTGTATATTGCCAATGCAGACGGTCTGTAATGCCAATGCTGTATAGGCAGAAGTAATACAATGATGATTCATCCTTCATCTTTGTGTTGTATGTGTTTTGTGTGATGTTATTGTTGCAAGTAGATTGGTAGATTGTGCTTGTCAAGTTTTGTGTGCAGGTTGTAACCAGGAGTTGTAGCCCAAACATATTGCATGAGGGAGTTGCCATACAAGGTGTAGGTGAGAAGTGTTGTTCAATTGGACTACTATTGTACAAGTGCTTGATGTACAAGTGCAGACATTCAACCTATCGTACAAGTGGAGTATCACTTGACTTGCCATACAATTGGGATGTTGAACCAGTGTGAGATAGTGTTGATTGAAGCCTTGGTTGGCTCTTGAATCTATCATATCAAATTGTTCCTCCAACTGTTGGAATACTCACCACCGTGCTACAATGAAGATGTAGACGTGTTTGTTGACGTTGACAAAGGGTCAACGCATGAAGTAGACATGCAAGTGGATGCACAACTATACATGCCAGCAGACACACACAGAGGATACGGGCAAGGGTTTGTGCGCAACGAGTTGGATGACGACAATGAGAGTTGCGTGACGACGATGGAGAGTTGCGTGACGACGATGGAGAGTTGCATGTCAGCAACAAAGATTTGCATGTCAACAATGAAGAGTTACCTGATAGCGACAAAGAGTTGCCTCTTGACGGAGGTGAGTTACCAAACAACGGCGAAGAGTTGCATATTGACAGCAAAGAGTTGCATGTCGACAGCAAAGAGTTGCATGTCGACAACAAAGAGTTGCATGTCAACAGTGGTGAATCGCGTGATGACTACGGAGAGTTACCTGATAGCGACAAAGAATCACGCAACGGCGAGTTACGTGTCGGTGAGGAATTGCATGACAACAAAATATGTATGGCACTAGAGCAATTGCAAGTTGATGTATCCGATGGTGAGCGGAACAAAAGTCTGACATCATTGCAAATGGAAGATGGCATGTCTGACAATGTGCAAGACAAGAGTCCGACACTAGAGCAACCAAAGGTGAGTAGGACGAGAGTCCGATATCGGAGCAACTGTAGGTTGGCACATTTCATGGTGTGCGGACGAGAGTCCAACATAAGAGCAATTGCAATGCGGTGTGCCTGATAATGTGCATGAAGGAGAGACACATGAACAATCGTTGCCAATGTCAAATCAACCTGTTATGACAACGACCAATTTTGGCATATCACATAAGCATCCCATATTTCATGGAGGTGAAACAAAAGACCTAGTCAGGCATTGGAAAACCTACCTCATGATGTGGAAAGCGAATGGACAGAATAATAACACAGATTGGAGGAGGTTATTCCTTATAGAAATAAAATTTAACATACTTAAACACAATTCCATTTCTACTTAAATAAACCTACAGATCTACCTTCTGTAGCAATTAACAATACATACAAGAAACATACAATAGCAATAGTAGATGATAAATGAATATGAGCAGATCTTATATTAACAATAGCCTATACGGTACTTGCATTATATACACAATCTACAACCTTGTGCAGAATTTCCTTCATGCCAACGACCACCAGTCAGCCTCTACACACTGCAGCCTTCCAGAACCATACAACACATCTCAAATGAATGAATGAATGAGAGAAGGGTCTTATTTATACAACTAAAAAGTAGTTGCATCCTCCAACTACCCGACACCTCATCATTTTCCTAAATTACATTTCACATGCATTTGACTTACATTTACATTTCATTTCCCACTACAAGACAAACTAGCTTATGACTCTTCCATACATGACTAATACTTAACATTACACATTATCACATAAAATATTACATCACAATTTACGCCCATTTCATCAAACACTTTATGTATGAACTACAAAATAACACAAAACAACAAAACTTATTCATTAAACGTAGACATCAATTTGCTTGCCTACATTCCCTCCGAAATTTCGTGGAATCAAAATGGACTGGTATATGAGGTTGCCAGAGGACAAGCACCAAACATGGGATGAGTTGCGTGATGCATTGGTGAAGGAAATTTGGTTGTTCCACAATGAAGATGAGACCAATGTTGAAATTTATAAAAAGGAACAAGGTGAGAAGGAATCTGTTCGTTCATACAATCGGAAGTTGAGTGGGTTGTTTACCCATCTAGAGGAAGATCCATCAGATGCATTGAAGAAGAGGTGGTTCGTAGAGGGACTTCTTCCTACGTATAGGAAGAAGATCAGGGTGGTCCCTCCAACATCATATCAAGAGGCCTTGGAGCGGGCCTTGAACTTGGAAAGTGATGCAAAGACATCATTAAAGTGCTAGGGTCATGTTAATACAGACAAAAGTGACACTAAAGATGAAAGTGATTCTAATGTTGACAGTGAATCAGATAGTGAGAGTTATAATTTTGAGAATAGTTCATTGTCCAAATGTTGGGGTCGAGAAGTCAGTGAAAGAAGTGACTCTGAAGAGAAGAACAATAACTCCAAGGATAAGTGTGAATTGGAGAGCTCAAAATCATTGCTACAAGAATATACAGCACAAAGGGAGATTGTACCAAAGGGGGATGCCATCAGCAATGTGGTTTATGACAACCACCAGAAAACTAGAAGACGTCGAATTGAGTATGACACTGAGGGAAGACCCATTATGCAATATTCGCGATGCCATTTGTGGGGGTACTTCACACGTGAATGTAAACGTGTTGCAAGTGAAGATGAGCTAGTGATGTGTAGAGACTTGAAACACTGGAGAACAGTCACGGCCCTAGCCGAGAAGTTGAGGAGGTGAACTTAATGAACTTGATTGCAATAAAGGAGGTGAACTCGATGAACCTAATTGCAATTGAGGAGGTGAATTTGATTACAATAAAAAATGCAATGATCTAACAACCAGTTGAAGCTACATAGGAAGAGGACATTACACGAGTGATGCAAACGGCGAAGTGAGTGATGCAAACAGAGAAGTGAGTGATGCAGACAACAAAGTGAATGATGCAGACAACGGAGTGATGCAAACGGCGAAGAGAGATTGTTCGGCTTCTAACTATCTACTAGGCTCGTCTAGCCATCTAAACTTGGGTTGTTTGGACCCAAGCCTTGATTATCAGAGCTTAGGCTATTTTAGCCTAGGTCATCTGAGTTGGAACCTTGGTCGTCTAGCAAGTACACTAGATCCCTAGACAGCCCTTGGGCCATCTATCCCATGGGGAGGTTGTCTGGAATTTCCCTAGGCTGTTTGAGGAAGTTGTCTAAGCCTCAGACTACCCACAAGTCGTCAAATGAACACCCAAGCCATCCGAAGACAGATCATGATCGTTTGATAGTCATGCAAGCCATCAGCAACACAAGTTTGGGAGGAAGATGATGCTAGGCCTTCTGGAGATCATGCAAAGTCGTTTTATGAAGAGGATGAAGTGGCACAAAGTTTGAGGCAAGGAGGAATTCATCTGATTGGAAAAGCACGTGGTACAAGCCTTCTGGACGGTCGTCTGCTAGGAGAAGATTGTATGGAATTCTGTATGGGTTGTCTAAGCAAAAGAGCATGCCATATGAACCATATGATGACAAAGGAGCTTGACCATCCAAAGCAAGGTCGTCTAGAGTTGGGTCGTCCAAGGCAAGGTCATCCGAAGCTAGGTTGTCTGGAAGCAGGCCGTTAGGAGTCGGACCGCATAACGCAGAAAATGGGTCATCTCGCCCAAGAGTCATCTGACTTAGGAGGTGGGTTGTCCAAGCCAGGAAGCGATCCATTTGACCCAAGAGGTTGGGCATCTAACCCAAAGAGTGAGTTGTCTAAGACCAAGGGATGTCTGTCAGAGGCTAAGGCAGGGCCATCAAAATCCAAGAAGTCATCTGGATCCAGAGATAAGTAATTCAGATCTTAGAGGAAGTTGTTTAACTGGGTCGAGTAAAGGCTACCAAAATGCAAACGAGGAAACTTCAGTTCATACAGTGAGGGATTCAATGGTTTTGTTGTTGAGGTTTTAGGGCACTGCCCTGAACCCTATGGGGATGCTGCTCCTGAACCTCGCCCTGTATTGGGACAATATGTGTGAAGGGCGCTGCCCCTTGACCCCCGATAAAGGTGGCGACGAGCATTGTTTGTCATGTTGATCATGTTGGTGATACAGGCGATTGCAAGAGGTGGAGTGAGCAATTGGAAAAGAATGCATTGTTAACAACAGTTTGAAGTGAAGTTTATTGAAAAAGAAGAAAGTGGAATGAGTGCAACAAGAGATTCCAATATGGTGTTTAATTCCTCTATCCCCAATGTTTAGCTCATGTGTCGTCAAGGACACCGACAAGTCTAGAGGGATAGATATAGGCAAGCAAATTGACATGTCTGCATAATCAATGAATAAGTGCATTGGAAGTCAAGTACACACACATTAAGAGTTTTGATATATTTGATGTTATAAAGTAGTGATGTAATATTGTATGTGACAATGTGTAATGTTAGTTATGTGCATATAATTAATAAAGTCATAAAGTGAGTCATGAAATGAAAGGTAAATGTAAGTCACATGCATGTCAAATGTAATTTAACAAAATGATGAGGCGGGTACTTAGTAAGTTGGAGGATGCAACTGTTGCCACATTTTGCACAGGGTGCCATGTTTTTTGGTTTCTATAAGTGGGCTGCTCTTCTCCCTTCCTTCTCCTCATTCTCTCTTCCTTCATTTTTCCCTTTCTCCCTCTTCCGTGCAATTTCATTCCCCCTTCTCCTTTTCCCTTTCTTCCCCGGTAAAGTTTCCAAAACAGAGGTGTTCCCTGAAAATTTCTAAGTACTGGGGCGCAACCCGACTTCGCAGCGAAGTTGGAGTGCGCCCCTCAGTTGAAGCGCAGTAGGGAACCCGAAGTGCGCCAACAGGCAGTGTCCAAGCAAAATCTGACTAAGTGTCAGGGGCGTAACCCGACTTCGCAGCGAAGTAGGGGTGCGCCCTTCTTCCTGGGCGCACTAGGGGAACAGTCTGTCGAGAAAATCAGCTAAGTGCTGGGGCGCAACCCGACGTCGCAGCTCTTCCTGGGCGCACTAGGGGAACAGTCTGTCGAGAAAATCAGCTAAGTGCAGGGGCGCAACCCGACTTCGCAGCGAAGTCGGAGTGCTCCCCCTTTCCAGTGCGAAGTCCGAGCAGCGGAAGAAGGCAAGCACCGGTGCGACACCCGACTTCGCAGCGAAGTCGGAGTGCGCCCGTTGACCGGTGCACAGTTGGGTGAAACTAACTCAGAAAAAGCTAAGGCAAGGAGGCCTTCCAACTGCGTTGTTTTCAACCTGCACAACCCGATAGCGCCCGAGTTCCTGGCGAAGTTGGATAAACTGCCTTTCAAGGCAGACACGTGTCATACATCAGCATCCAACAAGTATCCACCTCCGGGATTCAAGCCAAGACTTAACCGCGCAAGGACAAAGCATGGGCTACACTACCGGCGCCAACTGTCACCATTTAAGCCGATGTGAAGTGCCATCTGCCGCACCTACCCGCGTTCCTGCTGACCGAAGATTTGTCCCAACGCGCTGCCACGTAGCTGTACTACCTCCAGGGACACCATGCTGCAAGTACAGTCCTGACCGACAGAAGTCAGCATCAGCAGCTCCTCAGCCGCTTGTGTCAGCTATTGTCTTGTCTGGGACTTCGTGCCCATGAATGTAATCGGGGGGAAATTGGGCTATAAATAACCACCACATTTTCATTGTAAGGTGGTGGAAGGGAAATATATTGCTAGGGGACAATTGTAGCTGTGCGTTTGCCTCAAATACAGACATATATTTGGCTCTGCTTACTGTCTTTTATCTTGTATGCTGCCTCTCCTTGTCATTTATGCCTCATGTTTCTTGTGTCATTGCTTGTTGTTGTACTGAACTCTGGACTCCGGCATTTGGTGGCCAAGTATTCCTAGAATGCATAGATAGAGGATACATAGGATCGTTGATAGCTGCAGTTTCGATGTACGTTTGTAGATGAATGTTGTTAGTAGTGGTGATTGATTCGTTGCCGTGCTGCTTATTCCCCCCCCCCAACTCCAATCACATTTGGAATCCCTTTCTGCATTTTTATCTCTTTCCCTGCACTCTTATCTTAACACAACCCCACAGGAAGCCGGCCTTCTCCGGAGATTGGCACGGGAGGCATTCCTTCCCCCCGGCCTTTCAATCTGGTGGGCGAATCTGGGCGCATTAACAACAAATCCTTTCCTCATGGCAGATTTGTAACCAACAGCAACTACCTCCTTAGTTGTATAAATAAGACCCTTCCCTCATTCATTCTTGTTGTTCGCATGGAAGGAAAAGTTGGTATGGTACATGCATATCAAGGTTGGCATGGTACTGAATTTTTGTATCAAGCCATCCAAGTGTTGTATCAACCCCTCTAAATATTATGCCAGGCCATCTGAGTGCTATGCTGGACCCTCTAAACTGTTGTGCCAGGCAGTCTGAGATGCTATGCTGGGAACTATGTTGTGTGCACAGTGTATGCATTGTATTTGTAAGTTATTCACATTGTATATTTTGTTCATTTAAGTGGTAATGGAATTGTGTTGCAGCATGTTGTATTCCATTTCCACATATAATTCAAAGGAACATCAATTTACAGTCAATGATATTTCTCCTATTGCAATTGATACGATTTATTTTTCTCATTGGTCCTCTTGGAAGGCTCACAAAATGATTTAACACGAATTGTTTTCCCATAATCCAAGACCTAGTGCTCATCTATGTTTTCCAAAGACGGTGGTGAATCAGCCTAATCCAAAAATTCTAGGATATATGCTGGCAACTCTTCAAGGGGTATTTCTAAGGGAATGCATGGAAGTTCAACTAATAACTAATGTAGGCAAACAAAGAGAGCTCAAAGTACAAAATCAGCAAAAATTGGAATTTAGTTACATGCACTAGGGAACTTGCAGATGCCTTATGAAAAGAAACTATTTATATTTGACACAGTTCCTCAAATCGATGGTTGCAATGTCAATAAAATCAGTTAAATTAGCCGTTTTAACAGCCTTATATACCTTACACTAATTTAGACAAGCAAAGCAGCAGTTCTCTCAAAGATGTATGCTAGTTGGTGTATATGGATGACAGTTTTCATAATGATACATTATGCTAAACAAAAAAAGGGGAAACATGAATAAGGAGGAAATAAACAAGGATATCAAAAGAAAATATTGGCACAATCTAATCAATTTCAACTTAAAAGCACAAAACCAGAAATCTAGAAACAAAATACTTTGCAAGAAAAGAATAGCAAACTCTGTCACATCCCCTCAGATAGGGATAACCAATACATATCACATAAAGTAACAACATCTCATAATACACTGACCATCAAATCACAAGCCCAAGTTGTCATGAATAGTTAATTTTTAGGCAGCATTCAAGACACATCAGCACCAAATACACACATCGTACAAATGAAGCACCTTGATGCACTAGTTGCATCAAGGGCATACAGGGTGCATTTCAACGATGCACAACCACTTTTAACATGCAACCCATCTTTTAATGCAAGGATATACGACTTTTCTTTCATAGATAAGTGACCTGCAATATATTTTTTTTATGTTTTGTTTTTAAATCTAGAATAGATAGCTGCATCTTCCCATCCCATAGACAAAATTTTGAGGGTCTGTACCAGGTGCTCTGCACATAAAGCTTGTGTAACCCCCACCCATGCACCCATGTAACCTTGGCCTATCTGGATACAATGCTGTCCAATACTACTTATAACAAGAAAAAAATGAAAACTGATCCTGGCAACGAGGATAAAATACAAGACAAATTACTTATAACTAGTTTGATAGAGTCAAACAGCATCAAGAATTGTATTTTAACATACAGGACAAATGGAGAGGCTTTAAATACTATGATAAAGTAGCCTTATTCAATCAGTCACCTTGCAGTGTATGCATTTTTGAGTAAATTCATCATGCAAAGACATATAGCCAATCAATTACATGCTAGAAGGAGTAGATATCAAATCAAACCTGATTCCCAGCATATTTCTGCTGAATGGCTTTTATTTTGGGCTGCAGATTTTGAATCGCCATTGTTGATTCAACCTAAAAAATTAAAATACATACATAAATCCTTAGTTCAAAGTCAGGTCACAAAGGCATATTCCATTTTTACAAAACAAAACTATCACAGAGATCAATTTCAAAGGAAAAAAACAGAGAATTCAAGATCAGTTTCACAACATATTTCATACATGAAGCAGCACAGTCTGAAGGAGAAGAGAAACAAAAAGTATTAGCATTAAATTGAAAAAGAGAAAGCAAAGGGCTTATACAACCTTCCAAATTCAAAGAATGTTTGATGATATGTAGATAAACACTTCACCTTATTCTCATGTAGCCGATCAAATACATAACCTAAACTTCCAGTTCAACAAACATCTACATGATCACCTTACCACATAACAAAACTGGAAATAGAGAAAGAATGAAACCGTAATATCATTGCCATTAAGAAAGCAATGATGAATGATCATTTAGATCCAAATGCCAGACATAAGCATAAGAAGAAAGTGGAATATGAAAACTAAAAATGGACCAAAGATTGTGAATATATGGACCCAAATTTTGACCGATGAGCAGTAGCGGGGAAAATTTAATGGAGGCATCATCAACAAGAGAGACACCACACATGCCACAAACAGTTGGCTCAAGCCAAAGCCAGACTAGCTGGCCACACATTCTACTTTGAAAAAACTATTCCAGTGAAAATAGTGTCTTTCTCATATGAAAAATAGGATCAATTTTCTGGCTCTTTACCATAATACTACATCATGTACTTGTAAATTGAGGTAGCAGGTGCAAATTTAAAAAATGCGATTAAAGGAAGCAAAAGGATTTGACTCCAAACAAACATAAAACCGGTATAAGTGGGGTTAAGTTTGTTGAAAGGAAAGACAATGATAATTGGAAAAGAGATTATTGTCTTGACCACAAAACAGATAAGGATATGTTGAGATTTGCTAAAATGATTCAGGGTCAAGCAAGGATATGATAGAGAGGAGTGTTTCACAAATCGGACAAGCAAACTGTTGCTTCAGAGATGGCTGAACACAAGGTACAAGGACAGAGGGTTGTTCCAGTGAAGAGATCAGAGAGAGGAGGACAGAGCATCCCTGTAAACCATACGTGCATGTCTGAAACAAATATGCTTTGAGTAAGTGAAACTGATAAATAGAATATAAAGTTTTAAGATTAAATCTGATGCCAGGAAATGCCTCATAAGACACAAGAAGAACCATATGGTGATTGGTAGTGTTTAAAGCAAAAAGCATCTACAAGATTAATGCTTCAGTTACAAACCAAAAAGCTTGAGTGGCTAATTCCAAAAACGTTACTGTTCCATCAAAGGTATGGTCACCACATCTGTTTTACCTGAGAGTTTTAAATAAACTGAAAACGAATTTGTAAAGCTTGCATTGCACCAAAGCACCAGAGCAAAAGCTTCAAGAATGTAGATGCATAAAGGGGCAAAACAGGTACCTTTGGTGCATAGTGAATCATGCAGTCCTATGAATATGAATATGATCAGTTGGAGGTTAAATACATATCAATTATCTTCCCAAGAAACTCGTTTATTTATTTATTTATTTTCCAAGTCAAAACATTTGAACTTTTCAGATCTTTTAAAGCAGAGATTAGAATATATTCAATACTTCTACTTGAATGAGGGGAAAAACGGGAAAAAAATCAAAAATCAAACAAGGAAATTTCCCAAAATTGAGGACCTGCCTACAACCTAGTATATGAATACAAGTATTGAAGCTATAAAAAGAGCAAAGATTTCTGATCATAATTGCTAAAAATAGGGAATCTTAAAGGTGTTTTTAAAGTGCAGAACTAACCAGATCTGAACTTTTCAAATCTTTTAAAGCAGAGGTTAAAATATAATCAAATCTTCTACTTGAATGAGCAAAAAACAAAATCAAACAAGGAACTTTCCCAAAATTCAGGACCTGCCTACAACCTAGTATGTGAATACAAGTATTGAACCTATAAAAGAGCAAAGATTTCTGAACATAATTGCTAATCTTAAATGAGTTTTTAAAGTGCAGAACTAACCAGATTTGAACTTTTGACGACATCCACCTCAATGCTATAAAACATGGAAAACCTTTTACTTTTACATGTCAGATATCCAGAGTCACTCTGACACTTACCTGCTGTTTGGTTAAGGGAAATGTAGCTGCTTTCACAAGAACTGTGAGCAGAATAATTGCAAATCCATATGCATAAGGTACATGCACAGATTCAAGTCCATCCTTCAGGAACTGCAAAAGAACTACACTTCAGATGAAAACTTAATCCCAAGTACAGGATATTTGAGCCTAAAATTTTATAAAAATAATACATTCTAAAACAATTTAAACTCCTGAAAACGGAATTAGAAACAAACAAAATACTCCTCCACAGATATCCAGCAAAGAAACCAACTTTTTTCCACAGAACACAACTAATGGAAGGACAAAACACAAGCTATTCCTAAATCAAGCAAGTCACCAAGCAACTAATAAGTGTATATAAAAGCATTGAGCAAAAGCTAAGATTCATCCTACTAATTGAGTAAATTCAACACACTAAAGAAATTCAATTTAGACAACAGTCCACCCAAACCAAATCTCTACCATCTCTCACTAGATTGCTAGATCCAGTCTCTTCTCAAGATTGCTTTGCAGAATCCAGTCTCTCACAGAATATATTTATGCAATTTGAAGGAGCAATTTGGCTGTAATAACATATTGTTGGCTTAATAACATATTGTTGGCTTGCTTTAAAAATAGGTGTTATGGGTAAATGCCTTTATGAACATCAGACAAACTTCCTAATAGTGCTGATATCCATATTTTGTACACAACATGCTGTAGGCAGCCAATCTGATTAGAATAATCACGCGGATGTGGTGCCACCTCAGTAAGTTAATCAATGCATTTTGTACTGTACATGAGTTTTGTTAAGTGTTGATCAAGGTGTTGTTACATATGTGGATCAAGTGTTGCTTCAAAGTGTCATTCTGTACACATCATGGATGTCATGAACCTAATAAGACATTGTGTTGTGTTTGTGACTAGTTTGTAATAAGTTGGTAGTTCCGTATAAGGGTGACAATTGGGAGTTGCAACCATCTACACCCCCTTCCCACCCTGCCCCCCAAAATAAACCTCTCAATTTTGTATATAATTCATATGTGAGTAGTCGAATGGTAGTGTTGGGAAAGCATAGTAGCATTGTTGCATCGTTGTGTTGCCATTGTGTATTGTGATGTTGGTAATGGTAGTGAAGACAAGAGATCATCTCATACTATTGTGATAGAGATTGTGTTGTTGTAACCAATGTATATCAATTGCACATAATGAATTGGTTATGTTCCTACAATTGTCATTCATTCCTTGTTGCATGTTCTTTTGATATGTTTGGGAATTAAATCTATACTATATTTGGCATCATTGTTGTAATGACCTTGGAACAAGAAGGACGACATGTGATGAGAGCAAATGCAATGCAACATGGTGAAGAGTAAAGCACCAAGACATGCACATGGATGTAGAGAACATGGAAGATGCATGCAACCAAGACATGAACCAACACGAAGGTCTCAATGAAATGCATATCGTGAAGACATAACACATGCATACATTAGACATGAAGATGGTGAACATGTCAAAGCAAGCACAAAGGCATAGTGTTAGGTACCTAAGTATATGAATGTGGGGATATAATATAATATTGTATTATGGCATGGGTCACACATAAAATTATAATAATATATAACATAGTGCCATATTATAATATTATACACTTTGTAACTCATGGAAGGTGAATCACCACATGGGTGACCTTCTAACTAATGAAAGGTGAACCATCACATTCTTGTATAAAGAAAGATGTACCCCCAATTTTAAAGGAAGTCATATGAAGTATTCTTTGTAAGAGTCTTGGCTCGTGGAGTTGGAGATATTGTGGAGTGATTCCTTCCTTAAGAAGTATTCTTGGTGTTGCCCTACCTCAAGGGTATTATCTATCTCTATTTTATTGTGTAGATTGTTATTGTGGAATTTATTTGTGGATGCATGTTTGATATTTCTGCATATTGGTGAATGATTTATTGTTAATGAGGAGAGGTTCATAACATGTAGATTCGTCAAAAGACCCTTTCGCAAATGGAAGGAACTGTGGAAAGAAGTGTAGAAGGTGCACCTTTTGTAGAGCCCGTCCTTGGATGAAGACACTCGAATACACCTTGGGTGACAGGAGTTGGAACCCCAAAGATTCAACACATGTGGCTCCCTTGGGAGTAGGGAAGTGAAATTTGTTGGAGACATTGTTGTTGATTGCTAGAGGACAGAGATGATGAAGGTCTTGCAGCTAGAGATCATGCAGCAAAAAGAGGTAATGCAAACGGAGGGAGTGCTAACAACGAGAGTGCTAGAGACAAAGGTCACAACATCGAAGGTGGTATCATCGCAACAAAGGAGTCGACAACGAAGGTCTCATCGACGAGAGCGGTGTGGATGGAGGTCATGAAGACGAGGAAGTTCGTGAAGATGACAAAGTAGGAGATCAAAAATAGACATCAATACAAACACAGCAAGTGTGGGAGAGAGAGTCTGGAAGCGTACAAGATGAGAATCCATCACAAAGACTACCACTGAGAAGTGTCTGCGAGAGAATGGAACTTTTGGGATTCAACTAGAGCCTACAAGAGTTTATTCATGAAGATGATCACAAACCACAAGCACAAGTATTTCAACTGGGAGACGGTTGGACATTGAGTTTGAAAGAACACTTGAAGACAAAGAGGTCAACACAACAATGCCTTCAATATCGTCGGACAAAGTAAGCCAACTGACAGCAAGCCATTCAAAAATCAACAAAAAATAAGACAACTGACAGTCATGGATGTTGTTGCAAGCAAGTAGAAGAGCCCAAAATTCCATGGCGATGAGAAGGAGGATCATGTCCACCATATAGGAAGGCAAACGATGTGACGGACAAGGTGACATGGATACAATTCTTTCCAGCAACCTTGACAACCATGGCGATGGATTGGAATTTGCAACTCGCAAATCCATATAATACTTGGTGAGAGTTGAAAGAAGCTTTTGAGAAAGAATTGGGCCTGTTATGTTATGATCATGAGATCATTGCAAAACTCTATAACATCAAGCAAAAAAAAGATGAGGACATCAAGTCCTATAACCGTTGCTTGAAGGAACTAGTTGGCAAGATGAGGGTCTAGCCGAAAAACAGGTTGAAAAAGCTATGGTTCTTGGATGGTCTTCTTCCAAAGCTACAAAAGAAGATAAAGGTGGTTCCATCAATGTTTTACCAAGAAGAAGTTGACAGAGCTCTCAACTTGGAGAACGAAATGAAGACAACAGGAGGTGGATATAGTTAGCACAAGAGTGACACCAGTAGTGACAATGACGATGAGAAGACAAGGTGATATGTGATATGTGATATGCACATCAAGGAAGACAAGAAAGAGAAGAGTGACATTTGGTATGCAAAAATGTTGAACAAAGAGACATAGAAGCACCAACTGTCCAAAATGAAGCTACTATAATATTTGTGAGATTAATGATCACTTGAAGGCGGAGTGCCTGTTTAATGTCAAGAGCAAGAAGCATTAGACACTAGCACTCCAAAAGGAAGCAAAGGAGAAGCCTACCACTTCAAAGAGTAGTGGAGGTGCCATTGATGGTGGTTACAAAAAAAACCACCAAAGGAAGAGATAATCAGCAAGGTGCAAGGAGTGAACACATCCTGTATGATACAGCAAGAAGGCCTATCATACAATGTCAGAAGTGTCAAGAGTGGGGACACTTTGCACGAAACTACACCAATGCTACCAAGCCTAGTGTCTAAGTGATGTGTAGATGGTGTGGACCTCATAATCACAAAAAGGCAAATTGCCCCAAGAAGGCCTATCATACAATGTCAAAAGTGTCAAGAGTGGGGACACTTTGCACGAAACTACACAAATGCTACCAAGCCTAGTGTCTAAGTGATGTGTAGATGGTGTGGACCTCGTAATCACAAAAAGGCAAATTGCCCCAAGAAGGGCAAAACCAGCCAAAATGTCAATCTTATTATCTTTCAAGAACAAAGCACGAGGATGAGATATGGTCTCGTAATAACTCGGGCACAAGCGAAGAAGATGAAGGAATATCCTAAACCTATGATAGAGAGGAAGAGGTGGCAAGAGTCTCAAGTAGAACTTGAGGAAGAAATGACAAAGGTGCAAGATGCAAACAATAACAATGACCAAGGAAGAAGATTATGACGGAGACATCAATGTTGTCGCAAAGGCTAGCAAGCCAATTATTGCAGTCCAGCATATCAGTAAACATAGCAACCTTGCTGACAGTAGTCCCAAACTTGCACATGACTATATGAAAAAAGTTGCAAGGACCAAGGAGAGAAAAGACAGAAGAACGAAAAGGTTTCACCCAAGACTGCCATGTGTGAACAATTCCTTGACCTCATAATTTTGATGATTGATGTGGGGAAGCAGCCAACATTAGTGTGCATAGAGATACTAGGCCACATTTTGACACAAGTCATTATGGACAGTGGTTAAACTGTGAACATACTCCTAGACAAGACATGGAAAGAGTTAAGAGTACCAACATTATAGCGCCATGATTTTTGACTAGTTGGAGTTGAGCATCAAGGTATCAAAATGAAGGGGGTCTTGACAGCACAAAAGTCACCATAGCCGATCAAACATTTATTCTGGATTTCATAGTCATCACAATGCACAAGCCCACCTATGATGCCTTGTTGGAACAAGACTGGTTGAGGATGGCAAAATTTTATCACAATTGAGAGAACGACAATTGATGTTCAACACAAGACACCATAGGTTTACCATAAAATTGTGAGAGCAATCAATTGGAGAGGACATTGCATCATCAAACAAGTCATAAATATCACCATTTGATGACGAGAATGCATAACAAGTCGAATGGGAACCAATGACGACTATGTCTTGCAATTAGGGGAGCGTACAAAAGACGAAGGGCACTCTTACAACGGTCTTTATCACTGGCAAATGGGTGACTACAAAATCTTTCAACCAAGTTGTCTATGTCTAGATATGGAGTGTGAGCACAGCCAAGGAAAATACACGAGTAAACTTCCTCGATTACAAGCCAGAGCCACAAGCAAGGAGTCCATACAGGTTGTCGAAGGTGTCAAGTCAATCCGAGGACTTGTTTGAGGTGTTCATGATTTTTGAAGATGGCAGAAGTAGTCAAAAGGGAGATGGGACACTGCCAACTAATGACAATGCAAGGTTTGGCAGTTCAGCAAGAGAAGAGACAGGGGAGACCTAATTGCCAACACCTAAACCAATGGTAGAACAAGAAGAGATAGAGCCCACTTACCCTTGCAAATTGCAAACTCTGAATGCATGTTCAATTTCCAAGGAGCTCGAAAAGCCGCTCACGAAGGTGCATTTCTTGCAACATGAAGGTGCATGTGCCGACATCACACAAAGCACTTGAAGAAAGGAGTGAAGTTGGAGAACATAAGGCCAAAAATGGCAAATAGATGGAAACAAAAATCTGACCTGAAGTTTAGACATTGTGGTAGAGGATGGACTATTTTTGGAATTGGAAGAAAGAAAAGGCTCAATTGGAGTAGAAGCAACAAGCAAAGGTGACAATGCATTGGAGGATGTCGACACAACGGAGACTAAAGGAACTAATACTAGGGCAATGGACCTAGTATATACGCACAAATTGGAAGTGCACAAACAGAGTGAAAGGCTACAAGGACTACAGCAAGAGAGTGAAAGGCTACAGCGCCAAATTGAGACCCTAACTATGTAGCAACACACGAGTATGGTGAAGTTAAATGAAATCATCGTAAGTAGGGAGGAGAAGCATAAGGGCAAGGCAATGTTTTTGAGTTGGAACACAATGACAAAACCAGAGGTGGAAAATACATTAATGAAATCTTTTGAACTTTTAAAGCCAAAAAAATTTTGAACTTTTAAAGCCAGAAATTTTTAAAAAATTTTAAAATTCAAATAAGGGGAGTTAAGCAAATGATTATGTCCAACAAAGTGCGGAGAGGCATCAGCATCAATGGTGTCATGAATTTGCGGAACGATAAGATAAGACTATTGGGCATAACCATTGTAACGTTAATAAATGCCTTTTGAATAAATATGAATAAGAAAGGAGAACTTTGTCTTATAAAAGGTGGAGGAAAAATATAAGCTCATTTTTAAATAATATTGAAGAAAGGAAAAGGGAGTGAGCTTACTGACATATGAATGGTTATTACCAAAACCCAACCAAAAGGAATTATAGAAATGGGCACAAGCAGGCTAATAGAAGGGTGATCTAGAAACGAACTAGTCGATTTCAGCACAAACCAATCCTCAATTCATGGCTAAGAAGAATATATCATAGACAAAAGAGAATTTAAAATACCCACTTTCCCACATAGCTGAGACAGCATTGCTTCTTTGAAGAAAACCATCGTTGAATTTTATAGCCACAACATATTTGAAGGTTGTAGTTGCCAGTCGCTGAAAAATTAGGAGAACATTCATGTCGGCACACAAAATTGCAAGCAGACTTTCCACTGATGTTACTAGGCAATGACATATGCCCTTGTCTTTGTAGAGACTATCTCCAATACAGCCAGCCATTTTCGAGATGTGTTTGAGAACCTTGCACTATACCCTTTTGTCATTCTAGGGTTAGCAATCATCATTTGCAACCATTTCTTCAAACAAGTCATTGTCAAGAGCCACAAATTTCAACAACTAAGTGTTCAAAGAAGTTGTCGGCCCCATTTTGGCCAGGAGAGCCCTAGTCGTCAAAATATCATTCAAAGAAATTGTATGCAAAATCCAGGTTGTCGTCATCAGAATACTATGTCATCAGTGGCATCAATTGTCCAATTCTCGTCGGCAAGCGCCCCACTCTAGTTGTCAGTATTGTTTGTGGTGGTGGTGGTGTCCACATTGTTCCTATCAGCCATTGTATTATCATCATCAACATAACTCATGTCGTCAGCATAATCCTTATCAACATCATCCTCTACGTTCTCGTCAATAGAATTTCCTTTTGTATCAATAACAATCGTCACAATCCAAGAAATTGTATAGGTCCTTATCACACATAAAGCTCCTATTGTCATCGCCTTCAATAGTTTTCTCGTTGTCACCGTAACCCACAACATCGTCGTCTAGTGGGTTTTCATTCTTGTTTGCAACAATGCCTTAGCTATTGTAATTACCATTTGAATTATTGTAGTCATGTCCCACAAGATAATCCTTTAAGTGTCCAAAAGGACTTTCACCATCGTCGCGAGCACATCCCTAACCATTGTCGGCAAAGCCCCTGTCATCATTGTCCTCAAACAGTCTACCATCATCGTTTAAGCTTGCCTTTCCATTGACACCCTTTTTATCGTTATTGAAGTAATTTTCATTGTCAGCATTATTGTTGTTGGATAGCTTTTCAATATTGTCAGCATTATTAACATGTAACTATTCACCTTGTCGACTATGACGTTGTCATTGTTCACACAGGCACAAACAATGTTTCCCTCATCATTGGTTGGGTCATCGTCCCTATTGTCATCCAAATGCAATGAAACACAATCCAAGTCCAAGTCCATGTTTCCATAGTCCTAAGCGGTGTCTAGTCTAGTTGCATCTAGTGTGTCCAACAAGATGTCCCCCAAGGTTTTGTTATCATCAAGGTCTACGTCTAGTAACTCATACTTTGAGTCATTGATTTTCTATTGGAATCTGCCATTGTCACCAACCATAGGGGAAGCACCTCAATAGGAAGCAGTTGAAGATCAGAGCAACAATTTGATTGCTATTGATTCAAGTGAAGGCCTACTAAATCCCAGCGATAGGAAAAATTTGGCTTAGATAGTGAAGGTTTCAATGGGTATTCGCAAAGGGCACTGCCCCTCGACCCCGCAAAGGAAGTTGTCCCTTGACCCTACAAGGGGCCTCCCACCCCCTTGACCCCCAACACAGGAATCAGTCAATTGAACAAAGTAGAGGAAGAAACAAAAGGAGTATAACAAGAGATCCACGTACCATCTCTAGTGCTTCTATCCCCAACAATTAGTTGGTGTATCGATGAGGATGCTGACAAGTCTAGACAAGGGGATATATGTAGACTGTCAATCTAATCAAAATAGTAAGGCAGATAAGGCATCACCTCAGGTGTCGCCTCAATGAGTTAATCAATGTATTTTTTAATCATACATAAGTTTTGTAAAGTATTAATCAAGATGTTGATACATGTTTTGATCAAGTGTTGTTTCAAATTGTCATTTTGTAAAGGTCATAGATGTGAACGTAAAAAGACAGTGTATTGTGTTTGTGACTAGTTTGCAATTAGTTGGTAGTTCGGTACAAGGGTGATAGTTGGGAGTTGCAACTGTCCATCCCCCCTCTACCCCTTTGCCCTCTCAATTTTCTATATATTCCATATGTGAGTCGTCGGATGGTGGTGTTGGGAGAGCATTGTAGCGTTGTTGCATCCTTGGATTGCCATTGTGTATTGTGTTGTTGGTATTGGTAATGAAGACGAGAGATCATCTCATATTGTTGTGATAGAGATCATGTTGTTGTAATTAATGTATATCAATTGCACACGATGACTTGGCTTTGTTCATACAATTGTTTTTCTTTCCTTGTTGCATGTTCTTTTGAACTATTCACTCTTACTGTTTGGGAATAAAATCTATGCTACACATGCACTCATGTGTCTACTCAAAATAGTTATCCTAGATACCTTGCAATGGTAGTGTTAACCCTATTTTGGTTTGTGCCATGGGCATTTCTATAAACCTTGGAAAATAATGTGTGCTCCTCTAGCAGGCTTTGGAGTAGCTCAAAACTTAATTAATATTTTAAAAGAGTGAAGTAAAAGGAAATCCATATTAAATAAATGGCATGAGCGCAAGTTGTTAAATACGTCAACTTCAATGCAGAGACCCATGTTCAAATCTTATCAAGTAATATATGCATAACTACCCATAGAAACATTGTCCTAATAGCAATACATGGTTTGTTGAAATATTGTGCTAATGTGGCCACGATGTGAGGAATAAGATACAAGATGAGTTGCAAGATGAGCAAACCCGCAATAAGATACAGGATGAGTTGCAAGATCATAAGAGATATGAGGGTGTTCTTTTCACATCAACGCAGTGCATTCGAACAAGGTCAACTTTGAGGCCATGTAACCCTCAACGAATTATTTTTTATTTTGTTTTAAAAAATAATCTCAATTTACGATTTTATATGTGAATTATTTTTTTTAATAAGTAAAAAAAAAAATTGAGTTTCCACAGGTTTTGATGAGGGGTCCCAGTCCACTCGTACCAGGGTTTGAATTTGGGTCTCTTAGATGAGAACCCAAGGACTTACCACTATGGTATCCCTCATGGCTCCATTTTACATGTGAATTATTAAATTTCCCTTTTCTCGGCTTTTTTTAGATTCAAGGTGGGAGGACTTTGGTGCATATACGCCCAATCTATAACACTTCACCATCCAAGTTTTATGTCAACCATGCAACACTTCAGGTTGTGAGCACAATTGGAGTATGTTTGAGCACATACACTCCAAGAAGTGCAACAAACTCACACAGCAAAAGTTGAATGATCTTGTTTTTGTTCATTAAAACCCTCGACTCCAACATAAAAAAAATTGTGGGAACAAGCTACAATGCCATTGACCTAGATGAGATTGATCCATCATCTGAATGGATCACAGAGCCAGAGCAGGAACAGTAGCAAAAGCCTCTCTTTTCCATGGATGATTTGGAAAGCATGGCGGAGGAGTTAGCGACCAAGGCATAGGCACAGCCGCCAAGGGAGACTAGAGCTTCTGCTACGGCAAAGGGAAAAGGCATTGCAAGACATTGAGGCATTGTCATGACTTGATTTGTACCTTTTTATATTTTTGTAAGCAATACAAGAATATCTGATTTTTAGATGCATTAAAATTTCATTAATTGAAGTGTGTTTTGTCACTTTTATGTATTGTTTAAGCTTGTATCACTTACAGTATTATTTTTGGATTTGTATAATGTTAATTACTTGTGATATGCATGAGAAAAAGAACTTTTTGCAATGAAAAAAAGCATTTTCTTAGGGTTCTTTTGGCCAATTTTTTGCCAAGCCCAAGTTCGAGTCCGAGTCCGAGCCTGAGTCCAAGTCCCGACTCGGCCTTGTCAAGTCCGAGTTTCTCTACTATGCACCCAATGATGATGAGATCTGGCATTTCACAGTGACTTTAGTTTACTTTATTCAGTTATTTACTTAATTTGGTTTATCTTGTTGGTACCTTTTTGGCTACTGCAGTACACTGTAACAAGTTATTTCCGGTGAGTCCCATTGGCCTATTTTGATCATATGTAGGCATTAATAGAATTATCTTATCTGCAAGCCTCAAACCCCTCTGTTACAGAAATCCTCCAAAACCTAAGTTAGATATGAGAGTTATGAGTAATCCTGGCAAACCTTTGAAGTTTTCAGAGTAATCCTCAAACCGAAGCTAGATGTTTTCCAATAGTTATTGTTCTGCAAAAAGTAGATGGTACGAGACTAAGTATATAAATGCATGTATCTTTTGAGCAGGTTTATTAGATTTTCTGTGCATGGCTAACATTTGGCACCAGTTCCCCACATACTTGGCAGTCGCAGTGGTTGGTTAGCATGGAGTTGAGGAGAATGAGATGACAGCTTAAAGACACTTTGCATGCAAATTGTTGGATATTATACATGTGATCTTCTACATTACAGATTTGTTTTACTTTCTTCTTCAGCAATTTGTTTTCTACAAGTGGGCTGGAAAATGTTGCATGCAAACCAGGACAGTTTGAGCGTCTCAGGGCTGGATAATGTTGGGTAGATTGCTGAGGATCATTTATTATTTAATGATTAACACCAGCTTGTGGTTAAGAGTGAGGTTATTAACATACAAACATCGCTTGGTCAATAAACTAATTGATCTTCATCAAGGATTTATAAAAACAAGAGAGTTCATTGTTCTTAAATCATGGGCACTGGATTCATTTGATAGTATATTTTTGTACTCCTTTTGGTGATGGGATTATATTCTAATTTTGTATCTCTCTTGCTTAGATGAATTGTTACAACTCATCTCTTTGCATCTAATTAAATGACTGCTCTTATGTTGCTGCTGTGGAATTGTTCTTAAACATCACTCCTATAAACAAAGTCGCCTCCCATATGTGCTAGTAGACTCATATGCCTCTCTAATATAAAATCTTTTAGCCAAACTATTATTCCAAGTTCCTCCAGCAGCTAAGCAGAATAAAGAAACATCATTTTCATTTTAATCTTTTTTAGTACAAGCACTAAAAGTTGCACCATCAGTAATTGCTTCCATAATTTTCTCAGCAGTTGATTTATCATCTTGAAAGAACAAGGCATTGCGGTTCACTAGTAAATTAGGCAGAATTTATACAGCTCATCATGGTTCCACTCAAACTGCAGCTGGTCCAATCTGAATAAGATGTAACAGGATGAGTCCAGCTGCAAGTCCCACACAACAACATCAAAATAGATACACTTTAAACCTGGCATCTAAGCAGTGTGTCTCAAGGTGCCAAACAAAGTGAAGAGTATAGATATCTTAAAAGAAATGTCTGACCAAGTCAAGCAAATTGTTATAGCTATTTTTCAAATTTAATGGCTATACAACCTCAAACCAGCCAGTTAAATCTCATTATTTTATTTTGATTAGTGTTTGCTGTTCAATCCTTGGATCATCCTAAATAATAGTTGACTTCCTTTTTGCAACAATTCCTTACAAGTCTTCAATATAACAGTTTCATCAATCCAGCATCTCTCTAGAATTACCCGGCACACTTTTGCTCCTTGAAGCAATTATCTCAGGTCCTTAAAATAATGAAGCGGAGGCTCTGCTTAGGCAATTGGTCTTTGATTCCTGAAATGAAGGATTTTCACATATGCCTTTAGTAAGCATCATAACAAAGATTAACAATGATTGGATTGATTTCTATAAATTGAAAAACTACTCAGACCTGAAACTAGGGCATGAATTCAGTTAAAATGTTAGAAACTTTCTCCAATCATATTTGAGGAGATGGTAATAAAAAAGGATCTTCTGTTGGTTCTTGAAATGTTTGTCAGTCATTGAACAGTATGATTAATGCTTTTCAAAATGTATAATTCGACTCTCCATCATTAGCAATGGGCTTGCACACTTTTGAAAACAGTATATTTCATCAATGAAGAGGGAGTTACCTATAAACTTTCTCTATGCTAATGTACATAAAGCCTACATTTTGAGTTTTGTGGACTTCAGTTATCTGAGACAGTTTTTTTTACTTCCTTTTTCTATGTTCCATGGACATGCCCCCTACCACTTGACAACCATGGATGCATGTACTCCCCTCCCCTTCATTTGCCAGACAAGCAATGTTTGTCTTAGAGATGGGCTTTCAAGCATGGTTCCTGCTGTTGATGCAATCACCACAAATGGACATGAACCTTATTCTGTTGAAAATTCTCAGTCGTGTTTCTGTAGCTAAAAAGAATAAGTTGCTTAAAAAAATTATTATTTTGTAATTTTTATTTTATGTGTGTGCATGAATGTGTGTACACAAGTACAACCATCCTTCTTTTTCCCAGGATTCTGGGGAGCCTTCAAGCATTCCCTTTTTGTTTGGCAATATTTACTCATCCCCTCTAAGAGGGGACTTCATGGAATATATTTTTTCTTTTCTTTACATGCTCCGTGTTAAGGGAAATAACAAAATGAATATATCATTGCCTAAAAAAATAGCTAGAAATGAACTATCCAATACATTCATGTCCATAGTAAATACCTAAAGTGTTATGAGTCCAGCTACAAACTTATTATAAATGTTGTAAACAGAGGGGAAGAAAGAGGAAATCAAATTAAATGGTCACACAAAACAAACTCAAAAAAACTATAAATAATAATTTTATATACTTGTCATCAAATGGTATGAGCTAAAAACCCAGGTTCAAATCTCGCCAAGCAACACGTATCATGATAGTATAGTTTGTTGTAACACCACTATGTGGTCTATTGAATCTAGAAATGAAATTTAACATGCTTACACACAATTCCATTTCTACTTAAATAATTCTACAAATCTGCAGTCATTAGCAATAACAATACACAGAACAATGCACAGAAATAGCAACAGCAATAGCAACAACAGCAGCAATGGCAGATGACAAATAAATATGCAGATTTATATTAAGAATGGCATATACAGTTTCAGCATTACAGTCTGCAAACCCTATGCAGAATACTCATGGCTGCATCAATAACCTGACTGCATCATGCCCTACGCATGTATGCACCAACATTCTCTCCTTACATACCTATGCCTATCCAACAATCATCTACCAACATCCTCTACAAAATGAAAGGGGGGTCTATATATAGGGTGGCTCTGGTGGTTGCAGCAACCAACCAGGCCCCAAACATCCTCAACCGTCTTGTTGTTACAACCATAGTTGAGAAAATCTGCAAAAAATCCCGATTTTGCCGATTTTTCCCCGAATCACAGGCTTGCCGATTTTTTCCCGATTCACAGGCTTGCCGATTTTTTCCCGATTTTGACGATTTTTTCCTGAAAATTTCTGATAAGCATGAAAAACGCTTTTTTTCAATGAAAATTTGCATTTTCTTCGGTTTTTTCAATAAAAAGTGCCGATTTTTTGCCGATTCCGATTCTTTGCCGATTTTTAAACCAGCCGATTTACCACCCGATTCCGATTTTCTCAACTATGGTTACAACCTTAACTAATCAGTCCTAACCAATCAGTCTATAACTAATCAGTCCTAACTGATCAGTTTTTATCTAATCAGTCCTAACCAATCATGACGGCTGATTATACTTCACTGTGCTAAACAACAATGCATTTGACCAGTTTTACTATTCATAAATTTTCTTCGTATGTATAGCACATACAATAGACATTTCGTCAAACACTTTGCATACAATTACAAAATAACATAGAATACCACAACTTATCCACCAAATGCAGACATATCAATTTGCCTGCCTACATTGAAAAACCGTGGTAACACGGTAGAGACTTTATACAGGTGGGGCCTTTTTCAATCCCATAAAACCAAGTAAAGTATACAAGCGTGCGCGCATACATACATATATATTTATAATTAAATTTTACTTGCATTTTCACATTAGTCATTTACTCAAATGGCACGAGATCACCTCAACTTTCAAGGATACCTATGTTCGAATCTTGCTAAGGGATACATGCACAATTGCCAAGTTGTTGTAATACCACTATGTGGTGATGATGTAAGATGAGTGGGCCCAATTTCAATCCCATATTTAACCAATTATAATTATATATATACTACAATCGCCATTTTTCATAAGTAGTCATTTTCTTCAATGAAACTTTTTTCAATCTCACGTAAATTAGTAATGTTAGTACGGGAAGAAGACGTGGATACTAGCACATCAAAGCAGGGACTTCACCCCAACACCTGTTACATATCAGCAAAGCTTTTTGGTACTGTGGATGTAAAACTTTATAAGTCCACATTACCTCACAATTATTAGCAATTTGGGACAACCCAACATTCTTTATATTTAAGGTAAGAGGTTTACATTGCAACTGGAATTATTTAGATTTTTCATTTTATAGAAGTTATTTTAATATTTTTTAATGGATAAATCAGCAGGTTGAACAAAGCCCATCCAATATTGCAACATAACTGTATTATCACAGGCTGCCTTACCGCAAGAGTGTGCATAGGCAGAGAGTGTCCATAGGCATGGAGTGCCTTATCACATTGCAGAGATTTGAAACTGGGTCACTCTCTTACGAATGCAAACCATTTACCATTAGTTCACACTGGCAGAGCTCATAGAGAACATGAGGGTGGTCTTGGATCTATAATATGGTTTCCCTCAACCCTAGGTCTATGACCACTAGACCCTAGGGCCATGCATTGCCATAAGTTCGACCCCTACTTCTAGGTTCTCTCATGGCTTTGCAAGATGCCTCCTCATAGAATCAAAATCTTGTGTTTTAAATTTACTCATTATAAAATAGATCATTTTTTTATAAGCAGCCATTTTCTTCAATGGCCTTTACAAAATCTTATGTAAATAGTTAATAATCATAAAACATGGAGACACACAAAGCCAGAATGAACGACAATTGAAAAAAAATTGCGGTCTTTTGAATCTACCAGAATTTGAAACGCTTGCCAAACAAAATTAGAAGGTTATGGAAGAATTTGATAGCTAGAACATCTAGAAGACTTTATCTTGAGCAAGTGAGACTCATAATTGAAACGTTAACCCACATTTGCTAGGACACCAAGCTCAAAACTGGACTGCAGAGAAACTCTCCAGTGTACCAGTTCTTGGACGGCAAGAAGCATGGGGGTTACACCTATTCATGGAAACAATAATCACGGCCCTTCAATTGGTAAAAGCATTCAATAGACAAACAAGTTTCCCAACCCCTCAGTTAAGTACCAGTATAAGGCACCAAATTGTGATATTAACTTTATGGATCAAGTAGACAGAAAACCCCATCCGATCTCCAAAACTCCATCAGCACTGTAGATAAAGATAACTAAAGATCTCATACATATTCCAAGGACTTCCAAAGAACCCGATTGACTACATCCTCCATATTCTGGTGCTGAATTCCACTCCAATCTCTATCAGTAGTATCAGAACAAGAGAAACTCTTAGTTCAATGCCATTTCCTCTCCAATTTTACATGCTTTCTACGAAATCTATCCTTGTTGCCTTTAGTTTAATGTCAACCCCCCTATGATTTTAACTATTTTACAAATTCTGTCTTTCCATAAAAGAGTGTTAAAAGAAAAATAAACACAGAAAAATTTAACATTGCTGGAAATTTGTAATAACAAATTAAATTTTCTCTCACAGGTATTTTCATCCAACCTGAAACAAGAAAATTAACAACAAATTACAAATCTAGATTTATTTGCTAGGATTTTGCCAGTTTAAAACACTCAAAAGCGAAAAGAAAAAACTTAAAAAATAAAAAAATAAATTAACTTCAGATTTCCTGAAATTTTGCCTGGGGGGTTTAAATAAACTTAATAATAACATAATAAATTTCAATCTACAAGCATTTTTGCTGTTCAAAGAATTCCAAAGTTAAAGAAGGACTTTTGATCAAGAAAATGAAAAAAAGTTTGGAGGTGGACATTGTCCAATTTGCCTCATGGGTTTAGGCAAGTTGGTGAGGTCCAATTGAACATCAAACTTGGTCACTTGTTTGAATCCTGCAGGGTAGGGTGGGTGTATACCTTTGGAGGTCCCATACTCCAAACCTGGAGTGCTGGGCTAGGCCGGTGACTTAAAAAACACTTCATCATTTTATTTTTACATATTTTTTACAAAATCTATGCCTGCCTTTAGTTTAATGTCGTTCACCCTACAATTTTAACTATTTTACCAAATCCGTCTTTCGGTAAAAGCATCTTAAAAGACACAAAAACCAAGGACAACTAAAGATTGCTGACAATTCGCATTAACAAATTAAACTTGGTCTAACAATCATTTCATTCAAGCCGGAAGAGGAAAAATTAACATCAAATTATAGATCTTTTGCCTGTTTAAAGCACTACAAAGCTAAAAGAAAACAAAGATAATAATAACAAAACACTCGCTGGAATTTTGCCTGGGGAGTTTAAACAAACTTGATGATAAAATCCTAAATTTCGATCTACAAGCTCTTATTGTTAACAGTAATAATAAATTCCGACCTACAAACACCATTGCTGTTCACAGCATACCATCTAGCTAAAAGGGAATTTTTAAAAAATGACCAATAATACGAAAAGAAAGTTTGGAAGCGAACATTCTCCAATTTCACATATTTTTAATATAATCTATGCCCGTCTTCAGTTTAATGTCACCCCCCTTACGATTTTAACTATTTTAAAAACGCTCTCTTTCTGTAAAAGCATGTGAAAGGACTAAAACCATAAGCCGAAACAAAACAAAAAAATTAACCAGAATTCACTAGGATTTTGCCTGTTTAACGCACTCCAAAGCTAAATGAAGACAAAAATAATGATAATAAAAATACTTCGTGCTCGCTGTGATTTTGCTTGCTGGGTTTGAAGAAATTTAACAATGGTAACAACATACTAAATTTCGTTCGAAAAGAGCTTTTTAATTTCTTTTTCTTTTTCTTTTTTTCAATTTTCCCTTGTCCAAAGCATTCGAAAGCTCCAATTAAAAAAAAATAAAAATAACAAAATAATAATATGAAATGGAAAAAAAATGTCCATATTATGAAAATGAAGATTGGAAACGCTCATTCCCGTACCTTTAAGAAACTTTCTAGAACGTTCGTAATCCCGCCCAGCCAGCCGCCGTCCTGCTTCTGCTTCACGGCCTCTGTGGAGACGGCATCCGTTGCTACTGCTGCATCGGCGAGCGTATACAGCAAACCCTCGGCTCTGTCCACGAAGCTCTGCGCCAGACCGGCAAAGGAATCCAAGTGCTCCGGCTCGGGAATCTGCCCGAGACTCAACCTTACGACCTGCGCCCTCCGCCGCTTATTATTATTAGCCAGAGGGTTCCAACGCACAAAACAATTGCATTCGAGCGGCAAGTTAACACATTTCCGCGAAATGAAAGCCCCCTCTCCGTGGTGAAGCAACGCCAGGGGACGGAGATGCGAAGAGAGAGTTGCGTTCATCATCGATTACAACTCTCTCTTTCTAAAACAATATTTTCTTTTGTTTTCTATGTAAAATTTGTCTCAGGTGCGTGTTTGCGTCCGGAATTTCAAAAGGAAGTAAAATTTACAGGCCAATTTCTGAGCTCTAATGCGTTGCTGATGATTATGGCATGCCTTATGTTTTATTTTATCTTTTTTTGATCGACTGGCCAACTTGACTGCCTCGTATCCAACTACGGTCAGTCGTCCAGGAAAATTTTGGACCGGAAAGTAAAGTTGATTATTAGTTTTATATAATTATTTTAAATATGATGAACGTGTTTGAATGATGATGGCCAATGGAACTCTTTGGATGTGGCAGGGCTCTCCAGGATTACGGAAAATAAGTATATCATCGAGAAATGTTATTGATGAATCCTGTTCAGGTTTTGATTCTTTGCGTTGAATCATGAGATCCGTTCCGTCTCAGACGAAAAAGGAAGACGACGGCACGTTTGTTTGACGAGAAAGTTGCTTAATGCATGTTTGATTTGAGATATTTATCATTGATGCATTAATTTTGTAGAGGTTTTGGTGGAGGGAAGTTCTTTTAAAAATTAGGTGATGTGCCACCAGGTTAAACATGTGGATTTTAAAGGTTAAGATAAGGATTTAAATTTGTATAAAAAAAAATTAAAATTCTAGTTTGTTAGGTAAGAGGAAGTTAATAGATCATGATGGTATAAGGAATTGAATTAGGTCAGTTTATAAGCAAGCACTCAACCTTTAAAGTAAAGTTTTTGAAAAAGTCTTAGT
This sequence comes from Wollemia nobilis, assembly GCA_028583015.1. NCBI lineage: Eukaryota > Viridiplantae > Streptophyta > Pinopsida > Araucariales > Araucariaceae > Wollemia > Wollemia nobilis. Next base: position 2,765,687 of record JAQPPZ010003107.1, read on the forward strand.
CCCCTTTATCAGGGTTTCGTTCTTTTTGGATGGTATTTCACAAGACATTAAAAATTTCGTAAAATAGGGGTTTTGAAAGGGTTTCGGTCACCTTGTACCCAGGTTTAAACTTTTTTCTATGAATGAAAACTCAAAGGCATACCATTCAGTTTCTTCACAAGACAATAAAAATTTAAATAATTATGACGAATGAAAATTCAAAGACATTAAGTACCCTTACAAAACAATAAAGATCTAAATAATTATGATAAGTAATATAAGAATATTAAACACATATTTAGTTTAAAGTTTGTAATAAAAGATAGAATTATTGTAAAAAAAAAATGTGTATAAGGTTTAAACTTTCGTTTATGAATGAAAACTCAAAGGCATACCATTAGGTATCTTCACAGGACAATAAAAATTTAAATAATTATGACAACCTCTCTTTATGAATGAAAATTCAAAGACATTTCATTAAGTATCCTTACAAAACAACAAAGATCTAAATAACTATGATAAGTAATATAAGAATATTAAACACATATTTAGTTTAAAGTTTGTAATAAAAGAGAGAATTATTGTAAAAAAAAATATAAGAGTAGGAGAATGGAGACAACTAAGGTTGTTGATTAAAAAAATTATGTTCAAATAATTATGGAGTGGGGTAGTATGAGTGGATTTGACAATTAAAAAAGTTATGCTTAAATTTAATAATTGAAGGTGGATGATTAATTAAAATTGCAATACGTTAATATTTATACTTTTACATTTAAAATTATGAATTGGTAGAGTTAGGATAATCTTTTTTGAAAAATGATTTATTTTTCAAAAGTTATATCTTTACATATATTAGTCTTAATTTAAATGATAATTGTGTCATTTTATGCATAATTTGAAAAGATTTGAAATAAGTGATCATATTAAAGAATTTAAACAGTATTGAAGGAGCTACAACGATATGAAGATAGTCAATTGAAACTAGGGTATCATTAGGGCATTTTTTTCAAAAAATGTCTCATTTTTTAGGAGTCATACTTTGTGAAGGGTTGACCAATTCAAATTATTCTTGGATCAATTTGTGTAAAATTTGACAAGCTTTAAAACGAGTGGTCATATTAAGAGATGTTGAGGAATATTATATTATTTTGTATATGTTAATGTACCCCATGGTACTTTCATGGTATAATTGTAAATATGTAATAGATTAAGACTGAGTCTATAGTTTAGAGTATGATTTACATTTCCCTTTTCCATAAGCGTCAATGTGCAGGAAATGCACAAGTGTCATGTAAGAGTGCAATGTGCAAGAAATGCACAAGTGTCATGTAAGTTAGAGTGCAAGTGTAGATTGAAAGAATGTGCACAAGTATCATGTATGCAAGTATGCAAATATGCAATGTGAGGATGTGCACAAGTGTCTTAGATCAGGAGTGCATGTAGACCTGTAAGAGTCATGTAGATGTGTAATAGAGTCTAGTATGTAGACAGGAAAATTGAGATGTCCTTACTTGTTGAACGAGTTTTGGTATTATGTGTTATTTTGTAAATGTATGCAAAGTGTTTGATGAAATGCATGTGAATATATTTAATTATGTTGTAAAGTGCAATTTAATATTGTACGTAAGAATAAAGTCATATTAAGTCATGTAAGTCAATTATGTCGGCCAAATTAGAGTTATAAGGTATTTTGTCCTGTAGTGGGAAATGTCATGTAATGCAAAAGCAAATGCATACGAAATGTAATTTGAGGGAAGTTATAAGGTAGTTGGAGGATAACTACTTTGTGGGTGTATAAATAAACCCCCTCATTCATTCAAGTTGTTCACCCATAGAAGATGTGCAGGCAGTAAGGAGAGCAATGCATGGTGATTGATGCAGTCCATTGTTGTATGCAGCCATGGAGATTATTCAGCCTAGGGTTTGCAAGTGCAGATTGTAATGTTGAAACTGTAATGTTGTATCATAAATGCTATTATTAATATAAAATTGTTGTAATTACTGTTATCTAACATTGTTGTTATTGTTGTTGTTAGTATTGTTGTTGCAAGTTTTCTGTGCATTATTATTGTTATACTACAATGATTTTCGATCTATAGAACTAATTAAGTGGAAATGGAACTACTTGTGAGCATGTGAAATTTCATTCTACATCTGGAGTCATTACTATTACAAATTTGGGTCCATTTTGGTGATAAGGAGTTCTAAAACATAACACCCTTAAGGAGATATGCAATGAAAACAATGGAGTGCAGCCATAGACGTAGGGAAGGCGCACCAGTTTTTTATTTTTTTAGATGAAGGGTTGTCAAAAGGGACATGCACACCAACTGAAGAAAAAAATGCAAGTAAAGATTTTGCAAATTGTGAATTCACATATGTCTGTAGTCTAGACATCTACAACACCAATCTAGACATCTGCAGTCTCGACGTATGTAGTCTGGATGTCTACAGTCTCAACGTATGTAGTCTAGACGTCTGTAGTATCGACGTTCGTAGTTTGGATTTCTGTAGCAGCAGAATAGGTAGATCAGTCAGCAGTTTTTAAGACGAGTGTCCACGAGCAGAGCAAGAAAGAGGTGAAACATTGCTGCTAGGAATGGAAGAAGGGGTACAAGGACCACCAAGAGTCAAGGAAAACATTGATGTAGAAACTATGCAAAGATATGTTGAGTGGATGGTAACACCTAAACAAGTGATAGGAAGGTTGCAGAGGAGTGCAAAGGATGAGAGTCAGGCACTAGAGCAATAGCGTGCGAGGTCTCAAGAAGGAAGACCAGGGCCACAACCAACATTCCAACGAAGGAAGTCACGAAGTAAGGATGCACAGGAAGTTGGGAGAAGATTGTTTGGTGAGAATAAGGTACCTAGACTAAAAATATTCGATGAGAAGTAGCATAGTAGGAACCCCACCAATGGATAACGTAGCCACCAGAGCATTGGAGAATTGTCCACTTTTCATAGGAGAAGGGAAGGAAGACCCGATTAGGCATTGGAAAAATTGCCACATGGAGTGGAAAGCGATTGGGCAAAACAATGAGGCAGACTGGAGGCGGTTGTTTCTTGCAACGTTTCAAGAATCTACAATAGACTGGTTTATATACTTACCATAAGATAAGTACAAGACATGGGAAGAGTTTCACGACATATTTATGGAAGAATTATGATCATATGATACTAACAAAAATTATAACATTCAAGGAAAGAAGGAGCATGTTTGTTATTACAATCGAAGAGTGAGTAGGTTGTTTGACCATGTGGAGAAAGACCACTCAGAGGAATCAAAGATTATGTGGTTCATAGATGGAATTCTCCCTATGTATGAAAGGAAGATGAAGACATTTCCTCCAAGATCATACCAAGAGGCTTTGGATTATGCCTTGACTTGGAAAAGTGATGCAAAAACCTCACCGATGAATGAGACTCGGATGACTAGAGAATGTAGTTAGATGGTGGAGAAGGAGGCATCTAAGACACAATTGTTTGAGAAGGAGATGTCTGAGGTGCAACCGTTTGAGCAAGAGCCATCTAGAGGCTACATGTCTAAAACATACCCGTTTGAGTAAGAGCCATCTAAAGGTTACACATCTACAACCTACCCATTTAGCAAGTACTCGTCTAGCACTTACACGTCTGAAGGAGTTAGACATTTGGTAAATTATCTATATGGTATTCATACATCCCAAATGTTTAGCAATCGACTGTCAGTCCAAACGTTTGGTCATCCAGCCTAGATGTATGGTCGCCTAGCCCAGATGTCTGGCCATCCAACCTAGATGTTTGGTTGTCCAACCTAGACGTCTAGCCATCCATCAGTCCAAATGTCTGGTCATCCAACCCAGACGTCTGGTCATCCAGCCTAGACATCTAGCCATCTAGCCCAGATATCTGACCGTTTATCAATCCAGACATCTAGCCATCCAACCTAAACGTTTGGCCATTTGTCAATCCAGACATTTGACCATCCAACCTATATGTCTAGTCATCCAACCCAGATGCTTGACCATCTGTTAGTCTAGACGTCTAACCATATAGTCTATATGTCTAGCCATCTATCCTAGATATATGGTCGTTCGTCAATCTATGCATCTGGTCGTCCAACCTAGATGTTTGGTCATCTGTCAATCTAAACATCTGGCCATCCAACCGAAGCTTTTAATCATCTAGCCCAGACGTCTAGTCATCCGTCAGTACAGACGTCTGGTTGTCCAACCTAAACATCTGGTCATTCATTAGTCTAGACATCTAGTCATCCAGTTTAAACGTCTAGCCATCCATCAGTCCAGATGTTTGGCCATTTGACCTAGATGTCTAGACGTCTGTTTGACCATCCATCTGGCCACTCATCCTAGATGTCGAACAACCTGTCCAAATTTTTAGCCCATATATTTGTGATGTCTACCCTTAACCATCTAAGATGTCTATCGGTATGCAATCTATTCGATACATTTATCTATTTAAGCCATCTAAAATGTTGTCGTAGATATCCATACATTATACCCATCAGACTTATCAATCTGTCTAGCCTAATTCGTTAGAGACTAAGCCATCAGGGATTGTCATTAGAAATGTTGTCATCTAAGGCAAAGCAGTCAGAGAAGTCACCATCATAAGTATAATCCAATAAGGAAGATGTCTATCATAGGTTGATAATAAGCCAATTGGATCATGAAAGAAGTTAATTAGAGCTGAGAGGAAGCAGTTTCAATAGATTGAGTGAAGGCTTTCAGAATATTGCTAAGAAAAAAAATAGTTTGGCCATTGATGCTTTCAATGGTTTTTTCGTTGCGGTTTGGGGCTCCGTCTCGAACCCCGCGAGGGCGCTGCCCCTTGATCTCGCAAGGGACGCTGTCCCTTGACCCCCGACACAAATGACGATGGGCATTGCCTATCATGTTCATGATGTTGATGACTCAAAGTGAAGTGCTTATTCAAAGAATGTTGATCATACTGATGTTACAATTGCTTGCAGCAAAAGAAGTGCACAATCAGAGAATAAGGTGTTGTGAGCAGTTTCAAGTGAAGTTTGTGGCAATAGATGTATAGAACAAGAGAAATAGGAAGGAGCATGACAAGAGATCCTATTAGATTATTTAGTACTTCTATTCCCAGTATTTAGCTCGTGTCGTTGAGGATAATAACCGGTTTTGAAGAGGGGATAGATGTAGAAAGGCAAATTGAGATACCCTTACTTGTTGAACCAGTTTTGGTATTATGTGTTATTTTGTAAATGTACGCAAAGTGTTTGACGAAATGCGCGTGCATATATTTAATTATGTTGTAAAGTGCAATTTAATATTGTACATAAGAATAAAGTCATATTAAGTCATGTAAGTCAATTATGTTGGCCAAATTAGAGTTATACGGTATTTTATGCCGTAGTGGAAAATGCCATGTAATGCAAAAGCATATGCATACAAAATGTAATTTGAGGGAAGTTATAAGGTAGTTGGAGGATAACTACTTTGTGGGTGTCTAAATAAACCCCCCCTCATTCATTCAAGTTGTTCACCAATAGAAGATGTATAGGCAATAAGGAGAGCAATGTATGGTGAATGATGCAATCTAGTATTGTATGCAACCATGGAGATTATTTAGCCTCGGGTTTGCAAGTGCATATTGTAATGTTAAAACTATAATGATGTATCATAAATACCATTTTTAATATAAAATTGTTATAATTATTGTTATCTACCATTACTACTGCTATTGCTTCCATTGTTGTCATTGTTGCTATTATTAGTGTTGTTGTAGGTTTTTTGTGCATTATTATTGCTATACTACAATGATTGCAAATCTGTAGAACTATTAAGTAGACATGGAACTGTTTGCAAAATTTCATTTCTACATAGTATGCAAGAAGCAATATGACAAGATGAAGGTCATGGGACTTGTCATATGGAGAGCAATAGTCAAGTACTTGAAGAGTCACGTTACTATGGCTATATTATGAAGATAATACTCCATAAGATGAAAGAATCAAGAAGATTCAAACGTCTTACTATATGATTGTAAGATATCCAATTTGGAATAAAGCTTGTATACATTTTTGAGCAATTAATATTGTAAGATTTTCTTCATGCATAGTTCATGAATGACAGGCCATTTACATTCATATTTGATTATATAAGTGAATGTTTATTTCAATATTATATAGGCCTTGATATACATATTAATTTGGTCATATGTTTTTATTATTATTATTATAGTTGTAGAAGGGGTGTTGAAAGATTTCTGAACCTTTTACAAGAGAGTCAGATTTTACATTAAGGTCAAAGTTGCATCCTACCAAAAAAAACATCTCTGCAAATCAAAACAATTATGAACCAAAATAGCTTAAAACATTCTAAGTCACAACCACTCAAAATATTTTGTCATGACTACAAACATACACCAACAACAGACTAGAAGCACCACCCCATAACTGAGTAACAAAACACCTCCTATAGGAAGGAAGGAAACTAAGCATGCGAAAGATGTTGTTAACCATCTCTATTTGGTTTAGTTGGCCACCCATTTTGCACCTTTGCACACTCCAAACATTGGCTAGCCTCTACACTACAAGATGCTTCACCCCCCACTATACTTAACACTCCACACACAAGAATGAATAAACAAGGTGTGGTTTCCCATATCATATAATAATACTCTAGTTCATATTTTCCTCCCACTACATCCAATCTCACATGCCCTTCCATCCTATAATGTATTTTAGAGATTGTTTCCATGATACTAAGGTAGATTTCCATGTGCATGGAGATATAATTGGCTTCCTCTTGAGGCCTATGGGTGTACCATTGATTGAATTTGAGGTTGAATAACACAGGTTATAGGAAAAATTAGACTCAACCCAAACTTTAACATGTTTCTTCCCTCGCATGTTGAGAACTAATCTAAAATGGCAATGTGTGTCACCCATGTTTTGTGTCCCTAACATGTTATTACATCTCCCTATACACCCTTTCATCCCCTATTATATTGCTCGTTCATATTTTTCTAGGCATTTGGATACATACCCCTCTCTAGGTTTGTTCCAAACTCTATTTTTTTCATCTATAATATTTATGAGCTATTGGGGAAAATCCCTCTCCCAAACATTGAGTCCCTCCTGTTGGACTCCCAAATTTGCCATAAAATATTTTCCTCTATTCCCTTCTCTATAGATGTGAACAAACTCCACCTTTTCTAAGACTTTGATCTTCTATCTAACCCCTTCTATCAAATAAGTAATGCTTTAGCTTGCATTAAAATTTTGTTGTATGTTTATTTATATTTAAAAATCACCTTATAAGATAAAGTTATTGACTTGTAAGTATAACAATAAGTTGATGCTCATAAACAGAGCTCTAGCCTTCCCAGAATGGTCGAACTGGTCCCCTAGGACCTCTGCATAAAACAATACTATATCACCTCTTCATACCTAAATGTACCTCCAGCCCTTGCTAATCTCGGGTTCCATTTGGCATCCCCATTAACGTTCAATTTAAGCCAATTATTAGGGGGTTTCCAGTTACTCTATTCTCTCAAGATACTTGAGGGAGGATTGACAATTGTAAAAACGGGTTTTATATCCCAATTTGTCATTATGGAGCTTTCATTTTTTGGTTTTTGCACTCTCTTCTAATTTATAATCTTGGAGTTTGTTGGAACAATTTATTGTATCCATAGGGTCGAGCTGTCACGCTACAAGAATTTATTTGAAACCAACGATCTATTACAGACTCTGGTTAACCTACCTCTTTGTTTTGGTAAAGGATGTATTTATAATATTAAAAAGAAACCAAAATGGGTAAGGAAACCCCAGTGGTAAACTTAAGATATTACAAGTTTAATTCACTCCAGAATTTAATTATATAATACTTATATAAAATTGACCAAGCATAGAGAACAAATCTAATCATGCCTTATGTATAAACTAGTGCCTAGATTCATTGGGTTGTTATAGCAATTTTAACAATGCTTTCAAATGAGCAGAAAGGAGGAAAAGAAGAAATTGGCGCTATTAAACTCATTTGAATATCATAATAAATCTAACAGTTAACCAACAAAAGAAACATTCATAACACATTCAAATATTGTAATATGCTATGAAGTCACATACAAAATTGAAAACGAAAAATATGATAAAATAAAATCCCATAATTGTATTAATTTTTCAAATGAATTACATGTAGAGTTGGCAGAATGCCATTAAACTATGTTAATAATATTAATACAATGATAAATCCTAGTTCAAATAATGTAACAAGACTTCTTCAACTCTCCCGTTCCAATATGATAACAGGAAAAGCATTTGGACCTCAGGTTCAAATCTCTAGAAAAATTCAACTTCTTGAACTCTATTCTATCACACCTACACAGGTAAAGGGAAATAATAAGGGATGAGAAGGAAAAAGACACACAAGGGATACAACAAAAAAATTACTAGGCACTCAAGTATACCTCTTAGCAAGAATTTGATATCGCTAAAGCTTGATGTTGATTATGACCGTGGTTGCTTCCTTTATAGCCTCTAGTTCTTGATTCAGTTATTTATGGCCTCATCTGGACCTTACAGTTGTCATCCTCAGGATTGATCTCCTAAATAATTGTACAATTGTCCTTCATTATCCTCTTTTGCTTATATTATATACTCTGCTTAGGAATTTTTAATTTGACTATTTAACTGATTATCTCAGTGCCTAACGAGTATTCTTCCTCTATTCCTACTTTGTCCTCTAGTCGACCCCCTACTTTTGAACTCTACCCTATTTTGATGTTCTTTATTTCTTCTCCTGGAGGGGTATTCAATTTTATCTATAGGCCATGCACTCTGGTTTCTTTCATATTTTTGATTTGTTGGAGCTTTTTGATCTGTTTTTCAATTAGCCTCCATGCATCTGTATGAAAGGATACAACAAACCTTACTGTGTTCATTTCTTGCAGGATTCTGCTCTTTTGTGCATTGATGAAGGCCTTATTCTTCTCATACATAGTAACCAGGGAATCCATAGTATTGACTAAGAAGGTAGCTTGCCTGGCCATTTATTTTTCATCATCTGGCTAATAGTCAAACCCTTCTATTTTGTTCAGGATGAGATCTTCGATGTTGGTAGTTTCTAAGAACTCTTCTAGTGATAGCCCAATATCTACCAATTTTCCTCTTATATCATCTAGTAAAGAGCACACCTCTACTATATCATTGTACCATTTCCTTAAGTTCCCATCAAACAGTGACACCTTCATGAATTCAAAATTGTTTCTAATATCAGTGCCATCACTCAGGACTACCTCTTTATCCTATAGTTCTTCATAATAATCGGCCATCAGTAAGAGAGTAGGATAAATGACTTCTAAATCTGGTTCCTTTTGATATAGCAGGCTTTCCATCTCATGGATAGTAAATATGATCAATCCGATTTATCTGAACATTTATGTGATCCCATCAACCCTGTCCTGTATCTTCAAGGAGTTTTCTTTCCTGATTTTAGATAGGCATACTGCATAATCTATCTCTTCTTTCATTACAACAGGTAGCACTTGTGTGGTTTTTTCCTGAGACAACTGCTCATGCAAGATATTAATATTGGCTTGCATTTTTACCTTTTCCTTATCCCTTATCTCCAATTGGCTCCTCAAGTCTTTGGTTTTTTGGTGCAGAAGGTCTACAGTTTTCTCATGCATGGCTTTATTCATTCTAACCATGTCATCTTCTTCCCCTTGCATTGAAATTTCTCCTATTTCATCATCAATTCTAAAGATAAAAGTCTTCTATGGTGTAGGTATGGATATCTTTGCAATAGATGTTCTAGACATGTCTTCTTCCACTCAAACAGAGCTTTCTCCCATGCCACCCATTCTTGCCACTATCTGTAGTTCTTGCTCACTGGCAATACTAAAAACTATTTCTTCTTCCACCCTTTCTAGTGTGAATTTTGTTGAGGTTAGAGCCATCTTGGGCTTCTTTGCCTCATGGGCAGGCGAAACTTCTTATCGTTTAACCCTGTGGTCTCTTAAGATGTCCCCAAAGCCACCTGCTTTCCTCATATTCATTTGTATCACTGATGGAATTGGTACTACTTTGTCATTAATATTCAATGAGTTGGGAATGGCCTGTGGGGCTAACTTCTTCACACTAGTAAGGGCTAGCAGTTGATCAAAAATAGGAGCTACAACTTGCTTTTCTGAAGTTGCAAGCTCCTGGGAAGATATTATGGCAATTTCTTTCCCTTTCTCTATATCAGGCCCTGTAGGAGTTTGTTGTGAAGTGTTGGGTGTTGCCTCTATCCTAAGGTGAGGGCTCTTAGGAACTTGAATTTGTTGCTCTACTATATTTGTCATACTTATTGTAACCTCCATTTGATCAATACCTTGCTCTTCTATGATTTCCAATAAAGCATCTTCCCGGATTGTTGGGGTGGGGGCAGGGAAAATAGGGGCTGCTAAATCCACAAAAATCCTCCTTACTGATTCTAGCTTTGGGGGTAGTCATATGGCCTTTGAATTTGTGAATTACCTTTGCGTTCATAAGGGAACTTCTCCCACACATTGCATAAATATTCCCCCTTCTCTATGGCTTCTAAAAGCGCTTCCTCGTACTGGTCCTTCCTGTGTTCGACCCAGGCATAGTTGTGAGCTATCATCTATCTGTATTTTCCAGTAGGATCATAGGGCCTCCAAGTTATTTCCTCGAAGTCCAAGTTTTCTAAATCATACATACCCTTGAACAGGGTTGGATACCCTACAAAGATGTAATATCCAAATTTGCAAGGAACGTTGAGCTAGGGGACTCGACCATGCTTCTTTGCTTGTCTCATTTTGGCTTCTTCTACAACCTGTCTCACCAGTTCCAAGGTAGCCAGAGAGAAAGGGTAGTACATAGGTAACATCTTAGGGGGAATTTTGGCCCCATAAAGCCTAATGTACATGAAGCCCTCTGAGAAGAAGTAATCCCCTATCTCTTTTTCCTTGAGGAAAGCTTTGACTCCAGGTCCTAATCTCTCAAGGAGGTCGCCTGTCAGGATCCAATGAATTTCCAACATGAAATTATCACAAAACCAACCCAAGTGAGTGCATCCTTCATGTATCCTCCAAAACCTATTCTGAACATAAGGACTCTCAGTGGCCCCTAGCCTCCTTTTACTTTCATCTCCTAATTACCTAGCTAATAGGTGCATGAGAATTGAGTAGTGGGAGAATTGGGGCATCTGTTTCCTTTGCTCCAAGACTGCCTTTTTTAATTCTATCAACTATGTGTGCATTTTCCTGCTCAACTCTTCTTCCCAGGCATAGATGGGGGGATTTATATTTCTATTACTTTGTGTTACTAGATACAAGATATCCTTCCATACCACATTGAGTTCTTGTACTCCCAAAAGGATGTTAATCATGTCACAAAAATCCCTGACCCAGGGTTTGAATGTAGTTTTTCTAATTGGGAATTTAAATTGTACATCTTCATATGTATCAAAAAGCATTTTGAATGATTCTAAATCAGTTAACCTATGAGACTGTCTTTCAATTACCTGGCAGATTAGCGGCGTGTTCGAAGGCATCAAGTTGAAGACTTTCTTGATGTACTTGGGCGCGATGTTGAACACTGGTCGGTCCTTGTTGTCTCGGAAGGTTCTGGTGTTCTCATCGTAGGCTACTGCTAGCCATACCATCAAGTCCGTAGAGTAGTATACTCTAGGACATATCAATTTCCCCATATTGCTTGTCCATCTATTGCTCCTGGGAGCACCCTTGTTTTATGATTTCTTTGCTTTGTAGAATAAATCCGCCATCAACCATGGGGAGCATTGCAGGTTTTCCATGGTAAGCTCAAAGCTCTTAATACACATATTTTCAATCTCATATTGTTGGGACGGTGTGAGTTGCTTGTTCTGCCCAGAATTTTTCGAGAAATCATGCATTCCCATCATGGCAATAGCTTCTTCAAGGAGTTGAGCGTATGGTGACTGGTCAGTGATGAATTTTACTACCTCTTGGGTGTCTTTGGGCATGAAGGTAGCTCCCCATGTGGCCATTATGCTCACAGAAATCACTTCAACTCACTGGAACACACTCTTCTGAGTTCTCTCTAACTCTTTGCTCGTCCACACTAGTTCTTCGCTTCGAGATAACCAGGGTGGTAGTGGCATTCGAGAGTGGGGGTTTAAGTAATTGAGGGTGGAGTGGCTTCACTGTCTTCACATAGGGTGTTATTAATGCAGTGTCACCAACTACCTTTTGAATTTAGCCAATGAATGCTTGCCATTGCGTTGTTTCTAAAATCGGGCAGTTATGGTATATGATCTTCCTTGGCCTGTACATCCACGATGGACTTTGGTTTGTGTACTTCTAATCATTTATAGTGCTCTCATTGGTCGTTGGGTCATGCCACTATCTGACATGGTATTTAGAACATGGTGGTGGTAGCCTTCTCGAGAATTTCCTCGTAAACATTCCACCACCTTGGTCTTGTGAAAGAGTTAGCTCGAAAAGATATATCGTTAAAGAATGATCATCTTTCTGAGCATTGATCGTTAGATCTTTTCATGGATGCGTGCACTCGTCAAGATTTACTAATTTGCATGTTGGTTAGTCCAAAGGAAGAATGTATTGTAATTTGGTTATCTTAGCCTAAGCTTGATTTACCATTAATCATAGACTAATTAACACTTAAGATGCCTTATCCATAACACTTACCATTTAAAGTATGTGCATCAAACATAATGCTTACCCTTAGATATGGTCTGCTTCGAGCACTACCGTTGATATCCAAAAACTTGCATGGTGGATAGTCCAATGATATATAGAAACACATGCTAAGCTAATTAGATGAATCACGTGCATTAAGTTGAAAAACTTTGGTTAGAAATAATTTGATTAAAAATACTTAGGCTCAAAGTTTCACAATCCTCGACTTGATTTTACAATTAATTAATGCATTAAACCTCATATAATCCCAATTTATCAAGATTAATCTGGTTATTAAAATGTTAATAATCCTTTATTAAAACATAGGCCTTTATAATCCGATTATCTTCCCATGCGCTCACCATTAGATCAAATAATGGATGCGTGCGCCCGTTGGATCCTCCAAATATGTGCAAAGGTTAGCAGGACAAAAGGGGGAGGATTAAAAATGTATTATACCCTCATTAATCTTGATTAGGCATTGAGCTTAGTTCTAATAATACCTTTAATTAATCATCCGACAAAAAACTTGATGTAATTAACCTTCGGACACCTTGGGAAAGCACCGTCGTTAGATCTGAGCGGGATCGAGCGCTACCATTGGATCAACTAAAGATGTGCGCTTCATATCCCAAGGGGGAAAATTTAATATGTGCTTAGACCCTTGCTAATCATGATTAGGCTCGGAGCTTAACTCTTAATAAGATGTTTTAGATAATCACCCGACAACACTTGCTTCATTATCTTTCGGTCACCTTGGGAAAGCGTTGTCGTTGGATCTGGGTAGAGATGAGCGCTACCATTGAGATCTGTAAGATGCACATCTTTTATACAAAGTGGGGAATCAATTAACATGCGTTTAAGACCCTTGTTAATCATAATTAGCTCTACTTTAATCATGCTTTGACCTTGGTTTCCATCTGATGATTGACTTGTTAACCTCTGATCGCTTTAAAAAGGCGTTGTCGTTAGATTTGATGGGGATCACACACTACCATTGGATCTGATGAAGATGCATGACATTTATCCAACACTTAGGTGGAAGTTTTAATGGTTGGTCAACCTCCTATGCACGCTGTCATCGGATCAACTAATGATCGAGCGCAACCGTTGATATCTTGAGATCTGCATAAACTTTAACCAATGGGCACATACCTTTACCTTGAAAATAAAAACCCTTTTAATATAACCACTGATTATCAAAGGGGGAAATATTAGCAATGTATTAAGACCCTTATTAATCTTGATTATTGGAAGCTAACGTGATTTAATTAATTATCGAGCGCTTAATGCCCTATGTCATAATTTTTTCCTTAAGCCTTGGTAATTTTTTAAAAGCGATAATTAATGAAGGAGGAATGATTAACCATGTGCTTAGGACCCTCATTAATCATGCTTATCGAAAGCTAATGAAGTTTAATTAAAATTTAATCCTTGAGCACTTAAACCTTTGGAGGTTAACGATTGGTTAGACTGAGTGGCGTGCAGTCGTCGAATCTTATTAAGATGGAGCGTAATCGCTCAGATCTAGGGAGGTGCATGTTTTTTAATTATTTTATAATGCGATTGACCTTAAACCCGATTAATCATTTGATTATTTACTATTAAGCTCGAGATTATTTTTTTTGGTAATTAAGGGTCATTTCATTAATACCGGGTTTTAAAGGTTAACCCAAAACCTGTTACAAAAAATAGTCGTAAGCTGATGTGGATCCTTTCCTTGTTAAGGACAAACTGTCCTTTATTGTTCCTTATCATTCTAAGCCCTAATACCGAATGGGCTTGCTACCTTTTGCCCATACTAACAACTCGACCATCTAGTTGACCATAAACCATACAAACACTATTAATCCCTAGACATATTTTTAGACCATCTACGGAGGTAAGAAGAACCATAATTCCACGAAGGACCCTATCCTCAGTATAGAGAAAAACCTAAAATTTGTCATAGATTAGAACATGACAGAGATGACAAGCCAAAATTCCTCTGTACCTATACCCGTGACTGTGTTCTCGCCACCCGAAGCCCCCATCTCAGACTTCATTGGTGATCATTTTGCATTACTTCTTCCACGTCACTGGGGACCCCTTGTTCCCACATGATGAGTCCATTAGCATCAACCCCTAGATTGGCCAACTTATCTGTTATTTTTTTGCCTTCTCAAAATATGTGTTGCGCCAGCCTGCCATTCCTAGCTTCAAAAAGTATCCTTGCCTCGTCTATGATTGGTTCAATCCACCATGGAGGTTTTTTCCCGTTGGTCAGAAGGTTTATAATGTTTATTGAGTCCCCTTTGACTATTAGTTTGCAATAGATCTCCTGGGACATCTGTAGTCCTCTCCATAGGGCTATTGCTTTTGCTTCATTATTGGTCTTCATTCCTAGCTGTTCAGAAAACACCAGCACCAAGCCTTCTTGGTGGTCAAAAACCACTCCTCCAGCACCTGCTCTTCCAGGATTGCCCTTAGCAGCATCGTCAAAGTTGAACTTGAGCCAACCGATCGGAGGCGGGGTCCAAGTCACACCTATTCTGGGATTAGCCTTAATGACCACAAGTTCCTCTTCTAATGGAATATTAAGGGATTGGAAGTTATTTTTCCCAGGGACAATTATGCTGAGCTTCATAGGGAATAATACTGACGTTTTCATGAGCAAAGGCAAGGATCTTGCTGGTGATGGTTACGATATCATGGCTAGTACCCCTAAAGGCTCTATGGTTTCTTTCTAACCAGACCTGCTATAGGAAGTGGTGAAGGAAGATATTCCACATGAACCTAAGCCTAAGGTTGAAGAAGGGATTGGGCCATTGTTGGAAAAGGTCAAAGATGATGGCCGATCTGACCCACGAAATGCTAAAATCTTGGAACACCCTACTTATAATATCATTTGCAACCGAGCATTCAAGGAAAATATGGAGGGTGGACTCCAAGTTGGCCCTGCACAGATAACAACGGTTAGCAATAATCAAACCTTTATGTAACATGTTTTCAATGGTAAGTATCCTCCCTTGGATCACCAACCATGAAAAGAAGGTGACTTTGGGGATAAGATTTTTGACCCACATCAATTGGGTCTGGAGGATGGGATCCTCAAGATCAATCATAAGCTTGTAGGTGGATTTGACAGTGAAATGATCGCTCTCAGTTGCAGCCCATGTTACATGATCCTCTCCAATTCTCATGGGAATAAATTTTTGGTGCAGGATATTTTGGATCTCCTCTGATTCAACTTTTATTTTCATCTTAACCTTCCATTGTTCTGAATCATAAAATCAACCACTTTCCTTCCTATGACATAATCAGTGTACTCCTTGGCCCTGACAAGGTGGGGCAATTGAGAGAGGGCCTCCTCCATAGCCCATCTGTCATCCCAAAAACTAATCTTTTACCCGTTACCTAGGATCCATCTCAGCACTTTATTGATGGCATTTCTGCTGGTCAAGATTACCTTCTAGAAAGCCGATCCTCTATTTAGGATACTGTCCCTTAGAAAATCAATGCCTTGGAGGTATTTCCTTTTAATAATGGTAGTCCATTGATTCTCCTCGTTGGTTAAGATATGCCATGCTTGCTTGGAAATCAGTTTCATGTTTAGCTGGGATAATATTCTCAGACCTAACCCCCCATTCTCCTTTGGTCTGCAAACCTTACTCCATCCCACTAGGTGAAGTCGTTTTTCTTCTGACCCTGACCAGAGGAAGTTATTTTGGAGTTGTTCAATATTTTGATATACCGTAGTTGGGGCTTTAAAATTTGAGAAAATAAACTAGGATGCTCCAAAGGGAGGACATAGTAAGGGTAGCTTTACCTGCTTGAGACAAAAAATGACCTTTCCACCCAACCAGTTTCTTTTGAATTATTTCTACCACATTGTCCCACATTGATTTCCTGGGGGAGCATGTGAACAAGGGAAGACCTAGGTAGGAAGCAGGAAGAGTAGCAATTGGACACCTCAAAATCCCCATGATCCTGACCTGCCTTGGAATGGGGGTGTTGAGGAAGTAAATTTTGCTTTTGAAAAAGTTTACCTTTTGTCCAGTTACCTCCTCATAAAACTTTAAGATTCACTTTATCCTTCTAGCTTCAAAGTCCCGAGTCAGAATGAGGGTATCATCAACAAACTGTTGGTGGGTTACTAGACTGGTAAGGGAGGTGGCCTTAATCCCAAAAATCAGGCCTACACTATAGCCTGCTTTGATCATTCTACCTAGAGACTCCACCATAATAATGAACAACATCAGACTGATTAGATTTCCTTGTCTTAGGCCTCTAAGACTTTGGAAATACCCTGTTGTTGTACCGTTAACAAGAACTGAGAACCAAGGCTTGAGGATACACCCTTTGATAAGTCTTACCCACTGAGGATAGAAGCCAAATTTTAGAATAATTGCAATCAAAAAATTGCAAGTGAATGGAGCTAGGAGTTTGGCGTTAGTGGCCCCATCTATGACACTAGGTATGAATTGAAGGAGGGTCTCCTTGGCTTCCTCTTGGCATTGGGCTCCATCCCCGAGGAGGGAGCTGAAGTAGCTAACTGCTTCATCTCTAATCTCATTTAAATTCTGAGTTTTGGATCCATCAGCTCTGGTCAACTCCCTGATATTATTATGACTTCTATTTCTCAAGTTAGTGACATGGAAATTTTTGAATTTGAGTCACCATCCTTCAGCCATAAAGCCCTAGATTTTTGCCTCCAGTAGGTTTCCTCACAGGCCAAAATATTATGATATTCTGCAAGCTTAATTTTCTCCTCTGTTCTTTTTGTTTCATCATAAGTACCGCTTTGAATCCTCATGTCAATGGCACTCAAGATTCCTCCCACTTGTTTCTTATGCTCAAAGAGATTCCCAAACACATCCTTATTCCAAATTCTTAGGTTTTCCTTCACCGATTTCAATTTTTGGGCTAACTTAAAAGCAGAGCTGTCCTGAATGGGTTGTTGCCACCAGATTTTGATTATTTCCCTCAAGTCTAGATTCTTGATCCACATTTACTAGAAGCGAAAGGGTTTCTTAAAGGAATTAGCTTGTGGAACATCCAATAAAATAGGATTATGATCTGAAATTTTTTTGGGAAGAGCTTGCAAAGTGGAATCTCCAAACACTGTGACTACTTCTTTTGACAAAAAGAACCTATCTAACCTTTCTTGAATGAGCTGAATTCCTATCCTACGATTGCTTCATGTAAAATTAGCCCCCTTTAGCCTCACATCCATCAACTCATTGAAATTGACAAACTCATTAAATTATTCCATGCTTCTTGCTGGAATCCCAACCCCACCCTTTTTATCTGAGGGATATAAGGGAGTATTGAAGTCTCCCGCTACAATCCAGGGAATATCATGAAAGGTTGCGCTCAACTGGCTCAAATATTCCCATAATGAGGTTCTTCCTTGAACTGAATTGGGTGCATACACATTTGATACAATCCATGATTTATTCTTGTCAATGTCATGAAAAAAAACACTCGATACCTTGTCATCATCCTGGATAATGCTGCCTTCCACACTCCTAGAACCCCATAGCACCATGAGTCCTCCTAAAGCTCCTCTTGCCTGCTTGAAAGCCATGTCTCCCTGGATCCATATTTTTTTAGCTACTATTTTTGACTAGGTTACATCTATTTTTGTTTCTTGTAAGAGAATAACAGTTGGGTTATATTACTTTCTTATTGAACTGACTACCCTATGGGTCGATGGGCCATTAAGGCCTCTCACATTTCATGAGAGTACCTTCATTTAGATTGTTTAGTATTTTCCCCCCTCCCCTTTCCTTGGGGAGGTTTGCCTAATTTGATATCATCTTGACTTGGGATAACCTGTGGTATCAGTGTTTTTTGTTTTCCACTTGCTACTTCATTGTCAGTCCTCGATCTATTTTGTTCAGCATTAGATATTCTCCCTCTCTTTTTCTCACTACCATAATCTATTGGGGTTTTTGTTGTACTTCTGGTTTACTTTGGACTAAAGTGAGGAGGTACAATATGTTGAAGGACTGGGCTAGATCCGTCTTTCGGTCTATGAGTTCCTACCATATCAGTTCTTGATTCTAACTCTTCCATACTTTCCCTATATTCACCATAATTTTGCTATGGATATTCCTGGAAGTTTGAAGGGCTTTTGGTTATGATCTTGGGTAGGTCCGACTTCTTAAGAACTATCTCCTTCATCCTTTTCCTATATTCCTCGAGAGTGTGCTTTGAGGCTTCACCGTTATGATTTGGAGGTTTTTTGGTTGCAATATTGGAAGGACCCGATTTGGACGGGAATTATAAGGTTTCTAGTAATTCAACCTGGAGGACTCCATCCTCTTCCATCTCCCCTTCTACCGCCAGGTCAACAAGAACTTTAAACTGATTTGAATTTAAGATTTTAGAACTTACCTGGCTTTCCTGCTCGAAGGTAATTTGTTGTTTCCCTCTCTCCTGGGGTTGAGCTTGATTGCCTTGCTCCTGGTAGATATTATTATCCTTGATCGGCCTAAACTCGCCTCTACCTGCTGGTCCTCCCATAGTTTAGTTCCTAGGGAAAGCTTTACCATTTGCCCTTTTGCCTTCTGTCCTCTAGGCTTCTTTGCTAGCTATTAGGCTTAGGCATTGATTTCGCAAATGGCCTTGGGTTTTGAATTTTATGCAAAATTCTGGCTTATTTTCATATTCCATCGATTGCTTTCTTAGATAATCACCATAACCTAGTTTCACGAAGGTTGGTAACTCATAATCTAAGTTTGCGTTGACACAAATCCTTTCATGTGTCATCCTTGTCCTTGCCAGGGTTGAATGGTCTATGGCAACCAACTCCCCAATAGTTCTGGCAATCCCTTACAACCAGTACTCATTTAAAAATTGGGTCGAAAGGTTTGGAAATCAAACACAGATGGGGGCTGTATTGATATTTTGCTTTTCGGGGTCAAAGTCTTCCCCCCATTTCCTGAGGAATAGGCTGCACTTACCTAAGAACCACGGTCTGCCTGTTAGGATGCGATTTGCGTCCTCCTGATTATTAAACCTTAGGATGAAAAAGCCCCTAGATAGAGCAACAATATATATATTTCCAACTATTCTCCATTTGGATAGCGCCCAAGAACGTATAGTTTCTATATCCGGCCTTTCGCCCAGAAACTTGCCTACTAGTGAAAACTCCTCCAAGGATAGAAAAGGACCCATAGCATTCGCAGGTGCCATGATCTAGTTGTTCTCAAGTATAAGGGGCGAGAGTGAGTGGAAATCACTCTTTTTTCCTTTTAGGGTTTCTAAAAAGGATAAACCCCTTATGGGACCCGCAATATTCTGTTGGGTCCATTTGTTTGGGTCTTTTTTAGGAGGTACTTGCACTTGTACCTGGCCAACCTGTTTGAGGATAGGCCCCTGGCCCATTTCGTAGACAACCGCCTTACTGCCTCTGGATCCTCACCTGTCGCCTACTCAAGGTTCCCGCTTGAAAAATTCAAACCTCCTTCTTTGCCTTCACTGTTCACGTTGCTCCGTTGCTCCATCATCAGGTCGTCCCCGCTCTTAATTTTTTTATTAATCTTGAGATTATGCATTAATAAAGTGTTGCGATTAACCTTGATTATATTTGGTGGGCGTGCATTTGTTGGATTGAGATAAAAGTGACCGTCGCCCTTAGATATTTTTGGACTTGCCTAATGTTTAATTGAAAGGAGTGCATGACCCTTGATTTAATTACATTAAGACTTAGGCTATGATTTATGTTGACTTTAGATTTTTAAAGGTCGAACAAATTAAAAGATGCGCTTCCATCGGATCGAGCATAGATCGGGCGCTGTCATCTAGATCTTCGAAGATGCATGATACTTAACCAAAGGGGGTGCATGACCCTTACTTTGGGTTTAATTAATTTTATTGCCTTTAGCCCTTATGTTATAATATTTTTGACCATGGCATTGTTGGCTTATCCTTTGGGTTTTTTATGTGAGCGCACCCATCCAGATCTTGGAGGATGAAGTGCTTCCATCTAGATCTTCGAACTTGCATGAATTTTACCACAAAGGGGGTGCATACCCTCATTTGCCCATGTGATTTAATTCAAAACCTTAGGATTATGTCTTTTTACTTAGGACCCTATGCTTTGATTTATTTTCTTTTAAGGATGAAAGGACTTAGGGGGACTTTTCAAATGAATGTTTGATCACTTAAGTTTTTATAAGCTCTTTGATTATCGGATAGGATTAATGGCCACTTTCTTATCGGCTAAAAAGGTATTTAATACAACGATTAAGGTTATGGCTTTGATTTTTGATTTAGAGGAATGTTTTAAAACAACTATTAGGGGTCAAAAATAATAAAAAAACCATTTTTTTAGAAGTGAATGCAACAAAGACCAACAAATTTGAGCGAAGGCTTTGAAAATCAAAAATTTAAATTTGGGGGTATCTAATGTTGAGTCAATTTTGGCTCCAACAGAGTTCTCCAAGGTTAAAGAGATTGCTCTGTTAGCCACAGAGAGACTATCTCATTTCTTGTCTTTGAAAATATGATTATTGTGTTCTTTCCATAATCCCCATAGGGTATGAGGTAGACTAAATTTCCACAAAGTTTTAAGTCTCTTGCTTTTGAAGGGGGCTTCCCACTAAAGGCAAAGATCTGGTAGGCATTTAGGGAGAACCCAAGACACTTGAAATTTGTTTAAGATTCTCATTAGCACCTCCTACAAAAAAGGGCACTCTAAAAAAAGGTGGTTAACATCTTCCTCCATGTTCTCATAGAGACTACACCTATTAGGGAATTGAAAGCCTCTTTTTATAAGATTATCCATCATTAGTATTCTATTCTGGATAGATAACTAGTAGAAAAAAGCTATTTTTGGTGTCAAATCCTTGATCCATACTTTAGAAATCGGCATCCAACCTTGACCTTCTCCTTCTAGCACATAATAACCTGACTTGACTATGTAGTTTCCTTGCTTTTCATTCTTCCATAGCATAGTATCTTGAGTGTCCTGGCTATTCAAAAAATATACCTGTACCATTTTGTTTAGCTTCCTGACTACTTGATCTTTTCTTGGATCCAGTCCCTCAACTCTGATTTGTCTCCACAGTTTCCTTTCATTCTCCATTACCATATAATCTTGAACCATGGGTCCAAACCTCCATGAAACATCCTGCTCAAGAGCACCAAATTCTGGGTCCTCTCTCAAAGGGACATTCTTCAGCCATGAGTCTTTCCAAAAGTGGACTTTGTTTCCAACCCCAATCTTCCAACGAATGCCACTCCATAGAAGAGGCCTAATAACTTGGATATTATTCCAAAAATTTGACCCCTTAGGGAGGTCTCTTTCATCCAAGAAGTTTGTACCATCCCTCAAATACTTGGCCTAAAGAATTTTGACCCATCCAATGTCCTCATTTTTGGCTAACTTCCAACCCAGCTTTCCCATCAGATATCTGTTCATCTTTCTAATCCTTCTAAAACCCAAACCCCTACCTCCTTTTTTGAACAAACATGCTCCCAGGCCACCAAAGGAAGACACTTTTTATCCTCTATCCCAGACCAAAGGAAAGTCCTTTGAATCTATTTGATCCGATCACAAATTTTTGTCGACATCTTAAAAAGGGACATAAAATAGATAGGGATACTTTGTAGAGAGGATTTCACCAATTGAGCCTTCCTTGCTTGACTTAGAAGGGTGCCTCTCCACCCTATCAACTTTTTAGTAAAACACTCCACCATCAGATTCCACATGTCTTCCATCATTCTCCCCTTAAAAAGAGGCATTCCTAGATATGTGGAGGGGAGATATTCTGATCCCACAACCAAAGATTCGAGCTATTCACACCTATCTAGGAGTAGGGGTGTTTAAAAAGTAGATTTTGCTCTTAGAAAAATTGACTTTCTGACCTACTACTTGTTCATACCTCTCCAATATTATCTTAAGTTATTTTGCTTGTGGGATTGATGATCTTGAGGTGATGATGGTATCATCTACAAACTATTGATGCAAAACTGGGCTTAGAGTTGAAGCAGGTCTGACACCTTCCACCTTTCTTTCCTCTATAGCCTTTGATATGGATCTCCCTAGGGCCTCTACTAAGATGATGAACAAGGGGATAGAGGGTCCCCCTAGTGGAGGCCTTTCTTGCTTTTGAAATACCCAGCCATTGCTCCATTGACAATAACTAAAAATATGGTTGATGTGAAGTAGGTTGTCAACAAATCTATCCATTCTTGGTGGAATCCAAAATTCCTCATTACCTTGATAAGAAAGTCCCATGACACTCTATCATAGGCTTTGTTCATGTCCAACTTGAGGAGCATGCCTTCCTCACCACTTCTCTCAATTGAGTGGATGATTTCATGGATGGTTATAATGCCATCTAAAATTTGTCACCCCTTAACAAACCCCCCTTGTTGTGGGTCAATGATGAATGGAAGGACCACCTTAATTCTATTTGCAAGTACTTTGGAAAGGATCTTATACAGAGTGTTGTAGAGACTTATAGGATAAAATTCAGAGAAGGATCTTGCCCCAACCACCTTTGGAATAAGGGCCAAGAAAGTTGAGTTCACATCTCTTGGAATATGCTTAGTTCTCTAAACCTCTTTCATCACTGCTATGATATCTATTCCCACAATATGCCAAAAATATTGAAAAAATCCTGTTGAGAATCCATTAGGCCCAGGGGCTTTTTTCCCACTCATATCAAAGATAACTCTCTAGATTTCCTCATCTTTGAGGGGGCTCAAAAGGTAATCATTCATCTGATTAGTAACCAAGGCTGGAATGTTCTGTAGCATGGAGTTCATAGCTTCTTCATTCTGAGGGTCAATAGTACCAATCATATTTGTAAATAAGTTTACTACTTCTCTAATTTTGATCAGATCCTCCATAACTAAGCCATTTTCTCTTACAATTTCCTTTATCTTGTTACTACTTATGTGTCTCAGTGTTGAAATATGAAAAAACTTTGTATTATGATCTCCCTCTTTAAGCCAAGAGATCCTAGATTTTTGGTGCCAAAAAATTCCTCACATGCCAAAGTATTATGATACTCAGCAAGCACCTATCTTTCCTTGTCCCTTAATTCTGTAGTTAAACCATCATTGTTCACCATTATCTCAATGTCCTACAACTATTGTTTTAGCTCATATTTCTTAATGAAGAGATGGCCAAACACCAACCTGTTCCATTGCTTGAGATTTTATTTGATATATCTCAACTTCTTAGCAACTTGGGAGATTTTATCTCCCAAGAAATCAATCTTCCACCAATCAAAAATTTGGATCTCTAGATTCTCATGCCTCAACCACATCATCTCAAACCTGAAAGGGCTCTTGAAGATTTTTTTGTGCCTTCAATCTCCTATAAGAGTGGATTATGATCTGAGCCCACTTTTGGAAGGGCTAAAAGGGTAGTATCACCAAAGGAATGGAGGCCTTCCTTTGATAGCAAAACTTGATCTAATCTAATTTGTATTAGTTGCTCCCCAATATGTTTGTTGCTCCATGTGTATCTTACCCTTCTAAGATCAACATCCATGAGTTCATTGTCATTTATAAACTGGGTAAAATCTATCATTCCTTCAGATATTGTTGGATTACCTCCTTTTTTATCTTATGGGTTTAAAGGGGAATTGAAATCTCCAACTAGAATCCAAGGAATACCCCTAAAGGCTTCCCTGAGTTGGCTTAGATTGTTCCAAAGGTGTTTTCTCCCCACTACAATATTTAGGGCATAAACATTTGTAAGGATCCATTATTTTTTAGTTTCCTTGCAATACAAAAGTATTGAGATGAATCTCTCTGACTTTACTATTTATCTACCTTCAAATCTATTCTGGTCCCATAAACAAAGTAACCCCCTAAAGCTCCTGAGGTAAGGCTTGCAACAAAATTTACCTCCTTCCATATCCATTGTTTAATAGCTTCTATTATTTGTTGATCCACTTTGGTTTCTTGGAGTAGAATAATTTGAGGATTTTTATCTCTTCTCAATGTATACACCAATCTTTGTTTGGCAGGGGTGTTGAGTCCCCTTGTGTTCTAGGATAGCAATCTCATTTCTTAGTTATGCCAATCAATATTTTCCCCCCACCCAAGGTTAAAGTAGATTGGGTTCCATTTGCAATTTTTGCCACAGTCTCCCATTCTCTAATCTCTTGATTAGTTGGCCTTCCATGTTTTCTTTCCACCCCTACATCAATCCCTCCCTTCTTTGATTTTTGGTTTGTCGACTTGGGGTTGGGCCTATGTTATCTGAGCCCCCTAGATTCTTAGTTTGTTTACCCTCCTCTTGGTTTACAGTCTCTAAATTTGGATGGTGGTCTTTCTCATTTGAATCAACACATACTATCAATTGTATGTTTTCTTCAATGTTCATTTCATTGTGCTTGTGGGAAATTGAATCAGGCATAACAATATCTAAATGGGAAAATGAATTAGATAGTGGGACTTCAAACTCCTTTGGAGAGGGGTTTTTGAATACATACCTCCTAGATTTCCTCCAAGATTTGACCCTCCTCGAGAACCTCTTGCTGATCTGGTTTGACCCTATGGTTCAAGATTTCCTCTTGGTTATTCTCCAAAGTTTGGTTCATAGTTTCCTTAGTCTTCTTGGAGATCTCACCCAGATCTTGCTTCTTTTTCCATACCTTCTACTTCTGGGTTGATTTCCTTTTATTTGGGCATGCACTAGATGAATGCCCTAATTTCCTATAGCTCCCACACTTCATCGAGGCATTTTCATATTCAATAATCTGATTCCATACCTGCTAGTTTGAAAATAATTTAAATTGATCTTGATATATTCTTGCATATATTAGTTGTGATCATGCTAGGGTTGTAGGGTTGATGGCGATAAGATGCCCTACTTCCTTCACAATGCCTATCAATATTTCCTCATTCTAATACTAAAAGGGTAGACCCAACAACCTCACCCAAATCGGTGCTTAGGTGAAACATTGAGTTTTAGGGTCAAATTTTGGGCTCCACCTATGCAAAAAGAGACCTCGATATCCATAAAACCATGGGTCACCCCATAGAATATGCTCGATGTCCTCACTACAATTAAGTTTCACCATAAAGAACCCCTTCGGCATTGCTACAATCTTCATGTGGCCTTGGGGCCACCATTTAGTCATTGCCTATTTCCTCATAGTATCAAGATCTAGTCGTGCTCCTAAAACCATCTCCATGAGATTCATTGCTCCTTATGTGACTATTAGGTCCACCAAAACATCAAGAATGAATTTTTTTTTCTTCAGTTGTAGATTAAAGTGTTAAGTCTAGGGATTTTTGCTTCCATGTACCGCATGTGACTAAGAGCAAGATCCCAAGTCAAAAGGATGCTTCCTTAGGTCCTCTACATTCTAACTTACCTCAATATTCACATCATCAACCCTAGAATTGAGGCCTAGATCCAATCCTCCATTGTCACCTTCCTGTTGCTACCCTGGTCTCGCCATTGGAATACACTGATGTGAAATTTATAGGTTGTTATAGGCTTAATGGGACTAACCTTAAAATATTAGGATAAAGCATAGGTTTTTATGAGGGGTTTCGATCCCCTCATATTGAGGTTTGAACTTGGGTATCATAGATGAAAACCCAAGGACTTACCATTACGGTGTCCCTCTTGGAACAATTTGCTTATATATTATGCTACTCTTTATTATTGATATTTTGACCTTTAACATTGTGATTATTTTATATTGGGACCTGTAATATTTTGTGGTAGTAAGGCTTAAAAAGCCAACAATGGTATTAGAGCTACCACTTGACTCTATATATTTGATAGAGTTCATTTTATTAGTCATTGTTTTCAATATTTAACTTTGTCCACTTTTGATAAAGTTAATTTAGATTCTGTCCACTTTGAAGGTAGTGCAAACTTGGACTCTATTTTTAAAGGTCTTATTGAGTAGAAATTGAGGGGACAAGGAATAGTCATCCTGATTTGGATGCTAGAGTCTTTCCACTTGGTTGAAAGAAAATCAATGAAGACTAGGACTCAACTATATTTATAAAAATGACCAATTTAGAAGAAACATTGGATATTTGATAAAGGAAACAAACTCAGAAGAAAGTTGGATATTGATTGGAAATAAACTTAGAAGAAAAGTTGGATATTGATTGGAAACCAACTTAGAAGAAAAGTTGGATATTGATTGGAATCCAACTTAGAAGATAGTTGGAAATTTGGGGACATACAAAGTCACCCTGACCATATTTTAGATTCTCTAGAGAAAGAGGAGAATTACTATTGAAGATTAAGGAAGATCTAACTTAGGAGAAATTTGATCATTTAGGGACATTCAGAGTCACCCTGACATTGATATTAGATTCTCTCAAAAAGAGGAGAAGTATATTTTTATTTTTAGATGTAAGCTAAGACATTGAAATTAGTTTTTTTATCAAAGGTTGAGAATATTTCTATAGAGATAGAGAAGAATTTCAGCTTCTAAGTATAGAGTAACGTTTTGAATAAAATAAGTAATACAAAGCTTTTGTAATAGAGGATAAAAAAGTACAAGATAATCAAAGCACATAGGAGAAGAAAGCATTGTAAGCTTTCTAAGGTTATTCAAGAAAGAAGACATCCATTGGAACAATAAAGAAAAGATACCATAGTATAAAGGTCAGAATATAGGCTATCTAAGAGAATTTCACTATATCAAAGGTAAGAGCTAGTATAAAATTTTTCAAGCACTAGTATATAGTATATTTCTACTTCCATGATAAGCGCAAGGCGCTAGTCTTCATAAGAAAAATAAGAAGACATACAAATATTTTAGCATAGGTAGAAGAAGCTGGTTTTTAGAATCGAGAACTAAGAAAGAGTGCTAATAGAGCATTTGAAAATTAGTTAGTATGTGATAAAGAGAAAAGAAGAAGCTCTAAGAAACAAGCTGTGGACTACCAACCATTCATCAAGACATAAATCACTAGAAGATAAGAACACTCATAGTATAAGGAGCAACAGTGAATAGGTAATATCATAGAAGGAGCAATAGAGAATAAGAACACTCACAACAAGAGTGATAGTAAAAAGGAAAGCTCGCAAAGAAGCAATAGTGAAGAAGAACACTCATAAAAGGAGCAACAAAGAAGAGGTCATAGAAGAAGCACCCAAGAAGGTAAATGCTCACAATAGGGGCAATTGGATTTTAGAGAAGAGTAGTGCTTATAGTAAATAAAACAAGGATAAATGGTTCACAAGAGGAACATTCACTAAAACAATGTTCAACCATCACATGACCACCAGTAGAAAATGTGAGCACCAACCAAAGACTTGAAGACTTGAGAACCAAAGAAGACTTGAGCACTAGCAAAAAATGTAAGCACCAGCAAAATATTTTAAGCACCAACGATAAATGTGAGCATCAGTATCAAAACAAATGACCAACGAGGAGATCAGTGAAGGAGCAAAGAGATCAGTGAAGGAGGAAAAGAGATCAGTGAAGGAGGAAAAGAGATTGGTGAAGGAGGTGAAGATTTTAGTAAAGAAGATGAAAAGATCAATAAGTAAGATGAGAAGAATAGCGTGAGGTGAATTATAAAGTGAAGAGTTCTATGACGAAGTCATAGAGATCAACATGAGAAGAAAAATTTAGCAGACACATATCGCTTGTGAGAAAAAAACATAAAAACATTATCACTTACATTGTTTGTAGCCAACAAGAGTAATACATTCAAGAAGCAAAGGACATTATTACAAATATCAATATAAATGTTACTAACATTTAGTTTACATACAAATTTCCACGCGACTTTAAGGTAACTTTAAGGTTAAGTTTGACACAAAGTTGCATGCCACTTAAAGGTTAATATTAGCACATTTAATAAGAGCTATTTAAATTTAAGGGTAGAGTCGTTCGAGCATCAAGCAAGCAAAGCACAATTTTTTAAGTGCAAGTTGACCAAGGTTAGTCACAATTAAAGTTTTTTTAATACTTTAAATTGCTTTAAGGAGTTATAAGGTTAGAAGAAGGTTATAATTAAATTAGTTAGAATTATAAGGTTTACATAGAGATATATTATTATTATTGAGTTTTTTAAGAGTGTGAAGTGATAGGGACTTTACTAGTTTATTTGATTTGATTATTTAAACTTTTTAAAGTGTTTGAATATTTTTACAATCGAAGATTTATTTTCTTAAGTTCTTCAATTTTTGAGAAAATTTGAAATTAAAAATATTAGAAGTTTTTGAAATTTTGTAAATTTAAAATATTTGGGAGTTAAAAGGTTTTTTACATCAAAGGTTTAGAAAATTTAGAATTTGCAAATTTTATTTTTTAGTGCATATTAAATTTGGGAGATATAAGGTTTACTACTTTGAAGGAAATAAATCATAAAATTGAGTTGCATATCATGGAAGAAATTATTGAAAATGCATTCAATGAAGATAGTGAAGAAATGGTAAACACACTTAAGTTTTATTCTCAAAACTTAATAGATGATTTTGATGGAAAGAAGCAAATGACAAATGGTTTAAAAGAAAAACTATCATTATTTCTCAAAGATGCAAAAGATGAAAAGTTCACAACACTTATAAGTTATCTTCATAAAAAACTTTTTAGAACATGGTGGAATTCACAAAACACCATTATACTTTCATCAATAGAATGCTTAATGATGTATTTGTCATTACTTATCTTTGAGATCTTTCAAGAAAAAAACAAGAAAAGAAAGATGACACATACAACTTGAATGAAGCTTATGTTAGCTTCAATGAGGAATCATTGAAATCAAGGTTATATTATTATGATGATTTACTAACTCAATGTTTAAAAGGCACATCATCAAGTACATCATAGTCAAAGATGAAAAAGAGAAGAGAAAATAAGAAGAATAGAGAAAATAACACAAGGAAGGCTAATAGAAAACCTGGATCCAAAGCCAAAGAAGAATCATATATTGAAGATCTAAAAGAGGTAGACTAAAAATGAATCTCAACCGGAGGTTCATGTACAATGCAAGATCACATTAAGATTGAAGATAAATATGAAGACCAAGATTGAAGACGAAAGTATTCAATAACCAAATAATGTAATACAGGGAGGTGTTGAGGAATATTACATTATTTGGTACATGGTAATCTACCCCATGGTACCTTCATTGTCCAATTATAAATATGTAATATATTAGGATCGAGTCTTTAGTTTAGAGTATGATTTATATTTCCCTTTTATGTAAGCTTCAATGTGTAGGAAATACACAAGGATCATGTAAGTTAGAGTGCAAGTGTAGATTGAGAGAATGTGCACAAGTGTCATGTATGCAAGTATGCAAATATGTAATGTGAGGATATGCACAAGTGTCTTAGATAAGGAGTGCATGTAAAAGTGTAAGAGTCATGTACATTTGTCATAGAGTCTAGTATGCAAGTGGCAATATGACAAGCCAAAGGTCATGGGACTTATCATATGGAGAGAAATAGTCAAGTACTTGAAGAGTCTTGTTACTATGGCTATATTATGGAGATAATACTCCATAAGATGAGAGAATCAAGAAGATTCAAACATCTCACTATCTAATTGCAAGAGATCTAGTTTGGAATAAAGCTTGTATACATTTTTGAGCAATTAATATTGTAAGTTTTTCTTCATACATAGTTCATGAATGACTTAGGCCATTTACATTCATATTTGATTATATAAGTGAATGTTTATTTCAATATTATATAGGCCTTGATATACATATTAATTTTCTCATATATTATTCTACTCTTCATTATTGATATTTTGACCTTTAATATTGTGGCTATTTTATATTGGGACCTATGATATTTTGTGGTAGTAAGGCTTAAAAAGCCAAAATAAATACAAACAATATTGAGGGAGATACAACGTTGTGAAGTCAACCATATGGAACAAGGGTAATGATATTTTTTCAAGTCGTAAGAAATAAAATTGTAAAATTTGTTAGCTAGGGTTCGAATGATGCGAGGAGCAATGGAGGGTTAGGCCTTTAATGAGGGAGGAAATTCTATCTAGGCATTGAATATTCTGGCTAAGTTTCATTTTTTCCTTCACTATTTTTGAATTTTTGCATGCAAAATATTGTAGGTTTATTTTCAAATAATATAATTGTTATAGGTTATACTAGTAAAATTAAGTAATGGATCCATTTATAGTTAAATACTTAGAATCATCCCTCGTAGTAGAGGATAGGAAGGACCTTACAGAGTAATGATCCTTATTGCTCAAATATAAGGTGGTCATTGATAAATATAAAGGGTCATGGTGAGGGACTTAGACTTTGATAAAATGGATTGATAGGAGATGGAAGTCTCTAGGAACAATTTTATCCTTTCTTTTATATGTAGAAGATATCATGAGGTGGGGCATATTGAGAGATATTACTCTAAGAAGATTCTAGTAGAAACACAAGTAGAAAATCGTAAGAGAAACATAAGAATGGATATGGATGATGATGATTTTCAACTTCCAAAAAATAGGTCCAGATAGATAAAAATAATTAAACAATGGAGACCATTAAGTAAGGATATTGGAATAAATATCAATTCTTTTGAGGCTTTAGCCTATGAATAAAAGGTATGTAAAACATTAGAGGAAACAATAAAATATGATCATAATATTAACAAGGAATCCTCTAGTCAGTATGATCCTAATTTAGGGATGAACATTCCCATTGAACCTTAGGAATGTGCCTCATAAAATTTTGTAGACTCTTTTGAAGTACCATACACCGTTTATAAGAAGGTAAGTGGTAGAGAAAACACAATTTTATACGTTAATACCTCTACCATTAATAAGAAAATACCAAAAAATGAGCAAGATAAGTCAAAAGCTTCCATAACAGAGCTAGAAGAGTATAAAATTAATGAAAGAAAAGTTATGAAAGAATATTAAGGAATATAATAATAAGATCGGCTCTTGATATCGACAAGGTAAAAAGAGGAAAATATTTAAATTATAAAGCAAGAGCTAGGGAAGCAAGAGCAAACATAGAGAAAGGAACACAATCTAAGTTGGTTGAGCTTCTCTTTACCAAAAAACAAAATAATATTGGTAATTCGTAGGTGGGCCAACAACCCCTAATGATACATGATTACCATATCATAGAATATAAGGGGTGCTAATGCCTTCTCAAAGCAAAAGTGTATCAAGGACCTCTATTTAAGTAATAAACCTGATATTCTTTACTAAAGCAACAAAGGAAGAAGTTTTCAAAACTACGAAAGTAGTATGGGAAATATGTGAATGAGATGGTGTGGATTCAGGAGTATTAAGAAAAATTCTATAATGTTAGAATCCAATTTAAACCTCTTATGAAACCATTAATAAAACTAGGTATTGAATAGCCTCATTAGTCACATACTTTGCAAATATTCATTTCATCTTTATCAATGTCTGTGGACCTACAATTCAATCAGGTAGATCAAAAGTATAGAGTGGATTGAAGCGTTTTATGAGAAGTAAAATGCAAGGAACGTGATTCATTATCATAGGATATTTTAATACCATAACTAAGTTAGATGAAAATTATAGGGGAATTAGAAAAATAACCCAAATTATGAGATATTTCTCAACTTTTATTCAAAACAATAATCTAGGGGAGGTTGAGTTTGAAGAGGACAACTATACATGGACGAACAACATGACAGACCAAAACCTAATAGCAAAAAAAATTGATAGATGCATACTCTTAGATCATTGGCTTGATGGACTTGTACTAAAATTAATACCTTAATAAGGATTGGTTCAAATCATTGGCCAATAAGAATGAAAATTATGGTAAGTAAATTCAAAAAATATCATATTTTAAATATGAGCGTATGTGGGAAGACCATCCTCAATTTTTTGATATGATAGCATAAACTTAAAATTCTTCAACAAACAATGGACTATATACACTTCCAAAATAAATCAATCAATGACATCTAGATTAAAAGAATGGAACAAGATCACTTTTGAAAAAATCTTTGAGAAGAAAGAAGAATAAAAAAATATTCAAATTTCCAAAAAGGTGAGAATAATAATCCAAGCTCGAAGGAAAAGGAGTTGCTTACTAAATATCATAACAATTTGAGTAAGGAAGAAAAATTTTGGAGATTAAAATCGAGATAGTTTTGGTTAGAAGGACATAAAAACACTAATTTTTTCATAGGATGGCAATAGTACAAATATCAAAATCTAAAATTAGTAGAATTAAATTAATAGAAGGGGTTTGGATTGAAGACGAGAGCAAAATTAAAAAAAAGGTAAGGATTTTTTGCTAGAATATTCTAGGACCAGAGGATATTGAAGTTTTTAAAGATAAACTACTACAAGTACCTTCAATTATAACAAATGAAGACAATATCAAGTTGATGAAGTCTATTAATCTGAAAGAAGTTCATTCAGCAAGGATGATTTTTAAAAAGAAGATATATTTTTAATAATATAGCTCATGAAGTAATGCATTTAGCAACTATAATAAAAGAGAGCAATATTATTAAAACTTAATATGAATAAATCCTATGATAGTGTTAAAGAGGATTTTATTTTTCCAGTATTAGAAAAGTTTAGATTTGGAAAGAAATGGGTCAAATGGATTAAAGCTTGTGTCTCTATAGTATCATATTCAATTATGGTCAATGGGCTAGTAACATAATTATTTAAAGCCAAGAGGGGTCTTAGACATGGAGATCCTCTATTACCATATCTAGTCATTACTATGGCAAAGGTATTAGGAAGGAACTTGAAGAAGGCATACAAATATGGGCTAATTACTAGACTTAAGACTAGTAATAATATTGATAACATCACCCATCAATAATTTAAAGATGATACAACCCTTTTTGGTAGGGCAAAGATAAATGGGGCTAGAGCTTTGAATAATTTATTATAGGAATTTGAATAGGACAAAATTTCAAATTTACTTCCTAAACACTTCAACTAGAATCAAAGCATGGATATGCAAGTCACTTCAAATGGAGGAGGTAAATTTACCAACAACATGTCTAGGGATGCCCTTATTTGAGGGGAGAATGAGGATAGAATTATGGAATCCAATTATAAATAAATTTCAAAATATACTTTCATTATGGAAAGGTAGGTGGTTATTGTTAGCAGGAAGAGTGAAGTTAACTAGATCAGTCTTATAGGCCATTCCAACATATTATATGTCCTTGTATATTATGCCAAAATTGGTAGAAAAAGTTTAATCTATATTATGTAATCATTTTTATAGTTAGAATTAAATGATAAAAGGGATTTTCCCTTGGTGAAATGGAGCAAGGTGTGTGAATCAAATGACATTAGCTCAATTGGTTAGATTCCTCAACATTCAACGAGGAGACCCAAGTTCGAATATTGCCAAGCGATACATGGATAATATCCAAGCTTTGTTGTAATACATTGAAAAAACAAAATCAAGATTTTATGCTTGGTAACCACTATTAATTATATATAATGATGTAATACGGGTGGACTTGTTTCAATCCCATATAACTAAAAAAATGGAGCAAGGTGTGTGTGATGATAAAACAAGGGGAGGTCTCAATTTAAGAGTTCTTATGAATGCAAACTTAGTTCTAAGATGAAAAGTAATTTGGATATTGTACAAAGAGAGTCAAAGACAATGGATGAGAATTTTTATAAGTGCATTGAGCCCAATGGTCCAAGATTAATGTTTACAACATTCTCCTTACCAGATGGCTTTACATTATGTAACGATTCTAAAAAATTAATTAATCTTGTGATTAAAGGTTTAATACGGGTAACATAATAAAAAAAAGGTCTAAGATGGGTGGTTGGAACAGGAGTTTTTTTTTTGATTTGGATGGATACTTGGTGTGATAAAAAACCACTCAATCTAAAACTAATTTTGAAACCATGGATGATATTACTTTAACACAAATATGGATCTGGAAGGAAGAATCAAATGGAAAGAATATTTTTTCTACAAGTATACTGGACATTGTTGCTAGGAGA
Organism: Wollemia nobilis; assembly: GCA_028583015.1. Lineage (NCBI taxonomy): Eukaryota > Viridiplantae > Streptophyta > Pinopsida > Araucariales > Araucariaceae > Wollemia > Wollemia nobilis. The sequence continues at coordinate 2,800,222 of JAQPPZ010003107.1, forward strand.
CAACTGAGTAGAAAGATAACAATAGTGATTTTTCTAAGGGAAGCCAAGGATAAGTTGATTTAGGAGCTGAATAGCTTAAGAGAATACACAATAAGAAGCGAAAAATAATGTAAAACACGAACAAAAGAGAAATACCACAAGAATATGGGGAGTTTTTTTAGGATTGCCTGAGCATTCAAAAAATAAAAATGTTTGTATGGCTAGTAGACCACATAATTTTTTTATCCTAGGATAACCTAATGCAAAGAGGTTTTCATAGCCCCTCACAATGTGTTCTATGGAAAAAGGAGGAGAGTATAGACCATTTCTTGGGACACTATTCAATATTTTGGGAATTATAGCAATGGATTCTTTATATGTTTGGTAAATACATGGTGATAAATGATAAAATTGAAGAATGGTTAAAGCAATGGTAGAGCACTTCTAAAAGTGAGGTATTACAAACAATTTGGAATATATCAAAAGATATAATACTTTAGACTATATGGTTGGAAAGGAATAGAATAATATTTAAAGGAAATGAAAGGAGTTTAGAGGTAATGAAAATATATATTTGTTTAGCCATAAAGGATCTAAACCAACCCTTTCAACTCACCCAATCCCTAATCTTGAAGTAGAGAGCCTTGATAGATGGAGTCAAGTCATCAAATGGAATTATGATATTGGATATAAGAGAAATAAAAGGAAGACAAAGAATATAAAGTGGAAACCATTGAAAGTGGAGTTGATCAATTTAAATTTTTATGGATTATCTAAAGAAAATCTAGGACCAACAAGAGGAGGAATAATTAGAAACAATAGAGGTGAAATTTATCACATTATGCTTTCAATAGTGGATTTAAGACAATAATAAAATTGAAGCTTGGGTGGCTTTGGAAGGGTTTAAAATATGTAGACAAATGAAATGGAATAGAGTATGGATGGAAGATGATTCACTAATAGTAATAAATGCAATTTGAAAGAAAGCAAAGGTTCCATGGAACATATAGGAGACCATTGTGGAAATACAAGATATTGCTATAGTTTGAAGAAGTCGGCTTTACACATATGCTATGGGAAGGGAACAAATGTGTAGATAGACTATCCAATAGAGGGGTTTTAATAGAGGACCGTGAAGTTAAATTTTATTTTCCATGGTTAGAGGAAGTGGTAAGTTTAGTTGACTGACAAGAAAATGTTGACTACATGAATCAAATAATGATTAAGATTTAATTTAATGTTTTCCATTAGTAATATTTCTTGTATTTTGTAACATTGTTGTGTTTTAATATAAAATATTTATTACAATTCTTGTGGTTGCACATGCTTCAGGAAGGAATCAAGCAATCCAAAAATGGTAAAACTTACTATGATAGTGCAAAGTTTTTGAAATATTACTCTACTAAGATGCAATATTTTGATAATAGAGGTGGATTTTTGGTAATGTCAAGGTTGTTGTATGAAAACGTCAAGAAGAAGGATGTGAGATTTTGGAATATTTGTATTTGCAAAGAAAATTGAAGAAGATTTAAAAAATGAAAATCAAGAATTCAAACTTTTTATGAAAAATATATAGGTATCTAGCTATAGCAACACAATTGAGATGATAATTGAATTTGTTTCTAAACTCTCAAGCTCTAAAGGAGAGAGTTGTGATTTTTCAAGGGTAGGGGACTAGAGTACAATCCCTTTTTCTCTAGCAAAAAAAATGCAATATGTTACTTTATTTTATAAAGATACGTTAAATATGCATATAAAGTATTGGATTATGAGTATGTTATATAAAGTATTAAAAGAAAGATGTTTTAATTTATTCTAAATTAAAAAATACTTTTAATCGTAAATTTTAATATGATAAGAATAACTAAACAAAGCAACACTCTATAAAGATTTGAATGGGAATTTATTATGGTTAAGAGGGAAAAAATAATAATGGGCAAGGCTCTTAAAAGATAAAAGGTCATTATTCATTTTGTGAGAAACTATTGACTTTGTGTGATATATATATATATATATATATATATATATATATATATATATATATATATATATATATATATATATATATATATAGAGGTTGATTTCTATAATAGCATAAGTATGTGGAAGATGTTTAAAAAATACCCATGTAAAATACATAATGGAAGGCTATATCAGTTTTTTACAAAGTTTATTAACAAAGATAAGAGTGGTGCAAGTTCATGGTTCTACAATAACATTAAAAATGTCATTTTAAGGAACAAATTAACAAACTTAATAAGTTTAGAATAATGAACTATAGTTCTCAATGAAGAGAAAGGTCATCACGATCCATTTTTTTCAATGACTTTACACTAGTTTTTAGGAGGGGTCTTGGTCCCCTTATACTGAGTGGGGTTTGAACTTTGAACCTCTCAAAGAGAGGCCAAATCCCTTACCACCGTAGTAAGCTTGCAACTTATCATGATCTAGTTTTTATTTTACCATTAATATAATAATTTCGTAGAATTTTGGCATAGGGAAGTTTTTTTAAAAATTAAGAGATGTACCATGATGTTAAAATGTGAATTTTAAAGGCAAAAAAAAAGATTTAAATTATGTCAAGTAATATAAGAATATTGAAGAGAGGCATTAATTTATAGTTTGTAATAAAATAAAATATATAATTATTATGGGAGAAAACATCAAGCACTATGAGAGTGTAGGGGTATATTGTTGTTGATAAAATAATTTAAATAAGAATTATGTTTAAATTAAATAACTAAAAGTGGATGCAAGTTGGGAGCAATTGCGAGTCAAAAACAAGAGTGGGCTAGGATCAAGCAGGAAGAGCAAGCAAGCATGAGAAATAAGTAGAAAGTAAAGTGTGATCAAGGAGCAAGTGGTACTTCTTATTCCAAATCTTAGAAGAAACTCAAAAACTAAAGGGTTTATGTGAAAAATCTAGGTAACACGGTAAGAAAGTCATTTTTAAAAGTCCTTACTAAAAGTAAAGATGCCCTAGTTGGAAGTAATGATGTCTTTATTGGAAGTATGGATGCCCTAGTTAGTGATAAGTGGAAGAGTGAATCTATAACAAAACTTTTCTAGGTAGCAAATACTATACCAAAAGTGATTTTCAAGGATGAGACGATTGAACACGATATAATGGTTCTTAAAATAAGAGATTTTATATATAAGTTCCATGGATATTGGCTAGGTTTTTTTGAGATTGGATCAAGTGGAAGTAGGGACTGAATTCAAATCACTTTGTGAATTTTATTTCGAAAGGATTTTTCTTCTTTATCATATCTAATTTAGAAATAAGGGATAAAATAATGGATGAAGGCCCTTGGTTTTGGGACAAAGATGCATTAAATTTATGACCATGGAGTGAGCTTTTTCTAGAGATAGAGACTATTAAAAGGCTTCCAGTGTGGATTAAGCTCTTTGGACTTCCTTATTAACTCATCAATAAGGAGTTTTTGAAGAATGTTGGCAATACTCTATGCAAGTTCATCCAAGAGGGACCAACTACTAAGTAGAGAATACATATTGTATACAATCGAATATGTGTTGCCATGGATAATTCAAAACCTTTTAAACATTCCATTATGATTAAATTAGAATCAAGAGAATGAGATCAACAAGTGGATATTTAAAAACATTATATTTTGAAGTTATATATGCCATGAAACTAGACACAAGGTAAGAGATTGTAAAGTGAAAATGATGGAGAAAGATATGGAAAATTTTGGGCATGAGGGCATATTCAATATGAAACAAGGAGACCATATCATAGGATAATCTAGGTAAAGTCAAGGATTTTCCATTCCTAATAAAGTGGTAAGAAAAATTCCTCTACATCATCATATGGTAAAGGACAATATAGCAGGAAGAGTGAAGTTAACTAGATCAGTCTTATAGGCCATTCCAACATATTATATGTCCTTGTATATTATGCCAAAATTGGTAGAAAAAAGTTTAATCTATATTATGTAATCATTTTTATAGTTAGAATTAAATGATAAAAGGGATTTTCCCTTGGTGAAATGGAGCAAGGTGTGTGAATCAAATGACATTAGCTCAATTGGTTAGATTCCTCAACATTCAACGAGGAGACCCAAGTTCGAATATTGCCAAGCGATACATGGATAATATCCAAGCTTTGTTGTAATACATTGAAAAAACAAAATCAAGATTTTATGCTTGGTAACCACTATTAATTATATATAATGATGTAATACGGGTGGACTTATTTCAATCCCATATAACTAAAAAAATGGAGCAAGGTGTGTGTGATGATAAAACAAGGGGAGGTCTCAATTTAAGAATTCTTATGAATGCAAACTTAGTTCTAAGATGAAAAGTAATTTGGATATTGTACAAAGAGAGTCAAAGACAATGGATGCGAATTTTTATAAGTGCATTGAGCCCAATGGTCCAAGATTAATGTTTACAACATTCTCCTTACCAGATGGCTTTACATTATGTAATGATTCTAAAAAATTAATTAATCTTGTGATTAAAGGTTTAATACGGGTAACATAATAAAAAAAAGGTCTAAGATGGGTGGTTGGAACAGGAGAATTTTTTTTGATTTGGATGGATACTTGGTGTGATAAAAAACCACTCAATCTAAAACTAATGTTGAAACCATGGATGATATTACTTTAACACAAATATGGATCTGGAAGGAAGAATCAAATGGAAAGAATATTTTTTCTACAAGTATACTGGACATTGTTGCTAGGAGACAACTGAGTAGAAAGATAACAATAGTGATTTTTCTAAGGGAATCCAAGGATAAGTTGATTTAGGAGCTGAATAGCTTAAGAGAATACACAATAAGAAGCGAAAAATAATGTAAAACACGAACAAAATAGAAATACCACAAGAATATGGGGAGGTTTTTTAGGATAGCCTGAGCATTCAAAAAATAAAAATGTTTGTATGGCTAGTAGACCACATAATATTTTTATCCTAGGATAACCTAATGCAAAGAGGTTTTCATATCCCCTCACAATGTGTTCTATGGAAAAAGGAGGAGAGTATAGACCATTTCTTGGGACACTATTCAATATTCTGGGAATTATAGCAATGGATTCTTTATATGTTTGGTAAATACATGGTGATAAATGATAAAATTGAAGAATGGTTAAAGCAATGGTAGAGCACTTCTAAAAGTGAGGTATTACAAACAATATGGAATATATCAAAAGATATAATACTTTAGACTATATGGTTGGAAAGGAATAGAATAATATTTAAAGGAAATGAAAGGAGTTTAGAGGTAATGAAAATAAATATTTGTTTAGCCATAAAGGATCTAAACCAACCCTTTTAACTCACCCAATCCCTAATCTTGAAGTAGAGAGCCTTGATAGATGGAGTCAAGTCATCAAATGGGATTATGATATTGGATATAAGAGAAATAAAAGTAAGACAAAGAATATAAAGTGGAAACCATTGAAAGTGGAGTTGATCAATTTAAATTTTTATGGATTATCTAAAGAAAATCTAGGACCAACAAGAGGAGGAATAATTAGAAATAATAGAGGTGAGATTTATCACATTATGCTTTCAATAGTGGATTTAAGACAAATAATAAAATTGAAGCTTGGGTGGCTTTGGAAGGGTTTAAAATATGTAGACAAATGAAATGGAATAGAGTATGGATGGAAGGTGATTCACTAATAGTAATAAATGCAATTTGAATTCCATGGAACATACAGGAGACCATTGTGGAAATACAAGATATTGCTATAGAGTTTGAAGAATTCGGCTTTACACATATGCTATGGGAAGGGAACAAATGTGTAGATAGACTATCCAATAGAGGGGTTTTAATAGAGGACCGTGAAGTTAAATTTTCTTTTCCATGGTTAGAGGAAGTGGTAAGTTTAGTTGACTGACAAGAAAATGTTGACTACCTGAATCAAATAATGATTAAGATTTAATTTAATGTTTTCCATTAGTAATATTTCTTGTATTTTGTAACATTGTTGTGTTTTAATATAAAATATTTATTACAATTCTTGTGGTTGCACTTATGCTTCAGGAAGGAATCAAGCAATCCAAAAATGGTAAAACTTACTATGATAGTGCAAAGTTTTTGAAATATTACTCTACTAAGATGCAATATTTTGATAATAGAGGTGGATTTTTGGTATTGTGAAGGTTGTTGTAGGAAAACGTCAAGAAGAAGGATGTTGAATTTTGGAATATTTGTATTTGCAAAGAAAATTGAAGAAGATTCAAAAAATGAAAATCAAGAATTCAAACTTTTTATGAAAAATATGTAGGTATCTAGCTATAGCAACTCAATTGAGATGATAATTGAATTTGTTTGTAAACTCTCAAGCTCTAAAGGAGAGAGTTGTGATTTTTCAAGGGTAGGGGACTAGAGTACAATCCCTTTTTCTCTAGCAAAAAAAATGTAATATGTTACTTTATTTTATAAAGATACGTTAAATATGCATATAAAGTATTGGATTATGAGTATGTTATATAAAGTATTAAAAGAAAGATGTTTTAATTTATTCTAAATTAAAAAATACTTTTAATCGTAAATTTTAATATGATAAGAATAACTAAACAAAGCAACACTCTATAAAGATTTGAATGGGAATTTATTATGGTTAAGAGGGAAAAAATAATAATGGGCAAGGCTCTTAAAAGATAAAAGGTCATTATTCATTTTGTGAGAAACTATTGACTTTGTGTGATATATATATATATATATATATAGAGGTTGATTTCTATAATAGCATAAGTATGTGGAAAATGTTTAAAAAATACCCATGTAAAATACATAATGGAAGGCTATATCAGTTTTTTACAAAGTTTATTAACAAAGATAAGAGTGGTACAAGTTCATGGTTCTCCAATAACATTAAAAATGTCATTTTAAGGAACAAATTAACAAACTTAATAAGTTTAGAATAATGAACTATAGTTCTCAATGAAGAGAAAGGTCATCACGATTCATTTTTTTCAATGAGTTTACACAAGTTTTTAGGAGGGGTCTTGGTCCCCTTATACTGAGTGGGGTTTGAACTTTGAACCTCTCAAAGAGAGGCCAAATCCTTTACCACTGTAGTAAGCTTGCAACTTATCATGATCCGGTTTTTATTTTACCATTAATATAATAATTTCGTAGCATTTTGGCATAGGGAAGTTTTTTTAAAAATTAAGAGATGTACCATGATGTTAAAATGTGAATTTTAAAGGCAAAAAAAAAGATTTAAATTATGTCAAGTAATATAAGAATATTGAAGAGAGGCATTAATTTATAGTTTGTAATAAAATAAAATATATAATTATTATGGGAGAAAACATCAAGCACTATGAGAGTGTAGGGGTATATTGTTGTTGATAAAATAATTTAAATAAGAATTATGTTTAAATTAAATAACTAAAAGTGGATGCAAGTTGGGAGCAATTGCGAGTCAAAAACAAGAGTGGGCTAGGATCAAGCAGGAAGAGCAAGCAAGCATGAGAAATAAGTAGAAAGTAAAGTGTGATCAAGGAGCAAGTGGTACTTCTTATTCCAAATCTTAGAAGAAACTCAAAAACTAAAGGGTTTATGTAAAAAATCTAGGTAACACGGTAAGAAAGTCATTTTTAAAAGTCCTTACTAAAAGTAAAGATGCCCTAGTTGGAAGTAAGGATGTCTTTATTGGAAGTATGGATGCCCTAGTTAGTGATAAGAGGAAGAGTGAATCTATAACAAAAATTTTCTAGGTAGAAAATACTATACCAAAAGTGATTTTCAAGGATGAGACGATTGAACACGATATAATGGTTCTTAAAATAAGAGATTTTATATATAAGTTCCATGGATATTGGCTAGGTTTTTTTGAGATTGGATCAAGTGGAAGTAGGGATTGAATTCAAATCACTTTGTGAATTTTATTTCGAAAGGATTTTTCTTCTTTATCATATCTAATTTAGAAATAAGGGATAAAATAATGGATGAAGGCCCTTGGTTTTGGGACAAAGATGCATTAAATTTATGACCATGGAGTGAGCTTTTTCTAGAGATAGAGACTATTAAAAGGCTTCCAGTGTGGATTAAGCTCTTTGGAATTCCTTATTAACTCATCAATAAGGAGTTTTTGAAGAATGTTGGCAATACTCTATGCAAGTTCATCCAAGAGGGACCAACTACTAAGTAGAGAATACACATTGTATACAATCGAATGTGTGTTGCCATGGATAATTCAAAACCTTTTAAACATTCCATTATGATTAAATTAGAATCATGAGAATGAGATCAACAAGTGGATATTTAAAAACATCATATTTTGAAGTTATAAATGCCATGAAACTAGACACAAGGTAAGAGATTGTAAAGTGAAAATGATGGAGAAAGATATGGAAAATTTTGGGCATGAGGGCATATTCAATATGAAACAAGGAGACCATATCATAGGATAATCTAGGTAAATTCAAGCATTTTCCATTCCTAATAAAGTGGTAAGAAAAATCCCTCTACATCATCATATGGTAAAGGACAATATATTTCACTTTACCATTAGAAGGAAAACATGACATAAGGGATGAGGAAGTACAATGCACAAGTTCAAATAAAAAAGAAGTTAAATATGCAAAGGAAGATGAAAAGGAAAATTTAATAGCTAGGGAATATGGGGAGGTAAATTTTAAAGTGAGTGATATGAAGGAGGTCAAGCTTAATCTAGATAAATCATTTTCATTTTCGTCAAGTAGCATAAAATATTCTTCTTGTAATAAATGTTCGAATATATTACATTATTCGGTACATGCTAATGTACAATCTTGGGTACATATTTAGACTAGAAAAGTGTCTTATTAGAGTGAGAGTATTTACTTTATGCAATGTAATTAATGCACAAGTGTGTAAAGTATTTTGGCAATGTAAACGAGCATAGTTGTCCATGTGCATGTGTCATAGAATAGGAAGATGAAGAGTCATAGGAAGAGTGAAGACCAAGAAAATTCTATATGAAGAGTCACATTCCATTATATATGTATATGTGGGTGTGAAAGAGATAGAGATATAGAGTGATAGATAGATTGGTCATATACAATTGTAATGGAGAGTGAAGAAGTATGATGTATTTGAGGTCTTTATTCAATAAAGATCATATTTTCGTGAGCATTTATTAGTGGCATTTATATGAGTCATTTCTAAATTTATTTATGAGTTTTATATGCTTAGTAGTTTGCCATTATCATATATTTCATATTGCAACTTTATCTTAGATCTTGTGGTTACTTTATCTTATGTATTTAGCTTCAAAAGCTAACAATAAAAAGGAAAGTAGTACAAAGTGTATTTTTTGTACTTTAGGGTTTCAAGAGCATCACGAAAAAAAGAGTGTATGGAGGATATACAAGGAAATTTAGGTTTTTTAGGTCAACATAAGAAAGTAATGACTATGGATGATCATTTGTGCGCTTTAGGGTTTTTAGGGCAACATAAATAAGGAAGTGCTACTGAGGCTATTCCTTGCATTTTAGATTCCTTAGGGCAACATAAATATTTAGATGATGAGTCTCAATATGAACAATACAAAAAAATAGAAGAGATTGATGAAGATGAGAGTGTTGGTGAGAATGGGAAAATGAGAGGAAGGCCATCAACGCATGAACAAAGAGGAATATAAAATCAAAGGGATATTGATTTGGGAAGCCAAATAAAAATATCATAGTTGTTAACAAGAAGTGAGGCTAAGCCAACTTATAAAAATAAGAAGTGATGATGATGAAAATGTTATCATGGATTTTTAGAGGCATGAGTAAGACCGCTAAAAAAAGAGTTATTAAGGAATTAATATGTTGTTTTAGTCTTGAGTTTATTTTAATATAAGAAACAAAAGTAAGTAGTAAGGAATGTAAGGATCCTTATAAAAATATTTGTAAGATGGGTGATTGTCTATCAATTTCTTCTAAAGGAGCTTTAGGTAGTATTGCAACGATATGAGACAAATGCAAATAGGATGGACAATTGTTAGAAGCAAAAATTAATTGGGTTGCTAGACTATTTTTCAATAAAGAGGAAAATGTCAAAGTTGGGGTTATAAATGTATATGCTTTAATTGTAGTACCTCCTCATGAAAGATGTTGCGAGGAACTTAACATATTTTTGTCAAATACAATGATGATTCATTGTGATATATGGATTATTGGGGTGATTTCAACACTGTTCTATCTCCTTTGGAAAAGAAGGGTGGTATTCCAGGATCATATAAATATATGCAAGACTTTGCTTTTATCAATTCAAATGACCTTGGGATGTTAGTCCTTTAAGTTTTCAATATAAGGAATAATAGATGCATTGGGAAAAATCATATAGTAGAAAGATTGGATAGATTATTTTTATCCAATAAATAGTTGAAAAAAATTATAAAATATCTTTAGATATTTTATTGCAAGTAGGATCAAATTACAAACCCAATCCTCTGACTTGGGATTTATCCAATAATGCTCATCTGAATCTGTTTTTTTTTCAATTTATGTGGATTCAAGACTCTGATTTCTTCTAGATGGTTATGCTATGGTAGGGTGAATAAAAATTTGAAGGATCGTATATGTGTAGGTTTATTCAAAATATGAAATATTTAAAGGAGAAAATGAAGATTTAGAATGTCAAATCGTTTGGTAAATTTTTTAAAGAAAAGAAATAAATTGAATACAGATAATTTTTTTACAAGAGATAGTAAAAACTAATGGAATGTATCATGATTCATATGTGAAATAAAAATAATTACTTTCTAATTATCATAATGCATTTAAAAAGGAGTCATTTTGGTTTCAAAAATCTAGGGGAAAATGGATTAAGGAAGGAGAGAGAAAAAAAAATCATGCTACAACAAAATCAAAATTTTCTTTTCATCACATCAAAATATTTTAACTCAAGATAGAGGAAATATTGAGGGAATAAGATATAATGAAGTAAGCATTTAATTGTTTTAAAAATATTTTGTTAGATACTAGGTAAGATAATGAGGCATAAGATAAGTATTTTGAAAAATATTCCATCAATTGTCACATACGGATAAAACAAAAGGTTGATGAATAAGATATATATGGAGGAGCTATATGAAGAAGTTTGCTCTTTACCATCCTAACAAGACACTGTACCTAATGGATTTCTTACACATTTCTTTAAAAAATATTGGGATTTATTGAAGAGTGATATGTTAGTTATGATTGAAAATGCCCAGTAAAGTAAGGACCTAATAAGTGAGATTAATTCCACTTTTATTACATTGGTTCCCAAGGAAGATGAGATAAAATATTTTGATAATTTTCATCCAATAAGCCTTTGTAATATGATTTATAAGATCATTTCAAAAATTATGGCAAACATGTTGAAAGGCATTTCAGATTGTGTTATCTTAGAGGAACACGATGGTTTTGTTCATGGTAAACAAATTCTTGAAATTATAATCATTGAATAGGAGGCCATATATTCTATTCTTTCCATGAAAAAACTAGGCATGCTTATGAAATTAGATATGAAAAAAGCATGTTATAGGGTTTTCTTGAACTTTCTACATGATATTCTCAAAAAGTTTGGTTTTGATTATAGTTGGTGTAAATGGATTAAATGTTATATCACTATGAAATATTATATTTTGATGAATAGTTCTCCTACTGGTTACTTCAAGTTATTTTGTGGGCTCTGTTAAAGTGATCCACTATCTTCTTATCTATTTATTATTCTTGTAGAGGCATTAAGGAGAGATTTCTCAAAGGTAAAAATAGAAGGAAAAATTAAAGGTGTTCAAGTTGCAAAAAATGGTCCCTTAGAATCTCATCTTCGATTTGACGATGATACTTTTATTTTTGATCACCCCTCATTCAGTGAGGCCATGGAGTTTAAATTAATATTATCATGCTATGAGAAGGTTATTGGACAATTGGTTAAACTACAAAATCAAATATTTTTCATTAACATTGCCCTAGATTTTCAAATCAATATTGTGAATATTTTAGGGCTTAATATTAAAAAAATTCCATCAACCTTCTTGGGCATTCCTTTGTCTCATAAAGGAAATCAAAAGAGCTTTGGATCTCTTGTTTGGATAGACTTAAATTTTGTTTGGTTGGTTGGAAATATAAGTTTTTAACCATGGTAAGAAGGCTACAACTCATAAAGAATGTTAGCAATTATTACATTATTAGATGTAATGTAATAATTAGAGGATGGATGATGATGTCACCTCATATGAGGTTGGATACTCATATATATCATGAGAAAAGAATGAAAAAATGAAAATTTGATGAAGGTGAAACACCAAGAGGTGAAACATTGAAGGGTAAAACTAAGAGACCATTGTGTATAAGTATGATGTATATGCTCTAGCAAAATATCGGTGATATAATGGTGAATAAAATATGCAATATTATTGTTTATTGTTGCTTGTTTTATCTCACTTCCAACATCTAGTATCAAAGTAGGGTTTTGTTTGTATGAGGCAAGGGACAATCATTGTCATTTAATGATATGCCCTACGAGTGTTTGATATACCTAAGTATGAGGTTTTCAATTGGTTTGATATCTATATGAGTTGATATTTATCCTTAAATTTTTATTAGTGCATATTGTCTCTCATAGTCAAATTTCTTATTACCATATTGTCTAGCATTTATTCAAGTTGTTTTCTATCCTATTCATTCGCACTGTATTTTTTACTAATATTAATAAATATATTCTACACACATATTTTGTGCCTAGCCATGAAGAGAAAAGTCATTTTTGATAGATTCCCTATTAGTCTTCGATGCCCAACTTTATTGGCTCTCCCTTGTGTTTGGTTTAGCCAATATTTGATGTTCTTGAAATATCCCCTACAATATTTGATGTTCAACTCCATTAAATCTCCCTTGTGATTGATTAAGTCAATAAAAATTGCATGTAAATTTATTCATTCCCTATTTACTCTAGCCCAAATTAACCCTAAATTTTGCATAAATGTTGAGTGATTATGTAAGAGTAATTGTCTAAAATGTTCTACCAAATGATAAGAAGAGATGCACATATATCTAGAGCAATTTTATGTGGAAAAATATTTGCACATAAGATGTAGCAGTGCTCAATGAAAATAGAAAGTGACCCACACCTATGTAAAACCCTAATAGTAGCATGAAATTTTAGAAAGCTTCAGTATAGGAAAGAAATCTCCTTTATACGCAACAACCACGTTGAAATATTAATGGAGGTAAAAGACCCATGGTAGAAGTTAAATATAACCATGCTCAAGACAAGTTGCATTCATTAAGTGAGTAGATAGATTGTCATCAGTATATGCCTTTCTGAAATATATTTTTTTAATCTTCACTTTTCAAGTTGTAATTTGCATAGCCTAGTATGTGGTATTTGATTTTTTTTTTAAAATATTTGATGAGTAGGTTATGGATTCAATTCCCTTTGGGTGCTTATTTAAAATAAAAGGGGTAATTTACTATCTTAGAAATATTTTTCCTGAAAAATTATAAAAGGAAAAAGAAAAATGTAATAACTTTAGAAAATATTTCTTGAAAATTAAAAGATATTATATTTCTTATTAATTTAAAAAATGAGAGTATTTAGGGAGTTAAAAGGTGTATAGGGAAGGTCTAAGGTGTATACCAATTGGTTCCCCCAAACCTCGTAAGAGGGTGAAGGTCCAAGGTTCAAATATCGAGCCTCACCGAACTGAACGCTTGTCCCTTTCCTAGTGCTTTCAGCGGTGTAAAAGGTTTAAAATGATCTTGGCATGGTGGTTATATGGGTGGACTGTACGAAGATCTGTGTGGCGGATTTTGGGATAGACAATGCATAATATTGTGGTGGCCATAAAAATTTGGATAGCCTGCTCGAATTCGTGGTGGCTATCACTTCCACCATGTTAAAAAAAAGGTGTATAGGGGTATTTTATTCTTTTTAAGTTGTGATTTAAAAGCGGAAAGCTGGTATTTTGAAAACAAAAGAATTTTTTGTACAAGAAGAATAATATTTTTTTGTAAAAAGCACATTTTTGGAAGTGATTGACACCTTATTTTTTCTAACAAATTTTACATAAAAAAATTTTTGCATACAAAAATCAAACATGTGCTTTGCATAATCACAACGTTTGGTATAAATGATACCTCTAACTTGTATATACAAGTAATGCTATCATGTTAAGCTATTGCATCTAAATCCTAATATAACTGCCATAACAATGTATGGGCTTCAACCCTATAAATCATTAGGGAGGAATAAAGACACATTTTTGCGATATTTTGTTTCACTCCATTTTTACCCCATTTGTTACTATCATTGGACATAAATCCTAAAATTGAGAAAATCCAACTATATAAGGAATTTATACCCATGTATGAGGATTTCTCTTTAAGCAGGTTTCATTCTTAGTATAAATCATTTTTAGTAATAGCTTAGTACCATGTACCACTCTCTTTTATGTACCTTAAGATCTCTCTCACATACGATTACATATATTGAGAGGACTAGCTTCTTCTATGTACCAATAAGTATATACGAAGAGTAGGTATATAGAATGGTTTGGTATATAGGACTGGTGGTATATAGAAAAGGGTACCATTTTTTGAAGATATAAGGAACCTTCACCATTTCTATATCAAAAATATTTCTCATAGAATCTCAGTTTCTCAAGGGTCAAAATTTTGCACCATGGAAAATATTTGGGATATAGTTATTGGTAATGAAAATCATCCTAAGGAGGTTGCAACCAGGCAAAAGTATGTTGAAAGATATGCAAGGGTACCTATGATCATCACATTTGGAGTGGTTGATGAAATACAACCACATATAAACGAAGCAAAAACATCAAAAGATACATGGGATAAAATTTATACTATATTTAAAGGAAGGAATGAATCCATGATCCTTCGTCTACAATCACAACTTCATACATTAAGGATTCAAGATGGTAAGCATATTGAATAATTTATTTAAAGAATTGAGGAGTTGAAATCAAAGTTGAACACCATAGGAAAAAATGTAGAAGATAATCTCTTAGTCTTAGTTGTACTTGGAGCTCTCCCTAAATCATTCAAAACATTGATGACATCTCTCCAAGTATCAAATAGAAGTGTGTTATTTTAAGAATTGGTAAACATCCTTCAACAATATGAAGTAGAAAATTAGTTGAGAGATGAATTTTCTAATAATTACCTAATCTTCACAAAGAAACCGCATCAAGGTTCAAAGGGCCCTTTTACTTCATCACAAAAACAACTTGGATGAGGTATTGTCATATTTTTAAAAAGGACATGATGCCAAGTTTTTTAAATATAATTCATTGACTCAAAGAAATCAAGATCATAGACCTCCTTAAGGAAACCAATAATATCAACATCAACAAGGACAAGGACAATATAAAAAGAAAAATATCAATAAAGGACACAACAATAAGGGCATATTTCTCAGGATGAGTTAGAACTAGATTATGAAGAAGAACATGAAGCAACACAAAAGTGTTCATGGTCAAGGAAGTGACAAAAACAAGAAATAAAGGAGATTGTAAATAAGTCAAGAAACAAGGTGAAGTTCAAAAGTGTGTATCATACAAATATAGTGAATGTGGAGACTTTTAAAAACAAAAGTCTTGTTTGCAATCAATTTTCAAAAATATTAGTGAAGGATACTTTAAAAATGGTGTGACAATCTCTATTGTGCAATAAGAAAAATGTGCATAGCACTATTCACCCTTGATATGATTGAGATGCAATATATTAAGCAAATATAAATTATTGAAAAGTTGAAGGACAATCCCATGATGAAAGATGTTTGTTGTGACACAAGTGATCTTCTTTAAAGGATGGATTTTAGTTGTAATACTAGTGATTTGAGGCCCATAATAGCAGATAAATGTTGTGATACATATGATCTTGTTCAAAGGGAAGATATAGATTGTGAAACAAGTGCTTTGAAAATTTTTGATGAGAAAAGAGTTTGTAAAAGATTGTTGTATTGGCCATGAAAAATGTTGTATTGTTAGAGTTGAAAGTGATATTGATTATTTAGACTATTTTGAAGGTCATTATGATGATGTTGTGTGGTATTTGAATGTTGTTGGTGACAGTGGTAGAGACCATAGTTGAAATGAGGAAATTGAGTTCTTAATTATTATTGGTGATAAAAATAAAAATGGTAATAAAGAAATTGGATGTTTTGAAAATCATACCAAAGGAATTGGTTCAAAATTAATTAGAAAATTTGGACACAATGGTGCAGGTTTGGGAAGATATAGGCAAGGTGTGAAAATACCTATAATGTTAGCTAAGGCAAAAAATGAAGGTCTTGGATATATATGTCAAGAAGGAAGTAGTGACACAAAATTTGTGAAGAAAAATCATAGGCAAAAGTTTCTAGGTTGAGTTGTTAAAGTCATTGTGGAAGATTAAAGCATGTGATAACTAAGTTTTGGAACCTGCATTCGTGTGAGATTTGTGGAGGCCATAATCACTTGCAAAGAAATTGTTGGCATAAAGAGAAAGTGACCAAAAAAATACATATAAATTGTAGATGGATGAATGTATTAGAATGGGATTAAGAAAAATAAATGTTGAATGGTTTCTACAAGAGAAGATGAAGTTTGTTGAATAAAAATGATGTAAGTTTTTCCATGGAAAAATATCTTGGAAAACTTGAAATAAATGATTTCTATAATAGAACAATATGACCCAAGTAATTCTTGGAAGACTTGCAATGATAGGACCTACAATGGAACATTATGTGGAGGATTTCAAAGATGTGGAATATTTCAAAGATATAATTTAATGGTAATTTTCTAAAGGTGATGATCTAAAGGCAGATCTAGAGGAAGACCTAGAGGTGATGATGACCCAGAGGTGACCTAGATGTAAACAACCCAAAGATAATGATGACCCAGAGGTGACCTAGAGGTAAAGGACCTAGAGGTGATGATGATCCAGAGGTGACCCAAAGGTAAGGATCTAGAGGTAATCCAAAGGCAATGATGACTTAGAGGTGACTTAGAGGTAAGGACCCATAGGAGACCCAAAGGATACAACGATCCTAAGGAAAATAGAAAGAGGTAAACTCATTGACTAACCTAAGAGGAAAATCCTATGGAGATTATTTAGAGCCAAAGCCACTAGATATAGAGCCAGTACCAACTGAGCCAAAACTAGAGCTAGAGCATAATTCCAATGTACCGTCCTTGGAATCATCGGGGGTAATAATATTTATATCAAATAATGTAATAAAGGAGGGAATGTTAGCAATTATAAAATTATTTGATGTTATGTAATAATTAGAGGATGAATGATGATGTCACCTCATATGAGGTTGGATACTTATATCTCCTACGAGAAAAGAATGAGAAGATAAAAATTTGATGAAGGTGAAAAACCAAGAGGTGAAACATTGAAGAGTATTTTAAAAATTAAGAGACACCATTGTGTATAAGTATGATGTATATGCTCTCACAAAATATTGGTAAAATATTAGTAATATTTTGGTGAATAAAATATGCAATATTATTGTTCGTTGTTGTTTGTTTTTCTTTGTTTCCAACAAATACTATATTGCAATCCATATCTATTTATATGATTTCACTTTCAATATTACCAGTAGATATAACATCAAAAATTGATAAAATTCAAAGAGAATTTATTCAAAAAATATTGTGAAAAATAATTAGGTTTCCTCTTTGCAAGTGGGATAGGGTTTACAAAGGAAAGAATATTTGAGGAGTAGACTTGGATAATTGTAGACTTATAAGTTTAGCATTAGGGACAACTTGGATGGAGATTATTTGAAGATCATGGAAAGAATTGGAAAAAAATATTAATTCAAAAATATATAGGTTCTCTTTATGTAATGAAATTATATAGGACAAGAACCCTACCTAAAGGATTGTCAACATGGAACTTAATACTAGATAGTTTACAATTGATAAAGAAATAAATTAGACGGTCAACCAATAAGGGGAATTATACAATTTTTTGGTCTGATGCTTGGTTGAAGCCTTATACTCTTAGCTCTAACTCAAAATGGCAACCATTGGCTCAAACATGTCTAACTTATAAAGGTCAAAAACTATATTAGTATGAGTAACTCTAGATCATGGATTATTAGTAACCTGGTTAAAGGAGAGGAACTCAAAAAAATTACAGATGAACTTCAAAAGATGCTTTAAGAATTTTATTTGTTGACTTTTACACAAAAGGATGAGTTGGTTTGAAATATATCAAAGGATGGTGGATACTTGGTCAAGTTTGGATATGAGGATTTAGAGTAATAAAAAATTATACTCCCAAAAATTTTCCTTGGAAGAATGGTTGGTCACTAGAGGCTCTCCCTAAGGCCTCAACATTTCTTTAGTTAACAATTCAAAGTAAGATTCTTATAGGAGAGAGTCTACATAGAAGAGGATATCATGGATATTTTAGATGTGCCTTGTATGAGAAGGATTTAGAAATATCATACCATTTACTTATTTTTTGTTCCTTTGCTCACACCATTTGAGGTTACTTTTTTTAAAATATGAAAATTACCTAGTTATATCCATCAAAATTGAATGAAATATTGGATTAATTATTTCAAAGCTAAAGCATTATGTATTACATGGAGGATTGAATCTGCTATTATTTGTTAGAATTTATGGCTTTAAAGGAATATTAGAATTTTTAAAAATAAATCTCAAAATGATACCCAAGTTTGTATTAGAGTATATTACATTATTTGATATGTACATGTGTCTTGAGTAAAAATCAAGAGTATCTTAGACAAGCGACATGATAAGAATTTAAAGGTCATTTTGTAAAACTATATTATGGAGACAAAACTTCATAAATTGATGTACAAGTTAATATAATAAAAATTTGGAGATTGTATTATTTATGATTAATATTATGAGTTTCTTTCTATATTGTTATTTCATACTTATTATATTGTAGCTATATATGATACCATGATATTTAACCTATGATATTTGTGGTAGGCCATAAGTGGTATTGGAGCTACCACTAAAATCTATCCAAATTGACAAGAGCTATTTTAGCCACTTTTGTAAATTGATTCTGTCCAGTTTGATAAGGTAGATTAGAATTCTATCTACTTTGAAGGCAATAGGACTCAGACTCTAATATAAGGTTATATTGAGTAGAAAGGCTAGTCTTTCCATGATTGAGAAATAACCAATGAAGACCAAGACTCAACTATATTAATTGGCGAATCAACATAATATAGTTGATCATTTAGTGCTATAGCCAACCCTTGACATTGATAGACAATACAAGGACATAGATATCCCTTGATATTGATTCCAGAAGAAATTTGAAGATATAGGGGCATTCAAGTCACCTTGATATTGATTATTGCTAGTTTAGAAGAAAAAGATACAGGGACATTTGAGTCACCTTGACATCATATTGGATTAAATATTAAAGTTTTAATATTAAGAGATTAAGCAATAGAAGTGTGAGAAGCTTCCTACAACATATAGAGAAGATTTTTAACTTCTAAGTGCAAAAGGAAAAGATAGCAGCAAATTGAGAAGCATTAAGAGCTTCCTAAGATAAAGAGAATAGAACTGAAGATATTAGAATCTTGATATATTATTCTTGAAGCAATATAAAGTAAGTTTACTAAAAGCATTGGATTAGTATCTAAATTTGTTAAAAAGCTGTAGAGTATACATGTCACAGAGAGATAGACCTTGATATAAGGGAAAGTTTCAGGTCATAGAGATATTGACCTTGACATAGGCTCAAAGAAGCTTAAAGGAAGAAGATAAGAAAGATATTCAAGTCATCTAGACCTTGACATTGGTATAAAATAATATTATAGGAAATTTTTTTAAAAGAAAATAAATATTCAGGTCATATAGACCTTGATATTGGCTAAAGAGGTTCATATAGAAAATATAAGTCCTTTATAGAACATAAAAATAGGCTTGAATATAGAGAAAAAATTGAGGTTCATAAGAGAAGAGGCCTGCATTTAAAGAAAATAATAGAAGAAAGAATCCATATAGTAGAAGATTCAACTCAAGAAGGAAAAGAAGGCTCTATACTATTAAGGAGTCATATTGTAGTCAGAATAACCCATGGTAAAAGGAGGCAACTCATACAATAAGCACCAGGAAATCTACATAAAGTATTAAGTGCCAAGCACTATCAATAAACCTGTAACATAACAAATATGAAAGGTTACAATTAGTAATAGAGAAATAAGTTTAAAGAAAAACCAACAAAGAATATATTGACACAAAGTTTGAGCTATTACTGCAGATTGGTACAATACAAGCAGCTAGCAAACTACAATGAGTGCCAATCTATATTGCAACATTAGGAGCTGAGAAGTCAAGAGTTGAGCAGTGCAATATTGTTAAGTTGAACAGTTTAGAGCCAAGCAACATAATGTGGAAAGTAAGACAAGAAAAATAATTCCAAGCAACACAACATAGAAATGTAAGCCTGAATAGATGTGTGCCAAACAAGAAGCATCATTGGAAGGTTGCAAAGCACAAATGAAGGTAACACTTGAGCATTACAACATAAGCCATATAGGATAAGAACAAAGAAAAGCAAGTGTAATGTCTTCATAATTACATGGAATTCAGCACCAACAAGAAGGAGTTTCATCTGAGTAAGGAACATTATAATGTTCAACAATAGGCCGAGTTTGGAGTGAACATGAAAGTCACACGAAAGCAATACAACCAAGTTGAGACATGCATGCAATGATAAATGTTTGTTATATTATTTTCAGGGTTTTCAAATCAATTTGAAGCTTAAAGTATATAGTAGGAGAGATAAGGTTTATTTAGGTTTTTTTAAAGCATTTATAGTTAGAGTAAAAAGGTTAATTAAAGTAGGGTTTAATAGTTTATTCATTTTATGGAGCAATGAGGAATTTAGGATCTTTTTGAAAGTTTGTAATCAGTTTGGAGAGATAAGAAATATAATTTAGTTTTCAAAGTTTTTACAGTTTGGAATTCTTGAAGAAAATTTAATTTAGTTATATTTTTTAAAATTAAAAAAGGGGTTTTAAAGTTTTTGCAAATTTAAATATTTGGGAGGTAAAAGGTTTTCAACATCAAAGGATTAGGAAAAACATAAATTTGTAAAATTTTATATTAGTTTCTAAACCTAGGGAGACATAAGGTTTACTACTTCATAGAAATTAAATTATTTAAATCTAGAAGTCATTATGGATTATTGGTACATTGATTCTGGAGCAAGTAGGCATATGACTGGAAATAAACAATGGTTTAATACCTTTCATGAAAAATATGAGAAACCAGTTGTCATAGCAGATAGTATGACTTATGAAGTCAAAGGAGTAGGAGATGTACTAGTTGATCTAACAAATGGAAAAGGAGTAATTAATAATGTGTTATATGTCCCAGGATTGACTACTAATCTCCTTTTAGTATCTCAACTTATGGATCAAAATTTAGCAGTTGAATTTAAAGTTATCAAAGGAAAAAAACAATGTCTTATTATCAAGCAAGGAAAAGTGATAGCCTCAAGATCTTATAAAGATAGTTTATTCACTCTAGATACAATGACAAATATAGCTCTATCAGTAGGGATCTCAGAAACAAAAGAACTTTGGCATAAAATACTAGGACATATAAGTGCATCATCATTGAATGAGATGACTAGATATCAAATGGTTAAAGGTTTACCTAAGCTTTCTTGGGAATCTACAGTTTGTCTAGAATGTCTAGTAGGAAAACAACATAGGATACCTTTTGAACTTCATCAACATAGAGCTCAAAAACCATTGGAATTAATATATACAAATTTATGTGGACCAATGAATGTTACTAGTATTGGAGGACACAAATATTTTCAACTATTTGTTGATGATTATTCTAGGAAAATGTGGGTGTATTTTATGAAATACAAATATGAAGCATTTAGTTGTTTCAAACAATTCAAACTTCTAGTTGAAAAAGAATCAAGAAAAACCATCAAGAATCTTCGTTCAGATAGAGGAGGTGAATTTCTATCAAAGGAATTCAATTTATTTTTAGAAGAAAATGGAATAAAAAGACAACTCACTACAACATATTCACCACAACAAAATGGTATTGTAGAAAGAAGAAATAGATCTATCATGGAAATGGTTAGGTGTATGTTAAAAGAAGCTCATCTTGATCATCAGTATTGGGTAGAGGTAGTTAAAACAATTGTATATTTACAAAATAGATTACCTACAAGAATACTAAAAAATGTTACACCAGAAGAAGTATGGTCAAGACAAAAACCAACTGTAGAGTGATTGAGAATTTTTGGATGTAAGGCTTATATGCATATTCCAAAGCAAAAAAGAACAAAATTAGATGAGAAGACTATGTGTGGAATATTTCTTGGTTATGATGATGAGTCAACAGGATACAAAATAATTGATCCAATAACAAAGAAAATCTACATAAGCAGAGATGTAGTATTTGATGAAGGAATAAAAAATGTTATTAAAGAACAAAAAGTTGATTTAGAAGCTATTCTAAATTTTTCAGAAGAAGACTCATCAAGTGAAGACACAAAATTAGAGTTACAAGATGAACAAAATGAAAATACAAAAATTACTACAAACTTACAAAGAAAAGAACCTATCTGGCTTAGAGATACACTTAAAGATTCAAAACTAGAGCAAATGCTAGATCTTACTACTACAAGACCTCAAACTCATAGTCTAACTAGAGTGAATAGGGGATTGATAAGTTCTATAGTAGAACCTACAATGACACTTCATGCATTAAATCATCCAAAATGGAAGGCAACTATGGAATCAGAATATGAAACATTGATGAAAAATAAAACATGGAATCTAGTTGATTTACCTCCAAGAAAGAAAATAGTTGGTTGTAAATGGATCTACAAGATCAAATATAAAGTAGATGGTTCACTTGACAAATACAAGGCTTGACTAGTTGCAAAAGGATACACTCAAACAGAAGGAATTGATTATGAAGAAAATTTTGCACCAACAACAAGAATGACTACTATCAGAACAATTTGTGCTTTGGCAGCACATCATGGATGGAAACTACATCAGATGGATGTAAAAAGTGCATTTCTTAATGGTGATCTTGAAGAAGAAGTTTATATGTCACAACCAGAAGGATTTGTGATTAAAGGACAAGAACACAAAGTTTGCAAGTTGAACAAATATTTGTATGGTCTAAAGCAAGCACCAAGAGCATGGTATATAAATATTAATAATCATTTATTACAACACAACTTTAAAAGAAGTCTATCAGATCCAAATCTCTATACAAAAAAGGTTGGAAATGACATAATAATACTTGTGGTGTATGTTGATGATATAGTAATTACAAGAAGCTCAAAAAGTCTGATAAATGAAGTTAAAAAGGATCTAGAAAAGGATTTTGAGATGACAGATTTGGGACTTCTTCATTATTGTCTTGGTTTAGAAATTCATCAAAATGAAAACAATATTACAATAACACAAACAAAGTATGCAAAATCTCTACTTGAGAAATACAAGATGAACAATTGCAAACCCAAGGATACTCCTATGGAACAAGGATTGCAGTTATCTAGATATGATGAGACATCTTTAGTTTTAGCTACAATCTATCATCAATTAATTGGAAGTCTCTTATATTTAACAAATACTCGACCAGATATAGTTTTTGTTGTAAATTATCTTTCAAGATTTATGCAAGAACCCAGAGAAAGTCACTGGAAAGCCACAAAAAGAATATTACAATATATCAACAAGACTACAAAATATGGACTTACATACAAAAAGGATGATAAGAAGTTTTGTCTACAAGGATATTCAGATTTTGATTATGCTGGATCTATAGATGATAGAAAATCTACATCAGGTTACATTTTCTATCTTGGTTCAGGACCAATTTCTTGGTACAATAAAAACAACATGTAGTAGCACTTTCATCTATAGAAGCAGAGTATCGTGCAGCTAAGGATGTAGTCTGTGAAGCATTATGGTTACAATACATACTATCAGATATGGGAATCAAAAGAACTCCAACAATAATAAATTGTGATAATCAAGGAGTACTAAATCTGATAAAAAATCCAATTATTCATGAAAGAACAAAACATATTGAAGCTCAATGTCATTTTATTAGGGATCATTTTCAAAGTCATCATATTCAGTTGAAACATATTTCTACTGAAGATCAGATTGCAGATATTTTTACAAAGGCACTAGGTCGAAGCAAGTTTCAAATATTTAGGAATCATCTATGCAGATCAAGAGAAACACACATCAAATAATGTAATACAAGGGGGGTATTAGAGTATATTACATTATTTGATATGTATATGTGTCATGAGTAAAGATCAAGAGTCTCTTAGACAAGTGGCAAGATAAGAATTCAAAGGTCATTTTGTAAAACTATATTATGGAGATAAAGCTCCATAACTTGATGTACAAGTTGATATAATAAAAAGATGGAGATTGTATTCATTTTGATTAATACTGTAAGTTTCTTTCTATATTGTTATTTCATATCTTATTATATTGTGGCTATATTCGATCCTATGATATTTAACCTGTGATATTTTGTGGTAGTATTAAGGCTTAAAAAGCCATCAATTTGAAGCTATATTATCTACAAATATGATGCTCATTATGGAAATCTCAAGTGCATAAAAAGAAGTAACAATTTGGCTACTAGATTTGAACATAAATAAAAGAGTCATCTATGATAATAGAATTAAAACAAAAGATATACTTTGATTTAGGGTAAAATAGAAATGTCTAAAAGTTGGATTCATCAAAATTAATTTTTATAGTGCTTCTAAATAAAATTTAGGAAAAGCTCATGGAGGTGATGTTTTTCAAAATAATAAAGGTAAAATTGTCCTCACTTACTTAAAATCATATGATACTTCAACTAACAATTATGCAAGGGCTAGGGAACTTCTTACAGGGATTAAAATTGAAATAGAAAAAATATGGAAATATATTTTAATTAAGGGGAATTCAAAAATTATCATCAATGCTATCAACAAAAATGGATGTGGGGATTGGATAAAAATATATATATTTTTCCTTGAAAAAAATTGTAATTTTATATTAACTAAATATGAAATTACATTATTTAGAGGTCTCTTTGGTATTTCTTCAAAATTTAAATAGTGACCTAAAAGTCATATCGTTTATACATCATAACTAGCTATCTCCATCATGCTAGGTTCTATCCTTAGACACCTTTCCAATTTATCAACCGATATCCTTTAAATCACTAAAGTTTGAGTTTTTTGAAAAAGATGTTTTATCTATGCTTGCTTTAACTAAAGTGTATTAATACCTCTAGATAGAAATTTGGACCAACTACAATGCGTTGCCCTCATTGAATTCTATACTAAGCATGTACTTGGATCAATCTAAAGTGCCTCCTTTGAGAGTTCATCTGGCTCCCTATTCAATCTCTATAAATATGCCAAAAAGTAAAAGCTTCACTTCAATCCATAAATCCTTTTATATAAGAGAATATGGATTATAGAATCATGTTTTACATCCTAAAAACACCAAGCATCTTGTTTATTACCACCTGTGAGTCTCCATAAATTTGAATTTTTTGTATTCCTTTTGATTATACCAACTAAACCAACAATTTGGGGGTGTATACATGGAAATTTGACCCATCCAAGTGAGTCATATTATTAGAACCCTTGAGAAGACCCTCAAACTTGTCTGAGCACAAGTTTGGGCCTCTTTTCCCCTTTTACGAGCTTTGTCAAAATTGCGGTCGTCCAATATGAGGCACAGTTTTGGCAAGTTAGGGTTTTCTCTTAGAAACCCCTATTTTTGGATCAACCCTCAAGACGTGGACTCTCCCCTAGGTTGCATTTTTATTTTACCATCCTTTTGCCCTCCAAACCTCTTATAAATAGAGGGTTTGGATCCTCTTTTTCCCTAGATAAACCTAGAAATTTTAAGTGCTAGAAGCTTTCTAAGTGCCAAGGGATTTTAGAAGTGCTAAAGTGATCAAGATTAATTATTTTTTGGTGTTCTTTTGTTGCTCAGTTGTTGATTTGTTGTTCTTGGTGGATAAGTGTTGGAGCCTTGAGGAGGAGTTTACCATCTTATGGAGGTCTTCATCCTTTTGTCTTTTCTTTCACTGCCACCAGGTTCCTTCTTGCATTTTATCATTCTTAGATCATTAATTATGCATTTTTATATCTCATTTTGCATTAATTGGATATTATTGCACTTTTTTTGCAAAATCATGCTCGGTTCATATAGGGAACGATTTTGGTTTCATAAATTTTGGGGGTAAAGTTTCACTTCCAAACCCTTAATTTGTATTTACATGTTCCATTTAGACCATAGCACTGTTGTTTGCACTCTATGTTTTGCATTGTTTCATTACATTGCATCTTTGTTTATTTATTTTTAAAAATGTCAAAAATGACTTTTGTTTTCAAACAATCAGCTAATAGGACCAAAGGAGCTTGACTGCTGCACCTTCAAGCTTAGTTATATAGTGGTTTAAGTAGGCCCCTAAATGATGATCAAATTTTCTAGGTTTTGTGAAGCTATTTTACAAGATTCAAAGTTGTTGGATACATATGGATGCAAGTTAAAAACTAAGGCCAACCACCAGATTGGATAAGTACCTTGAGTTAACTTCTTAGGTTGTTTGTTGTTTGCTTTCTACCCATTTTTGTTCTAGAATCTAGATCATAAATAGAGGGAAAATATTTGGTTATATTTCTAGGTATTCAAAAGAGAAAAAGCATATAGTTTGCATCCTAGGGTCAACTTTGTTTGTGCATTCTCTTAAACACTTGCTAAAAAAGGAAAAGATTTATTTTACTGCAAGTTAGGGTTTAATTCTCGTTAAAAATCAAGAATCATTCTAGGGTTAATTCTTGTTTGCTTGCATTGTTCTTTCATTTTCATAGAATATATTTTAAAAAGGTCAAACATAGGTGTTTGATCAATATACACATCAAACATCCCATCCCTAGACTTGGAGCAAGTCCTTAAAACATTCCTAGTGAACCCTTCGATCCCTAAGCCCCTGAGTGTAGAGAATATAACACACCCCCACGGTCACCTCGGTTCCTAGTGGATCCAACCAAGAATTGTACGTGATAGGGTAATTTTTCCCCTCTACATATTTGGTGAATGTGAAAACATGTCTTAGTGGCCAAGATATGAAGCCTCTTCATTTTGTTTTTCTGTTGAAAAATTTAAGCAAGACCACTAAATTTGTTTTCTTAGAATTAGAAATCATTAAAAACGTCTTAAAAAGTCCTCTTGTGTGTGTCTTTCATTAGTTTTCTCCTTTATCCTTTCTTTTCCTCCTAATGGCTCCCAACCTTAGGAGTAAGCGAAAGCTTTTAGAATCTGATTAGATCCTTCAAGAAGATGATTAGATTGATAGGAAGAATCCCAATCTATATGCAGAGGAGGAAGAACATATAGAAAATGGTAATGACTTTGATCCTTTTGAGGGGCATAATAGAGGATTCACTTTTTCATCATTTTATCATATATGGAGTTTCATGAAACACCATAAGGAGGCCTTGGTTAAGGTTATGGAAGAGGAAACCCGACTAAAAAAGGGTAGGATACCTCATCCTACAACCATATATCCTAGGAATGTTCACACCAATCCTTTGTTTGAATCTTCACATCATGTTAATCCTTTCCATAAAACAACCTATGCTACTACCATGACCATCAATGTTGGGGGAATTCCACAGGCTCCTCCAACTAGTAGTGCATACCACAATTATGCTCAATTTCTTCTCATTATGCTTATCTCAACATTCATGCTTTTGTTCCATCAAACATTAGTTATCATTAACAACAATATACCACATATAATAACCCATTCCATAACAACATCAATACCTCCAAAATTGGCTAAGTTGCCTTTCAACAACCTACCTATACCCCTCCCCCAGGGAACCTAGGGCATTGCACAACAACAATATTGATATACAAAGTTTGAAAAGTGTGGTGAAGCAATTGGTTTTAAGAGTGGATATGATACAACCTCCAAGTTTCACCTACAACTACAAGGAGATGTGCAATCAACCCTTAGACCCTGTTGTCGCTTCTAGGCCCTACCCTAAGTATTTTCTAATGCTGGTTTTACCTATTTAAAAGGGAACATAGGACCCAATTGAACATTTAAGGATGTTTAGGATGACATACCATGATATTATATATGATGATATATTGTTACTAAAGACTTTTCCTAAGAGCCTTGATGGTATGGCATTGGAATGGTATTATCAACCGCCTCATCATTCTTTGAGGAATTTAAAAGAGATAACATAATTGTTTGTTCAGCAATTCGAGGCTTATGTTGAGAAAAATATGACTATGAAATATGTTTATATGTTGAAACAAGACAAAGAGAAAAGTTTTTCAGATTTCCTATCTCATTGGATAAGTTTAGTTGGATGACTAAGATATACTTTACCTCCTTGGAATATGTTAGAGATCTTCATTAGAAATTTACAAGAGCAAATATCTTATGAGTTAGAAACAACTATTACCTCTTTTTAACAATAAATAGATTTGGCAAGAAGGGTAGAGCAAGACCTTATTCAAAGAGGTCAAAGTAAGCCAAAGAAATAAGAATATAGGACAACGAAAACTCAATATAAGAACAAGCATGTAGTCAGTGATGGGGTAGCAAATAGTAGACTTGTTAACAATGTTGCTAACACCTTGCAAAAGATGGTGCTTAGCCAAATTCAAAATCCCCACCAAGGAATTTTACAAGACTTAACAGACCTATAAAGAAGCTTTTAAAAGCTAATATGAATGAGTTTTCTCCCATAAGGCAACCTATCACCATGACAAATTGGTATATACCCGGTCAATATTATGAGTATCATAGAGTGGAGAGGCACATGAAAAATTCATGTAAGAGGTTAAAACATGCGGTTCATGACTTAATTGATGCAGGTCACTTTGTTATAGAGGGTCCTCAACCCCATCCTCCAATAAACAATCAACATCCTACTCAAAAAGCACCCACAACTAATCAAGACATGGGGATATTCCAACACCCTCTACCTAATCATGGGCAACAAGTAGCTAATCAAATATCATATCATAATGTGCAACCTCCCTAAAACAATATGGTTGGTATGATAGTGGCCACTGTAAGGCAACAAGATCAGACTCAACTAACTCAATGATATCAGTCAAAGACAAGTTCTACATCCAACCAACCTTCAAAACCACCCTCAGTTTTAAAGAGTACCAAAAAAAGGAGCATAAAGTAGAAAATCCATCTTTAGTGTTGAAACCAAAACCTAAAGTTTGCTTTGACATTCTAAAATAGTTAGCTAGTACCCCAGCTAAGATCTCCCTCTTAGAGCTTTTGAAAACTTCTCCTATCCATAGGGAAGCCTTGTTAAAGCTTCTAAGTAAACAATTCATCCCTCAAGACATTTTCCCTAGCGCTATAGCTGATGTTGTAGGTTCCCTTGGGATACATCATATCACAATTTCGGATGATGATGTTCCTTCCTTAGACTTGCGAGGGGATTCTTCCCTCTACATCACTTCATTTATTGAAAAAGTGTTTATCAAATGGATTTTTATAGACAAGGGTTCTTCCCTCAATCTATGCACTCTTCAATTTTTCCAAAATTTTGGATTAAAAGAAGAAGGTTTAACTAAATCCGATATCATCATCAAAGCTTTCAACAACGAGTCCCAAGAGGCCTACGATGTTATATATCTCCTCATTAAGGTTAGATCTAAGGTTTTAAATACTTTATTTTATGTGGTACCTTGCCCTGCATATTTTAATCTTCTTCTTGGATACCTTTGGCTTTATGCAATTAGGGCTATCCCTTCCACTTTTCATCAATGTTTGAAATTTGAATTTAAATATCGACTTGTCATTATTTTGGGTAACCCTCATCCATTCCAATATTGTTCGATGGTTGAGCAAGTTCAATCCAGTCCTAATTTATGTCCATCAGTTTCTTCATCTTACATCATTGAGAAACTTGACAGTTTAAAGGTGAGAGAGGAACTACTAATCAAAGTATCATCACAAGATCAGGCCAATCTATTTCTTCAAGAGCCTCTTCTAAATTTAGACAAGCTACCACCTTCACCAAGGACTATGGGTTTAACTCATAAGAAGGGTGAAGTAGTATACATTGGTATGTGTACCTTTATCTTTATGGGTATGACACATGAAGAAAACATCCATGGTAGAAACCCTATGTCTATAGAGCATTATTTTACCCATTGTTACTTATCCAATGTTTATCTGCTTCCCAAGAAAATCCTATCTAGTATGGGATATATAGGTAAAGGTTTGAGGCCACAATGGAAAGGTATTCGAGAGCCTTTAGAAGTTGAAGTTTGGCTTGGGAGATGTGGCATAGGCTACATACCCAATAAAAACCAACCTTTTCCATTTGATGATGATGATTACCTCATTACTTACGCTAAATATTTGGATCATCAAGGCTTGGAGTGAAGTGATGAGGATGAGAGATAGCCTTATCCCACTACCATTTTGTTTTGCAATAAGATAAATTTGGTCCCCCTTTGAATTCCATCGATAATTATTTCTAATAATTACACTCCTTTCAAGAACAAGGATGTCCATAAGCATTGTACTCAATAAAAGATTCAACACAAGTGGTCAACTCTGTATTATCCTTAGGGTAATGGTTAAGCCAAAGCATCCAACAAGTCTTTGATCAAGATACTCAAGAAGTTGGTTAGTAATACCGGTCATGACTAGCATATCTAACTTTATCCTACCTTGTGGGCCTATTGTACCAGTGTATGAAATCCTACAGGTGCTTCTCTATAAATCTTGGTCTATGGGATTGAGGTAATCTTTTTTTCGAGTTAGAGGTACCTTTATTGCACATCTTATTGCAAGATGCCTTGATAAATAATGAGTATCACTTCGATCATTTGTTCTAATTGGAGATGTTGGATGAAAAAAACATTTATGCCTTAGAGCATTTGTGAGCCTATCAAAATAGACTCAAAGAGATCTCATTCCAAGAGAGTTCATACTCGTTCTTTTGAGGTTGGGGACCTTGTCCTCAAGGCGAACCAAAATAACACCAATGCTCATTCAGATATTAAAGGCAAGTTCTAACCTAATTGGTTAGGTCCCTTTGTCATAACGACCAATTTTGGCTTAGGGGCCTATTATTTAGCTTCTTTATATGGTAAATAGCTTAAAGAACCAATGAACATAATGCATCTAAAAAGTTACTATGCATGAATCTACATTTTCATACTGCATTTAGCTTAGTATCATATTGATTTTTGGTTTTCTTGCTCATACTTCATGATTATCTATCATATTTTGCATGGTTTTCCTAACATTCTGTTCTACTTGCATTTTGCTTGTCATATAGTTGCATTGTTGCTTGATCATATTTGCATGATTACTTGATCATATAGATTTTTAGGGACTTCATGAGGATGGAAAGTGATGAAACCTAATTAGGTTCTAGCTCACATGCATTGCACTCATACTAGAGCTCTAATGCCTAGCGAATCCCCAACCTAGGGTCCATTTCTATACATCTCCATCATTGCATTTTCTCATGCCTTTCTTCTCTTCTTTTATATTCCTTGACCTTGAAAGTTTTTCATCATTTCTAATTTCTCCAAGGGATATAGTTCTTCATATCTTGTATGTCCTTTGTCCTTGAAATTTTTAATCATTTCTTCTCCTCCCCAAGACAAAGGATGGACACTCCTCTCTACTTTTGCTTTTGCTCACACTTTTTCTTCTTGATCTTTCAATTGTTAAGCGATCCTCATGGGATAGGGTAGATACCATATGGATATCATTTATGGTATTAATAAAACCACTGACTATATTATGCACACCTCTTACCTCCTGATATTTAAACAAATACATACACACACTATCATTTTGCTTCTTGCTTATTTATTTCTTCTACCCTTTTTCACACCCGCACACACACTCACATTTCTCTATTGCATTTGCTTTTCTCATTTATATTTTGCACACATCACATCCTATCAAGTAGTACTCGTCTTGGCAAATCAATATCATATTTAACACCATACATGATAAGCTTCATGGTCACATGCAAGGGACAACCTCCATCTCGACCATTTATGAGCATACATCCTAGCGGTTACCCCTTCATCTCTAGCCATTAGCGAGCACTACACCCATAGTAGGTATCACTCCACATTTGACCATTCTTGCAAGAACAGTACCCTTACATGATAGCTTCATGGCCATGAGTGAGGGGTAACCTATATCCAGTCATTTGTGACCATACATCTTTATAGGGTCCTACTCTATTCATTTCTTTGTTTGTTCTTGGTCTATGTTTATTTGGTCACAATGATATTTCACGGTCTACGTTGATTCAAACATAATATTCCAAGCACATTTTTATTTGTTGATCTTCTCCATCTTCTGCTTCTTCTTGTTTTGTTCTTTTTCATCTTTTTTTTTTAAATTATACCCTATTTATATGCAAGAACCCTGATGTTCTTGTGTAAATTTGTTAAATACTTTAATATGAAATATAATCATAGGCCACTTAAAGGGGGCTCCCTTGTAATTGCTTTGCCACTATAGGGGGCTCCCTCCTTGCCACTTATAGGGGGCTCCCTCCTTGCCACTTATAGGGGGCTCCCTCATTAGAATCTATGCTTCTTATTCTTCTTCTTGGATGATTTGTGTGAATGGCCAACCTAATATATATCTACCCTAAAGCTACGTTGGTGAAGAGACGTGATGGTTCACGTATGAAGAGTTGCGATGGTTCACTTTATGGGTTAATAATATAATAATTAAATAATTAATAATACTAACTAATGCTAACTAATAATGTTAGGATGGAGGATCCTAACATGCCACCCTCCTTAAAAAGAGTTTTGTCCTCAAAGCTCAAAGTGAGGAGCTTTGTCTTTTGTTTTCCAAGAAGGATTTGCGTAAGTTTTTGGAATATTTTAATGTCATCCTTCCGTAGGTAGGGATATCGAGAAGGATGAAGCGTTAGCATGGGGTTGCCAAAAAAATTAGTAAATGTGTGATGATGAGGGAAGGACAACCCTTGGGGTTCTTCAAACACCTTAAAATGATGCATAAAAAGAGGTGGTAAAACTTCTACATTCTCCTATTGTTCCCTAGGAGAGGCAATGGAGGAGTGTGCAATCACATTTCTGCCTTGTTTTTGAATAGGTTTGACCCTGTGGCGATAACTCACTATTGGAGAGGAAATTGAGTGTAGTTCTTGTAGAGTGCATGTTTGACCATAATGAGTCACTTTAGGAATGTCTACCTCATCCTTACCTGATGCATCGATCACTTCTGGCATATCGACCTCCTTGTATTTATTGTTGTGAGTAGGTGTGCTAGGCACTTCAGACACAACTACCTCATCTTCACATTTTAGGGATTGACAAGGATCAACTTCCTTCAATAAATACAATGTTAGTGTAGCGCATTTATGATGGGGTCCAAATTGCTCATCACAAGTGTCGCAGAGGCCTTTTGCTCGTCGTTCCTTCATCTCCTCAAAGCTGATATGTTTAATTGGTAAAGTTTATTTAGGGTTGGGGGTGGTGTAAGTGGTTTGTGATTTCCCCATAGGTGGTTTTCCTAATCGACGTTGAACATTGAGTTTATCTTCGACTAATTTGGCCAATCCATAGGTCTGCATCATGGTATAGGGATTGAACCTTGTCACCTCCATTCTAATTTCCTCTTTCAATCCACTAATGAAGCTATTGATGAGAATTAATTCATCCAACCCTGTGTTGTGTTTGGTGATATCCTCAAATCGAGTTTGATACTCACACACAGAAGTGATTTGATGAATATATTTGAGCAATTCCCACATGACTAGGTCCCACATGGCTCTGATACCAAATGCAAGAACCCTGATGTTCTTGTGTAAATTTGATAAATAATTTAATATAAAATGTAATCATAGGCCACTTAAAGGGGGCTCCCTTGTAATCACTTTGCCACTATAGGGGGCTCCCTCCTTTCCACTTATAGGGGGCTCCCTCCTTAGAATCTATGCTTCTTATTCTTCTTCTTGGATGATTTGTGTGAATGGCCAACCTAATATATATATCTACCCTAAAGCTACGTTGGTGAAGAGACGTGATGGTTCACGTATGAAGAGTTACGATGGTTCACTTTATGGGTTAATAATATAATAATTAAATAATTAATAATACTAACTAATACTAACTAATAATGTTAGGATGGAGGATCCTAACATTATATGGGGCACAACCTTGCTCTACATCGAAGTCATGGTTCGTATTTATGGGGTGCAATTTTAGCTTGAGTCAAGTTTTTCTCTCTTTTCTTCTTCTCTTTCTTCCATCATCTTTTTATTTCATTCTCTCATCCATCCATGCATTTCATTTATTAGTTAGGTTTCATCACATTATGCATTGCATTTAGTTTAGTCCATTCATGCATTCATTGTTATCATTCATTCATGCATAATCAAACATAAAAATGCATAAAAATAACAACACACATATAAATGCACATAAAGCAACATGATATTACTTGATAAAGAAAGGGTACATAAGTCTATTTGATCGATGTGCCATAAGTCTAAGTCTGACATACTCAACCCTCCCCAAGGATGCATGCCACACTCAAAATTGGCATGTCATCCCAATCCTATCCCTAGCTCTAGGAGTATGTCTCCTCTACCTCACCCATCGAAGGTGTTCCTAGTGGGGGTATGTTCATGGACTATGAAACCATCCATGATATGGATCATGACCAAACCTATGTCTAAAGGGAGGATGGTGGAGGAACCCTTTGCTACATTGGCAATACCTAAAAGTATAGTGTCTAGTAGAAGGTCTCCCTCTGTATTGATGCCTCCAACCTCTCCCCTACCCTCTATAAATTTACCTAGTATAGGTAGATCCCATCACCTTATTGGTTGCTGATCACAATAACCATCCCCTCTACCTAAGCCTACTATCGCTACTGTTCCAATCAAATCACCTCTTCCTTAAGGTAGTCTACCTCAGCCAATATCATATCCCTCTCTATCAGGCACTCCAAAACCCCTCGATCCTCTTGGATCTATCCTCTTGAAGTAGGTCTATATCCCTTTACATGATCACTATCTAGGCCTGTAGTGCCTATGTCTCCCTCATCGAGTTCTCCTAACCCACGATCTTGCTTAACTCAACTATCATTGATGTGTATGCCTCTTTAGCCCCTCTACTTAGCCCAACTCCAATTGTTGCAGGGGCACCTCCCATTGCTCCCCCTCCTTTGTCATCCTATTGTGGTGCATCAAGTTACCTCTTGCTATGAGAGTTTCACCTATAAACTCATAACCTGATGCCTTTACACTAGCATCAGTGGGGAGATCCTCGAGGGCATAACATCCTTGTACCACCTTTGATACCTGAGAGCCATCTCGATGTCATCCATCCATAGATACACATAGATTGGATCATCTAGGTCCTCCTCTACCCATTTCCTCACATCATGGTCCTCTCCAACTCCTAATGGATCCCTTTGCACCCACCTGTACCAGTAGTCACCTAGGTTTGGTATCTCCTGAAAGATACCAAACTACCATTGGAATCGATCAAATCTAAAGAGCTCCAACTCCCCCTTCTCTATAAAGACCCACCTGACCCTCGTCACCTAAGCTAACCCCTCCATGTCCTTCATCCATCTAGCATGTATATTCCATGATCACCATATGATCCTATGTTCCCGTAGCTTATCTATCACCTACCTCCCTAGTGGTAGGTTCTTGGTGTATGTCCTTTGGAATCGCTTGAAGCTCTTGGACCATCTGTATGTTGTTGGTCACTCTGGGTTAGGCAATGGCCTTGGTAATGCATATGGTCTTCTGATCGCTATGTGCTCCTAGCACCACATATGGAGCAACATTGTACACACCAGACCTATATGTCATTTGTACATAACATTGTACAATGTATTATACAATTAGACCAACACATATGAAACCTCTACAAACCACATCTACTGGTATTGCATGTCTACCACTACTTCCACCAGGGCCCATGGTAGGTATCACCTACTTGTATGACATACCAAGAATCTCATTGTCACCTATAGAGCACGATCATCAAAGCATCAATACCATAGTGTCCCACCAACTCATTGATAGGGATATAACTCTCTTAGACTTGGTAGGCCCAGCCCCCTAATAGCCTCTATAGTATTGCCTACTATCCTTGAGATTTGTAAACTACCCTCCCCTTGATGGGGATGCACAATATTTACCACACATCCTCTTGTGTGACTATCATCTCCCCTATTGGTAGCTAGAAGGTCAATGACTTTGGATACCATCTCTCCAACAACGCTATCAGTGGCACTTTGTTTACCTCCACCTACGACATCTATGCTAGGTGATGTAGCCCCACTACCTCTAGAGTGTCCCTCTCTTACTATGAGAGACCTTATAGCTCCACCTCCAAGGAACTCGATTGCCACTCTCAACTCTCCAGTACATCATGCTGCAACCAAAAACATCAATTTTTTTAATAAGTTCAATATAAATAAAAAATAAATAATAATAATAAAATAATAAAAAAACAACACAAAGAAAAATTTCAACACCTAAGCCTGCTTGTCTTGGTCTTTCTTTTTCCTCTTCTCTACTTTTTTCTTTCTTTTTTATTTTTATCATGGCCAAAATCATACCCCATTCTCTTTGGGTGCAATTTCATATTTTTCTCTCTTCTTTTGAAATTATGCCCCATGCTTACGAGGTGCAAATTTGCAAAATCGCACCATACAGTTCTAAGACATGACTTCAGTCGTTGCAATGAACCAGCCAAAATTACGGTTGTCCCCTAAAATCACATTGGGATTGCTTGTGGTGAATTATTCAAAAAAGACAAAAAATTGCTAAAAAGAGCTAAAAACCTAATCTAGCCTAGTCTAGAGGAAGGAATTTAGTCCTTTTCCATGCTCACTTTGCTACTACATCGACCTCAACTCTTGCAATAGTTGAAAAATGTGTGGATAGCACCATGTATCTATTTTCTCCAAAGCTCTTCTTCTCTCCTTTGTGTAATGAAAGTGAATTAGGGTTTTCACCCCCTTTTGCCTTTTATTCTCCTTTTTTGTTTTCTCTCTCTCTTCTTTGGCAATTTTTTGTTGGTTGTTGCTTTACTTCATTTTGCATCAACCATTTTGAGTTTCCTCAAGAATGTGATATTCCTTTCGAAACTTGAGGGGGCACCTCAACCTAAGAGGCATTAATATCCCTAATGCCTTGTTTTACATGCAAAAATATTAGTGTCTAAAATGACACCATTTTTGCACCACCCCTTTATTCTAAACCAACCACCCTTTTTTATGTTTGTCGTTCTTCACCTATAGGTGTGTATATCTTTCTTTGATGCATTTATTAGGCCATAAATGCATCAAATAGGGGGTAAATGTAGATAGAAAATTGACCCACCCAAATGAGTCATTTTACTATAATCCTTGAGAAGGCCCTCAAAATTTTTTGAGCACAATTTTGGGCCTCCTTTCCCCTTTTTACTTCCCTCTTTTCCTAGATTTTCTAGAATTGTGGTCACCCAGTACAAGGTGCAATTTCAACAAGTTAGGATTTTCTCTTAGAAAACCCTGTTTTTGGTCCAACCCTTAAGATGTTGATCCTCCCTTAGGTTGTATTTCATTTTCCCATCCTTTTGAACTCCAAATATCTTATAAATATAGGGTCTATATCCTATTTTTCCCTAGATAAACCTAGAATTTAAGTGCTTTTAGTTTTCCAAGTGCCAAGGGATTTTAGAAGTGCTAAAATGATCAATATCAAGTGTCTTTTGGTGTTCTTCTACTACTCTGCTTTTTATTTTTTGTTCTTGGTGGATAAGTGTTGGAGCCTTGAGGAGGAGTCTTCCATATTGTGGATATCTTCATCCTTTTGTTTGTTCTTTCGTTGCCACCATGCTCCTTCTTGTATTTTTATCATTCTTAGATCATTAGTTGTGCATTTTATATCTCATTTTGTATTAATTAGATATTCTTGCACTTATGTTGTAATTTTGTAGGATATGAAATTGTGATTACCCCTTATGAGGCACGATTTAGGTTTCTTCAGGTTTGGGGTTAAAATTTCACTCCCAAACCCTCAATTTGTGTTCACATGTTCTGTTTAGGTCATAACACTGCTATTTGCATTATATTTTTGGAACTGTTTTATTGCATTGCATATTCCTTTGTTCATTTTCAAAAAGGTCAACAATCTCTTTTGTTTTCAAATGATTAGCTAAAATGACCAAAGGGGCTTGACTACTATGCCTTTAAGCTCAATCATACAATGACCTAAGCAAACCCCCAAAAGTTGATCAAATTTTCTAGGGTTTTGAAAAGCTATTTTGTAGGATTCAAAGTTGTTGGATACATCTGGATGCAAGTTAAAAGCTAAGGTCAACAACCAGATTAAATAAGTACCTAGAGTTAATTTTTTAGGTTGTTTGTTATTTTCTTTCTATCCATTTCTAATATAAAACCTAGATCATAAATAAAGGAAAAATATTTGGTTATATTTCTGGGCATTAAAAGAGGAAAATCATATAGTTTACATCATAGGGTCAACTTTGTTTGTGCATTCTCTTAAATCCCTATTAAAAGGAAAATATTTATTTTACTGCAAGTTAGGGTTTAGTTCTCATTAAAAATCAAGAATAATTTTAAGGTTAATCCTTGTTTGCCTATAATTTTATTTGCTTGCATTGTTCTTTCATTTTCATAGATTAGATTTTAAAAATGCCAAACATAGGTGCTTTATCAGTATATACATCAAACATCCCATCCTCAAACTTGGAGTGAGTTCTTAAACCATTCCTAGTGAACCCTTCAATCCCCAAGCCCTTTAGTGTAGAGAATATAACACATCCTCACAACCACCTTGATTTCCTACAAATCTAGTCGAGAATCATACATGATAGGGTAGTTTTACCCTTTATAGAGGGTCATTATTTCAACATAATTATTAGAACCTTCTTCCAATCCAACCTTGAATTTAAAATAATGAGAGTAAAATATATATAGTAACTCTCTTGCTCCACAAACTCCAAGGACATCCTATCTAGCCCCATCAAAAAAGCCCCAAGTCCTTGAT
Source organism: Wollemia nobilis (assembly GCA_028583015.1). Taxonomy (NCBI): domain Eukaryota; kingdom Viridiplantae; phylum Streptophyta; class Pinopsida; order Araucariales; family Araucariaceae; genus Wollemia; species Wollemia nobilis. Next base: position 2,839,267 of record JAQPPZ010003107.1, read on the forward strand.
TTATCAATATTTGGAGGGATGAATTGTTTGTGTACCTTTTTTGTTGCCAAAATTGTAGAGTTATTGAAAATTTAAATGATTTGGGAGGAAACCTACCAAGTAGGCTTCTGTTGATCCTAAAAAAATATTGCATTCTTGGATAACCATACTCCCCAAGACACAAACAATTGGAGAGCTATAAAAATTTTGTATGACCTATTTTCAAACCAATATTTTAAGCACTCTCCTAAGAAATCTTCTTGCCATCCTATAGGAAGATTTAACTCCCTCCAAACTTGTCTAGTAAAGGAACAAACAACCCATAAATGATCAATTGTTTCATTATTTGAATTATATAAATGACAACTTATTGGACCATGTAGACACCAAAATCCAACACCTTCAAAGTCACATTTTCCACCCCACCATAAAATCATGCATAATAAAAATATATGCCTAAGTTCTAACTTAGGGATATAAAATCCTGCATATTATCCTATTTTACAGATTTATAACATCTAGAAAATCACCCTAGGATACCCTACCTACCCATTGGACATGTGTCGTGGATACTTCATCCAAAGTCCTTGCCACATCTCACCCACTCCTGTCCCCCTTTGTTCTTGCACATGGGGCAGATTCCCAACACCCATGACACATCTCATCCTTTCTTGTCCCCCTTGTACCTTCACAAAAATAAGACCCCACATCCCACTACACTTGCAGCTACATCATCCCAATTGAGGCACACTAGATGACTCACTGTAACTGCCCCTCCCATATGGCAGTCCAGATTTGCCACTTGGCAAGTTGAACTTGCCACCTCCCATTTCCCTCCAAAACCCCAAGAGGCCTATAAAGACATTATTATTACACAAAGAAAAAGGAGCTGAATTTGCATACCGACAGGCTGCCAGAATCGATCTAGACTCAGCAAGAAATTGCGAGCGTGAGCATTATTTCATATTGTTGGTTCAAATCCTAAGGAAATCTATTTTTTAGTCGATACCACCCATCTGCGGTTCCACAATTGAAAATGTGCGTCCATGATTTCACAACCATAGGTCCACAGTTTCCAGTCCACCACCGTGCATCCACTGTTCTACAGTCCTGAGAATAAAAACTTACACAGAGTAGAGATTAGTATAATAGTTGATTGCAAGGCCGTTATTTCATGATTTATTTTTGTTATCTACTTTTCATTCGCATCAGCTTAGGGTTTATGTGTAGCATTGGATTTATTTCTTGATTGTGATAGGTGCTACTGATCTGTTTGTTGGTTGAATATGTGTAGGTAACAAGTTCATTGAGAAGTTGCTGAAGCTAGAGTGGTCCTCACATTGGATACCAAAGCCCACTCACCCCTTGAAGCTGGGACAAGATAATGAAGAACACCATATCCTGAGGAAGAGTTGAAGGGTCTCCCCTATTCCATCAGAAGCATTGTATTTCAAATAGAAAAGAAGCATTTTAACATTACCCCCAACACACTTGGGGCAATTCAAAATCTTGTGTAAAAACTGTATCAATATCAATACAAAGAAACATTTTGGCAATCTACTTATCTTTCTATGTGTCTTTATTTGTGTTCAGTTATTTTATTACAAAAAATGGTGATCGTGGTGGGTAAGTTAATTATGTGTCTCAACTACCACAAGGTTTTGTAGGGGCTATCAATATAGTTACCCGTGGACAGAGACAAAAAAATCACACAAATCTAGCTACAACAACACAACCCAAAAATGTGCCCATACAACTTGGACCAACCATTCTACCACCACCTTTTCATAATCACCCAGTTGTCACATTAAGCAGCCGGTTAACCCAAAGTTTAAAAATGGCTTCAACAAAACTGTCAATTTATGATCTAATACAACAATCATCGCCCCATAGAGAAGAATTTATGGAAATCTTAAAGTCTATCCAAGTACAGAAAAAATACCCCATGGGAAGTGTGAAAAAATGCATGGAACCCTCAATAGCATTTTATGACTTCAAGAAAAAATAGGTCTCAACAGATTCACCTGATCCACCATTGCACATAGTAGCTCATATTGATAGGAAGCCATTCAAGAGAGTTCTTATTGATACCGATTCTTCCATCAACCTCATCACCACACCTACAATAAAAAATCAACATCCCATCATCACACATCACAACATCCACCTTCACCCTTAGGGCTTTTAATGATGCTTTATGCTCAACTGTGGGAAATGTTGTTCTTCCTGTCACCATGGGGGTGAAAACAATACATGTTCTCTTCCATATCTTGGAAGGAGAAATGTAATATAATATACTTCTTGGATGCCCTTGGATTAGGGAAATGAAGTATGTACCTTAAACATTACATCAATGCTTAAAATATGTACATGAAGGTAAAGTACATTGTATTCCAGCTGACACATAACCTTTCAAGTACTGTAATTTGATTTCAAGCTCGTATGAGCCCTTTCTTCCATCAACACACCTATCTATCTAGCCACTCATCATCTGAACCGTTCCACCTAGTGTTGGTGATCAAATCCACCTAGGTAAGGATTTTGAGGTAAATGTATGCGCCCTAGACTTGTACCAACATTGAAAGGCAGAGGGGAAGAGATGCCCCTCGTGCCAATCTTCGAAGAAAGGTTGACTCCTATGCTAAAAATACTTGGGTGTTTGAAGACAAGAGTGCAGAAAAGAGATAAAAGAGATAAGGGTTAGAGAAATAAATAAAAAGGGTTAAGGGAAGAGAGATTGTTGATTCAAGGTGGGAGAGAACAGGAAGCACGATCGCTAACAGACAACTTGAATAACAGTAAGGAACACCGAGAGTAAAATGAAAGAAACGTAGTATTAACCTTCCTATGTATCCTTTCGAACGAGTTTCAGGACACTTTCCTCGATCACACATCGGACGTAGAGTTCAGCATCTCAGTCTACAAACGAGGAGAGATAAAAGAATCAAGCAAGGCAGGCAGCATAAAAGAAAGCCAATACAACACTTTTCTACTCCTATGTATCCTTTAGAACGAGTTTCAGACACTCGTCCCCGATCGCACACCGAACGCAGAGTTCAGCATCCAGCATACAAACGAGGAGAGATAGAAGAATCAAGCACAGAAGGTAGCATAAAAGAGAAGAATTGAGATCAAAGTCTCTTAGTATTAATCGCAGGACATCAAGTTACAGCAGATTTCTAGCAAATAGTTCCCCCCACTTTTCCATTACAATGTTTGGGTTTTTATAGAGGACCCAAGCCTCTGAATCATAATTACATAGCGAGGAAGAGTACGCCCTCGAGCCCTGAGAATCGGCTCCCCGAGGCTCTTGTGACCGAGCTTTCAAATCTGTTACCAAAAATGGCAACTGCAATCGGGTCAACCATGGAAAGGTGCATTGATGAGCCGTCTAGATGTCCTTGGTCTTTGGTTGCGGTGCTCAAGTGCCCGCCATGCTCGTCGGGCTCTCCATCATGGCTTGATACTTCATTTATGATTGCTAAAAATGAGCAACGAACTTGCTGGGCATGAAATATTGCATTTATGAGGCACTTGGTCGTCTCGAGAAAATACCCGGCTTGGAAAGCATGCCTGTGAAGCACCTCGCTAAGTCTTCATTTGCAATTTCGCTTTGCAATGGTTCTGGACCAAAGCAAAAACTCCTCTTTGATATGTACTTCGCAAAATTGAGCTTCACAAAACTGCTTCGGGGATGGGGAGCGTCGAAGCATGTTTACTTCGCAAAATGGGTCTCTTCTTCTTTGCCGCTTCGCTGATTAAATTACTTTGCTGATGTCTTCGAGAAAAGCTTCACTGCGATCCTCTTCAAAACTGTGGTTTGGGAAGATTTCGGCCAAAGCAGATGTTTCATTCTCTATGACCTCTGTCACTTTGGGTGAAAGCTTAGCCGAAGAAAATGCTTCGCAATGACTTTCGTCGGAGTAAAAATGGTTCGCTGATTTTCTGGCCGAAGTGCCTGATGGAAATACTTCGGATGCGAAGTAGTTTTCTTGATGACTTCTTTGTATATCTCTTCGGTGATACTACTTCGCAAAAAACTTCCCCCTAAGTAATATTGACAATGCTTCGGGTGCGAAGCTCTATTTTCCTCTGAACACCGCTTCGCTCAATTTTCGCCCGAAGTAGCTTCTGGAAATGCCTCGGGCGCGAAGTAGTTTCTTTATCTGTTCCTTGTATTTTCCTTCGGTGAAACTACTTCGCAAAAATTTTACCCGAAGTAGCGCTGGAAATGCTTCGGGTGCGAAGCTCTTTTCATTTCTCTTTGGCGAAGCTCTTTTTTCCTAGTTTGTTTGGCAGCGAAGTTCTTTCTCTTCCATTTTTATATACAAAGGGGTGGCATTGGAAGCCAAAATTGCTGCAACTTTCAAAATAAAAACAACAAAGCAAGAAAAAATTTACACAATACTGTACAAAATTTGTTTCTTTTCCACCCCTTAAGAAATTTGACAAAATTGTCAACAGTAACACCTCATCAAAAGCCCCCATCCAAGAAGAATTGCCCATAGTTGACCCAACTTTTGCATTAAAAAGTGTCAGCTCAATTCATCCTTCAAACATTGGATATCATTTTCCAATCACACTTGACCATCCTTCCAACAAACCACCAAATTCATCTACAACACTGCCAAATCCACAAACACCATTCATATTCACAACACAACCCACTTCATCCATTAGCAAACCACAAACCTCACATCCCGTAGTCTCACAAATAGGGCCACCTATCAGAGAAAATCCATCACCACCATTAGAGCTTTAGGCTAACTCAGAAGAAACCTCTTCATCCACCTAGCCATTAGATTCCCAACCTTCCCAAGTTGTAGTACATCTCGCCAGTCCAGGTATTGGCGAGTATATTATTGAAAGTGTCACAGTTATACCACCTATTGAGTCAGCCAGAGATTACGGTCACCCTCACGACCAACCTTTAGCCATAGGTGAGATATACAGGATGGGTTCTCAATAAAATGCAATCAATTTCATATATGGGGGGGTAGATTCTTCATCTGATCTATATCCTACAAATGATGACTCTTTACAAGAGTTTAATGAAGACATTGATTATTTATCTAACCCAAGATTCCCAATGAGATACTTTTAAAGGGTTAATTGGTAAGGATATGGAATTGGACGACATGAACAATGTCCTTGCCACATTGTTGAGCCAGAATATAGAGAGCCAAGTGATCGCTCCGATATAGGCTACATACCTTCCATCACAAGCTCTTATCTTAACCATGCATTCCAAGAACTTGAAATTGAGTGCAAGGAAGAAGAAGAAGGAAGTGACCAAGAGGATGAACCTAATGATAAGGACAATGATATAGATGGTGAATACCTAATTTATAATTTTTATCCTTGTAAAATTGGAGATTTCCAAGAGCAAGCCTTACAACAAGGACCAGAATACGAAGATCCAACAGAGATGGCCTACCTTAGGCCAGATTACATGCCACTCATTCTAGGACCTCATACCAATGCTAATGGCTTTCGGATAAGTGATGATGACTATGAGGATGAAATTGAAATGGCATATTTTAATCATATGTGCAAAATGTAAGAAGATGTCAGAGGATTCCAAACAGTGGAGGAAAATCCAGAAGAAGATCCTCAAGAAGAGGTAGTGTATGCATAATCTATTCAAATAGATGATTGGTACCAAAAGAAGTTCCCAATAGACCACACTCTCTTTTGGCTAAGAAAAGAATATGAGAGCCCTGAACTAGAACCTCCTCCATCACATTGGCATCGCATGCAACACCATCAATCACACACATTAGGTCAGTTGCAACCTAGAGACGAGTCATCACCTATTGAATTGTAGCCACCCAATTTCCATCAAGTCAACATGATTTCTGTTGAATTGCTCACCCCACTCTATAATATATATGATAAGGCAAAGTTGATCCATGTCAATACTAGCCTCATTTCCATGGGCAGGATCTCATCCCCATCATCCATTATCGAATTTGTCCTGTACGAAGAGTTGTTGTGTGCTTTAAACGCGTATATTACACAACAACCTTCATCATCAAATAACTCATTTTTTCAAATTGAAATAGAAGGGGAAGCCCTTGAGACATTTGAGAATGTGGTGGATGATATCCACCTCATCCCAACTCCACATCAGTTGGAGGAAGGTTCTCACATGCTAATTGAAGAATCTATAGACGTGAACCTTAGTCAAGACGCAGACAATCCCCAAACTGTCAAAATTGCAAAAGAGTTGTCCGCAGAAGAAAAATAACGCATAGTCAGCGTGCTAATGATAAAGAAAGAAGTGTTCACATGGTCATATAAAGACATGCCTTGTTTAGACCCAGAATTGGTAGTCCACAACCTTACACTGGCACCAGATGCAAAGCCTTTCAAGCAAAAGCTTAGGAAAGTCCATCCAACAGTTTCATTAATTGTGAAAGAAGAGCTACAAAATTTATTGGATGTATAAATCATAGTACCAATAGATTACCCATAATGGCTCTCGAATATGGTACCCGTTCATAAACTGAATGGAGGGATACATGTGTGCACTGATTTTCAATAATTAAACAAAGTGTGTCCCAAGGATGATTTTCCTTTGCCTAACATCGACCAACTAGTAGACTTTTGTGCTGGACATGAAATGCTTTCCCTAATGAATGGTTTCTTCGGATACAATAAAATATGAATTAATCTCGAGGATCAACATAAGACATCATTTACAACACCTTGGGGGACATTTTGTTACAAAGTGATGCCTTTTGGACTTAAGAATGCAGGAGCTACATATTAGCGTGCTATGATGTACATATTTCATGAATATATGCATAAGATCATCGAGGATTACGTAGATGGCCTGATTGCTAAACCAAAGACATGTATTGAGCACATTGAAGTCTTAGAAAAAGTATTTGATCAATTTCTAGAGCATAAAGTAAGGTTAAATACTAAGAAGTGTGTATTTGGTGTCACATCCAGAAAGCTTCTAGGATTCATTATCTCCAAGCGAGGCATTGAAGTGGACCCAGGTAAGGTAAAAGCTATAATAGATATACCACCTCCCAATAACTTGAGAGAGTTGCATAGTTTACAAGGAAAGATCCAATATATCAGGAGATTCATTGTACAACTCTTCGATAAATGTAGGCCATTCAATCACTTGCTACAAAAGGGGGTGACATTCTCTTGGACAATTGAGTGCCAAGAGGTATTTTATGACATAAAGAAATACCTGGCTTCACCACCAGTTCTTACGCCGCCTCACATAGGAGTCCCTTTCCACCTATACATCTCTGCAATAGATTTTGCACAAGGGACAATGCTTACATAGAAAAATAAAAATCATAAGGAGCAAGCTATTTACTATATCAGTCGAACCTTGGTAAGTTATGAAACAAGATATGTTTATATTGATAAGTTGTGTTTAGCAGTGGTTTTTGCCACTAAGAAAATTAGACATTGTATGCTAAGAAACACTACTTATGTCATAGATAGAGAAAATCCTCTGTGATACATGATGACTCTCACTTACAACAACACCCGTACAGCCAAATGGATAATGCTCTTAACATAATTTGACCTTGAATTCATTAGTCAAAAATCCATAAAATATCAGGTGATAGTTGATCAACTAGCTAAAGCTCCTTTAGAAAATGATAAACCCCTAATCATTGAGCTTCTAGATGATTTAGTATTCTGTCACAAAATAAGAAGAGTTAGTCCCTCCTAAGGATGAAGCAAACATGACAATGTTCTTTGATGGATCTAAGTGTGAAAAAGGACAAGGTGCGGGAGTCATGTTTTATACACCTGAAGGAATACCAATTCATTTATCATTCAAACTTGACTTCACATGCACTAACAATAATGCAGAGTATGAAGCCTTAATATCGGGTCTTCAATTAGCCATAACAATGGGCATAAAAAGACTAAGCATTTTTGGTGATTCTCAACTAGTTGTTTACCAAGTAAAAGGAGAATATCAATGTAAAGAATCAGTTCTAAAGAAATATCATGAAGTAGCAACAAAGTTGCTACAAAAGTTTGATTGGTATAGAATTAGTAACCTACCCTGTTTGATAAACAAATTTGTGGATGCAATGGCTTCTTTGGGATCTCTCATCCCTAAGAATGAGCATGGAGAAATACAACCGCTAATCATAACAACAATGTCAAAACCATCAGTTCAAAGAGCAAAATCTATAGGTGAGAAGAATGTTTGTTTGATACATGTTGAACCTTACAATTCTTACCTTGATGAAATAAGAGAATTTCTCAAGTTTGGAACACTCCCAATAGAAATGACACGAACTGCAAAAAGAACATTAAAAAAAATGCAATTTGTTTCACTCTCTTGGGGGATGTGTTGTATAAACATGGGTATGATGGAATATTATTACAATGTCTAGATCCAATTGAGGCAGAACGAGCTATAGCAGAAGCCCATGATGGTACTTGTGGTGGTCATTTCAATGGAATGGCCATCACAAAGAGAATATTATACATAGGATACTATTGGCCAACAATGGAAAATGACTGCTGTCAATATGTCAAAAGGTGCCAAAAGTGCCAACATCATGCCAATTTGACTCATGTACCATAACATGCTCTACAAACCATTCAAAATATTTGGCCATATTCACAATGGGGCCTTGATTTGACTGGTAAAATATCACTTGCCTCATCAAGACAACATAAATTAATCATAACCCCTATGAAATACTTCACAAAATGGGTGGAAGCAATTCCAATGACCACTATGACTGGACCTCGAATAGCGAAGTTTATACTTCAGTATATTATCTATCATTTTGGAATATCCTCTAAGATCATTTATGATAATGGGAAGTCATTTAAGAATAAGGATGTTAGAGCCTTATGCAACAAATTCAATATCCAACATAGTTTCTCAACACCATATTACCCACAATAAAATGGGTAAGCTGAAGCAACCAACAAAAAAATGGTATCCATTCTCAAGAAACTAGTCAAAGAAAATCATTGATATTGGCATACGTAACTTCCTTTGGCACTATGGTCTTACAAAACAAGCATAAGAACGCCAATGGGAGCAACACCATTTTCATTAGTTTATGGTGCTGAAGCTATATTACCTTTTGAACTCAAGACACCCTCCTTGCGAATCGCATTACAAGAATTCATGGACGATGACATCGCTAGGCAAGCACGTCTTGACCAATTAACACTCTGTTGGAATTTTTGCCACATTTTTTTGTTGCTGTTCATGTAAAATAATGCACAAATTGTAAAGATACTCACTCCTCTGTTTGTCCTTCCAAGCACCTCGAAAGGGATAATTAATTCGCCAAAACAAAAATCTCTACAAGTTTTTGTGCCAAAGCAAAGTAAGTGAAAAATGTCGCGAAATCGTGACATGTTGCATTTTTGCGGCCTGTTGTAGTTTTGTGGTGTCCGATGCAGAAAAAATCTAAGTACAGAAAATGTTGCGAAATCACGACATATCGCATTTTCGTGACCTGTCATAGTTTTGTGCTGGAAAACAATGGCAAGAAAGCAAAGTAATAGGCGACTTGTCACATTTTCGTGTAATACAATAGCAAAGGGGAGCGTCAAGGTTGGATTGTCATGATATCGTGACCTGTCACATTTTCATGCAATACAATAGCAAAGGGGAGCGCCAAGGATGGACTATCGCGATATCGTGACCTATTGCGTTTTCGCGGCAAGAAAGTGAGGAAGGAGCAAGATGAGAAAATTGTCACGATTTCGTGAGATGTCACATTTTCACGAGGAGAAAGCAAAAAATTACAAGGCAGGAGAAAATTGTCATGATTTTGCGACTTGTCTTGTTTTCGCGGTGAGAAAGCGATAAAAGAGCAAGATGGTACGGAATGTCATGATTTTGTGGGGAGAAAGCAGAAACGTACAAGGCAGGAGAAAATTGTCGTGATTTTGTGACTTGTCATGTTTTCGCTGGGAGTCTTGTTTTCACAGTGAGAAAGCGAAAAGGACAACACCCAGTACATAATGTTGCAAAATCGTGACTTGTCACATTTTCGCGACAAGGAGCAGCGAAAAAACAAAACAGAGAAAGGTGTCACAATTTCACAACATGTCACGGAGACAAAGCCAAATGGAGGAGAATGTTGCAATTTCGTGACTTGTCACGTTTTCACGAAAGTGCATGGAGACAAAACAAAACAAAGGCAAATTTTCACGATTTCATGACTTGTCGCATTTTCGTGGAAGTAAAGAAGACAAAATCCAAGCGAGAGGAGGATGTCGCGATTTTGTGACATATTGTGGAGACAAAGCCAAGTGAGAGGAGGATGTCATGATTTTGTGACATATCGTGGAGACAAAGCCAACCGGAGGAGAATGGCGTGATTTCGTGACTTGTCACATTTTTGTGACTGGTAGCAACAGAAGAAGGCAACGAGGGAAAAATGCCACGATTTCATGACACGTCGCATTTTCACGACAGAAGCGACAACAAAGGCCCAATAAAGTTATGTCCGTATGTTTCTTCATATTGCATAGGAGAACGTAAGGAGAAAATGAGGATTGAACGAAGTAATGTTTTAAAAGCTCTCCAATTGGTTTTGAGATCGAGGTCAAAGAGGCTCCAAAATTAAATGTTTCCCAACATTTAATATCAAAGCTCTCCAAAATTTAATATCAAGAGGCAATTGCCCAATGGCAATTAGATCAGATGGGAGAACGTGTTAAATCATGCAATTTTTGAAGCCACCAAAATGAAAGATACCTCCAATATTAAAATCTCTTGTTCGTGATCTCCTAACACTTCAAGCATGCTTCGAGAACAGTCATTTAATGAAGAAATCTGGTCCCTTGTTTTCGTTCGATTTTCAAACTTGATCCATAAAATCAAGGAATGTGATTTCTCCGAGGCAAATTTAGAGGGATTGTTTCTCTTTTCAAGTGCATATTTTATGGATCTCCTCTTCAAATTTTGTTTTATGTTTTAAATGCTATGATTTGAAAGATAGAGGGAAGACCTCTATAAATACCGATGTATATCTCAAGAAAGTAGGAGGACCTTTTTACAAAAATTGAAGCAGAAATCCTAAATGCATTTTGCTCTATTATTAGAGTCTTTTGAGTAGGTGATCCAAACTGATGTTCATGTGATGCTTTATGTGTAATTCACTTCTGCTTAGTCAAGTGCTAAAATATAAGTTGAATTTTGTTGTTATGAATTTAGCTATGTTTTTATTTGAACATTTGAAGTTTTTTGAAAGCAAACTTATGGTCAATGTTTGATCCAATTTCTGTATGTGCATTCTAAGAATTAGTTGCTGCTTATCTTTGGGATTTAGTTTTGGTTATTTGCTATCTGAGCTTGTTCTCCCTATCAACTGTTGGCTTCGACCATATTTCCATCTCTTTCTGTTGTTTCTAACCCTGAACCTTGAAACCAGTTTTAGATTAGTTTGGGAGCCAACCCTCTCTAGAGATTGGCCCGAGAGATTTCTCTTTCTCTCGACATTTCAATGTTGGTAGGGTCTAGGGTGCATTTTATATGATTAGGTGGATTCATGACCAACAATTTTTGGCATGCCCGGTGGGACTCACAATTCCCATATTTTGACACCCGGAGGAATCAAGATTTTGATGAACTGTCTTGACCTCAAAGCAAAGATTATAAGTTCATCTAGTGACCCTACTAAGGGTGACTGTATAGTACCTAGAAATCTCCAATCGTGCTGGTGAAAATATTTGCTTCATGATCACGAGATCAAGAGCCAAAAAATCGAAAGACCCAGTCAAATTCTTTGAGATTGATGTTCAAAACTGGAGGGAGCACTCAATATTGGTAAGTCCTGTGAACCTGTCATTTGCTATCTCTTCACAGGCGGTGGGTCATTTTGTGCCATTTATGAATCCTCCTAGTACTGCTACGAGCTTGCTAGAACATCCAAATCCAGTAGTGCAAATGGCTGGTCAACAACCTCCTCCACATCAATTTCCTGCTTGGAATCATTTGGGAGCGTTGGACCTGCCTTTTCAAAATCCAGTTCTTGCTACAGCATTGAAGGCTTTGCCTACATACGATGGGACTGGAAAGACCATGTATGAGCATGTGTCAGATGTGGCATCCTTGGCTACAATTCATAATATCATAGATGAATATGTCATGATAAAATTGCTCGTGCTATCACTCTGAGGTAAGTTCTTGTGCTGGTATAGATCCTTGTCTCCCAACTCCATAAATTTTTGGGATCAATTAGTAGAGATGCTGATCAAAGGGTTCAATGAGCAAGCGGACCCATTTTTTTTATTGCATCAATTTACTAATATCAAGAGGCATCCTCAAGAGGAGATAGTGGATTTCAACGTTAGGTTTTCTCGAACCTGGCAAAGAGTTCTTGATGGTCTCTGCCCTACTAATGACCAAGCGATATTTTACTATCTTAGGGATTTCCACTCAGATATTAGTATGAACATTAGGATGTCCAATGTTCAAAACTTTCCTGCACTATATTCCCAAGCACAGAAGGTTGAGGTCGATCTGATTGCCATTGGGAAATTGCCTCTGAAAATAACTATGCCCATTTTTTTTTATCTTCCATAATACCAGCATATAGGTACAACTTCCACATCTTACACTGCTCCATCCATGTAACCTTCATCTTCATGGAATCCTCCCACAACTTTGGTACCTATGATTCCCATTCCACAGTTAACCTCTCCAGTTCCAACTCCTGCATTACCTTCTCCACCAGTTCCATTACCTCTATCGGCACCACCTGTGTCCTCAAGCCCAGATCTGCAATTGGCTATTTTACAAGAAATTCAGTTGGCCATGAGAGCCCTCACCAACAAGATGACATCTATGGAGCGGAGAGAGGCGGAAAGGAAATTTCAGCCACGAAGATTTATTTTGGCGGTAACTAGAGAGCAAGTTGCTCCTAGCAAGGTTATAGAGAAAGTACCTAAGAGGAACTCAGCGATCCTGGTAAGTGAAGAAGCTGGCCCCTCTGAAGTTTCACATGAGCCGTATTACTAGTGTTCTTCATGCAACGACCCACATGATGAGTCCAATTGCATGGTCTTCCAAAATTATTTACAAGTTCTTACGGGGAGCCGTATAAACATGATTCAAGAGGTGGATCATAATTCTGCGATGTCTCCTAAGGAATACATTATAGTCTTGACACGCAGCAACAAGAAACCAATGGTGGTAGATCTGGCTAAGATGGAGTCGTTGAAAGTGCCTCCTGCATAAGCAACAAAGCAAAAAATACCTGCAAAGACTCATGATCCTCCAGCCCCGTAACAAGACCCACCTGTTTTGCCAAAGGATTTGCTTCCACCATAAGCAAAAGAGAGGTTGCAAGCTAAGGATTCTACCTCCTAGCTGTAAGTGGAGACGAAGGAACAATCTAGAGAGACGTTGCAGTATCCATCATTGACTAAACGACAGCGAGTGGAGGCCACCTAGCAATATAGAAGCAGATTTGAATTTGCTAGTGGAGGGAGAGAGCCAATTTTGATGGAGTACAACATCATTGAAGAACTCAAAAGGATACCAGCAAAGGTAAGTCTGTATGACACCTTGCAGCTTCCTGGACAGGTGAATCTCTTACAGGAATCCTTGAAGACCACACAAAGTAAGGGGAAGGCTCTAGCCCAGGTAGTTATGTCTCAAACTTTGACCTCTTTAGTCATCGAAAAAAATAGACCACCACCTTTTTATCTTTCATTGAGAATGGAGGGACATGTGGTGCATAATTGCCTCATTGACTCAGGAGCGACTACTACTGTCATGCCTAAGGTAGTATGTGATGTCATAGGCATGGAATATACAAGGACTAGCATGGTTTTTTTGCAGCTAGATGGTACCTCAGTAAAGACGGTGGGCGTAATTAAGGATGTTCCTATCTCCCTACATGCCATGCCTCAGATTACTGTCATCCAAGAGATCATAGTAGTGGACCTAGAGCCATGTTTTGGTATGTGTCTCTCCCGAGAATTCACGGCTAAACTCAGAGTTACCTTTCTTTGGATTTTACTCATTTGGAGGTGATCCATAAAGGTAAAAAGGTGAAAATTTTCAATGATAAGCCTTCCACATTTCATGTGGAGAGAATAGATGAAATGGACAGGTTAGAAAACTCGGTGCACATGATGTCTGAAGAATTTTATGAGCTTGACTTAATGGAAGAAGATTTGGAAGAGTTCCTCCCAGGAAATGAATTTTCCATGGCCAATTTCAAAACCATGATGGAAACTGACTTGGGGTGTTACTTCATTTTTAATCCTGAAGGGGCTAAAGAAAAGAATGATGAAAGTCAAGACCAGCTTTGGAAGCTCTATTTCGATGGAGCATGATGTAGCAATGGTGTTGGAGCTAGGATTGTTCTAGTATTACCTTCTGGGGTTCAACGATCCTATTCATATCGTTTGACCTGGAGCTGCACAAATAATGCAGAAGAATATGAGGCTTTATGCCTAGGCATCAAGAAGGTTGAGAAACTTGGAGCGTGATAGTTGCAAATATTTGGTGATTCCGAGCTGATTTTCAATCAGGTGACCAATAAGTGTGTGTCCAAGCACAACTATCTCAAGAACTATCGCAATAAGGTCTAGGACTTGTTTGAATCATTCTCTGCTCTCAGCATGCATTTCATTCCACGAGAACAAAATAGACATGCTGACCTACTGTCTTCCTTGGGAGCAAATTTTTCACCAATCGAGCAGGTGGTGAGAAAGCCAAAAAAAGTGAGAATGGTGTATAGGCCTTCCGTCCCAGACAAGGACACCTTTTGGCAAGTCTTCGATAGTGATGAGAAAATTGTTAACTTTTTGGTTCAAGAAGCTGCCACCATCAAGGGAAGGACTTTGGAGCATGAAGAAACTAAAGGCCTGATTCAGTTGTAGAATAACCACATTTCTAAAGGCCTCATTACTCTAGAAATCTTATTTGATCAGAATGATCGGTCCAAGAAGCATCGGATCGAGGTCGACGAGAAAGAATACATGGAGCTTCAGTTGGAGGCTGATAAGGTCATCAAAATTGGGACTGATTCTACTCCCGTTGAATTGCAAGAGATCAAAAAATTGTGTCAAGAGTTTTTTGACATCATGGCCTAGAGCTATGAGGATCTGAGGGGATATGATAAAGAGATCATTCAACACACTATCGAGCGGAAGGAGGAGTCAAACCCTTCAAGCAAAAGTAGAGACCGATGAACCCAAAGATTGAAGCCCTCATGAAGGTCGAACTTGTGAAGATGTTGCAGGCCAAGATTATATATCCGATTAAGCACTCGACTTGGGTTGCTAATTTGGTTTTGGTCCGTAAGAAAAACTGAGATATATGATTGTGTGTGGATTTTAGAAACTTGAACCAAGCATCCTTGAAGGATCACTACCCATTGCCTCACATTGATCATATCCTTCATGTTGTTGCTGGGGCTCAGCGCTTTCAATTGCTAGATGAATTCTATGGATACAATCAAATTTGGGGTAGGGATGAGGATCGGCACAAAACCGCGTTCACAACCAAGTGGGGTACTTTTTCCTATCAGTGCATGCCCTTCAGATTGTCCAATGCTGGGGCTATGTTTCAAAGGGCCATGGACATCACATTTGGGGAGCTTTTAAATAAGATCATTGTCATCTATCTCGATGATATGACTATCTTTTCGCACAAACGAGAAGAAAACTATTCTCATTTGAGGCAGATATTTGAGAAATGTCGGGAGTTTGGCATTTCCATCAACCCAAAGAAGTCCATTTTCGCAGTAAAGGAAGGTAAGCTCTTGGGACATGTCATCTCAGAGAACGGTTTGGAAATTGATTCATCGAGAGCTAAATATTTGAAGAAACTATTGCTCCCTGCCAATAAGAAAGAGTTGCAATCTTTCTTCAAGCAAATCAATTTTGTCAGAAAATTTATTTTTGACTTTGCCCGAGTAGTCAAGCCCATGACTGAGCTATTAAAGAAAGATGCAAAGTTCAAGTGGACAACTCAGAGAAAAGACACATTTTTGGAGATTAAAGATAGAATTGCACAAGCCCCTATGTTGATCAATCTGGATTATTCTAAGGAATTCATTCTATACGCAGTTGGAGAGGATGGAAGCTATGCTGCAGTGCTTACACAGAAAGGAGACGATGGGGATGAAAGACGCATTGCTTTCCTTAGCAAGGTTATCTTACCCCATGAGGAGAGATACAATTTCATTGAGAAGCAAGTCTATGCTATCATGAAGTCTCTTAAAAATTTTAGGTACTTCGTAACTCAAAGCAAGACAATCGTCTACATCATCCACCCCGATGTAAGGAAATTCATCATTCAGGGCAAGATGGGTGATAAGAGTGCTGGTTGGATCACCAAAATTCAAGAGTTGATGTTGAGATCCATCCAACCAAGTTGGTGCGGGGTAAGGCCTTATTCCAGCAATTAGCAAAAACTACAGCCTCTGAGATAGTTGATCATCAAGTGAACGACCTTGTTGAAGAAAGGAATCTAGTGAACATCTTTGCATAAGGCCAAGATTGGGCAGATGACCTTGTTGAGTATTTTTCAACGGGTAGATGTCCCCCACAATTAAATGCTTCACAACGGAGAAGGTTTCGCCTATAAGCTCTTAGGTATGTATTGTTACCCGAGGGATTGTTCTTCAAAAACATTAATGGAGTTCTCCTAATGTGTGTTAAGGAACCCGAGAAAGCTAGATTCCTGGAGGAGTTTCATTCTAGCATGTCGGGAGGACATTATGCTGGTAGGCCTATGGCCTTAAAGATTATTCGAGCTAGTTACTATTGGCCAACTTTGTTCACGGATACTTTCAAGATTGCTCAAGCTTGCGACAAATGCCAAAGGTATACATGACAGATAAAAAATGCACCATTGCCCCTACATCCAATTAAAGTAGAAGCACATTTTTAGCAGTGGGGCTGGAATTTATTAGGATCATTGATCCAAACTCTTCAGCCGGACACAAGTACATCTTGACGGATACTAATTATTTTACAAGATGATCTGAGGCCATTCCAACCAAGGCTGTAAATTAGGATGTGGTAATCACTTTTATTGAAGGATTGATCACGCATTTTGGCGTTCCTGATGCCATTATCACAGACAACGAAACTCCATTCATTGGAGCCAAGCTAGGAGAATTTGTAAACAAGTATGGTATTTTTTTGAAGACATCCTCTAATTATTACCCTCAGGGTAATGGCTTGGCAAAATCTACAAACAAGAACTTGCTACAAATTTTAAAGAGATCCTTGGGGGATAATAAGAGATCTTGGCACCTTTTGTTGAATCAGGCCTTATGGGCAGATAGAATTTTGATCAAGAAGTCTATCAAGACTTCACCATACACCCTGGTATACGGGAAAGAGGTAAGATTGCCTATTCATTTAGAACTGCCTGCCTTGCAAAAATTGAAGGAATTCCCAGACGATGAAGAAAATATGGATCCTATGAACATACAATTGGCTTAGTTGTTACAGCTGGAAGAACAACGTTCTTTGGCCTATGATGAGTTTGCTAAGCATTCACATGTGGTTTCAAAATGGTTTCGCAAAGGTTCTACTAACCGCACATTCAAAGTGGGTGATTTAGTCTTAAAGTGGAATGAAAAGAAGGCCAAGCCAGGGATGCACAAGAAATTTGATGCTCTGTGGGAGGGTCCATTCCGGATTGCCAGTAAAAGTGCAACAAATTCTTTTTATCTTGAGGACTGGGAAGGTAATTCACTTCCTATCTCAGTGAACAACTTTCATTTGAAAGCCTACATTTCATGATGTGAAAACACAGTGTTACCTTGTACATATATAAAAAAAAGAAAAGAAAAAAAAAAGAGGAAAAAAAAAGAAAAAAAAAAGCACCACTTGTAGGAGTTCCCCTTGTGTAGAATTCATCAACTTCGGCTCCTTTTGCACAGGAGCCCGCAGGCATGTCTATTTCTCTCTCTTTTTCTTTTCCTTCCTAGTAGGTAGTGGCTTCCATCTACTTCTTTCTTCCACTTCCTTATTTTCATTCCCTTCCTCTCCCACTCCTTCTTCCACTATACATAATCAAGCCACTACTGTTGTTTCTACTCCCCTCTCTGATGTTCTCATTTCTTCACTTTCCCTTTCTTCTAACCCTTTGTCTTTTGAGCACTTCTCCATAGTTCCCACTGCTTTCTCTATCCCATCCACTTCCATTTCATTATCTATTTTCATGGAATCCCAGCAGTTGGTAGCACAGTAGTGCCCTCTTTAGTTGCTATATCTATCGCTTCTACTCTTCCATCTTCCACCATTCCATCATTCACCATTCCCGTTCCATGGCCTGCACATCTGCCAGTCATCACCCCATTTATTCCCATTTTTGCAACCTAAGTGCTTCTCACCACTGCCATGGAGACCCTTTCACAACACTTGGTGATTACCCAGCTCAACCAATCTAGGAAAAATGTAGTAGTTAAAGGAATAAGGGAAGTTCTGCTATTCCAAAAATTTATGTTGAAAGTCCTGTTTTAAGTGCCGAGATCCAGCAAGAGCTTGTTGATGCAACCCACAAAAATGTCCAACATCAACCAGCACTCACTTCTTCTACTCCTCCAAATTCTTGACTTTGTTGCCCAATGAATAAAGGCCTGGGGTTCGTGCATACAGTAGAACTGTATACCCCAAGAGCCACCAAGAATATTGGCATTTTTGCCACATTTTTTTGTTGCTGTTCATGTAAAATAATGCACAAATTGTAAAGATACTCACTCCTCTATTTGTCCTTCTAAGCACCTCGAAAGGGATAATTAATTCGCCAAAACAAAAATCTCTACAAGTTTTTGTGCCAAAGCATAGTAAGTGAAAAATATCGTGAAATCGTGACATGTCGCATTTTTGTGACCTGTTGCAGTTTTGCGGTGTTCGATGCAGAAAAAAGCTAAGTACAAAAAATGTCACGAAATCATGACATGTCACATTTTTGTGACTTGTCATGGTTTCGTGCTGGCAAACAATGGCAAGAAAGCAAAGTAATAGGTGACTTGTCACATTTTTGCGCAATACAACAGCAAAGGAGAGCGTCAAGGATGGACTGTCGTGATATTGTGACCTGTCACATTTTCACGCAATACAGCAGCAAAGGGGAGCACCAAGGATGGACTGTCATGATATCGCCACCTGTGCGTTTTCATGGTAGGAAAGTGAGGAAGGAGCAAGATGAGAAAATTGTCATGATTTCATGACATGTCACGTTTTTGTGAGGAGAAAGCAAAAAAGTACAAGGCAGGAGAAAATTATCACGATTTCATGACATGTCATGATTTCACGACTTGTCTTGTTTTCATGGTGAGAAAGCGACAAAAGAGCAAGATGGTACGGAATGTCGCGATTTCGTGACTTATCGCGTTTTCACGAGGAGAAAGCAGAAATGTACAAGGCAGGAGAAAATTGTCACGATTTCATGACTTGTCACATTTTCACTGGGAGTCTTGTTTTTGCGGTGAGAAAGCGAAAAGGATAGCACCCAGTACGAAATATCACGAAATCGTGACTTGTCACATTTTCGCGACAAGGAGCAGCGAAAAAACAAAATGGAGAAAGATGTCATGATTTCACGACATGTCATGAAGACAAATCCAAACGGAGGAGAATGTCACGATTTCACAATATGTCTTGATTTCGTGACTTGTTGCATTTTCGTGAAAGTGCATGGAGACAAAAAAAACAAAGGCAAATTGTCGCGATTTCGCGACATGTCACAATTTCGTGACTTATCACGTTTTCATGGAAGTAAAGAAGACAAAATCCAAGCGAGAGGAGGATGTCACGATTTCATGACATATCGTGGAGACAAAGCCAAGCGAGAGGAGGATGTCACGATTTCACGACATATTGTGGAGACAAATCCGACCGATTTTGCGACATGTCGCGATTTCATGACTTGTCACATTTTCGCGACTGGTAGCAATAGAAGAAGATAGTGAGGGAAAAATATCATGATTTTGCGACACATCACATTTTCACGACAGAAGCGACAACAAAGGCCCAATAAAGTTATGTCCGCATTTTTCTTCATATTGCATAGAACGTGAGGAGAAAATGAGGATCGAACAAAGTAATGTTTTAAAATATCTCCAATTGGTTTTGAGATCGAGGTCAAAGAGGCTCCAAAATTAAATGTTTCCCAACATTTAATATCAAAGCTCTCCAAAATTTAATATCAAGAGGCAATTGCCCAATGGCAATCAGATCAGAGGGGAGAACGTGTTAAATCATGCAGTTTTTGAAGCCACCAAAATGAAAGATACCTCCAGTATTAAAATCTCTTGTTCGTGATCTCCTAACACTTCAAGCATGCTTTGAGAACAATAATTTAATGAAGAAATCTGGTCCCTTGTTTTCGTTCGATTTTCAAACTTGATCCATAAAAGCAGGGAATGTGATTTCTTCGAGGCAGATTTAGGGGGATTGTTTCTCTTTTCAAGTGCATATTTTATGGATCTCCTCTTCAAAATCTATTTTATGTTTTAAATGCTATGATTCGAAAGATAGAGGGAAGACCTCTATAAATACCGATGTATATCTCAAGAAAGTAGGAGGACCTTTTTACAAAAATTGAAGCAAAAATCCTAAATGTATTTTGCTCTGTTCTTAGAGTCTTTTGAGTTGGTGATCCAAACTGATGTTCATGTGATGCTTTCTGTGTAATTCACTTCTGCTTAGTCAAGTGCTAAAATATAAGTTGAATTCTGTTGTTCTGAATTTGGCTATGTTTTTATTTGAACATTTGAAGTTTTTTGAAAGCAAACTTATGGTCAATGTTTGATCCAATTTTTGTATGTGCATTCTAAGAATCAGTTGTTGCTTATCTTCGGAATTTAGTTTTGGTTATTTTCTATCTGAGTTTGTTCTCCCTATCAAATGTTGGCTTCAGCTATATTTACATCTCTTTCCGTTGTTTCTAACCCTGAACCTTGAAACCAGTTTTAGATTAGTTTGGGAGCTAGCCCTCTCTGGAGATAGGCCCGAGAGACTTCTCTTTCTCTCAGCCTTTCAATTTTGGTTGGGTCTAGGGCGCATTTTATATGATTAGGCGGATTCTTGACCAACACACTCATTGATGAAAAATACATCAATGCTCTAGAGCATGTGCGAGTATATCAAGACAAAATCAAACGTGCTTACAATGCAAAAGTCCATCCTCACGAATTTCAAGTAGGAGACCTAGTGCTCAAAGAAAATCAACAAAATACCAATGCATTGCCACACTTGAGAGATAAATTTATGGCTAATTGGTTAGGCCCATATATTGTAAAGCAAAATTTGGGACCAGGAATGTATAGAATTTCCAACTTAGAAGGGAAGTTGGAACCAGAGCCATTAAACATAATGCACCTAAAGGCATTTTATGCATGAATCGACCTGCAATATATATATATACATGGCTTAAAAAAAAAATTACATACATTTTACATTGAATATAAACATATTTAATGCATTTTGCACATTGCATTCACATATCACATAGATAATATTCATATCACAGAATTTCAATACATTTGCATCACAATAAATATATCATAAACATGTAGCAATAATAAAAAAATAAAATAAATATATTTGTATCCATCCCATCCCACATTCAGTGATCTTTTGTAGTGGTGATGATATGGCCAATGAGCAATAATAAAAAAATAAAATAAATATATTTGCATCCATCCCATACCACGTTCAGTGATCTTTTGTAGTGGTGATGATATGGCCAATGAAAAACAAGTTCAAAGAAATCCACCTCAGGTATTTACATAATTTAACATACACTACACCCATACATGTTTCCCATACATCATAAAATCAAGTTTTCGGTCACTCAACCATTTCTAGTGTAAAACCAACTTTCAAAAAATGTTCAATTTTCTTTAGGATAAAATATCACTTTTCTCACATTAAGAAATTCTTGAGTAATGTCAACTGATTCCAAAAGCAGTCTTGAACCAAACACACTTTGTCACATCTTAAAACATTATGAGTTAAAGAGGGATAATGCCAAAATTGGGTGACACCTTAAAGTGAAAAAGAGGTATTCCTTGCTTGTCCTATCATGCAACATAGTCCAAAATAAAAAATAGTGGCTATCACCACTATCATAGTTGCTCTCCAAATATAAAATACAATGTAGAGTAGTAAGGACAATATCACATTCTAATCACACTTCGGTTGAGAATCTGATTCCCCAAAGCTCTATCCAAAATTAACCTATTCCATGCACACACCATAGATCCCTAAAGCTGTAAGGATCATACTACATTCCCATTAGAAAGTTATGTAGTCATCCCCAAGGCCTAAAGATCAAATCATTGGACTATGGAGCGAGCCTCCACCGGGGCTATAGATGCCTGAATAGCAGTGGAGTAAGCTCATGTGGGGTGACATGTCTCTCTCCCAAAAGGGAGACCTTTGACCGCACATATAGGAAAGCTAGCTTCTTGGTAAATCCCATAACAGGTCACGCCCAATTTACTCAATATGGATTAATGAACTTCACATACACACACATTGGTCCTAGATTGCTTAGGGTCATTACCATGCTCAAGATTTATTAATAAACTTCACTTGCACACACGTTGGTCCTAAAGAAGGTTAAACAACTGTCAAGTAAGTTGGTTAATAACACTAGCTTGTTTGAGTCTTTGAAAATCCTTCACTATTAAAAAATCAAAAACCATATCATCTTTCATATAAGAATTCAATTTTTCTTCCATAATCACATACACATATCCATCATAGATCACCAACACAAAGCCACCAAGTTGGATACCCCCAATTGCAAACAATAAATAAAGTAATGGCTAATTATATTCTGCAATAAAAAGATCACATGAACATCATACATTCCATCATATAGTTTGCACAAACAAATAATTACACTACATATTCCATATTAGTTTGCATTAATCATTGACATAAAATGCGCAAAAACATAGCATGGAAATCATAAATAATCATAGAGCAAAATACATAAATATCTAGATTACATTTACATCAATAAACAATAATAAAGTATTCCCATAAAACTTAAATACATAAATATCACAAAATAAACACACGAGATAACCAAAATATAAAAGTCATGTATATATATATAAATAAAAATGTCTCATAGTACAAAATGCCCACAGGCTATATACATAGGAGCACTAAGGCTCATAAACCAAAAATATACAAAAAAGAGTGATAATAAGGCACACTAGTCTGGTGCGAGCAGGATCCCTTTGAGAACCCTGTGCTGATGAAGCAACGTGCGAGCTAGTCTATCGATGAAACCTGTGACTCATCTCAGTCCCTCGGGTAGTAGTAGCAACGGATTATGAAGGAGGAATAAGCAAAGAAATCTATCACTCATGCAAGATGTTCTCCAAAATATTAATATAGGTAGCCTGCTTGTGAAAGCTCCTCAAGTCCGTAACTTGCTGAGCCACCCACTGAGAAATATTTACTCAAAGAGTAGCAACAGTAGTCACAATGTCCCCTCCACCAGAACCTTCCTATAAGTGACTGATATCACCCTCTAACCAAGTCACCTCACCTCCAAGCCTCATAATATTTGCATCCTTAGTAACAATAGCATCACTACTAGATCCACCCTATATTCTGTCTACCTTAACCTATAAGTGAGCCTCCTCACTCTAACATAGTGCCAAATCACCCTTCACATGAACTACCTCCAACTCTAGACTGTCCCGCTCAACCTATAGAATGCCCCACTCATCCTCTATCCATTGAGGAGGGGCATCCCTCTCTCCACCCCATAACCACCAACCTCCTCTGGCTGTTGTACATCAGTTGCAACCCCAACCCCAGAATAACTACCTTAGTGGTGATTCATTGACCAAGGAACCCACCCTGCCATATCCACCTTATCACCACTCCTTTTGTCATCAACAACCACACTCAGAGTCGAAGGAGGCTGAGGGGCAAACCATGCATCAAACTCAAGGGTAGTGCCCACATCATCCAAATCAACAAGCTCCATATCAATATCATTCGAAGGGTCATAAACCCTCAAAAAATTAGGAACAAAAGGAAGCCCTAGCTCATACTCTCAGAACCTATAAATAATAGGTGCATCAGGAACACCTTGGATCAAACCAAACTGGCATTGCACCTAAATGAACTGAATGTACTCCATCTCCCTGAGATGAGCACTAGAGACCCATAGACCTCACCTGATACGACGAAGCTCTACCGCATTAGTCACCCAATCCAATCCCCTCCACAGGTTCCAACTTATAAGGTCCCTTGTCAATAAACTAAGAAAATCCCTATATCTTGACGCCCCAACTAATGAATGACTGAGCTCCTCAATAAGAAGCCACCTGTAAGCACGAAGAGAGGTAGCATCACAGGCACAAGGAAGACTAATGGGACGTCCAATAATAATATGCTCCCATGACCAAATATAGAGCACTAGAATGCAAGCAACCCCATTATACCCCCACCTCTTCACCTCATATAACTCACTGTATATCTGACACAACAAAGCGAGAGCCCAATCCAACCATCAAGTATCACCAATCAAATATAACACAATAGGAACCTAATTCCACAGGATCTTTGACCCCATAGAATTGGGTAACAGGATGTTACTCAATATGTACATAAGAAAAATTGGCACTGCACCAAGTCTTTCATCCTAGAATAAATCCAAATAAGAAATTCCACCCTTGCTGCAGTCCACATCCCATAGCTCACCAAAAAGTGAATAAATATCGAGGCCAACCTGAACAACTGGACCCTCAATAGGAACTCACAAAATCCTATAAATATCCTTAAGGGTCACAGTAAGCTCCCCTGTAGGAAGTTGAAAAGTACCCATGTTTGGATCCCAACGCTCAACCAACACCGAAAGCAAATCCTCATCATCTCGGATGGTTCCTAACCACCCCCAACCATCAAGACCGATGGTCTCTAGAAAAGTCCAATGATCATCAGAAAGTGCCTTCTGCACTTTTCGAATAGCCGTCGACCATCTATGTTGAGCATCAAGGAGCTTAACCTGAAAATCAAGCAAACATGAAATACATCCAAAAAAAATTCACCTACACCTAGGTGAATTAAAATAACTAGGCAAAAACAAAACATACAAAACATCACAAAAAAAAGAAAAATTTACCTACTCTAAGGTGATCATATATCAACAGGTAAAAAAAAAAACAAACACACAAAAACAAAACATACAAGAACATCAAAAAAAAAAAAAATACCTACCCCAAGGTGATCATATATCAACATGAAAAAACAAACAAACATACAAAAACAAAACAACAAAAAGAAAACAAAAAAATGTTCATTACCAGCCCCACTTTAAATAAAAAAAAACACAACATACAAACAAACAATACACAAGCAATAAATGAAGCCTAAACTAAAGGGGTAAGACAACCAACCTCGGCATAGTGGATGCCACCTTTCACTCCAGCCGAGCCACCACCACCATCGTCTTTGCCACCGCTTCCTTCGCCAATCTCCATCTCACTCATCACTCTCAACGAATCAACAAATGACGAATGACAAATGTGACAATGAATAGGCAACTTGCCTATTTATAGCCAAAATTAGTGATGAAAAATGCACATCCGCATTTTCCAAAATGTGTAAAAATGCAAACCCATGGTTTGCGTCATCAACCGCTGACCCGCGGCTGACACGTTGAAAGCACAAATTCATGGTTTCATCAAGACACAACCGCGCAAGCGCGGTTTCCAACCAAAAAAAAACTTCAAAATTATAAACTAAAGTTCAAACGTAGAACAAACCAAAGTGAAATGATGCCTACTCCATGGCGTTACAAAACACGGTAAATTACAACTCAATCAATATGCATAACAAAATTGCTAACAGTCACTAGGACAGGCGTCTAGGGTGATTGGTTCCTTTAATACATCTCTTGCAGCCAACAAACAAAAAAGGTAATCCGTAGAACAAAAGTCCACCATTAACATGGGGCAACATCTGATTTCACTTTCAATTACCTATTGGGTCTCATTCGTTACCCATTCACCAATTGAGGGGGTAAACACACAATTAAAATTTTTACAATAATCATTCATTCTACCACACCAAAGAGAGTTGAGTCCATTCATCAAATAAAAGTCGAGTGTCATTAGTTTTTGCACCACATTGTGTTGTACACAACACAGTACAAAAAGGGGCAACTATAGACACCAAAATCCAACACCTTCAAAGTCACATTTACCATCCCACCATAAAATCTTGCATAAAAAAAATATATGCATAAGTTTTGACTTAGGGATATAAAATCATGCATATTATCCTATTTTCTAGATTTATAAAATCTGGAAAATCACCCTAGGATACCCTGCCTACCCATTGGATGTGTTCTGGACACTTCATCCAACATCCTTGCCACATCTCACCCACTCTTGTCTCCCTTTTTTCTTGCACATGGGGCAGATTCCCAACACCCATGCCACATCTCATCCTTTCTTGTCCCCCTTGTCCCTTCACATAAAACAAGATACCACATCCCACTACACTTGCAACCATATCACCCTAGTTAAGTGAGGCACACTAGATGAATCACTGTAACTGCCCCTCCCATATGGAAATCTAGATTTGCAACTTGGCAAGTTGAGCTTCTGCGGTTCCACAGTATCGAGAATAAAAACTTACACAGAGCAAAGATTAGTATAATAGTTGATTGCAAGGCTATTATTTCATGATTTATTTTTGTTATCTGCTTTTCATTCACATCGGCTTAGGATTTATGTGTATAATTGGATTTATTTCTTGACTATGATAGGTGTTACTGATTCGTTTGTTGGTTGAATGTGTGTAGGTAACAGGTTCATTGAGAAGCTGTTGAAGCTGGAGTGGTCCTCACATTAGATACCAAATCCCACTTACCCCCTTGAAATTGTGACAAGAGAACGAAGAACACCATATCCTGCGGAAGTGTTGAAGGATCTCCCCTCTTCCATCAGAAGCATTGTATTTCAAAGAGAAAAGAAGCATTGTAACATTGCCCCCAACACACTTGGGGCAATTCAAAATCTTTTGTAAAAACCGTATCAATATCAATACAAAGAAACATTTTGGAAATCTACTTCTCTTTATGTGTGTCTTTATTTGTGTTCAATTATTTTGTTACAGACCATTCCAATTCTTCTTCTATAATACCTCCCATGTCAAAATCTTATTTTTCATGGAAATCCATAGGAACAATCTTGTATTTAATAGGGATTTCTGCTTCCAAAGTGCCTTCCACCACCATGCTAGATCATCATTGTTATCTTCCAATAGAGTCTTATACCCCAACTTTAGAGTGTACTCCCCCATAGCTCCATTCATTGTCTAGACCAATTGATTAGTTTCCTCTCACAACAAGATATGTACAACTTTAAATCTCCCCACATATTCTTCCTGTTGATGCCTCCTGGCCTTGAAGTCCTAACACTATTGCTTCCCTCCATCCCTGAATCCAATTTGTTCAAGATTCTGGGTGAGATGCTTGGGTGAGATTTTCCATCTCTTGAGATTTTAGGTTTGGCAGTCTGTACATATCACCACAACTAATCCAAGGGTCTAATTCTAGTCTTATCCTTGAACTATACCCTATTTTCTAGGCAATCCAATGACCTACAATATAAAATACCTAAATCATTGCCTTCCAATAGATTGAAATATTATGGGTTTGCTTTATTAGGGCCCTTATCCACTCCTCTACTATGAGTGGTTCTAAGTACTTTTCATGTATGATATTATTCTATAAACCTTCCTTTGATATTATCTTCCAAACACAATTTGCTACTAGAGCCTTGCTAAATAGGAAGATGTTCTTAAGTCCCCATCCTCCATTTTTCTTGGACTTGGCTAAGGATTGCCATTTAACCAAGGGAATACCTTTCCTTTATCTTTTCCCTGTCCATATGAACCTAGAGCTTAACTATTTATTTTTTCAAAACACCTTCTGGTATATGAGTCAAATATTTCCAATATACTGGTATTGTCTCCAACTGTTGAGCAAGGTGCAGCAAAAGTATTGTCATTGTTGTCAACACAGCCAGACAGATCAGTTGATGAAGTGGACAGGAGTTAAGAGGTTCTAGTTGATGATGTGGACAGGAGTTAAGAGGTTCTTCAGAGAACAGTTGATGAAGTATACAGGAGTTAAGAAGTTCTTCAGAGTATGTACAGTGATTTTCCAAAAGATAGAAGTGGCCCATTTGAGAAAAATCAAAAGAAAATCACAAGGCAAAAAATTGTCGCAATATCGCGACATGTTGAGAAGCAAGAAAACTGTCGCGATATTGCGACATGTTAAGAAACAAGGAAAACTGTCATGATATCATGACATATTTGGAGAGAAAGTGCAAGCTAGCAAAATTCTCATGATTTCGTGACATGTTCATAGAGAAAGCGCAAGCAAGCAAAACTGTCATGATTTCGCGACATGTTCGGGGAGAAGGCGCAAGCAAGAAAAACTGTCACGATTTCATGACATGTTAGAAGAGAGAGAAGAAGAAAGAAAAAATGTCATGATTTTGTGACATGTTAGAAGAGAGAGAAGAAGAAAGAAAAACTGTTGCAATTTCGCGACATGTTAGAAGAGAGAGAAGAAGAAAGAAAAACTGTCGCGATTTCGCGACTGTTGACACTTTTTGTCACAATATACAAGGGGTAGAAGAATAGTAGAATTTTTGTATAATATTTCTTTGTTGAAAGTTTTTTCTTTTATTTTAAGTTGCAGCAATTTTGACTCTCCCTATCGCCCCTTGATAAAATGAAGAAGAAAGAGCTTCGCTACCAAATAGGCCAAGGAAAATAGCTTCGCCGAAAGAAAGGAGGAGAATGTGAAAAGAACTTCGGGCCCGAAGCGCTTCAAAACACTACTTCGGGTGAAAAACTTGTGAAGTAATTTCGTCGAAGAAAATACAAAGATAACGCTTCACACCCGAAGCATTTTTAGCAGTCGCTTCGGGTGGAATTTTTGCGAAAAAACATTCAAACAACTTCGCCGAAGGAGGAAAGCATAATTCAAATCAGCTAAGGTAAGGAAACTACTTCGGGCCCGAAGTATCTCTGACACCTGCTTCGACCAGTTTTCACCCGAAGCAGTGGTGCCTGAAGAAAATTGGTGATGTTTCGAAGAACATGAAGTGCTTCAGGAGGATATTCCCCGAACCGCAGTTTTGAGAAAGAATCGGGCCGAAACATTTCCCAACTGAAGCAGTTTCGCCGACAAAGGACAAAGAGCCCCACTTCAAAGATGGAATTCGCTCAGCACTCAACATCCCCGAAGTAGTTTCTGCGAAGCATTATTTTACGAAGAACAAATTGAGGAGAATCTACTTCGGCCCAAGGCTTTGGCGATGCAGATATGTAGTGAAGCACTTTCTGGGCCCATGTTCCAAGGTGGGCAGCTTCCCAAGGTGATCAAACGTCCCTTACAAGTACCCCTCTTTCTTGCCCGATAAGTCCGCTGACCATTCTTGGCAAACGAAAGGGACATAACAGTCCTCAGAGTAAAACACGATGGGCATAATGATCACTCAAGCATAGCATCTAGAAGCCAGGGACACTTAGGCGGCACATTAAATGAATTTTTCCACGGTTGACCTAGCCACAGTTGCCAGTTTTGGCAATCGATTTGAAAACTCAGTCGCAACAGCCACGAGGAGCCGATTTCTTAGAGCCCGAGGGTGTACTCCGTCGATTTTGTAATAATGACTCAAAGGGTCGGGTCCTCTATAAAAACCCAGGCTTTGCAATGTAAAAGGGGGGAACTTTCTGCTAGAAAGTTGCTGTAACTTGATGTCCTGCGTTTAATACAAAAGACTTTTGTGCTCTATTTCTCTCTTTTATGCCGCTTTCGTGCTTAATTCTTTTGTCTTTTCTCGTTCGCCTGCTGAGACTCTGAATCCTGAATCCGGTATGCGATCGAGGACTGAACCCCTAAAATTTTCCCTGAATGATACATAGGAGAGGAAAAATGCTTTGTCGTTTTTCTTTTATGCTGCCTGGTGGATTATGGTTTCTGTTATTCCCTTATCTTAATCGTTGCTACTTTGAATCCTGAATTCCAGTGAGAGAGAAAGGAGAACCCTATGAACCCATCCAGAGGATACATAGGAAGTTTGGCACTTCGTTTCTTTTGTGTTATTCTTGGTATTTCTTACTGCTATTCGAGTTGTTAGCGAGTGATCATGCTTCCTGTTCTTCCCCACCTTAAATCATCATATTCTAACCCTTACTCTTTTTATTTCTTTCTCTAATACTTATCCTGTTTATTTCTTTCCTGCACTCTTGTCTCAAACCCCAAAATTAGATTGGTATAGGAGCCTGCCTTTCTCCAGAGATTGGCACGAGGGGCATCTCTTCCTCTTGGCCTTTCAACGTTGGTCACAGGTCCAAGGTGCGCAAACCCCACCGAAATTCCTTTCCTATGTAGATTTGATGACCAATAGTTTTTGGCACACCGGTGGGACACAAGGTCCCATATTTGAGAAAATTTCTAGCCCGTCCTCATCGGAGCCAGTAGTTCTAGCAAGTTCTTGGTGAGATCCTGTCAGTCTCATCCCCTGAGTAGTAGTGAGAATCGATGCTCTCATTACTAAAAGACTCTTAGCATCTGGCGACTTTGTTTTACCTGAAAATATCTAAAGTCATAAAGACCATTGCCTAAACCTGGTTTTTGTAACCAGGACTCCCCGTGTCTTAATAAGGTCTGAGTTCGGTGAATCTATGACCTGTCTTCATCTGATAAAATCACCTGGCGACTCAGTTGAGCTGAAGATCCAGATTTCTTGGTCGTAGGTGCCTGTCAAATCTAAAAGAAGATATCTCGAAGGAATCAAATATCAGTGAGTAGCCTTGACCTCATAAGCGAAGATAGAATGTCCACCTAACAAGTCTGACTCAGCAGCGACAACCGCAATTTCCACAGGCTACTGTCGTAATGGCTAGGAGAAGCTTTCCTAGCTGGAATGATCCAGGCCCCTAAATATCCAAAGCTACCATGAGATTCCCAAAAGTGCTTTGAAATCATTGTCAAAATACAACGACACCGCGGGAATGGCCCAAGAGCACCTTGAAGATGTTGCCGATTTAGCGACCCTCCATGACATTATCCATGAAGATGTCATGATCAGACTTCTCGTTTTATCACTGGAAGGAAGGGCGCTGCGGTGGTATAGATTGCTCAGGCCCAAAAGCATCTACTCATGGGATGACTTAGCAGGGGCATTAATCGAAATGTTCGATGGCTCTCAGGACCCCTTCTATCTCTTCGCATACATCTCCACCATCAAGAGAACACCTTCGAAAGATATCACGGACTTCAATGTCTGATTCCGTAGGAGTTGGAAGAGAATCTCGCTGGAGATCCAACCGACGCCCGCCCAAGCCCATATCTTCTATGTTTGGGCCTTCCACCCGGATGTAAGCCTCATTCTACTGCAATTAGGGGAGCGAAGGTTTCCTCAAATATTTGAGGAGGCAGTACGAGTAGAACAACTTTTGCTCCTATCGAGAAAGTGGCAATGGAGAGAAAATCTGCTGCTTCCTCTGATAATTACTGCTCCTATCCGGCCAACGTAGTACTCATCATGGGGCATTCCTAACACTGAGCCAAGGCCTAAAATGCAATCATTTGGAACTCAGGAGGCAAACCTCATATTAGCCCAACAATGGGAGTACGTGAGCACGACCCACCTAATGAACAACATGGTTGCTTGTGATCTTCATCAAAAGATGAACCAAGGAGAGGAGCAGACTCGAGTGATAGGACCCGAGTACAAAGAGGGCACATTTTTGCACCCTTTTTATATCCCAAGAGATGGCATGTAAGTGTTCAGCCAAAGCTCATCAAGCCTGTCTGATTCAGAGGATGAGCTCGAAGGAACTCTGGAGGACTACTCTTTGTCAGAGGAACCTTGTTATCATATCAGTAGGGAGGAAGAACCTGTACCCGACCTTTATTCCGAAGAATCTGGAGAATTCTGGCATTGGGTCTGGTATTGGTTTTGACTATCCCTAAGACCAATGCCCCAAGAAGTCTTTCAACTGGCGAACTCCTTCGCCAATAATTTGGGCACTAGCAGGAATGGAAATCGGCTGCATTGCTTCTGGTTCGTAGCATGGACAACTTTGGGAAGGGTCCAACCAAACTTCAAAGATCTGCTAAAGTACAATCAAATCTGGTCCGAACACTGCAGGTTTATCGGATAATTACCCGAAGCTGAGTTCATAGTGGCAGCATGCCTATTGTGTTGCAAGCTTGTGAATAGTGTAAATAGTTTAGCTAACAAATAAGGTGTTGCTGAGAAGCTCGGGTTGGGTTTTACTTTGGCAACTCCAACTAAAAAAATAAAAAACTAAAAAAATAAAAAAGAAAACAAAAAAATGTTCATTACCAGCCCCACTTTAAATAAAAAAAACACAACATACAAACAAACAATACACAAGCAATAAATGAAGCCTAAACTAAAGGGGTAAGACAACCAACCTCGACATAGTGGATGCCATCTTTCGCTCCAGCCGAGCCACCACCACCATCGCCTCTGCCACCGCTTCCTTCGCCAATCTCCATCTCACTCATCACTCTCAATGAATCAACAAATGACGAATGACAAATGTGACAATGAATAGGCAACTTGCCTATTTATAGCCAAAATTAGCGATGAAAAATGCACATCCGCATTTTCCAAAATGCGTAAAAATGCAAACCCATGGTTTGCGTCATCAACCACTGACTCGCGGCTGACACGTTGAAAACACAAATTCACGGTTTCATCAAGACACAACCGCGTAAGCGCGGTTTCCAACCAAAAAAAAACTTCAAAATTATAGACTAAAGTTCAAACGTAGAACAAACCAAAGTGAAATGATGCCTACTCCATGGCGTTACAAAACACGGTAAATTAAAACTCAATCAATATGCATAAAAAAATTGCTAACAGTCACTAGGACAGGCGTCTAGGGTGATTGGTTCATTTAATACATCTCTTGCATGCCAACAAACAAAAAAGGTAATCCGTAGAACAAAAGTCCACCATTAACATGGGGCAACATCTGATTTCACTTTCAATTACCTATTGGGTCTCATTCGTTACCCATTTTCCAATTGAGGGGGTAAACACACAATTAAAATTTAATTTACAATAATCATTCATTCTACCACACCAAAGAGAGTTGAGTCCATTCACCAAATAAAAGTCGAGTGTCATTAGTTTTTGCACCACATTGTATTGTACAGAACGCAATACAAAAAGGGGCAACTATAGACACCAAAATCCAACACCTTCAAAGTCATATTTAACATCCCACCATAAAATATTGCATAAAAAAAAATATGCATAAGTTTTGACTTAGGGATATGAAATCATGCATATTATCCTATTTTCTAGATTTATAAAATCTGGAAAATCACCCTAGGATACCCTGCCTACCCATTGGATATGTGTTCTGGACACTTCATCCAACATCCTTGCCACATCTCACCCACTCTTGTCTCCCTTTTTTCTTGCACATGGGGCAGATTCCCAACACCCATGCCACATCTCATCCTTTCTTGTCCCCCTTGTCCCTTCACATAAAACAAGATCCCACATCCCACTACACTTGCAACCACATCACCCTAGTTAAGTGAGGCACACTAGATGAATAACTGTAACTGCCCCTCCCATATGGAAATCTAGATTTGCAACTTGGCAAGTTGAGCTTCTACGGTTCCACAGTATCGAGAATAAAAACTTACACAGAGCAAAGATTAGTATAATAGTTGATTGCAAGGCTATTATTTCATGATTTATTTTTGTTATCTGCTTTTCATTCACATCAGCTTAGGATTTATGTGTAGCATTGGATTTATTGCTTGATTGTGATAGGTGCTACTGATTTGTTTGTTGGTTGAATGTGTGTAGGTAACAGGTTCATTGAGAAGCTGTTGAAGCTGGAGTGGTCCTCACATTGGATACCAAATCCCACTCACCCCCTTGAAATTGTGACAAGAGAACGAAGAACACCATATCCTGCGGAAGTGTTGAAGGATCTCCCCTCTTCCATCAGAAGCATTGTATTTCAAAGAGAAAAGAAGCATTGTAACATTGCCCCCAACACACTTGGGGCAATTCAAAATCTTTTGTAAAAACTGTATCAATATCAATACAAAGAAACATTTTGGAAATCTACTTCTCTTTATGTGTGTCTTTATTTGTGTTCAATTATTTTGTTATAGACCATTCCAATTCTTCTTCTATAATACCTCCCATGTCAAAATCTTATTTTTCATGGAAATCCATAAGAACAATCTTGTATTCAATAGGGCTT
Organism: Wollemia nobilis; assembly: GCA_028583015.1. Classification (NCBI taxonomy): domain Eukaryota; kingdom Viridiplantae; phylum Streptophyta; class Pinopsida; order Araucariales; family Araucariaceae; genus Wollemia; species Wollemia nobilis. The sequence goes on from JAQPPZ010003107.1 coordinate 2,873,533, forward strand.
TCTGCTTCCAGAGTGTCTTCCACCACCATGCTAGATCATCATTGTTATCTTCCAATAGAGTCTTATACCCCAACTTTAGAGTGTACTCCCCCATAGCTTCATTCATTGTCTAGACCAATTGATTAGTTTCCTCTCACAACAAGATATGTACAACTTTAAATCTCCCCACATATTCTTCCTGTTGATGCCTCTTGGCCTTGAAGCCCTAACACTATTACTTCCCTCCATCCCTGAATCCAATTTGTTCAAGATTCTGGGTGAGATGCTTGGGTGAGATTTTCCATCTCTTGAGATCTTAGGTTTGGCAGTCTGTACATATCACCACAACTAATCCAAGGGTCTAATTCTAGTCTTATCCTTGAACCATACCCTATTTTCTAGGCAATCCAATGACCTACAATATAAAAGACCTAAATCATTGCCTTCCAATAGATTGAAATATTATGGGTTTGCTTTATTAGGGCCCTTATCCACTCCTCAACTATGAGTGGTTCTAAATACTTTTCATGTATGATCTTATTCCATAAACCTTCCTTTGATATTATCTTCCAAACACACTTTGCTACTAGAGCCTTGCTAAATAGGAAGATGTTCTTAAGTCCCCATCCTCCATTTTTCTTGGACTTGGATAAGGATTGCCATTTAACCAAGGGAATACCTTTCCTTTACCTTTTCCCTGTCCATATGAACCTATAGCTTAACTATTTATTTTTTCAAAACTCCTTCTGGTATATGAGTCAAATATTTCCAATATACTGGTATTGTCTCCAACTGTTGAGCAAGGTGCAACAAAAGTATTGTCATTGTTGTCAACACAGTCAGACAGATCAGTTGATGAAGTGGACAGGAGTTAAGAGGTTCTAGTTGATGATGTGGACAGGAGTTAAGAGGTTCTTTAGAGATCAGTTGATGAAGTATACAGGAGTTAAGAAGTTCTTCAGAGTATGTACAATGATTTTCCAAAATATAGAAGTGGCCCATTTGAGAAAAATCAAAAGAAAATCACAAGGCAGAAAATTGTCGCGATATCGCGACATGTTGAGAAGCAAGAAAATTGTCGCGATATCGCGACATGTTGAGAAGCAAGGAAAACTGTCACGATATCACGACATGTTTGGAGAGAAAGCGCAAGCTAGCAAAATTCTCACGATTTCGTGACATGTTTGGAGAGAAAGCGCAAGCAAGCAAAACTGTCATTATTTCGCAACATGTTCGGGGAGAAGGCGCAAGCAAGAAAAACTGTCACGATTTCATGACATGTTTGAAGAGAGAGAAGAAGAAAGAAAAATTGTCACAATTTTGTGACATGTTAGAAGAGAGATAAGAAGAAAGAAAAACTGTTGCAATTTCACGACATGTTAGAAGAGAGAGAAGAAGAAAGAAAAATTGTCGTGATTTCGTGATCTATTGACACTTTTTGTCACATTATACAAGGGGTAGAAGAATAGTAGAATTTTTGTATAATATTTCTTTGTTGAAAGTTTTTCTTTTATTTTAAGTTGCAGCAATTTTGACTCTCCCTATCGCCCCTTTATAAAATGAAGAAGAAAGAGCTTCGCTACCAAATAGGCCAAGGAAAATAGCTTCGCCGAAAGAAAGGAGGAGAATGTGAAAAGAACTTCGGGCCCGAAGCACTTCAAATCACCACTTCGGGCGAAAACCTTGCGAAGTAATTTCGTCGAAGAAAATACAAAGATAACGCTTCGCACCCGAAGCATTTTCAGCAGCCGCTTCGGGCGGAAGTTTTGCGAAGCAACATTCAAACAACTTCGCCGAAGGAGGAAAGCATAATTCAAATCAGCTAAGGTAAGGAAACTACTTCGGGCCCGAAGTATTTCTGACACCTACTTCGGCCAGTTTTCACCCGAAGCGGTGGTGCCCGAAGCAAATTGGCAATGTTTCAAAGAATGTGAAGTGCTTCGGGAGGATATTCCCCGAACCACAGTTTTGAGAAAGAATCGGGCCGAAACATTTCCCAACCGAAGCAGTTTCGTCGACAAAGGACAAAGAGCCCCACTTCAAAGATGGAATCCGCTCGGCACTCAACATCCCCGAAGTAGTTTCTGCGAAGCATTATTTTGCGAAGAACAAATCAAGGAGAATCTACTTCGGCCCAAGGCTTTGGCGAGGCGGATATGTAGCGAAGCACTTTTCGGGCCCACGTTCCAAGGTGGGCAGCTTCCCAAGGTGATCGAACGTCCCTTATAAGTACCCCCTTTCTTGCCCGATAAGTCCGCTGACCATTCTTGGCAAACGAAAGGGACGTAACAGTCCTCGGAGTAAAACCCGACGGGCATAATGATCACTCAAGCACAGCATCCAGAAGCCAGGGACACTCGGGCGGCGCATTAAATGAATGTTTCCATGGTTGACCCTGTCACAGTTGCCAGTTTCGGCAACCGATTTGAAAACTCAGTCGCAGCAGCCGCGAGGAGCCGATTTCTCAGAGCCCGAGGGTGTACTCCATCGATTTTGTAATAATGACTCAGAGGGTCGGGTCCTCTATAAAAACCCAGGCTTTGCAATGTAAAAGGGGGGAACTTTCTGCTAGAAATCTGCTGTAACTTGATGTCCTGCGTCTAATACTAAAGATATTTGTACTCCATTTCTCTCTTTTATGCTGCCTTCTGTGCTTAATTCTTTTGTCTTTTCTCATTCACCTACTGAGACTACGAATCCTGAATCCGATGTGCGATCGGGGACTGAACCCCTAAAATTTGCCCTGAAGGATACATAGGAGAGGAAAAATGCTTTGTCGTTTTTCTTTTATGCTGCCTGGTGGATTGTGGTTTCTGTTATTCCCTTATCTCAATCGTTGTTACTCTGAATCCTGAATTCCAGCGAGAAGAGAAAGGAGAACCCTACGAACCCATCCAGAGGATACATAGGAAGTTTGGCATTTCATTTCTTTCATGTTATTCTTGGTATTTCTTGCTGCTATTCGAGTTGTTAGTGAGTGATCGTGCTTCCTGTTCTTCCCCACCTTAAATCATCAATCTCTAACCCTTATCCTTTTTATTTCTTTCTCTAACCCTTACTCCTTTTATTTCTTTCCTGCACTCTTGTCTCAAACCCCAAAAGTAGATTAGTATAGGAGCCGGCCTTTCTCCGAAGATTGGCACGAGGGGCATCTCTTCCTCTCGGCCTTTCAACGTTGGTCGCAGGTCCAGGGTGCGCAAACCCCATCGAAAGTCCTTTCCTATGCGGATTTGATGACCAACAGTTTTTGGCACGCCCGATGGGACCCAAGGTCCCATATTTGAGAAAATTTCTAGCCCGTCCTCACCGGAGCCAGTAGTTCTAACAAGTTCCCGGTGAGATCCGGTCAGTCTCATCCCCTGAGTAGTAGTGAGAATCGATGCTCTCATTACTAAAAGACTCTTAGCATCTGGCGACTCTGTTTTACCCAAAAATCTCTAAAGTCATAAAGACCATTGCCTAAACCTGGTTTTCGTAACCAGGACTCCTCGTGTCTTAAGAAGGTCCGAGTTCGGTGAATCTCTGACCTGTCTTCATCTGATAAAATCACCTGGCGACTCAGTTGAGCTGAAGATCCAGATTTCCTGGTCGTAGGCGCCTATCAAATCTGAAAGAAGATATCCCGGAGGAATCAAGGTTCGGTGAGCAGCCTTGACCTCATAAGCGGAGAAAGAATGTCCACCTAACAACTCCGACTCAGTGGCGACAACCGCAATTTCCATAGGCTATTGTCGTAATGGTTGGGAGAAGCTTTCCTAGCTGGAACGATCCAGGCCCCCTAAATATCCAAAGCTACCATGAGATTCCCAAAAGTGCTTTGAAATCATTGTCAAAATACAGCGACACCGCGAGAATGGCCCGAGAGCACCTTGAAGATGTTGCCGATTTAGCGACCCTCCATGACATTATCCATGAAGATGTCATGATCAGACTTCTTGTTTTATCACTGGAAGGAAGGGCGCTGCGGTGGTACAGATTGCTCGAGCCCAAAAGCATCTCGCTCATGGGATGACTTAGCAGGGGCATTGATCGAAACGTTCGATGGCTCTCAGGACCCCTTCCATCTCTTCGCATACCTCTCCACCATCAAGAGAGCACCTTCGGAAGATATCACGGACTTCAATGTCCGATTCTACAGGAGTTGGAAGAGAATCCCGCTGGAGATCCAACCGACGCCCGCCCAAGCCCATCTCTTCTATGTTCGGGCCTTCCACCCGGACGTAAGCCTCATTCTACTGCAATCAGGGGAGCGAAGGTTTCCTCAAATATTTGAGGAGGCAATACGAGCGGAACAACTTTTGCTCCTATCGAGAAAGTGGCAGTGGAGAGAAACTCCGTCGCTTCCTCCGATAATTACTGCTCCTGTCCGGCCAACGCAGTACTCATCATGGGGCATTCCTCACACTGAGCCGAGGCCTGAGATGCAATCATTTGGAGCTCAGGAGGCAGACCTCATATTAGCCCAACAATGGGAGTACGCGAGCACGGCCCACCTAATGAACAACATGGCTGCTTGCGATCTTCATCAAAAGATGAACCGAGGAGAGGAGCAGACTCGAGTGGTAGGACCCGAGAACAAAGAGGGCACATTTTTGCACCCTTTTTGTATCCCAAGAGATGGCATGCAAGTGTTCAGCCAAAGCTCATCAAGCCTGTCCGATTCAGAGGATGAGCCCGAAGGAACTCTGGAGGACTACTCTTCGTCGGAGGAACCTTGTTACCATATCAGTAGGGAGGAAGAACCTGTACCCGACCTTTATTTCAAAGAATCTGGAGAATTTTGGCATTGGGTCTGGTATTGGTTTCGACTATCCCTAAGACCGATGCCCCAAGAAGGCTTTCAACTGGCGAACTCCTTCGCCAATAATCTGGGCACTAGCAGGAATGGAAATCGGCTGCATTGCTTCTGGTTCGCAGCATGGACAACTTCGGGAAGGGTCCAACCGAACTTCAAAGATCTGCTAAAGTACAATCAGATCTGGTCCGGACACTGCAGGTTTACCGGATAATTACCCGAAGCTGAGTTCATGGTGGCGGCATGCCTATTATGCCGCAAGCTTGTGAATAGTGTAAATAGTTCAGCTAACAAATAAGGTGTTGCTGGGAAGCTCGGGTCAAGTTTTACTTCGGCAACTCCAACTAAAAAAAAAAAAAAAAAAGATAAAAAAGAGAAGCTCAAGTGATGAGTGGGAAATGGCTCGCAGCAAAGCCCGTCGGCCGAACAAAATTCAGACCGGGCACTCCACCGAGGGGAGTCCAAGCGAAGCAGTTTTCGAAGGAGAATCGACGGACCACTTCTCAAATGAGAACCTTCTCCTGCGAAGGAAATCACTTCGGGCCCGAAGCATGAAAGAAACAACTCGCACCAAGGGTTCACCCCGAAGCACTTCAACCCTGACCTCGACTTCACCAACTCAGCGACAAAAGGGTGGGAGCATTTAAAACGTGCCTAGGGGAACGTGTCGACAGCCGCCTTCAAAAGCGTCCGAAGCGGGCGAGTTAAATGAAAAGGTGGTGGGTACGTCCTCTAAGGATTCGGTTAGGCAAAAAGTTCACACTCGGGTACAAAGTGGCAGAGGGTCATGCTTCCAAAGCAAGCCGCAATCATCATAGCACACAGCCCTGTGTACCACTCCACCATGCGGCGAATTGGATGAAGCGATGCGAAGTTAATTATGGCAAGTGCCATAAATACTGGTGGTTGCCTTCTACGGCTATATAACGTAGGCTCCAACAGTAAGGAAGCTATTTGCCCGATAATTCATGCAAACTTCGCTACTAGCCTTCAAACTCTCCTATCTTGCGCTTCAAAGCCTCCAATCCCGAAGCCCTCCGCATTGTTTTCATCACCCCTAGCACCATGGGAAAGAAGAACTCCAAGGAAAAGGGGAAGGAACCAGAAGTGGTGGCCTCCGAGCAGCCAAAAGCAAAGGGCCATGACAAAGGGCCGAAGAAGGTTGATGTTAGCCGTCGCCCTGAGAAACAAGTCATGAGAGAAAGAGAGGATTCTGGGGATGAGCAGCCTGAAGAACCGCCAGTTGATGCATGGGATCGAATCAGAGACACCAAGCTATCAAGGAGCATGGCCGAACTTAGAAGCACCATCGAGTTCATGAAGAGCAGGCTCTCGACAGACAACAAAAGGGCTGCCGCTTACTACTCTCAGATATACTGGTATCTGACGCCCCCCACGCATCACTGCCCTGAGCTAATTGATGCCATCGCGTGGAACTATCAGCCCGACTCCAGGCAAGTGGTGGACGCCTCCGGTCACAAGTTGTTCTCCATCCTGAAGGAAGATGTCCAGGCAGCCTTTGCGCCACAGCAGGGCCCTCCTAAGGGGTATACGGTTCGCAACGTTATTCTTAGCGAACAAATGGAGAGGTTCGCGTCCTCCAACTACATAATCAATTTTTTGCAGCAGAGCCTCAAAAGCGGGCTCCCTTCGGGCAAATTGCCCCGAATGCCCCTACCCTTGGAGGCCTTCAAAAACATCGACATCTTCTCCATCATTGCATGGGTGGCAGGCCTATCTACCGACGCTTCGGTGCACCCATGGCAGGTGTCTTTGGCCGAGTGTATTTCCAGAGGGGAATTTTATGCCCCTGATGCTTCGAGGCCAAGTACCAACCCAATATTTTTTGACTGGGCAGAGTGGGTGGCCAGGACCCTACATACGCGGCTCGCCAGCATGAAGAATGCTGGGACAAATAAGTACTTTTCGCCCTGTTCTCTTCTTGTTTGGTTATTTTTCTTCCATGTACATAAGAGTTTCCCTTATGTTGCCATTACGGCAAGCGGCGAGGATGGAAATCCTCTGCCTGTATACCAGTGGACCCCTCTCCTACTGAAGACGGAGTCCTATTATTCTTTTAATCAACAATTTTTGGGACCTGCAATGCACATGCTAACAGGGTCTTCCCCTCGGGTTCCCCTCCTCCTAAGAGACAAGGTGGTACAAGAAAGGAGGGGAGACATTTTTCAGCTGACCCAGGGGCTTGTAATTCGCATATTCGGCTTCATAGGGAAGCCTTTTCTGCTGCCAGTCTACCCCTCCGAATACCAGTTCGCATTGGAGGTCGCTCGACAGAGTGATGCAACAAACGCCATTTATGGCCATGGACGGAAATGGGCTCACACCTATGATTTCCCTTTCAAAATGGGAGTTATCGAGGTGTTTGCCCTCAAACAAAGTGTTTTCTTGGAGGAGAAACTCGCCAATTTTGGCCTGATCCAGCTTCCTCAACAATGGCTCTATGACCCCTTGGGGGTAATGAGGGACCATCTGCGATTTAAGAACTTCCACGCTTGCCCCTATCCAAAAATTGTGGAGCAAAGGAACAATCCTAATGGGAAGGATCTGGAGTGGCATTTGGAGAAAATGGAAACGCTACCTCCCTGGCATGAGTTCTACCCGATGGAGGTCGCATATGACTCAGTTCGGCACCCTCTCCCGAGCCCCAACTCTACCTTCTGGAAGAAGGCAAAGGATGATTTGAAGGAAGCAACGAAGGATTGGGACGTAGCCCAACTAAGAGAGTGGTGGATAATGAGGGTCCATCATCGGAAGACAAATTCTTACGGTCTTTTGTCATCTGACAAAGACTTCATAGCGGTCTATGAGGCCAATGCCGGGACATGGAAGCCTCTGTCCTTCGTCGACCTCATTCCTCCAGCTATTCCAGGTTCGGGCGAAAGCCCAAGAAAAGAAAGCAAGACTTCGGAGCCAAAGAAGGAGAAAAAGGCCAAAGCCACGCCACGGAGGCCACCTCAAGTACCTGTGGGAGGCCAAGACACTAGCTCCGAAGAGTCAGAGCAACCGCTGGTCAGAACAAAGAGGAAGAGGCCAGAACAAGGCTCAGTGCCCCCACGCTTTCCGAAGCGACCCCGTACAGGTTTTCAGAGCCCCTCCACTGGACGGTCTACACCTGGTCCGTTCGAAGCAAACGTTGAAGACGTAGCGCCACCAAGCGCCGAAACAGTCTCGAATATCGATGCCATCAATGTGGAGGAACTCCTCCAGTCTGAAGGGGATGCTGAGGCGGAAACCATGGAGGTTGGAGATGCCGAAGCAGAGGAAGAACAAGATGCGGCTACACCAATGACAGGAGGGCACTCAGGTACGCGTTCTCCGCCCCTTGCTCAAGACTCACCCATGCCCTCTGCGGCCACGGCCGAGAGTTCTCACCAGTCTCCCCTACGTAGCCCATCGCCCCATCACGCGTCACCCGTGGCTAGTCCAAGTCCATCCCACGATCCCGACCGAGATAAGTCAATTGAAGTCACTTCGCCCACTCGTGCTGCCACCCCCTTGATTTTTAGCAGGAGCGGAGGTATCGCTTCGACACCGAGCCCCACCGTCGGACCTTCTGGCGAGGCATCCCCCATCCATTCCCTATATTTGTTCACTCCTTTGGCTGGTGACCCAACCTTGTTTGATTCTGAGATGTCCTTGATCAAGGAACGCCCCCTTGCCGAGAAGCTGCTCCAAGCTCGACAGAATACCGACAAAATCCTGAAGGAGGCGAGAAAGAAAAGGGGGCAAGCGACAACCCAAGTTGAAAAGTGCATCGTATTTGATTTGAAAGCTGGGAAGATGCACAAGATCAAGAAGGTCCCCAAGGTACAAAAGCCTCTGGATGAAATGACTCCAGCAGACTATGATTACCAAGAAACACCTAAGGACCTGGTGCATCTGAATGTAGATAACGAATCGACATCCATGCATGTCCGAATTGAGACCTTTAGGGCTCATGCAGTCATCGCCAACCAGTGCAGGATCGAGGCCGAGGCCGCCAATGTTAAGCTAGAAGAAGATTTGGCGAGGGTCCGCTCCAAGTTGGCAGAGGCCGAGGAGCAGTGCAAGGCCATGAAAAAGGAAACGCGTGCCCTAAAACAGCAGGTTCAACAGCTCCAGTCTACAGTCGAGAGCCAAGCGCAGAAACAGATCGAGAACGATCTAAAGGCCAAGGAGCTGGAAGACAGAATTGCACAAATGCAGGCCCAGCTGTATGAAAAGGAAGACCTGACGGTGTTCGATAGGAGCAGAATCAAGGAGATTCGTGCCCACTTGCTCAAAAATTTTAGGTCTCGGTGTTCCAGCGCCCTCACAATACTAACCTTCATTACAGAAGCCCAGCAGGCTATTGCCGAAGGAGGGCCAATCATTGATGAGGTCACGCAGAAAGCCAGGCGTCGGCTCAAGTTAGCCTTCGACGTCCAAAATACGAAATATCAAGACTTGCAGGTCACTGCGATGACTCGGACGGCTAGGGATTGGTCCACGGCTCAAGCCACGGTTCGCGCCTTCTTCTCCAAGGTGCGAAAAGCTCAGAAGGCGAGAAGTCTCCAAGACATTTTTGACAACGAGCAACGTGCCTCGATGAGTTATTTTTAGGACCTTTCCTCCTTGGGTTTCCCGAGTTTCACAGACGATGACGGGAACCTTCTGACTAAAGATGACCTCAAGCCAGTCTGGCTCCAGTTCGAGGGCGATGTCTCAGAGATAGACGGGTGGGCGGAGCCGATCTCAGAAGGGCAGGTGACCGACTTCATCTTGAGATACTGCAAGATGGTCGCATGCCTAAATGATTTATTCATCAAGGCCAAACATGCTGACATCGGGAAAATTGATCGGTTTTGCATTTTGGTTAAGGCATTACAAGATCAAGAGCCATTCCAAAAGAGTGCCTGGACTCATGTCCGAAGAACGATGAAGCGCATCCGTGATCGCCTCGAACCATCGCCCCAGCCAGAAGCCGCGTCGAAGGAGGAAGAAGAAGAAGTAGAAGAGGAAGAAGGAGAAGAGGAGCAAGAAGAGGGACAGACCGCAGAAGCAGGATCTGGGGGAGATCAGTGACTCCATAGCCCAATGGATCAGGACTAAAGGGTTCTTTTGCCGAGGCGAGCTCGTCACCCCGCGAGCCGCCAAGAATGTTGACACTTTTTGTCACATTATACAAGGGGTAGAAGATAGTAGAATTTTTGTATAATATTTCCTTGTTGAAAGTTTTTCTTTTATTTTAAGTTGCAGCAATTTTGACTCTCCCTATCGCCCCTTTATAAAATGAAGAAGAAAGAGCTTCGCTACCAAATAGGCCAAGGAAAATAGCTTCGCCGAAAGAAAGGAGGAGAATGTGAAAAGAACTTCGGGCCCGAAGCACTTCAAATCACCACTTCGGGCGAAAACCTTGCGAAGTAATTTCGTCGAAGAAAATACAAAGATAACGCTTCGCACCCGAAGCATTTTCAGCAGCCGCTTCGGGCGAAAGTTTTGCGAAGCAACATTCAAACAACTTCGCCGAAGGAGGAAAGCATAATTCAAATCAGCTAAGGTAAGGAAACTACTTCGGGCCCGAAGTATTTCTGACACCTACTTCGGCCAGTTTTCACCCGAAGCGGTGGTGCCCGAAGCAAATTGGCAATGTTTCAGAGAATGTGAAGTGCTTCGGGAGGATATTCCCCGAACCACAGTTTTGAGAAAGAATCGGGCCGAAACATTTCCCAACCGAAGCAGTTTCGCCGACAAAGGACAAAGAGCCCCACTTCAAATATGGAATCCGCTCGGCACTCAACATCCCCGAAGTAGTTTCTGCGAAGCATTATTTTGCGAAGAACAAATCAAGGAGAATCTACTTCGGCCCAAGGCTTTGGCGAGGCGGATATGTAGCGAAGCACTTTTTGGGCCCACGTTCCAAGGCGGGCAGCTTCCCAAGGTGATCGAACGTCCCTTATAAGTACCCCCTTTCTTGCCCGATAAGTCCGCTGACCATTCTTGGCAAACGAAAGGGACGTAACAGTCCTCGGAGTAAAACCCGACGGGCATAATGATCACTCAAGCACAGCATCCAAAAGCCAGGGACACTCGGGCGATGCATTAAATGAATGTTTCCATGGTTGACCCGACCACAGTTGCCAGTTTCGACAACCGATTTGAAAACTCAGTCGCAGCAGCCGCGAGGAGCCGATTTCTCAGAGCCCGAGGGTGTACTCCGTCGATTTTGTAATAATGACTCAGAGGGTCGGGTCCTCTATAAAAACCCAGGCTTTGCAATGTAAAAAGGGGGGGAACTTTCTGCTAGAAAGTCGTTGTAACTTGATGTCCTGCGTCTAATACTAAAGATATTTGTACTCCATTTCTCTCTTTTATGCTGCCTTCTGTGCTTAATTCTTTTGTCTTTTCTCGTTCGCCTATTGAGACTCTGAATCCTGAATCCGGTGTGCGATCGGGGACTGAACCCCTAAAATTCGCCCTGAAGGATACATAGGAGAGGAAAAACGCCTTGTCGCTTTCTTTTATGCTACCTGGTGGATTGTGGTTTCTGTTATTCCCTTATCTCAATCGCTGTTACTCTGAATCCTAAATTCCAACGAGAAGAGAAAGGAGAACCCTGCGAACCCATCCAAAGGATACATAGGAAGTTCGACATTTCGTTTCTTTCATGTTATTCTTGGTATTTCTTGTTGCTATTCGAGTTATTAGTGAGTGATCGTGCTTCCTGTTCTTCCCCACCTTAAATCATCAATCTCTAACCCTTACTCTTTTTATTTCTTTCTCTAACCCTTACTCCTTTTATTTCTTTCCTGCACTCTTGTCTCAAACCCCAAAAGTAGATTAGTATAGGAGCCGACCTTTCTCCGGAGATTGGCACGAGGGGCATCTCTTCCTCTCGGCCTTTCAACGTTGGTCGCAGGTCCAGGGCGCGCAAACCCCACCGAAAGTCCTTTCCTGTGCGGATTTGATGACCAACAAGTGACATGTTGGAAGAGAGAAGAAGAAAGAAAAACTGTCGTGATTTCGCGACATGTTGGAAGAGAAATAGGAGAGAGAAAAAGGTGTCACGATTTCGTGACATATTTCATTTTCGCGGTCCAAAGCGAAGAGAAAGAGGAGAGAGAAAAAGGTGTCACGATTTTGCACCATGTTTCATTTTCGCGGTCCAAAGCGAAGGAAGATAGTACGGAAAAAAAAGTGTCACGATTTCACGACATATTGCAAGGAATATTGTACGAATGAAAAAGTGTCACGATTTTGCGACATGTTGCAAGAGAGAGAGTTCGAGAGAAAAAGTATCGCGATATCGCGACATGCCGGGTTTTCGCGACCCGATGAGAAGAAAAGCGCCAAGGAGAAAAAGTGTCGTGATATCACGAAAAAAGGAAAGAAGAAGAGTACGGAAGTGAAAGTGTCGTGATTTCGTGAGGTCAAGGCAAGAAAATGCACAAGGCAGCGAATGTGTCACGATTTCGTGACATGTTGAGTTTTCGCGGGCGAAAGACAGAGAAGAGCACAAGGCAGCGAATGTGTAGCGATTTCGTGACATGTTGTGTTTTTGCAGGCAAAATACAGAGAAGAGCAAAAGGCAGCGAAAGTGTCGTGATTTCGCGACATGTCATGTTTTCGCAGGTGCAAGCCGAGAAAAGGACAAAGAGGCAAAAAGTGTCGCGATTTTGTGACATGTCATGTTTTTGCAGGTGCAAGCCAAGAAAAGGACAAAGAGGCAGAAAGTGTCGCGATATCACGACATGTCATGTTTTCATGGTCAACAGCCAAGAAAAGGTCAAAGGGGTAGAAATGTCACGATATCGCGACATGTCATGTTTTCGCGGGTAAAAGGCGAGAAGAGTACAAAGAGACAGAAGTGTCACGATTTTGTGATAGGTCACAACAACACGATTACATACAGTTAACTGAAGTAGAACGACAGTTACAAGGGCAGTTGCAGAGGAAAATCATGCAGCCAATATAAGATAGTCACAGACTTGACCAAAGCCAATCTCCCCCCCAAAGAGAGACATTTTTTGCACCATATATTAATTCTTCCTTCCACCTTCTTTATCAATCAATTTGAGTCTTTTTTAATGTAGTCACCTAGTTTCAAAAAGAAATTCAGATATTTAAATCCCTCTTGAAGATTAAATATGTTAAAAGGGAAAAATTGACCTATTATAATGGTTTGATTTTGACCTGCACACTTAAAAGAGATGCTTGACGTATGTGCATTAATTTGCATACCTGTTGCCAAATAAAAAATATCTAAAAATTGTTTTAAATTATTTGTAACTATTTTTTATGTTCATAACCTATTATTGGAGGTAATATCTCGAAAATGTGAGTATATTTATAGAAAAGGAAATTGGGTAACAAATAATTTAGCCAACCGTAGTGTTGATCTTCAACTTGGTAAAATTTAAATTTTAGAAGGCAACTAGCCAAGTGAGATTTTATCTCAATAAAAATGATGTGAAGGAGATGTTTGTGGAAACATAGCACTTCAAGGAAGTTAAAGAATATATTTAATGGAAAAAGATGAAAAATATTTGTGATATATGGTTTAATTGACCAAGCAATAAGTGTAATACTGTGGTATTTTTATGAGAGTGGCCCTAATAGAAGTCACATATAACTTGTTAATTTTTCTTTTTGAAAGTGGATGAACATTTAAAATTGCAACATGTTACTTTTTATATAAATAAACATTTTATATATACATATATCTATAAAATAAAGTATTATAGAAAGATGTTCTAATTTTTCTAAATTTAAAGATTTTTTTAAATTACAGAATTTAATACAATAGGAATAACTGTCCCATGAGGGAAACCATAGTGGTATGTCTTTGTATTTTCATCCAGGAGATCCAAGTTCAAACCTTGGTATAATTTCAAAAAACACGTGCTTTACCTAATTTGTTTTTAATCAATCAAATGGTATTAGTTCAACTGGTTAGATTCTTCAACATTCAAGGAGGAGAACTAAGTTCAAATCTTGCCAAGCAATACATGGATAATATCCAAGCTTTGTTGTAATACCACTATTTTGTGATGATGTAATATGAGTGGGGCCCGTTTCAATCCCAATTAACCAATTTAAAAAATTACAATAATAATAACTAATCAAATCAAAATTTTATGAAATAATATCATGGAATATTAGGGGTATGATAAAAACCCTTGAGTTTATTTTAATAGAAGAAAAAAAATAAAGCAATGAGGAATGTAAGGATGCTTTTAAGAAGATTTGGAATATGGGTGATTATTTAGCTATTTATCCTACAAAATATTTAGGTGATATTGCAATAATAAGGGATAAATTCAAATGGGATGGGAAATTATTAGAAGCAAAAAGTAATTAGGTTATTTTGTAGGAAAAAAGAAAATATCAAAATTAGGGTTATAAATGTATATGCTCCAACTGTAGTTACTCCTCGTGATCTAAGATGTTGGAAGGAACTTAGCATATTTTTATCAGATACAATGATGATTAATTATGATCTATGGATTCTTAAGGGTTATTTTAATACTATTCTATCTCCTTCGAAAAAAGGGTGGTATTCTAGGATAATCTAAATCAATGCAAGATTTTTATTCATTTGTCAATTCAAATGACCTTTGGGATGTTAGTCCCTTAAGATTTCAATATACATGGGATAATAGAAGCATTGGGAAAAATCTTCAAATATTATATATAGATCATAAAGTATAGATATACTCACATATTTTATTGCAAGCAAGATTAGATCACAAACCCATTCTTTTAACTTGTGAGTTACCTAATAATTGTCATCCAAATCCATTTTGATTCTAGTTTATGTTGCTCCAAGATCATAAATTTTTCTAGATGGTTATGTTATGGTGGGATGAATCAAAATTTGAAGGATCATGTATGTAGAGGCTTGTTTAAAAGTTGAAATATTTAAAGGAGAAAATGAAGACTTGGAATACCAAATATTTTGGTAATATTTTTAAAGAAAAGAAAGAAATTGAATCCAAGCTAAAAAATTTACAAGAGAGTAGAAATTAATGGAATGGATCAAGATTCTTATGTGAAATAAAAACGATTACTTTTTTATTATCATAATGCATTAAAAATGAGTCATATTGGTTCCAAAAATCTAGAGAGAAATGGCTCAAGGAAGGAGATAGAAGTAAAAAAAAATTCATGCTACAACAAAAATAATTTTTTATTTTCATCACATCAAAAATATTTTAGCTCTACATGGAAGAAATATTGAATACAAAGAAGATACAAATAAGGAAGCAATTAATTATTTAAAAAATATTTTATCAGATACAAGGCAAGATAAGGAGGCACACGAAACACTTACAAAACATTCCATCAATTATCACACAGGGATAAAATGAAATCTTGATGAAAAATATATCAATGGGGGAGCACCATGAAGAAATTTTCTCTTTCCATCCTAAGAAGGCACATGTTCCCGATGGGTTTCCTGCAATTTTATTTTAATTTTTTGGAATTTATTGAAGAGTGATATGTTAGTGTAAGCTAAAAAGGAGATAACACCAAATAATGTGAATAAAGAGACAAGCAATGTAAAGTAAAACGAATGATTTCATATTGATCTTTTGGAGCCTTGATCTCCTTTTCTTTTACACAATGATTTACCCCAAAATGGTGGGGGCTTGATTACAATAAATGATTGCTTGTTCTCAGATTTACAAGTGGTCACAAAGGGGGAAGGGAACCCCTTTGGCCAAGACAATGGATGGTGGTGTCTTTGATCTCCTCTTGCTCCAATCAATTTGTGGATGGGCTTCAGCTATCCTTGCGGACCATCCTTTGCTCCAACAACATCCAATGACCTGTAACCTACACACATGAGCTTGCAAACAAACGAGGTCAGTAGCACCTATTGATATGCATGAAATAAAGCCACCAAAATAAAAATCCTAATGTTTGCAAACTGTAAAATGAAATGCAAGAAACATAAACAATGAAATCAAAGTTGCCTTGCTATCACCTGACTCGATCTAGTCTTCGAGGGCTAAAAATATCGTTGAGTAGATGTGGGGCCACATCTAGGGACTGGCTAAATGTAGTCCTGCATCTCTACGAATGCATAGAGCCGCATCTGGGGCTGTGTAGATGCCCTACCGCATCTGGATCTGAGTTGCAAAATTGATGGGAATCGATTTGAGGCCTCGATATCTCGATCTCCAAACTTTGGTTAGGGTTACTCTCATAATTTTGGTAAAGTGTCATTACGGATTTTTAGCTCTCTTCCTTATTCACAAAAGTGAATCAGGTTTTATAACCTTTTGGAAGGTTAGGGTTAGGGTTTGGTAGTAGATAAGATACATATAAAATATATATATATATATATATATATAAAATGGCTAGGATTTGGTGTCTACATATGCCCCTTTTTGTATCACATTGTGTAGAACACAATGTGGTGCAAAAACAAGAGACACCTAGTTTTATTGGATGGAGAAATGGACTCTTTCCTCAATGCACAAGAAGAATGATTTTGGAAAATTTTATTTTAGCTTACCCCCTCAATTGGTGAATGGGTGAAGAATGAAACCCATGAGTCAATTGATCGAATGTGGATGATGAAAAGGGGTGGATGTGATGGATGCAAATGTTGAAAATCAAGATCAAGTTGGTTGCCCCAAGTTTGGAATGGGTTGCTTTGTTGAAATTTTACCTTTGGTAGCATTAGGTGTAATTCAATGTGATAGATGGACCAGCCATATGGGTATGCTGTGTCATTCTTGACCCATTTGTGGCAGTGATGCATACCAATTTGAATTTGAGATAAATTTCCACTTTACAACCCTACAGAGAGGGATTAATGAAAACCTTGGGCAAATTTTCTTGAATGTAGGCACATTCCAAAATTGAGGGACCAAACTGATTTGATTTCAAGCATGATGATATGGGATGATGTTTTGGATGCATTGATGAGCTGATTTGATGATTTTGTGAAATTTTGGATTGTTTTGGGATGTTTTGAAGTCTTTTGGGGCATTTTGTGACTTTTGGTCGCATTCAAAAATTAAGCACCCAAATCAATCCAATTTACCACAAAATAAGATGGAATGATGTGATTAATGCTTAGATGAGCTGATTTGATGATTTTATGGGGTTTTGTAATATTTTGGAGTCTTTTGAAGCCTTCTACAACATTTTGAGAACAAACACAAGACTACATCTATGTCTTCCCAGATGCAGAGGTGTGTCTGGTCATTTACAAATGTAGAGGTGCATCTACATGCACCCTCAAAATGTAGGGGTGCATCTAGATGCACCTACCAAACATAGGGGTGCATCTACGAGCACAATTTAAGCTATAAAAGGGTTGCAGGGGTCATTTTCACTTCATTCTTGCATTTGAGAGCTTTGAAGTCGACATTTGAGAGGAGAAGAGTGAAGGAGCTTGGTGATGGTGATGGAGGGAGCTAGTACGATGGGTGGAGCTTGTAGTGGGTGGTGAAGGTAAGTTCTTCTAGCCTTCTCATTTATTTTTGTAATTATTTTTCAAGTTTTTGTTTTTTTAGAAAGTTTTTTTTGAATTAAATGGATGGAATTTGAAAATATTATTTTTACACATGTATGATATACTGATGTGTATTTATTTTTTTTGTGTTATAGTTGAATATTTTGGAGGCTCGACACCGATTTTCACCTATCCTACCTAGGGTGAAGAAGGCATTGAAGGAGGCCGACTGGGAGTGGTTGGGGAAGGTGGGATTGGATGGGTGTGCATGAGTTGAGGTGGT
The DNA here is from genome assembly GCA_028583015.1 of Wollemia nobilis. Taxonomy (NCBI): domain Eukaryota; kingdom Viridiplantae; phylum Streptophyta; class Pinopsida; order Araucariales; family Araucariaceae; genus Wollemia; species Wollemia nobilis. The sequence goes on from JAQPPZ010003107.1 coordinate 2,891,041, forward strand.
GAGGGTGGATGAGAGGTACCTCTCTACCTTAGCAGAGAGGTGGGATCCAAATAGGGGGACCTTCTAACTCTCGATAAGGGAGATGATAATGACACTTGAGGATATCTACCACATATTCCATGTACCTATGGAGGGATTACATATTTAAGTTGGATGGGATAAGGGGTATGAGCTCAGTCACATTTATGGTGATGCTTGGGAGGATGTGGATATTAGTGGTGGTAGCATCCAATATTTGGAGATGTACTCAGAAGGAGTTGGAGGTATTACCAACCTATGTGATGTTCATTCTAGCCAATATGTTATTGCCAAACAACATAGGATGCAGGTTCCCTTGGAACCTGATTAGGTTGGTGTACGATATGATTGATGAGCCTCGAGTGTATGCTTGGGTGCCTACCTTACTAGCTCAGGTGTACATAGAGTTGTACGAGGTGAAGAGGTAAGGGTGAAAAGGATTGGGGTGTAGTCTACTTCTTCAGATCTAGGGCTAGGAGCACTTCAGTGTAGCTCATCCTATGGGTTTACCTTATGAGTGGGATATGGCACATCCCTATGCACTCAAGTGGTGAGAAATCGAGGAGATATGACCGAGTCATCCCAATCATAGTGATCAGGAGTACAAGGACTTATGGGTGATATTGACACTTGATTAGGTGTATTGGTGGTCATGGTGAGGGGCTAGATGGGATATGGATGAGGAGTAGCTACGATGGACCAGATAGGCTAGATGGGTTATTAAGTACCATAATAATGAGATAGAGTTGATCTAATTCTCATGCATTCTATGATAGTTTAGGATACGATAGGGGGTTCCTGATGCTCTAGTGATCTATAGACATCATGGTGATGAGTTGGGCTTACCCTATGCTGATTATTGGGGTGGAGTCAGAGGATGATGTTGATATGGATATCTTAGATGTGGATGATGTCAGGACTATAAATGACTATGATGTCTGGTTTATTTCTTAGCCTCCATGGGCATCGAGTCAGGTGGTGGATGAGGTTAGTGGTGATGATGGGGAGACTACGATCGAGATAGAGGAGACTCCTCAATGATAGAGATATCATCAAGCCAACGATGGGGGAGGTAGTCGAGGGTTGAGGTGGATCAACCTCCTAAGATTGGAGGTGATGGTGAGGGTGGAGGTGATGGTGGGGGTGATATGGGAGAGATTCTAGAGAGACCTCCAACAAAGTGAGGAGGAGTGGGTTGTACTCTAGGCTGAGTGAGATAGCCTAGTTGAGGAGTAGGATCAACTCCTATAGGTTGTGGTAGAGTAGGATGCATAGGATGCAAGGTTGCAAGGAGAGATGGATGCTTGGATGCCAAGATTGCATGATTATAGAGGGAGGTGGAGGGACTATGAAGTGCCCTAAGTGGAGGTGATGATGTAACTATGATAGTTACCCTTCATATAGAGATAGTAGAGAAGGATGGGTAGATGAGATAGGATTTATCTCTCCTTCATGCAGAGGAGGATCGTACATGATCATAGGAGGTATACATTCGATTGTTGGAGGATCAACTTGTGTAGGGAGGTATATCACTACCTCTATGACCCTCTTCTTTGAGATCTAGCTCTAGCAAGTGGAGTGAGTCCAAGCATAATAGTTCTCACTCTAGAGCTCCATGACATCTTGATCCATCAATGTCATAGGGTTCTAGCCATGGGCCTCATTTTGTACCTCCTAGGGATCGTGGTGGTGCTAGCTAGTAGCGCTTATTACTTTTTTATAGTTTTTATTTTTGTATATGAGCCTCAATGCTCTATTGTATATAACCTTTGAGCATACTTTGTACTTGTGATTCATATATAGATATACATGGCTTTTCTTTTGTGTATCATTTTGTGTTGCACTTTTTGTGTTCCTTTTATTGTGGATGTATGTATGAATGCATATGTATATGGTGGTATGAATGCATTATGAATGATGTGCATACTTTATTATGATGATGGATGTAAATGAACTGATGATATTATGCTCTAATGATCATTCATAGAAGTTTTAGACTCTTGCTTGACCAACTTTATCTTTGTTGCTTAATCAGGGACACCAACATATAATGGTGAAATATGAAGTGGATTATGAAACTTATGTAATGATGTGATGATGATATGGAATGTAAGATTACTTATGACTTTGTTTACCTTAGGGATAAAGAATCTAGAGTTGTTTTGTAGAGACTCAAACATCCTAGTGATTTCAAACAAACTCATCTATTAATCTAGCAAATCCATAACTAGGAGTCAAATTTCTCAAGGACCAATTGTGTGTGCAATGGATGTTCATTTACCAATCATGAGCATGGTAATGACTCAAGCCAATTAAGAACCACTATGTGTGCAAATGAATTCATTTACCCATCTTGAGTAAGGTGAGATTAAACCAGTCATGGAGAGAACCAAAAAGCTAGCTTGTCCTTATGTGCATTCAGAGGTCTCTTCAAGAGAGACGTGTCACCATGCATGAGCATAGTCCAATATTAGGGTCTTCAAGTTTTGGGGAATTAGATTCTCAACCACTCGAATCGAGTCCTGATGAGAATTAAACCCTATCCTTACTACTTGAAGGCCTATTATTATTACTTTATGTTTATAAAGAGAGAGCTTTGGGGAATCGGATTCTCAACCACTCGAATCGAGTCCTGATGAGAATTTTACCCTATCCTTACTACTCACTCTATGATGAGATTGTTGTTGTGACAAGAATTAGAGCTTTGGGGAATCAGATTCTCAACCACTCGAATCGAGTCCTGATGAGAATTTTACCCTTATCCTTACTACTCTTTCTATCATTTTTGTAAATTGAGCAAAGATGTATATTTAAAGTGGTGAAAACCACTATTTTCATTATTTTTTTTGGACTATGTGCATAATGGGACAAGCAAGAAGAAATTTTTGCTTCAAGGTTCAACCCAATCATGGTGTCATCCCTCTCTAACACAAGATGTTATTAATAAGTGTGATATGTGTTTGGTTCAAAAATGGTAGAGTCAACTCCTAGAACTCAAAATTTTCTTAGTGAAAAGTGTGTTTTGGTCCAAGAGGAAACTTGACATTCAATGGAGGTTGCTTGAAACACTAGGAGTGGTTGAGTGACTTTTTTTTACATGATTTTTGGATTATAAAATGGGACTGATGCTAGACCGAAGGTGCCCCTGATTAAGGTGACAAGACTTGTTGGACTAAGAATTATCTAAACTGATCGAATGACAACTAATACAATGAGCGACCTGAATGGATGCAATTGATACAAATGTGTGTATGCAATGTAGGTGGAATGCATGAATGGATGCATGAAATGCAATGTGTATGATTGAGTGGTAATGAAAATATTTTTTTAAGCCATGTATATATGTACATATATAATTTGCATTAAGCATAGAATACTCTCAAGTGGATAATATTCAATGGCTCAAGCTCTTCTATTCCCTCAAGATTGGCAAGCCTATATGTTCCTGGACCCAATTTTTGTTTGACAATATATGGACCCAACCAATTAGCTATAAATTTATCATGAAGATGTGATAATGCATTGGTGTTTTGTTGATTCTCTTTAAGTACGAGATCTCCTACTTGGAATTCATATGGATGGACTTTTGCATTGTAAGCACGCTTGAGATGATCTTGATACACTCGTAAGTGCTCCAAAGCATTGATTCACCTTTCATCAAGGAGCATGAGTTGGTCAAAATGTGCTTGTCTAGCGGTGTTGTCATCCATGAATTCCTATAATGAAATACATAGTGAGGGGATCTCGAGCTCAAGAGGTATGATTGCCTCAACACCATAGACCAATGAGAATGGAGTTGCCCTTATAGGTGTACGAATGCTCATTCGATAAGCCCATAATGCCAAGGGGATTTGAGTATGCCAATCTCGATGATTTTCTTTGACTAGTTTCTTTAGAATGGCTATCAGTGTCTTATTGGTTGCCTCAGCTTATCCATTTGCTTGTGGGTAGTAAGGAGTCAAGAAACTATGTTGGATATTATATTTCTTGCATAGTGCTCGAACATCCTTATTTTTAAAATACTTACCATTATCAGATATTATCTTCGAGGGAATGCCAAAATGATAGATAATATGTTGGAGTATGAACTCCACAATTCGAGGTCCTATCATGTTGGTCATAGGAATTGCTTCAACCCACTTCATGAAGTACTTAGTGGTAGTGATGATAAATTTATGTTGCCCCAATGAGGGAGGCAAAATTTTACCAATCAAATCAAGGCCCCATTGTGAGAAGGGCCAAATAATTTGAATGGGTTGTAATACCTATGATGGTACATGAGTTAAATTAGCATGTTATTGATATTTCTGATATTTCTTGACATAATTGCAATAATCACTTTCCATGGTGGGCCAATAGTAACCCATGTGCAAGATGCACTTTATGATGGCCATTCCACTAAAGTGGCCACCACAAGTACCATCATGAGCCTCAGATATGGCTCATTGTGCCTCTATAGGCTCGAGACAATGAAGTAGGACTCCATCATAACCATGTCTATACAACATATCCCCCAAGAGAGTGAAATGAGCTACCTTCTATTTGAAAGTTTATTTGGTAGTGCATGATAGATCTGGTGGGAGTATATCAAACTTGAGAAAGTCTTTCACCTGATTAAGCCAAGGCTCGTATGGCTCTGCTTGAATAAAACAAACATCCTTCTCATCCTTAGACTCAGCTCATGAGATTGCAGATTTAGAGATTATCATGATAATCAATGGTTGGACCTCCCCTATAGAGTTCTTTGGAATCAATGATCCTAGGGAGGCCATCACATCTACAAATCTATTAGTTGAATGAGGCAAGTTGTCAATCTTATACCAATCAAATTTTGCTAGCAATTTCATTGCTACTTCATTGTAAAGTTTTAAGACTGGTTCTCTACATTGGTATGATCCCTTCACTTGATAAACGACAAGCTAGGAATCACCAAATATTCTTATATACTTTATACCCATAGCTATAGCTACCTGAAGTCCTAATATTAGGGCTTCATATTCTACATTATTGTTTGTGCATGGGAAGTCGAGTTTGAATGATAAAGGGATGGGTATCCCTTGTGGTGTATGAAACATGACTCCTGCACCTTGTCCTTTCTCACACTTGGAACCATCAAAGAATAAGGTGATATCAACATCATCTTCAAGGAGGACATCTTCCTCCTATGTAGTGATATTGAATACCGAATCATCTAGTAGCTCAATAAACAAAGGTTGATCATTAGGAAGTGGAGCTTCCATGAGCTGATCGACTATCACCTGACCTTTAATGGAATTTTGGCTAATGAATTCAAGGTCAAATTCTATTAAAAGCATTATCCATTTTATGGTACGGGTGTTGTTGTATGTGTGAGTCATCATATAGCGTAGAGGATTTTCTTGAGCTATGACATAAGTGGTGTGACTTAGCATATAATGTCTAAGTTTCTTAGTGGTGAAAACCATTGCTAAACACAATTTTTCCACATACGCATATCTAGTTTCATAACTTACCAATGTTCGACTAATATAATAAATTGCTTGCTCTCGATTGTTTTCATTCTTCTGTGCAAGCATTGTCCCTAATGCAAAAGTCATTGTTGAGACATAAATATGAAAAGGGACCCCTAGGTGAGGTGGTATTAGGACTAGTGAAGAGGCTAAATATTATTTGATATCATCAAAAGCCTCCTGATATTCCTTGGTCCATGAAAATGTGATCCCCTTTTGTAGTAGGTGATTGAATGGCCTGCATTTGTCTGAGAGTTGTGTGATGAAGTGATGGATCGATTGGATCTTTCCTTGTAAGCTATGCAACTCCTTCAAGTTTTTTGGGGGAGGCATTTCCATAATGGCCTTGACCTTGTTTGGGTCCACTTCAATGCCATGCTTGGACACAATGAACCCTAGAAGTTTACCTGATGTAACTCCAAAAACATATTTCTTAGGGTTCAACCTCACGTTATGCTCAAGAAGTCGATCAAAAACTTTTTCCAATACATCGATGTGATCCAGACGTGTTTTAGATTTAGCTATCAAATCATCTACATAGTCTTCAATGATCTTATGCATATAATCATGGAAGATGTACGTCATGGCATGTTGGTATGTAGCTCCTACATTTTTGAGGTCAAATGGCATCACCTTGTAGCAGAAAGTCCCCCAAGGCATTGTGAATGTTGTTTTGTGTTGGTCATCAGGATTAATTCAAATTTGGTTATATCCTAAAAAACCATCCATTAAAGAAAGCATTTCATGGCCCATAGTAGAGTCTACGAGAGTGTCGATGTTTGGTAAAGGAAAGTCATCCTTAGGACATGCTTTATTGAGATCTCGAAAGTTGGTGCAAATGTGAATCGCCTCATTGGACTTGCGAATGGGTACCATATTTGAAAGCCACTCAGGGTAGTCAATGGGTTGAATGAAACCCATATCTAATAACTTTTGAAGTTCTTCCTTGACCATGAGGGCTATGGTAGGATGTAACTTTCTTAACTTTTGCTTAACCGACTTAGCGTCAGGACCCAAGGTGAGGTTGTGAACTACCAAATTAGGATCAAGGCTAGGCATATCTTTATAAGACCATGCAAATATGCCCTTCTTTCTCATGAGTATGTCTATGAATCACTCTTTCTCTTTAGTAGATAGACTTTCTCCAAGTTTTACAATTTATGGGTTGTCTGCATCTGTGCTTAGGTTCACATCTATAGTATCTTCAATTGCCATGTGTGAACCTTCTTCTAGTTGATGGGGCATCAAGATTAAATGAATATCATCGATGACATTGTCAAACTCTACTAGCATAATCTCTTCCATTTTAGCATGAAAGATAGAAGAAGTGGAAGGTGAAGGTGAAGGTGAAGGCTATGAAGGAATGTAAGTGATAGAAGCTCTTAACAATTCCTCTGAAAGGATGAATTCAAAAATGGATGGGGGTGATGAGATCTGATCCATGTCGATGAAGCTTATGTCAATAGGAATTGGTTTTGCCAAATCATATGGATTGTGGAGGGGTGTCATCAAGTCAATAAAAATCATGTTAACTTGGTGGAAAAATGGTGGTTACGATGTGGAGGGTGGGTTTTCTTATTCTCACTCTCGAGGGAGTAGCTGACCTAGAATTGATGAATGAACCTTATGTCTCTGAGGTGACCAAGGTGGTGGTGGTGGTTCAATAGGTGGCTTAACTCACTCCCTCAAAAGAAGTAAATGAAATATGGGTTGATGGATGGGAAACATACGAAGGTAGAACTCATCTTCATTGATGAAGGGTGCAATGGGGATTGAATCTTCTTTAAAGCTATCAAAGGTGATTGAGAGTATGTCATATTCCTCATCAAAGTCTTCCTCAGAGTCATCATAAAAAATGGAGTTTATCATGGCAACTTGGGGTCACATTTTTAAAAAAGCCTCATATAAAAGAGGCATAAACTTAAGGTCTATGTATTCATCCTCACTATCATCACTATCTTCATCCTCCTCACCATCCTCTTTAGGATCTATAGTGAGTTGTTGAAATGCTTGCTCGAAGGAGGTGGTGGAGGAGAGTGGCCTATATCCTAAGCTAGAGTGATCATGCACCTCTCGATAGTGAGGTTCAATGATATCATGAATACCCTATTCATGTCATCCTAAGCCATATCCCTACTAGTTAACCCATCAAAAGTATCTCATCGAGAAATCTAGATTGGACATATATTCTATATTGGCACAAACTTGATGTTTGGGGTTCATCGAGAGGAGGTAGATCGGACGAAGAATCTACTCCCCCATACACAAAATTAATTCTATTTAGAGTTGAACCCATGTTATATACCACACCTATAGCTAAAGGTGGGTCACATGGGTGATCATAGTCTCTAATAGTCTCAATACTAGGTGGGTTTATTGTGATATTCTCAACTATGTACTCACCAATGCTGGGATTGGTGAGATGGACTACAACTTGGGTGGGTGTTGATGTGGATGATGTGGGTGCCAAGGTGGAGGCTTCAAGAGAAACCTATGGCTCAAATGGTAGTGGTAGAGGATGATTTGACTGAGTGGTATAGCTAAAAGGTTGAGGCTTAGGATAAGGTGGGATGATGATAAGTGTTGATTGAATTGGATTGGGTGGTTGAATTTGTGATGTGGAGGCTTGCCCCCCTATGTGATAGTTATAGGGGTGACAAATTGATTGTTTGGTTGATGTGATGAGATTTGACTTGATGAAGGTATGGATTGATTTGCAATATGATTTGATGTGATTGAAAAATGATATGAGGTTGATGAGGATTCATGATTTGGGTGGATGGTTTGAGATGTGGATGGATGATCAACTATGGGAAGAGCCTCTAAGATGGGTGCTTTGGATGATGTGTTTGTGTTTGAGGTGAATCTAGTGGTGAGTGGAGTGATGGATAAATGAGTGGATGGTATAGATGGTACATATGGGTTTGAGATGAAGTTGTAGTACTTGAATGGTTCTTCATCTATGGGTATGCAATGGATTTATCCCTCATGTACATATTTCAAGCATTGATGTAATGTTGAGGGTACACTCTTCATTTCTCTAATCTAAGGGTACCCAAGAAGTATGTTATAATGCATGGCCCCCTCTAGAATATGGAACATGGTGTGGATAGTCTTAACCCCCACTTTTATAGGTAGGACAACTATTCCAACTATAGAACATAAAGCATCATTAAAGCCTCACAAGGTGAAGGTTGATTTTGTGATATGTGAAGATGGAAGGTTAAGGTGTTGAAGTGTTATGGTGGTGATGATATTGATAGAGGAACTAGTGTCAATTAGCACTCATTTAAATGGTTTTTTATCAATATGAGCAATTATGTGAAGCAAAGGATCATGCGTATCATTTGGTATGGTTTTGATCATAAAATATAATTGAGGGTTCCATGCATGTTTGAACACTCCCCACAAAGTTGTTAAAGGCATTGGGATCTTGAGTCTAAACTTCAATGGATTTTAGGATATCCATCAATGCCTCTCTATGTGGGGGAGACTATTGTATGAGCTCATATATTGATAATTTAGTTGAGGTCAACTTTAGGCTATGTGTTAACCGACTCCTCAAGGTGATGGTTGGTCTTGGTGGTTGGTTTTGGAGATGAATTGTAGGTGGTGGATGGGTGTGATTCAGTTGTAGAGGCATGATGGGTGATGGCACCATAGGAGGGAGTACCACTGGTGTTGGTTCATTTGATTGTTGTGTTCGATTGGCATTCCTTTGACCTTAGGTGACTATGTGGATAGCACCCACAAAACCTTGGTAGTGTTGTGCATTGTGTATATGGTTGACTTGGTTAGGGGTAACTGTAGAAGTTGATGCCCCTATTGTTTGTTGTGTTTCCTCATGATGAGGAAGTGGTGTTTGATAAATACCAAGGTTCTAGTTTTGTTGTGCCAAAGGGTTATCAATCTTAATAGTCCCTTTGTCTATCATATCTTGGACTATATCTTTGAATGAATAACAATTACTAATATCATGACCTTTATGATGATGAAAGGTGCAATATTGGTACTCCTTAAAGTTTCTACCATATTTGGTAGGGTCTTTAGGTTTAATTTGTGGTAATGTAATCATGTGTGCCTCATACAACCATTGGAAGATGTTGGAGAGTGGCTCAGGTAATGGGGTGTAGTTGTAAGTTGGTCGAGTATACTATCGATATTAATGATTATCTACAAGTGGAGCTTGATTTTACAGCTATTGTGGGGGTGGAACCACTTGATATGTTGATTGTTATGATTGTTGTTGTTGTGGGGGTTGTTGAAGTTGGACTTGAGCTTGTTGTGTTTGTTGTTGAGGTTGACTCAAGACCACTTGATTCACTTGACCAACTTTTGATTGGCCCTGATTGTTCCCCATTTGATTCTTATTTTGCCATTCTTTCTTTTTAAGCTTTATCTCACCCTCTTGTATCTTGATTTCTTCGATAACTTAAGCTTGGGTGAGAGCTTCCTCAAATGTTCTATATTATTGCAATTGTAGTAACAAGGAGATAGGTTTAGAACAACTCCTTGTGAACATTCTTATGAGTTCTACCATAGGGAGGGAGAATGGCAACTTGGTGATAACTGCCCTCCAATGGTTTCCATAATCATAGACCGACTCATCTTCAAATTGATGTAAGTTGAATAGGTCGATCAATGTGGTTTTCTTTCTAACATTTAGAGAGAATCACTCTAGAAATTGGTCTACTAATTGTTCAAATGTGTAAACACTATGGTGTGGCAAATGGTTGTACCATTCTAGAGCATCTCCTCCAAATATCTAAGGGAAGGTTCAAAGCATCAAAGGGTCATTCTCTTATATTCTGAAGCATGCATGGATGAATGCACCTACATGCTCTTGAGGGTCCTCATCCCCTTTGAATTTATCAAACTTTGGTAGTGTGAAATCTATAGGGTAAGGTGGTGATGGTACCAAAGGATGAATTGGTTGATTGACCAACTATCATAGAGTGGGTTTCTGATATAACATTCCAAGCATCTGCATGGCCAAGCTATCAATATGGTTCTACAAAAATTGAAACTTAGGGTCTTCCAAGGGTGGTTGAAAGATTTGATTTGCTTGTTGTGTGTAGGTTGGGTGAGTTTGATGTGTGGTGAAGTGGTTTTATGGAATGAAGTTTTGATTGGCTAATGGGTTAGTGTTGGTTGGGATTTGATGTTGATGGATGTTATGTTGGTTATGATTATGAAATTATTGTTGTTGATGATGTGGAGATGGAGGGATGATGGTGTGTTGAGTTGATGAAGTGGCATAGGTGTTATGAAGTGGATGAGTGGGTATGATTATTGTGGGTGGTCTTGACACCTAGGATGAATCTTGGGTGAAGAAGGTGTTTTGATTGGTTGTGTGTATGGTTAAAATCTACCACCTATGATTGTTGTTGTGAAGTGGGATGACCACTTTGATTAGCATTATCTATAAGAAATTATTGCAAATATTGCAAAGCTTATTGTATGGAAATCACTAATGTAGGTTGCATGGTCACATGGGGGGTAGAGGTTTGTACATGATGCATGGTAGCAACATGGGTTGATGTGGGTGGAGGGTAAGTTGCGAAGGGTATCACAATCAAATGAGGAATGGTATGTTGGATGGGGTTAATAGGTGGTAATGATGTAGGTGGAATGGAGGTTGGTATTTGTGAAGCAACATTGACTTGTGCTTCATAAAGTGGGTTAGAACAAATGGTGGTATGGGTGGATGGGATTGAGATATATGGGTTGGATGATGATGGTGGATTTTGGTTTAGGGATGTGGGTTCAAAAAGGGGGTTAATGAAGAGATGGCTAGTGTTGTTAGGGTGTGAATAGGTGGGTTCCTACTGAAAGGTAGGAATAGGTTAGGGTGGAATGGTAAGGGATGACAAATATGGGAAGGCCAAGTTCAAATAAGCTTGAAAGGCATTAAAATATATGTAGGTGATGTGATTATCAGTAGATGTGGATGGTTCAATGCGGGGGGTTTCAGGTATAGAAGTGTGTACCATTGTTTGTATTATGTCTACATTTGAGGTGGATATTGGATGAGAGGGTCCAACAGATAAGTCGAGATACATAGTCCATGACACATTAGCTTGGCCAACCATAGAAGTGGTTGGGGGATGGGAAGTTTGAGCGAAGTGCTCCATGGGTGAAGGTGGTTGGTTTGTAGGTAACTGGTTCAAAGCTTTAGCTTGACTTTGGGTCAATACCATAAGCTAGGAGGAAAAACGAGTGTGCAAGGTATGTGTGTGAATATGTGATGTGAATGAAAAGTAAACAAACACACAATCAAACAAATATTTTCTATTTTTGTTTCATTTTTTACAAGTTTTGTTTTTTTTATTATTTTTTTTTTTTTAATTTTATTTTTTATTTTTTTTTTTTTGTGTGTTTTATGTAAACCCTAGACCTAAAAACTATGCAATGTGGGTGGTGGAATGAAATATAAAAGGTGTGTTCACACCCACCCTTATGATGAAGGATGAATCATAAATGACTAAAAAAGCTTCCTAGATGAGGCTTGGTAATGGGTGTAACCTAAGGGAACAAAATACCTCTAGAAGAGGTCACGTTGTCTAGTGCCTTGCTACCAGCCCATCTAGACTTTCACTTCACCCTCGTGTGAGCTTGGGCATAAATGATAACTATGATTCCACAAATTATTAAGCCCTATGAATGAAGGGCATCTAACCTATGATCACCTTGAGCTAACCTCAAGAGTAACCAATTTCTTGGTGATGAAGTCCAAGAAACTATCGTACTAACTATGGCTTATTCTAGGGCTCTACTAATGGTTGGTGATGAAATCCAACTCGTTCAAGAGGTTTTCCTTGCACTTGTCATGCAAAGGTGTGGAATGATGATACATGCAAAGTGTGTGATGTTTTGATTTTATTTTCTAGGGTTTTGTAAAAACAAAGTACAAAATTACCCTAAGATGCAAATCTACCATGCAATTCAAATTTATTGCCTACAAATGCAATCAAGAAACACAAAAGTAGATAGAAAGGTAAAATAGAGAAAACCCTAACTTAAATGCAACAAATAGGCCCCAAATAGGCCCTAGGATGCTTCTAAAACATAAATCCAGATGTAGAGGTGCATCTAGGATTGAGCAGATGTAGAGTTGTATCTGCTTAGATGTAGGGCCACGTTTGAAGTTAACCAAACATAGATCTGCATCTCTAACTATGTGTCAAAAATAGAATAGGGTAGATCTAGAACCCTAATGTGACCTAAGATGCTCTCTAGAATGTAAATTTACCCCTAGATGCAACTAATATGATTTTTGCAACCTAAAAAGACAAAGAAATGCCCTAAAATACCATCTTATTTTGGATTTTTGCAAAAACACTTAAAATACCTACAAAAACCCTAAAATGCTTACAAAATGTCACCCACAACCAACAAAAAAAAAGATTTCTTTTTCTTTTTCTTTCAAAAGTAAAAAAATAGAGCTAGGGTTTCAGAAATGGCTTACCTGGAAGCCTTTCACTTTCTCCTACCAACTCTCCAAATGCAATGTCGCATTTGCTCAAGATCCCAGATGCGAAGGGGCATCTACTCAGGACCCCAGATGTAGAGGGGCATCTACTCAGGTCTCCCAGATGAAATTATACATTTTCTCAGGCTCAGAATAGACCCGAACAAGCTCCAGAACTCTCGAATCAAATTTTGAACTTTTCGTGTGATGGGGCTCCAAAACCTGCAACAAAACAAACACAGATCAATAAATCAAAGATAGCAAGGTAGATCCAAAAATAGAACCCTTTGGGGTCCCACCATGATCACCATTTTGTAAGCAATAAGAGATAACACCAAATAATGCAAATAAAGAGATAAGCAATGTAAAGTAAAACAAATGATTTTGTATTGATCTTTTGGAGCCTTGATCTCCTTTCTTTTACATAATTATTTACCCCAAAATAGTGGGGATTTGATTACAATAAATTATTGCTTGTTTCTTTCAAATTACAATGGGCACAAAGGGGAGAATCCCCTTTGGAAAATAAAATGGATGGTGGTGTCTTCGATATCCTTTTGCTCCAATCAATTTGTGGATGGGCTTCAACTATCCTCATGGACCATCCATTGCTCTAACAACATCCAATGACCTATAACCTGCACACATGAATTTGCAAACACATGGGGTTAGTAGCACCTATTGATACGAATGAAAGAAAGCTACCAAAACCAAAACCCTAATGTTTACAAACTATAAAATGAAATGTAGGAAACATAAATAATGAAATCAAAGTTACCTTGCTGTCACCTGACTTGATCTGTGTCTTTCAAGGCTAAAAATGTTGTTGAGCAAACACGAGATCACATTTGGGGGCTAGCTAAATACAATCCTGCATATCTGTAGACACAAATTTGTATCTGAGACTGTGTAAATGCCCTACCACATATGGATTTGAGTTGTAAAATTGATGGGAATCAATTTGGGGCTTTGATATCTCGATATCTAGACTTCAATTAGGATTACTCTCACAATTTTGGCAAAGTATAATTACCAATTTTTGGCTCTCTTCCTTCTGGGCTATATCCATAAAAGTGAATCAGGTTTTATAAAATTTTGAAAGGTTAGGGTTAGGGTTTGGCTAGCAGCTAGGAAATAATAAATGGTTAGGATTTTGTGTCTATAATTAGTTGCAGTTGAAGAGACCTAAAAAAGGAAGGTCATAATGAGTGAGATCAATGCTAATTTTATTACCTTGGTTCCCAAGAAAGGTGACACAAAATATTTTGATATTTTTTCAATAAGCCTTCATAATATGATTTATAAGATCATTTCAAAAATTATGGTAAATAGGTTGAAGGGTATTTTAAGTTGTCCTATCTCAGAAAAGCAAGGTGGCTTTGTTCAAATTAAACAAAGTATTGATGGTATATTTATTGCACAAGAGGCCATACATTCTCTTCATTCCATGAAAAAACTATGTATGCTTTTGAAACTAGATATGAACAAAGCATATGATAGGGTTTCTTGGAATTTTCTACATGTTATTCTTAGAAAGTTTGACTTTGATTATAGTTGGTGTGAGTGGATTAAATGTTATTATAGCACTACAAATTTTCTATTTTGATCAATGGTTTTTCTATTAGTTACTTAAAGTCATCTTGTGGACTTCGTCAAGGTGATCCACTTTCTCCTTACATATTCATTATTCTTGCTGAAGCATTAGGGAGAGCCTTTTTAAAGGTAAAAATGGAAGGAAAAATAAAGGTATTCAAGTTGCAAAAAATGGGCCCTCCGAATATCATCTCCAATTTGTTGATGATACTTTTCTTTTGGGTCATCCCTTAGTCATTGAGGCCATGGAGTTTAAATTAGTATTATCATGCTATGAGAAGTCTATTGGACAATTGGTAAATACTACAAAAACTAGAAATTTTCATTAATACTGCCCTAGATTTACAACGAATTATTGTGAATATTTTAGGGTTAAAAATTAAAATATCTACATCAACCTACATGGGTATTCCTTTGTCTGATAAATAAAATAAAAAGGATATTTGGATTTTTTTTGATAGAATGAAAGCTTGCTTAGCAGGTTGGAAAGGTAAGTTCTTAACCATGCTAGGAAGGCTACAACTCATAAATACTACTTTGCAATCTATCCCTATTTATGTGATGTCACTCTTAAGATTAACATGTATATCATCAAAAACAGATAAAATTCAAAGAGACTTTCTATGGAAAAGTTGTGAGGAAAAATTTAGGTTTTATCTTTATAAGTGGGATAAGTTTTGCAAAGGAAAAAATATTGGAGGATAAGGCTTGAAAAATTATAGACTTATGAATTTGGCATTAGGAGCAAAACTTGGGTGGAGATTATTTAGATATTAAGGAAATAATTGGGCAAAAATACTACTTCAAAAACATATAGGTTCTCTTGATGCAATGAAATAATTTAGGAAAAGAGCTCTACCAAAGGATCATCAACATGGAACTTCATATTAGAGAGTTTGCAATTGATAAAGAATCATATTAGATGGTTTGTCAATGAGGGAAGTTATGCAAAATTTTGGTCTAAAGCTTGGTCGAAGCCTTATCCTCTTATCTTTATCTCAAAATGGTAACCATTGGCTCAAGCATGACTACCATGTAAAGGTCCAAAGGTCAAATACTATATTATTATGAGCAATAACTCCAGATCATGGATTTATTTTTGTAACCTGGTTGAAGGAGAGGAACTCAAACAAATTGCAGATGAACTTCAAAATATGCTTCAAGAGTTTTATTTTACAATTTTCAAATGAAAGGACGAGTTGGTTTGGAATTTATTAAAGTATGGAAGATACTCGATAAAGTTGGGATTTGAGGATTTAGAACAATCAAAATTTCCTTCTACCAAGGATTTTCCTTGAAAGAATGTTTGGTCATTAGAGGCTCTCCCTAAGGCATAAACATTCCTTTGGTTAGTAGTTCAAAGTAAGATTCTTATAGGACAGAGTCTACAAAGAAGAGGATATTATGAACCCTTTAGATGTGCCTTGTGTGAGAAGAATTTAGAAACATCAGACCATTTACTTCTTCATTGTTTGTTTTCTCACACAATTTGGGTTATTTTTTTAAATATAAAATTATATTGGGTAGCTCCATCAACATTGAAAGAGTTTATGAGAAGTTGGATTAAAAATTTCAAATCTAAAGAATTATGTATTCTTTAGAGGATTGCCTTGCCATTATTTGTTGGAATATATAGCTTGAAAGGAATAACAAACTTTTTTAAATAAATCTTAAAAGCATGCGTAAGTTTGAAACCATATTATTGCCTCTCTTGTAAAATATCTACAAATATGGTGCTCATAATGGAGAGTCTCAATTATAGAAAAAGAGATGCTAATGACTTGTCTACATGATTTAAACATACATGGAAGAGTCATATGTGATAATGGAATTAAAACAAATGATCTACTTTGATCTATGGTAAAATGGAAATGTCTAGAAATTAGGTTCATCAAAATTAATTTTGATAGTGCTTCTAAAGGAAATCTAAGAAAAGTTGGTGGAGGTGGTGTTTTTAGAAATAGTGAAGGGAAAATTCTCCTTACTTATTTAGAATCTTATGAAACTTCAACTAACAACTATGTAGAGGCTAGGGCACTTCTGACAGGGGTTAAAATTGCAATAGAAAAAGGATGGAAATAATATTCAATTGAGGGGGATTCACAAATTATTATCAATGCTATAGCAAAAATGGATGTGGAGATTGGATAAAAATAATATTATTGTTGATGTTCATCATATATTACTACCAAAAATATCTTGGAAATGTGATCATATTTATAGAGAAGGAAATTGGGCAACAAGTAAGTGAATTTCGGTTTTGATCTTCATCCGGATGAAATTTCAATTTTAGAAGGTAGCTAGCCAAGTGAGATTTTATCTCTTAGTGAAAATGATGTCAAGGAGCTAATTTTGGAGACATAGAAAATCAAGGAAGTTGAAGAATATATTTAAGAGGAAAATAAATGAGAAAATTGTGATAAAAAGGTATACTGTAGCAAATGGAATATTTTTGTATTTTGATGGGAGTGGCCCCCAATAGAAGCGACATATAACTTATTAAAAAAAAAAAAAATTATGAAGACTTGGATGAGAGTTAAAATAAGAAAAAAATCGATAATGGTAAGGTTCTTAGAAGATAAAGGATCATTAATCATTTTGGTGAAGAGCTTCGATTTTATGTGACATACATAGGTTGATTTTAATATGAGTGTAAGTATGTGGAAGATGTTTGACAAATACATGTGCAAAATACATAATGGAGCAAGTATTGCACACTATGTAATTTGTTCACAAAGTTTATTAATGAGGGTAAGAGATGTAGAGGTTCATGGTTCTCTAATAGCATTAAGAATGTCATCTTAAGGAATAAATTAACAAACCAAAGAAGACTAAAACAATGAACTACAATTCTCAATGAAGAGTCGATGAACTATAGTTATCAATGAAGAGAAAGATCATCATGATCCAACACAATTGTTTTATTGTACCAGTAATGTAATGATTGTTGGAAGTATTACATTATTTGGTACCTTGCAAAATATCATAAGTGCCATGTAAATATTTTAGTGTAGAGTCTGGTAAATATTAGGTGTTATGTAAATATTTAATATGTGTGGAGTTATGTAAATATTTGTTGTTTAGTAATCATTAGAAGTTTATCATTATTAAGAGTCAATAAAATATATTTCTCTTACAATAAACATAAACAATCATATCTCCCATGAGATTGAGAATATGGAGAGTCAACAAAAATATCAAGGTCAAGAGTCTTATGAATGTGAAGAGTCTTATATCCAAAGTGTATATATTAAAGACAAAGCATTGTAACATGTGAATAAATAAGCTCTGTAATACATTGTATTTACATTGCTTAAGTAGATATATTAATCAATAATATTTTCACCGAGTTATTTCCATTGTTATTGTTGAATGTATGTGAAGATTTAATCTTGATATACTATAATAAAAATTATGTAATTTTTAACAATGGTTTTGTAGCATTTTGGTAAAGGAAAGTTCTTTTAAAAATTAAATAATTTTTCATGATATTAAAAATGTGGATTTTAAAAGCAAAGACAAGGATTTAAACAATGACAAATAATATAAGAATACCGAAGAGATGATCTAATTTAAGGTTTGTAATAAAAGAAATAGTTATTGTGGAGGAAAAAAAAATCAAAGCCTATGAAAGTGTGGAGGAATAATGTTGTTGATAAAATAACTTGAAGTATAACTTATTTTTTAAATTAAATAATTAAAAGTAGATAAATAGTGAAAATTACACTATGTTACTTATGTATATATAATAAGTATTGGATTATGAATATTCTTATAAAGTATTAAAGAAAGATATTTTAATTTATTTTAAATTAAAAATATAGCATATTGTAATACAATAAAAATAACTAAATAAATCAACTCTCTATGGAGATTCTAATGGGAATTTTTTATGGTTAGAAGAAGAAAAAAAATCAATAATGAGTAAGGTTTATAGAAGATGAAGGGTTATTACTCATTTTGCTAAGAAACTACTGACTTCGTGTGATATATAGGTTGATTTCTATAACAAGGTAAATGTGTGGAAGATGTTTGACAAATATGTGTAAAATACATAATGGAATAAGCATTTTAGGCTATGTCATTTGTTAAAAAGGTTTGTTAATGAGGATAAGAGAGGTAGAGGTTTAGGGTGCTCCAATAACATTAAGAATATAATTTTAAGGAATAAATTAACAAACTAAAGAAGTATAGAACAATGAAATATAGTTTTCAATGAAGAGAAAATGTCATCATGACCGAAGAAATTTATTTTATTTTATCATTTTTTTGATAAAATGGATGAAGGGGTTTTGATAGGTTCCTCAAAAATTTTACAAAGGTGGATAAACCAACCAACGAGATACAAGGAATATAGAGATCAACATAGAAAACCAAAAAGGATCCATGAAATAGACAAACAACAAAACTACATAATAGCCAAGCAGGACAAACCTAAACTAAAACCATCAACACACTAGAGCTTTTACTATCAATAGCTAGAAACCCAAAAAAGATATCATATATCACACAGGAGACTATACCTATAAAAAATATAGTCAAGTAGAAAGGATGTCCAAAAACAACAGTTATTTGTGGCATGAATTCTTCTATAATTCAAATTCAAAATTTAGCCATTGTTTAGGTACAGACTCTTGCATTCAACAAATTTTCCTAGGGGATCCCTACTACCACAGATTAGAGTCATTTGAAAACACAAATTATCTCCTTGATATTTCATTATCTATTTGATTTAATCCATCTGGGAAATCCTCTTGCAAAATCATGCATCTTTCCTGTAGAAGTCCCAAGTTTGCTAAAAAATTTGTTGATGTTTTTTCCTGCTTGTAAACATGCTTAATCTCAACCGCTTTGAGGGTTAAAATTCATCTTTGGGTTTCAGAAAGTTCATTTTTGATCCTCCAAGAAGGGATCTAAACATCTTTGATCATATTAATGATATTGAGGGAATCCCCTTCAATAATTACCTTATTGCCATTCAAAATTTCCAGTTGACAAACCCCTTGAAAGAGAGCTCTTGCCTCTACAAAGTGATTGGTCTAATGATCTAATTTTTTAGTGAAAGCAAATAAAATCCTTCCATTAGAGTCTCTAGCCAATCCCCTGCACTGGTTGGTCTTTGATTCCATTTAGAAGCCCCATAAAAATTTAACTTTAACTAGCTAGGAGGAGGTTCCAAAATAGTAGTCTGTTTGGCAAGAGCTTCAAGGCGATGATCAAAAGAATAATATCTAAATCCAAGAACCGAATCCACCACCAATTCCCCAATGAAAGTGACCTTATCTAAAGGAATTGCATCCACATTTTCAATAATGGTAGCAAAAACTCGAAGAACCATGAACTCAACTAGATGGGAGATATTTTTAAAGGCTCTAGAATTCCTCTCCTTTCAAATATGCCACCAAACATGAGGTAAACCAAAGGATTAAAAAGCCTTAAAATTAAAATATAGAAAGGGAGACCTCCATTGAATGATCAAGTCAAACAACTTTAAAAAACCCGAACCACACCAACAGCCCTCAAGAACTAGGAGAAGATAGACTGAGAAAAAGGATAATCAAACAAAAGGTGCATAAGTGATTCTTTAGCACTACCACACAAGTAGCATTTATTTAGGATAACCAATCCCATTTTATTTAAATTATCCAATGTAAGGCACTTCCCTTGAGCTACCAATCAAAAGAAAACATTAAATTTTGGGATAAGACCCTTCAACCAAATATTACTAATGGGAAACTAGGGATCAAAGGGAACATCTAATAGTAGGTAGGCTGACTTAACTAAAAATCAATGGTCCTTCTCAACCCCCCAAACCAATCTATTTGGCCTATCATGATTAGGAATAACCATCCACTTTAGGATATCCATCAAAGATTTTAACACAATTTGTTCTTCCTACAAAATTACCAGAAGAACAAAAGGTTTTTAGAATTTTCTATCATTAATAGAGACAATGAAGTCACATACCTTTGGCCCAAAATATTATCTTGTGATTGGTTCCACTAGACTCAGGTGAGTATATGAATCTAATGATCTATCAGTTGCCCAAATATATTTTAAAAAATCAATGCTCTACCCATTACCTAACACCCATCTTCCCCCTTTACGTTATCATAGTGATTGTTAATAATGCTATGCTAGAATGCTAAGCCAAGGGTAGGACTTGGGTCTATGAGAAAATTACTTGGGTCTTTTTGAACCAATCTCTATCCCTGTTTAGCTATTAGTGTTCTATATAATGTTCTCATTCTTCTTAATCCCATACCTCCGAACTCTTTCCTACTGCACACTTGATCCCATGTCACAAGCAATAATTTCTTCTTCTCCTTAGAACCATACCAGAGAAAGGATCATTGAATTTGTTCAATTTTCCAAAGAATCTTTCCTAGAATCCAAAAGAAAGAAAGAAATTGAACTGGTATGCTCTACAAAGTAGACTAAAATAGCATAATTTTACCTACTTGGCTAAAAAACGTCCCTTTCCATCCCACCAATTTTCTTTGAACTCTTTCTAAAACTAGTTCCCATAGAGAAGTCTTAATCCCCTCTTTAAACATTGGCAATCCCAGATAAACCAAAGAAAGGGAGTTAATATCACATCCCAAGATCTCAACAATTTTCCTCTGCCTATCAAGAGGAGTATTCAAGAACATATTATTTTTCTTCAAACTCACTTTCTGTCCAACTGCTCTTTCATAGTCCTGCAGGATCTCTTTGATAGCTCTATCCTAACGAATTGAAGCTAAAAAGAGTAATAATGTATCATCAACAAATTAATGGTGTGATATTGGGTCAATGGCAGTAGTAGGTTTGATTCCCACCACTATGGTATTCGCTTTTAGATCTCTTTCCAAAGACTTAGCCAATTAAATAAATAGATACAAAGACAAAGGATATCCCTAACGAATGCCTCTGCAACTACTAAAGTAATCGACTAGTGATCCATTAACTAAGATTGATAATTTTTCTAATGATATACAAGCTCTGACCAATCTAATCCAACAAGGCTTGAAATCAAATTTTCCCAGTTTTCTAAGCAGAAAGCTCCACAAGACCTGATCATATGCTTTATTCATATCAAGTTTGAGGAAATTTTTTGGCCTTTGACATTTGCCTACAGAATGAATCAAATAATGCACTACAATAACACTAATCCAAAATTTATCTGCTTGCTACAAATCCGCTTTGAGGATGGTCAATAATTATCAAAAGATATACTTTGAGCCTGTTCGTCATAGTTTTAGTGAGAATTTTTACAAGTGTATTATAGAGGCTAATGGGCCTAAAACTAGAGTAATATTTACTCATGCACTGCAATAAAACTAATCAAAAATTTGTCTTCTTGCTACAAATCCACTTTGAGGATGGTTAATAATTATCAAAAGACATACTTTGATCCTGTTCATCATAGTTTTAGTGAGAATTTTAAAAAGTGTATTACATAGGCTAATGGGCCTAAAATTAGAGTAATCTTTAGCACCCATCGAATTTGTAATAAGAACTATAAATGTTGATTTTACATCAGCTAAAATTAAATAAAAATTCTGAATTTCCCTCATAGTTGAATAGATGTCACCACCAATGATGTGCTAGAACCTCTAAAATAGAATAGGAGGAAAGTCATTCGGTATAGAAGCTTTCAGACCACCCATAGAGAAGACAACGATCCTAATTTATCATCCCAAAGGGAGCACACAGGTCTTCATTTATAGCATCTAAAACTAGGATGGGGATGCAGTGCAATAGCCTATCTTTAGATTGAATATCCCTATCATCCCTAGAGAAGAGGAGGGTTTTAAAATACTCGACCGTTTCTTTCCTGATTTCTATAATATCCTTTGAGATAACACCATCTGATTTCATAATTTCTCTAACTCTATTATTGATCTTATGCCTTAAGGCGTACATATAAAATAATTTTGTGTTCCTATTATCTTCGCGTAGCAAAAGGGATATTGATTTCTAACATCACAAAATTTCTTCATCTGCCAGCATGTTATGGAAATATGCTAATAGTTTTATTTCCCTGCATCTATCCCCTTCAATCACCTCTTTTGACTCCAAATTTAATTAAACTTACTTTAACTATTCAACCAACTCTTTTTCCTTTGGAACACATTCTTATAAATGTACTTGTTTCAAACCTTAATATTAGATTAAAAAATCTGAGCTTTGAAGCCACTTGAGAAATAAGAGGGCCCAAAAAACCCCAAGACCACCATTCTAGGATTTTGGGTTCTAAGCCCTGATGTTGAAACCACATAAAAAACCTAGAGTTTGGAACTTTTTCAAACACTAGAGGATTATGATTGGACCCCACTTTGGGGAGAGAGCAAAGGGATGCATATCTGAACACTGGAATACCTTCCTTAGATACTAACACCCTATCCAACCTAATATAAATATTATGATTGCCTAGACACCTGTTACTCCAAGTATATTTAGACCCTTTCAAATCCACATCCATTAACTCTTGATTATTAATAAATGCAACAAAATCCTCCATAATTTTAGAACCAAAATCACTACCACCCTTTTTATCTAAAAGGTATAAGGGGGTATTGAAGTCCCCAACAAGAATCCAAGATTTCCTCTTGAAAATTTCTCTCATAGAGATCAAAGATTCCCATAGTATATTTATGTTAGTAGTTGTATTAGGGGCATAAATATTAGACATATCCATCTCTATCCAGAGTCCTTACTACAAAACATAATATTAATCACTCTATTAGAAATAAATAGAATGGATCCATCTAGTTTCTCAGGGTTCCATAGACAAAGAAGACCTCCAAAAGCTCCATTGGTAGAATTTGTTGCAAAACCAACCTCCTTCCAAACTAATTTTTTAACTGTCTCTACATTGGAACTATCTATCTTAGTTTCTTGAATAAATATAACATCGAGTCTTACCTCTCTCCTGAGTGTCACCAAAATTCATTGCTTGGAGGGCCCATGCAGGCCTCTGATATTCCATGATAACAACTTCATATTCAATATTTGGAGTTATTATTCCCACTCAACAAATTGGGGGAGCTACAAAATGTGTCAAGTTTTAGTTGTTTACCTTTGCTATCCTTATTTTTATTAAACTTCAACTGGGATTGGTGTTTATCAGTAATTTTTGACTTTGCTTCACAGATCCTCAAAACTTTTTTAGAGGGTCTCCCTGCCTTACGATTACCTCTGACATCCCTTTGACCATTTTGGGTACTTCTAGTTTTGGGTCTGGAATTGGCTATGCCCGAAGAGCCCACCCCTGAGCACGGTGACCATTTCAAGTTGAGCAGGGTTTATGACTTCTGACCAGGAGTATCACTAGGCTTTTGGAGGGAGCAAATCTCTTCTATGACTGACTCCTCAATGGGTAAGCTTTGATAGGAGTTATGAAGTAACTTTGAAGGGATTAAAGTCTCCATCACCAAGTCTTCTAGGAGAACCTAGTCTAGACTTTTTCCACTAGATGGATTCATATTCTAGACCACTACTTTGCTAGACTTATTAATATCCACCACAAGGACTTATTCGATTATCCTTTCCTCTAGTTCAAGCTCTTTCTAAATCAATTCATGTTGGACTAGCTTAGAAGGGGCCCCTTGAGGAGTATCATTGGGTGAAGGGTTTGACATGACTTATTTACCTTTTAAAACAACAACATGAGGATTCTAAATAGAAATCACTGAGCTAGTAAAAAATTTTTTTGGGCCACATCATTCTCTTCTAGGGAATATAGAAGCCACTTCTGCTTCAAACATGGGCACTATGGCTTGAGATGACCCTATGTTTTGCATTTTTAACAAAACGTGGGTTTGTTTTCATACTCAATAACTTGGTACCTATTGCATGAGTTTGAGAGTAATTCAATTGAAGTCGATAACTTAGATTCAAGTTTGGGTTATGAACTGCATATTTCTTTGAGGGAGACATTTGGAAGCAACCCACTTTTGAATTGATCCCATGTCAGGATGAGAGCTAATGAACTTGCTAATGAGATAAAATGATTCCAAGGAGACAAAGGAGTTCATGAGAGACTCTAGAATTTTCAACACTCCTTGGTTTAGGATAAGAGGAGATGAGGCAACTGAGGGGGTAGAAAAAATAACTAGAGAAGAAAAATCTACATTTTGGCGAACCTTCTCTATAAAAGAGGGTTTCAATTATCTAAGAAGTGGATCAAGGTTAGGTTTTGGGGGGTCTAGCTTCACTACCCATGACTACTAGTCCCACCACATCATCATTAGAAGTAGGCTTGCATCATCACTATCACCTTAATTGGAAAGTATGTTTCCACCTCCTTTAGATTTAAAATCATGTTGAGAACTAGAAATACTGCAAATCACATTCATCGCATCCATTACATGTTGCTATTGCTCAACACTTGCCTAGAACTTCTCCATTGTTGCTCACTTTTGTTGCCCTAGCATTGCTGCACTCACCTTCGCTACCCTAACACTATTAAACACTACACTTGCTTTTGCTGCTCTAGCACTGTTGCACTCAACTTCATTACCCTAACATTGTTGCACTCAACTTCGCTACCATAGAACTGCTACACTCGCCTTCACTACACTACCACTACTACACTCAACTTCACTACCCTAGCATTGCTACACTTGACTTCACTACCCTATATTTGCAATGATATTTTTTATTTTCAATGAAACTACACTCAACTTCGCTACCCTAGCATTGTTGCACTTGGCTTCACTACCCTAGCACTGTTGCACTTGACTTCACTACCGTAGCACTGCTGCACTTGGCTTCGCTATCCTAGCACTATTGCACTCAATTTTTTTGCCCTGACTCTGTAGTAATATATTTATTTTCAATAAAAGTACACTCAACTTTACTACCCTAGCACTTCTACACTCAACTTCATTGCCCTAGCACTATTGCACTCACCTTTATTGCCCTAGCACTTTTGCACTCAGATTTGTTGCCCTAGCACTACTGCACTCACCTTCATTGCCCTAACACTATTGCACTTGGATTCGCTACCCTAGCACTACTACACTCAGCTTCACTACCTTAGTATTGCTGCACTTGCCTTCGCTACACTAGCTCTTATTTTATTTTATCATTAATGTAGTGATTTTGTAGAGTTTTGGTAAAGGGAAGTTCTTTCAACATTTAAGTGATGGACCACAATATTAAAAATATAGATTTTTTATTTGATTTGGTTAGTATGATAAACCCTTATGACCAACGCATAGGGCTGAGTAGTCTCCTCCCAACCATGATCCCTCATAAAGCCGAGAGCTATGCTTATCAATAGGGAATTTAACACACAACCACCACACACCCACCCCCTCACACACTCACCCATGTCGTGGTTATTAAAAATATAAATTTTAAAGGTAAAATAAGGATTTAATTTATGGGAAATAATATAATAATATTAAAGAAAGGATCTAATTTAAAGTATTTAATAAAAAAGAAGTTTCAAGTTTACTATAGTGGTAAGGGATTTGGCTTCTCTTTAAGAGGTCCAAGGTTCAAACCCCACTCAGTATGAGGGGATTGGGACCCCTCATAAAAATATGTGTAAACTCATTGAAAAAAGTTTATAATAAAAGAAAGAGATAATTATTATGGAAGAAAAACATCAAAACCCTAAAATATTGCAGAGGAATAATGTGGTTGATAAAAAAAATTAAATAAAATTTATGTTTAAATTAAATAATTGAAAATTGATGAAGAGTTAAAATTGCAACATGTTATTTTATTATATAAATATAAATAAAATATATACAATATTATATTATAAGTACTCATATAACATATTAAAGAAAAATATTTTAATTTTTTCTAAATTTAAAGAAATACTTTTAATGGCATATTTTAATACAATTAGAGTAACTAAACAAAGCAACTCTCTATGAATATTTTTATGGGAATTTATTATGGTTAGAAGAAGAAGAAAAATCAATAATGGGTAAGGTTGTTAGAAGATAAAGGATCATTACTCATTTTTTATGAGAAACTATTGACTTTATGTAATATATATAGGTTGATTTTATAAATGATGTATGTGGAAGATGTTTGAAAAATTCACATGAAAAATACATAATGGAGCAAGCATTGTAGGCTATGTCATTTGTTTATAAATTTTGTTAATAAGAATAAGAGAAGTAGAGGTTCAAGATTCTCCAATAGCATTTAAAATGTCATTTTGAGGAAAAAATTAACAAACTAAAGAAGTCTAGAACAATGAACTATAGTTGTCAATGAAGAGAAAAGTCATCATGATCTAAGAAAATTATTTTATTTTACTATTAATGTAATGATTTTATATATTCATTATTATGGCAAAGGTTTTGGGTAGGAACTTGAAGAAGGCTAACAAATATGGGCTTATAAGTGGACTTAAGGCTAGTAATAACATCAACAACATCAACCATCAACAATTTATAGATGATACAACCCTTTTGGGAGGGCAAGGATAAATGAGGCCAAATATTTGAACTTCTATTAGATAGAGAGTTCAAGTTGTTAATACATATATAAGAGAATCAACTCCTTAATAATAATAAAATAGCCCTTTTTACAGGCCCTTTTAAACAGTGGGGGAGAGGGCCTAATTAAAGGAATACGAAAGAACATAAGGGTTAAAATTTAATAGGATAAAATCAAAAGTTTACTTCCTAAACACCCCAACTAAAAGCAAAGCAAGGATATGCAGGTTACTTCAAATTAATGATGCAAATTTACCAAAAACTTATCTAGGAATGCCCTTATCTAAGGGGAGAATGAGGATAGAATTATGAAATCCAATTATAAGTAAAGTTAAGAATAAAAAACTGGCATGGAAAGGTAGATGGTTATCATTAACAAGAAGAGTACAACTAATTAAATTAGTCTTATAAGCCATTCCAACATATTATATATCCTAGTATACTATGCCAAAATCGATTGAATTTTTAAAATTTATATTATGCAATCATTTTTGTGGTCAAGATTACATAATAAAATGAAATTTCCTTTAGTGAAATGGAGCAAGGTGTGTGATAATAAAACTAGGGGAGGTCTTAGTTTAATATTTCTTATGGATGCAAACTTAGCTCTTAGGGAAAAAGTAATTTGGAGATTATACAAAAAGAGTCAAAGACAATAGGCAAAAATTCTTCTAAGTACGTTGAGCCCAATGACCCAAGCTTAATATTTACCGCATTCTCTCTACCAAATGATTTTGCAATATGGAACAGTCTAAAAATATCAATTGATCTAGTGATTAAAGGTTTAAGATGGGTGATGGAAATTGGAGAAAAAATTTCTATTTGGATGAATACTTGGTGTGATAAAAAAACCAGTCATTCTAGATCCAATTTTGAAACCATGAATTAGATTAATTTAAGATGAATATGGTGATAGGGTTTCAAATATTTTGTACAAGGATTAGGAAGGAAGATACAAATGGAAAGAATTTTTTTACAAGTATACAAGACATTGATGCTAGGAGGTAGTTGAGTAGAAAGATAACAACAATGATTATTTCAAGGGGATCCAAGAATAAATTGGTTTTCGAGTTGAATAGCTTATGATAATACAACAATAAGTGGATATAATGTAAAGCACCAACAAAATAGGAATATCACAAGAATATGGAGAGATATTTGGGATAGCCCAAGCATTTCTAAAGTTAAAATTTTTGTTTGGCTAGTAGGCCATAGAAGAATTTTATCCTAGGATAACCTTATGAAAAGGGGTTTTCATGGCCTCTCACAATGTGTTCTTTGTAAGGAGGAGGAGAGTATAGACCATCTCTTGGGATATTGCTCAACATTTTAGAAACTATGGTAATGAATTCTTAATATGTTTGTTAAATGCATGGTGATGAATGACATAATTGAAGAATGGTTAAAGAAATGACATAGCACTTATAAAAGTGAGGATTTATAGAAAATATAGGATATATCAAAAGATACAATACTTTGGACTGCATGGCCAAAAAGGAGTAGAAGAATATTTAAAGGAAAGGAAAGTAGTTTAGAGGTAATAAAAAAGAAGATTTGTTTAGCCAAAGAGAAGTCCAAACCAACCCTATCAACTCACCCAATCCCTAATCTAGAAGCATAGAGCCTTGATATATGGAATCAAGTCATCAAATGAGATTATCATGTTGGGTATAGGAGAAACAAAAATAAGGCAAAGAATATAAAGTGGAAACCACTAGATGTGGAGTTGTTCAAATTGAATGTTGATGGAGCATCTAAAGAAAATATGGACCAACAAGAGGAGGAATAATTAGAAATAATAGAGGAAAGACTTAATCTCATTACGCTTTCAATAGTGGATTTAAGACAAATAATGAATTTGAAGCTTGGGAAACTTTAGAAGGGTTAAAAATATATAAACAAATAAAATGGAACTGATTATGGATGGAAGGTGATTCACTCATAGTAATAAATACAATTTTGAGGAAAGCAAATGTTCCATGGAACATATAAGAGTTAATTGTGGAAATTCAAGACATGCAATAGAGTTTGAAGAAATCAGGTTTACAAATACATTAAGGGAAGAAAACAAATGTGTAGATAGGCTAGCCAATAGAGGATTTTTAATTGAGGATCATGAAGTTAAATTCTATTTTATTTTGTTAGAGGAAGTAGTAAGTTTAGTTGAAGCCAACAAGAAAATGTTGACTGTCTAAATCAAATAATGATTAAGATTTACTTTAATGTTTTCCATTGGTAATATATTTTTCTTTATATAAAATTACTGTGTTTTCATATAAACTATTTATTATAATTTGTGTGGTTGCACATATGCTTCAAAAAGGAAACTAGCAATTCAAATATGGTAAAGTGAACCATGATAGTATGATGTTTTGGAAATATTACTCTACTAATATGCAATGCATAGATAGTAGAGGTGAAGTTTTGGTATTGTGAAGGCTACTATAGGAAAATGTCAAGAAGGATGCTAAATTTTGGAATATTTGTATTCACACAAAAAATTGAAAAATATTTAGAAAATGAAATCAAGAATTCAAATATTTTATGTAAAATGATGTAGGTTTTCAACTATAGCAACTTAATTGAAATGAGAATTGAATATGTTTGTAAACTCTCAAGCTCTAAAGAAGAAATTTGTGATTTGTCAAGGGTGGAGGACCTGAGTACAACCCCTTGCTTTCCAACAAAAAAATTTAAATTGTATCTTTTTGGTGGAAAGAAGTTCTTTTAAAAATTAAGTGATGTACCATGATGAGAAAAATTATGAATTTTAAAGATAAAGATAAGGATTTAAATTATGGCAAGTAGTATAAAAATATTGAATAAAGTTTGTGATTAAAGAAAGAAATATTTATTAAAGAAGAAAAACATCAAATCCTATGAGAGTGTAAAGGAATAATGTTGATAAAAAATAAAAATAAAATTTATGTTTAAAATAAATAATTAAAAGTAATTGGCAACAATGCCCCCTAAGGGGCTTGGCAAATGGTCTGGTGCTTTAACAATTAGCAAATATGAAGGTTGAAGGAGTGTGGAAGGTTGGAGGTTGAAGGAGCATGGAAGGTTGAATGATGAGTTGATATTTGGAGTGTCAAGGTTGAAGGAGCATGGAAGGTTGGGTTGGATGAAGGAGCATGGAAGGTTGGGTTGGATGAAGGAACTACAACGGAAGGCTAGGATGTTGGGTGGAAAGCTAGGATGGCTGAAGCCTAAAGGAACATGAAAGGACAATAAGGCTAGGCTAGCTGAAGGAGCTACAGTGGAAGGTTAGGATGCTAAGTGGAAGGTTGGGAAGGCTGAAGGAGTGTGGAAGGCTGCTTAGGCTAAAGGAGCATGGAAGGCTAGCCTTTGTTGGGTGGAAGGCTTGTTTGAGACTCGAATCAGTTGAGGGAACCACAACAACAAGTTGGGTTGTTGAGTGTAGTGCAACAATAGGTTGGGTTGTTGGGTGGAAGGTTGGGTCAACTAAAACCCTTTGTTTTTATCTTTGGTGTGTTTGTGGGTTTGGAACCCATAGGTATTGGGGTGGTTTTTTCCTCCTCTTTACAATAGAAAAATGTACGAAGGATTAGGTTTTTTTCTAAAAAACTTCTCATATTTTAGGAGCCATATCTTCATGAAAAGTTATCTAATTCAGCTAATTCTTGGATCAACTTGTGCAGAATTTGAATAGCTTTAAAATTAGTGGTCATATGCAAGAATTTGAGCAATATTGAGGGAGATTCAAGATTCAACCCTATGAAGTCAACCATTCAGAACAAGGTTAATGATGATTTTTCAAGTTGTGAAAAATAAAATTGCAAATATTTGTCAGCTAGGGTTTGAATGACGGGAAGAGCAATGAAGGACTAGCTTCAGTAATGAAGGAAACTAGCAATCCAGATTTGGTAAAGCAAACTATGATAGTGTGATATTTTGGAAATATTACTCTACTAATAGATAGTAGAGGTGAAGTTTTGGCATTGTGAAGGCTACTATAGGAAAATATCAAGAAAGATGCTAAATTATGGAATAATTGTATTCATATAGAAAATTAAAAAGATCCAAAAAATGAAAATCAGAATTCATATATTTTATGTAAAATGATGTAGGTTTATAGCTACAACATCTTAATTGAGATGAGAAGTGTTATTATTTATAAACTCTCAAACTCTAAAGAAGAGAGTTGTAATTTGTCAAGGGTGGACGACCCGAGTACAACCCCTTATTATCCAACAAAAAAAAAATTAAAAGTAGATGAATAGTTAAAATTGTAACATGTTATTTTATTTTATAAATATACATAAAATATATAGTATTTGATTATGAGTATTAATTTAAAGTATTAAAGAAATATGTTTTTATTTATTCTAAATTTAAAATATTACTTTTAATCATAGATTTTAATACAATAATAGTAACTAAATAAAGCAACTCTCTATGAAAAATTGGATGGAAACTTATCATGGTTATGAGAAGAAAATCATTAATGGGTAAGGCTCTTAAAAGATAAAGGATAATTACTAATTTTAGTGGGAAACAATTAACTTTATATGGCATATGTAGGTTGATTTCTATAATGGTGTAAGTTTGTGAAATATATTTGAAAAATACACGTGTAAAACACATATTGGAGCAAGAATTATAGACTATGTAATTTGTTCACAAAGTTTATCAATGAGAATAAGAGAGGTAGAGGTTCCTGGTTCTCCAATAAAATAAAAATGTCATTTATTGAAACAAAAAATAAACTAAATAGGTCTAGAATAATGAATTAAAGTTCTCAATGAAGAGAAAGGTCATCATGATTCAAGAAAATTGTTTTCTTTAAATATGTTGGAGTATATTATATTATTTGGTACATGCTAATGTACCCCCATGGTACCTTAAAGGTACATCTTGTAAATATTAGATTAGCATTGAGTATTAGATTAGAGAGTGAGTAATATTTTATGTAATAATGTGTAGGAGATGCACAAGTGTTATGTAAGTGTGTATTTGCAAGAAATGTACAAGTGTCATGTGAGTAAGTGTGCAAGTCTAATGTGAGTTTATGTGCAAAAATGTATTATACATAAGAGTGCACAAGTATCTTTAGATTAGAGTGTGCTAAGTGAAGAGTCATGTCTAGTGCGCATACAAGATAGATTCATGTGTATGCAAGTGTCAAGTAGAGAAGCCAAGAGTCATGAGACTTGGTATAAGGAAAAGAATAGTCAAGTATCCAAATAGTCATTCTACAATGGCTATATATTACTCCATGGAGGATCATTAGAAATATAGAAGTTATCAATATCATCATCAAGATTCAAGTACTATATTTGTAAGAGAAAGAGGAGTAATAAATATTGCATACATTTTGAGCAATTAATATTGTAAGTCATGCTACATGCTTTATACATGTATGATTTAGGCTATTTACATTCATATTTTTACTTATTAATGAATGTTATTTGATATATTATAAGCCTAGATTTACATATTAATTATCTCATATTATTCTACTTACATCATATTGATATTACTGTATTGTAACTATATTATATTTGATCTTGTGAAATTTATCATGTGAGTTTCATATTGATATTAAGGCTTAAAAAAACCATCAAAATAAGTAGAAAAAGAAAAAATCCACTATGCAAGGAAAAAGAAAAGAGAGGATCCAAATCCATAAAAAATCCAAATATAAGAAACGTAAACAAATAAACTTCTTGACAAATGCATAGTATGATAAATAATGTGAAGTAACAAAAAAAAGCTTTGGAAAAATAAAGTGAAGAAGATGAATATGAAAAAGGTGTACATAGCACATGGTGAAAGATAACATATATGTAGATATATGGGTGAAAGGCATGCAAAAACAAATTTATTTAGGGAAGTGTAATCCAAAATAGTTTTGGAGGGAGCTTTAGCAAAATAAAACAAAAATATATATATTATGATAATATAATAGTTGGAATATGCAAAGCAATTACATCAATGTGATTAAGAAAAATATGATCCCCAAAAGTCAATATAAAAATAAAATTGTTTACCTTCAAAGAGGTTAACAAAGGTATTAAGAAGTTGGGAACATGTAAGGATTACAATGTGAATGTTGTATAGGCAATATATTTGGAATGGGAAATATAAGAATTAGCACTACATATCAACAATACATTCAACGATGTTAATTAGGATGAATTTATAATGATTTGGATAAGTAGTTTAGTTATACATATTTTCAAGAATGATGATGTGAACAATCCTAAAAATATCAAACCAATATGGCCAATCCTCCATTTAAAAAGCTATTTGGAAGATGGTTAGGCATAAATTAAGCAAGTAGGTAGAGAAACAATGAAAGAGGGTAAAAAAGAAAGTTAGTTTTAGATCAAAACACTCAACAATAGATCATTACATCACATTAAGTATATATATATATATATATATATATATATATATATATATATATATATATATATATATTGTTGCATTGGGAACCTCTATATCCGTAGCATATATATATATATATAGTAGCATATATATATATTATTGCATTGGGAACCTCTATATCTGTAGCCCACTGGGTAAAGACAAAGTCAACGAGACCTTTGACCATCAAGGAAATGGAACTGGGGAAGCTCATTAGTAAGCACTTTGCTGCTACCAATCAACCTATCCCTTTTGCACGAAAAATTTTAGGGTAAAGCATAGGTTTTTGAAATGTTCTTGGTCCCTTGTGCAGTGGTTTGAACCTAGGTCTCCTAGATGAGAATCCAAAGCCATACCACTATAATATCCCAATAGGGGCCACATTAAGAGATAATACTAAGTAGAATTGAGGAATTGGATATACCAAATAAATATAAGATGATAATTTTAAGAAT
This sequence comes from Wollemia nobilis, assembly GCA_028583015.1. Taxonomy (NCBI): domain Eukaryota; kingdom Viridiplantae; phylum Streptophyta; class Pinopsida; order Araucariales; family Araucariaceae; genus Wollemia; species Wollemia nobilis. Next base: position 2,924,912 of record JAQPPZ010003107.1, read on the forward strand.
TTATAAGAATACTTGTGCTAAAATCAAAACACAAAAATATCTCATTATGTCATAGGAGTTATACAAAAGTATCCACTATTCCATGTTTTATTTGGTTTGTATATTGACAAAATAATAAGATGGTTAAATTTGAAATGTGGCAATGTTGTCCACCTAAGTGTATATGTGGTGAAGTTTCTTTTGTTATCAAATGATCTTATTTTGAAATCAAGAATAACACATGGGTTAAGAGAGCATTTAAGACCCTAATTTTTTTTTTGTAATTGTAGTAGCCTAACTACCAACATTAATTCCAACAAAGGAATGGGCATGGAGGATAATATTAAGGAAATTGTGCAACCCTTGGAGCAACAATGCAAACAAAAAGGTGGGGTAAATTTTTAAATTTTTTAGCTAAATGTACAAAGTGCAATCTATTCAAATAGGCGATTTGGTTAGGCCTAAAAAAACAAATCACAATTTTGGCAAAAGAGTGAATCACTCTCAAGAGCAATAGGTTGGATAAGGGTTGCATAGGATTTGAGGAAATGACTTGAAAAATGACATATTGTCCTCATATGGCACCAATGAATAGTTAGAGAGCTACTAAAGGTATTTAATGTAAACTTAGAAGCAATTAGATTTGGCAAAACATCAACTTTGCCAAAGATGTTGCTAACGTAGAGGATTTACTAGGAGCATAAAAGTTTTACCTTTTGAATAATTTACTATAAATATGAGCTAAGGGATCCACTATAAGCATTATTTAGTCATTTATAAAAATGAAAGCTATACTTTTTTAGACTTAATTGTGTTTATGTACTCATTCTATCATACAAATATATATATATATATATATATATATATATATATATATATTTTAAGCGAAAAACCCCTTGCGGAGCCGCCTTGGTCTGAGAGACCACGAACAGGAGGTTCTACACTGTCAAAGTCACCCGGGGGTCACAGCCGACCCTGCCCGCACCAACATTATCAATTGTATTTTGGATACCCAATTCAGCTTTTTGGTAGGGTGGAGATTTGAACCTGGGACCTCCCTTGGAGGATTACCCTCTCCTCTCCAACTTACCTACAACACTTGGGTTTCTATCATACAAATATTGTGCATGATATTCATAGAACAATTTTTTTAACACATTTGTCTTATTTTCTCATATCTCTTTTCCCTCCATGTTTACTTTTATGCATTAGTTTAGTTTAGTTAGATCAGTAGAGAGTTGGCATAAATTTGAAGGTCGAAAATGAGAAGTCTTTTCATTCTAATTGTTGAAACATGACTCCATGGGTGCATACACTTACTTGGGTTCAACACTTCTGGCATGCCCAATGGTAATAAGGGCATTATTTCTTTAAGAATCAAGCCTAGTGCATTCACACCTTATTCTTCAAATCTACTTAAAAAAACCCATAAGTTTTTCAAATCTGTTAGCCTAGTGCATTCACACATTTGTCTTATTTTCTCATATCTTTTTTCCCTCCATGTTTACTTTTATGCATTAGTTTAGTTTAGTTAGATCAGTAGAGAGTTGGCATAAATTTGAAGGTAAAAAATGAGAAGTCTTTTCATTCTAATTGTTGAAACATGACTCCATGGGTGCATACACTTACTTCGGTTCAACACTTCTGGCATGCCCAATGGGAATAAGGGCATTATTTCTTTGAGAATAAAGTGCATTCACACCTTATTCTTCAAATCTACTTAAAAAAACCCATAAGTTTTTCAAATCTATTAAAGGGTTTGTTTATTAGCCTAAAACAATCATAACCCAAATTTGTTTTGTCAGATATGCTTGCTACAAGTCTAGATCTATTTATTTTACACTTTGTGGTATGTGGGTACTTCATAGAATGACAATTTCATTGTGAAACTAAAAAAATTAAGTTCAACATCCCCCCATAAAATTGCAAATAAATTTCACATGTTCCTTAGTTAGATTAGTGTTTCTCATGCATTTTTAATTGCTTTTGTTTTATAGGTGTAATAAGGTAATTCATCATCGTTGTTCAATTCTTTTACCAATTTTATGAAAGAGAATTTTGCTCTTTTAAAATTATGATTCATGCTTTGAATTATAAAAAATCATATATTAGAGCATAAAGAGTGATTTGCTTTGTTCTAACAATTTGATTCTACAAGCTCTTTGAAACACCCAAAAAAATATCAAAATTTAAAAAGTTGTGATTCACTCTAAAAAAAAAGACCATTTACTCTTCCTTTGTTAGAAAGATAAAACTTTGCCTAAGAACAAGGATAGTGATTTGCTTCCTTAGTAAAATTACGATCTGCCCTAAAAAGTATGATTTGCTCCTTTTTCCCATTGAAATAAAAAAAATACTTGTAAGAAAAAGGCAATTCATTTAGAACAAAAAATTATGATTTACAAATTGAACTTAAATTTTAATTTTCTAAAGGTTTTCAAAAACCAATATTTCATTTTCTATTGGTAAAATACCAATTATCCAGTAAATAATTTTAGCCACTAAAGCTTCTCACATACTAAAGAAAAGACACCAAAGGAAAGAAACCTACAATATTAATTTGAATATAAGAGTCAAGGGAATCAATACAAACTCCTTTAAAAGAAAAACAAATGATGATATCTCCAATTAAATCAAATTCGAATTTAGATATTTCTCACTCATTTGCATCACTATTATCCTCAACTCCTTTAGTACAAGTGAATCCTATACTTATGTAGGAAACCTTAGTGACCAAGTAATACCAAAAACCATACAAATTAGCCAAATTTGGATTAGTGTTAATCCTTTTATCTAAATTGTAATAACAATTATTTTAATACATGTTCTTGTCCATTTTTAACTCCATTCATTTTGTAAGTGTTCAAAATTTTTACCAACTTAATGAAAGAGCAGTTAGATATTTTAGAACTGTTAGCAGTATTCCATTATTTTCTTGATTAAGATAGTGCATCCATCTATACGCTCTCCAATTAGATAGGTGGGTAGTTCTTGGAACTAATCGGGTGGTTCATTAACCACCTCGAATCGTTGGGACATTGTATATATGCCTTGATCTACTGCAATACAATTTATTGCATGATTCATAATACGGTACCAAAGCAAGGTTGCTAGGTGGACGTTTTGATCGAGGCTTGATCGAGGAGGATCAACGCTGTAGAAAAGGCTTGATCGAGAAGGACCACCATTGTATAGGACTGATAGATGCTCGATAGACACTCAACATAGACCTCGATTGACAGACGCTTGGCACAAACCCCTATTGATGCTCAATGCAAACTAGACACTTGATCATAGAGGACTGATAGACACATAAAAAACAGAAGACCAGATGAACGAGACTAGACACTACTTAGACCAGGCAAAAAAATGACACTTGGTAAGGCACGAATCCTAAGAGGACACTTGGCAAAGGTTCAAAGACTGACATGGATGAGCTACATATGACGTGGATGGGATACATGTGGCAAGTTTATGTTTGCTGACGTGTACGGGCTATGTGGAAAGTTTTTGTTGGCTAGTGGAGGAAAAAGGGTGGAAAGGTGACCGCCCAAAGGCAGTAACCCAATGGGCCCAATAGCTCGACCGATTTCTATGTTCAGTGTGCTGGCAATGGTTGTTGGTTCGAATCCCTTACAAGGGGGGTTTATTTTTTTCTTCGTTGACTAATGAAGATTATGTTTTTTTTTTTTTAATTTACATGGTGGAATCAATAACCGCCATGAATTCGGGCAGGCTGTCTAGCTTTTATGGTCACCATAGTATTCTACGATTTTTGCCCCAAAAGCCGCCACATAGATCTTCTCACAATCCGCCCCTATAACCACCATGCCACAATCATTTTAAACCTTTTACATCGTTGAAAGCACTAGGAAAGGGACAAGAGTTCAGTCCAATGAGGCCCGAGATTTGAACCTTGGACCTCTACCCCCTTATGGGGTTTGGATGAACCAATTGGTCTACACCTCGGACCTTTGATGAAGATTATGTTATAAGGGATTTTTTATCCCTTTGTTCTCATCCGCTTGTTAGGTGGATTGGTTGCTCCATAATATTTTCTCGTCGTTGGTTGCAAGATTGAATCCCACAGGCGCCAATCACGAACCACCCATTTTTTTCTGACCTACTGAAATTTTGCTAACAAGAAATTACAAGTTTTTTTGTCAAAAACAAGAAAATACATTTTTTTGTACAACAATATTTAACAAGTTTTTTTTTGTCAAAGCAACAAATAAAATTGACATTTTTTTGTCCATGCAAGAAGTTATTTTGCAAACACAAAGGGCATTATTTTCACAACAAAGGGCAAGGAAGTTTTTTTTTGCCAACACCTGTGGAGGGGCTATTTTTGAGGTATTTTTCAACATTACCTTGTTTATTCCTTTCGAGTAATTTTTTGGAGGGATAAGTTTTCTTTTTTTGGAAATTTTGAAAGGGGTAAAGACATAATTTTTCATCCTTATTTATTTTGCAACAAAAAGAGGGAATCCAAAGCATTCTTTTTTACAAAATTCTAATACAATAGGGGGGAAAGAAAAATTGTTGATTTAAAAAGTGAATATCTTCATTGTAAAATTGACATTGTAATACGTGCATTTTTGGTGGAAATCGACACCTAGTGTGTTTAAAATTTTATGGGCACTTGTGATTGTATTTTGCATCTAAATTTCTTGTTTTCTTGCACTTTCAATCATAAAGTAAAATTTACAAAGCAAATAAAAGACCCCAAATTTTACACCTATTTGTGTAATTTATTGCACGGTAGTGTTTGGTATCTGTGATACCTCTGGCCCACACTTACAGGTAATGTTGTCGTGCTTTGGGATACTATATCCACCACCTAACATAGCTACAACAACGATTTCTGAGTTTGTTCTCTATTAATCATCAGGGAGAAATAATACAAACCAGTTTTGATATTCACTCCATTTATATCCTAATCATTATTGTTGTTAGATGTAAATCCTGATGAAGTGATTTCCAAAGTATTTAGGGGAAGTTATTCCCCACACATGAGGAAAGACCTTCTATGGTAGGTTTCATAAACAAAATGATTCCCTTTTAGTATCGCCTAAGTTCCACATAGCATTCTGCTCTTATATACTTATAGTCTCCCTCACGTAAGGGCGGGTATATATAGAGGAGTTTTGGTATAAATTCCTGGTAGGTATAAATAAAGGGGGACCATTTGGTGTTATAAGGAACCTTCACAATCACCACTATTCACAAATATCTCTAAGATTTACAGTTGCTAAAAGGTTCTAACTTTGCACCATGGAAGACAAAGATACATGCTATTCCTTAAGTGGAAGATTTATGGGATGTAGTGATCGACACTACAAAATTTCCTACAATAGTAGGGGCAGATCAAGAAGATTTTGATAAGAAGGACAAGAGATATCTCATGTTTATTTTACTTGCTACTACATATGAGGTCTAGCCTCATATCTATGCCAAAATTGGTAAGGAATCTTGGGATGCTTTGATTAACATTTATGAAGGTAAGAATCAATCCACTATTCTACACCTTCAAACTCAATTACATACCCTGAGTATGAAATCTGGTGAGATAGTTGACTTATTCCTATGCAGAGTAGTAGAATTGAAAGCCAAATTGAATGCTATGGGACAACCAGTGGATGATGCTCTCTTAACTTCAGTTATCTTGAGAGCTTTGCTAGATTCTTATAAAATGTTGATCACCTCTCTTCATATGTCTAGGAGATAAGTTACCTTTGTAGAACTGGTGAATTTTCTTCAAACTGAGGAGGCAAACCAGTTTCAAAAATATGAAGTACCAGATAATGCCCTCTACACCAAACAAGGGGGAAAGAAATAAGGTAATTTTCAAAAAGGAGGATCTTCTTCAAAAGAAAAAGGGAAACAATGTCAAGAGAACCAACATTGCAAGATTTGTGATATGAATAACCATGAAACCAACAGGTGTTGGTTTAAAAATAAACAACCACAAAATGACCAAGATCACAAAAAGAATGGTAAAGGAAAATACAAATCACAGAAGAAGAATAAGCCACCCAAGGGGAATGTTGCTTATGCGAAATCAAATTAAGACTCAAATTCTATCGAATCAAACTTAGAATCTGATTTTGAGTGAGCATACAAGGTGCTCATGACTCATACTTCATCTCAAAAAAAAGATGTAGTGTGGTACATTGATTCAGGTGCCATTAAACACATGACTGGAGATAAATCGTGGTTTGAAACATTTGAAACATTTTAGGAAAATGAAGGTAATCCAGTTACAATTGTATACAATCAGACCTACCAAGTTAAGGGTGAAGGCGATGTTTCTATCACTCTTCCAGATGGCAAATGTTAGATTGAGAAGGTGATCTATGTTCTTCGATTGGCTAACAATCTGTTGTTAGTCCCTCAGATCTTGGATTGAGATATGGATGTTATGTTTAGTGTTGAGAAAGGCAAGAAGAGATATTTTATAACTAGAAAAGAAAAACATGTAGTAACAAGATCATACAAGCATGGCTTGTTCATTTTAGATGTTGTTTCAATGCCTCATGTTACCCTAGAAACAACTACCAAGGAGGCTACTTCTCTATGGCACAAGAGATATGGGCATCTAAGTTCAGGATATTTTCTCAAGTTGAGAAAATATGATATGGTGAGAGGACTTCCTAACCTCTCATCCACATTGCCAGTTTGCTCAGATTGCTTAGTAGGGAAGCAACACTAGGTCTCGTTTGAAGTTAGCTCTTCATGAGCTAAGAAACCTTTAGAGTTGGTACACACCGATCTGTGTGGTCCTATGCCAACCAAATTTGGTGGCAAGAGGTATTTTCAATTGTTTGTGGATGATCACTCATGAAATATATGGGTTTTCTTTCTTCAATTGAATTCAGAAGCATTTTTGTACTTTTAGCAGTTCAAGAAACTTGTTGAGAAGGAGTTCAGATGTTCCATCAAAACCCTCTGCTCATATCGAGGGGGGAATATACCTCCAAGTAATTTTCATCATTTCTAAATGAACATGGGATTAAGAGACAACTGACTACAACCTATACTCCATAGCAAAATGGAGTTGCTGAAAGGAGGATCGTTCCATTATGGAAATGGTCTGATGTATGCTTGTAAGGGCACACCTTGAGGATGAGTATTGGTCAGAAGTAGTAAACATAACATCATACCTCCTGAATAGAGCACCCACAAGAGCTCTACAGGGTAAAAATCCACAAGAAACATGGAGTGGTAAGAAACCCTCCATTTCTCATCTAAGGGTTTTTGGACGTAAGGTGTTCATGCACATACCAAAACATAAAAGGAAGAAGTTAGATGAGAAGACCCTCCAATGTATCTTTCTTGGTTATGATGAGCATTCAAAGGGATATCGATTGATAAATCCTGTGACCAAGAAGACACATATAAATCAAGATGTGGTATTTGATGAAGCTTTTTCTACAGTTGTATACCTTGAGGATGATGAGCCTAAGAAAGAGGTTTCTCCCCCATAGAAAAATATTTCAAAATGGTATACAAGTACATTGAGATATTCCAAGTTGACATCACTTCCATATCTAACTCTAGATTGACCTTGCACCCATAGTATGACTCAGCAGATGAGAGCAGAAGCATCAAATTCAAAAGTTGATGAGATTTGCCAACAATTTTATGAACTATCTGTAGATGTAGAGGAAGATAGGGAGACAGATATGGAGGATGAGAGGGTTTATATGACAACATTGGATGAAAATGAACCCACAATAGTTCAATATGCACTTAGTGAGCCTCAATGGAAGGCTGCCATGGAAGCAAAACATATTTCTCTCATGAAAAATCATACATGGAATCTAGTAAATTTGCCTTCAAGAAAGAAGCCCATTGGCTGCAAATGGGTGTTCAAATTAAAGTATAAGGTAGATGGTAATATTGATAAGCATAAAGTCCATCTTGTTGCAAAGGACTATGCTCAAAAATAAGGTATATATTATGAAGAGACTTTCCCCCTACTACAAAAATGACTACCATTCAAGTCCTTTGTGCCATGGTAGCTCAGTTTGGGTGGAAGTTACATCAGATGGATGTAAAAAGTGCTTTCTTGAATGGTGACCTACAAGAAGAAGTGTACATGACCCAACCAGAAGTATTTGTTGTTGAAGAGCAAGAACAAAAAGTTTGTAAGGTGATAAAATACTTGTATGGGCTGAAAAAAGCTCCTCGAGCTTGGTACATCAAAATAGATAGTCACCTAGTGTAGCATGGTTTTCAAATAAGTCCTTCAGATGCAAATATCTATATCAAGAAAAATGGTTCTGACATAGTGATTTTGGTGTTATATGTAGATGATCTGATCATAACAAGGAGCTTAGAGAGTATGATTGATGCAGTAAAATATGATTTGAAATAATATTTTGAAATGATAGATCTAGGACTTCTTCACTATTGTCTTGGTTTAGAAGTGACTCAAAAAAAGAATCATATTCGAGTAACACATAAGAAGTATGCCAAGACATTGATTGATAAATATTGCATGACTGACTGCAAGTCTAAGGCAAATCCAATGGAGACTGGACTTAAGCTATCGTGATATGATAAATCACCATAGGTAGATGGTACTCTCTATCGCCAACTAATTAGGAGTCTCATATATCTAACAAATACTAGGTCAGATCTCAATTTTGTTGTGGGTTATCTTTCAAGGTTCATGCAGGAACCGAAGGTGAGTCATTGGAAAGTAGCAAAGAGAGTTCTTCATTATATCCGTGGTACTAAATATTTTGGCTTGGAGTACAAGAAGAATAGCAAGTTCTATCTACAGGGATACACAAACTCAAATTATGTTGGATCTATTGATGATCGCAAGTCGATTTATAGATACATTTTTAATCTTGTATCTGGTCATGTCTCTTAGCATAGTAAGAAGCAGCAGGTGGTTGCTATATCTTCTATAGAGGCAAAATATTGCATAGCCAGTGGAGCAATCTACGAGATAATATGGTTAAGTCACATTCTTACAAACATGGACCTTCCAAAGAACCTTCCACTTCATTTGTTTTGTGACAATCAAGGTGTTTTGAATCTTGTCAAGAATCCAATATTTCATGATCACACCAAACACATCAACACTCGATGTCATTTCATTCATGATGAAGTTCTAAAGCATCACATATAGCTCCATTACATTCCCACTGATCAACAAGTTGCAGACATTTTCACCAAGGCACTTGCATGTGTCAAGTTTGAATTATTTTGCAATGCTCTATGTATTCGCCAATAGTGTAATAATGGGGGATGTTAGAAATATTACATTATTTTCTTGATTAAAATAGTGCATCCATCTATGCGCTCTCCAATTAGATAGGTGGGTAGTTCTTGGAACTAATCATGTGGTTCATTAACCACCTCGAACCGTTGGAACATTGTATATATGCCTTTATCTACTGCAATACAATTTACTACGTGATTCATAACAAGAACAATAATTTGTGCTTTGAATTACAAAAAAACACATCTTAGAGCAAAAAGAGTGATCCATTTTTTCTAATAATTAGGTTTTATAGGCTCTTTGAACAAAACCAAAAAAAAATCAAACATAGAAATTTATGATTTGCTCTCCCTTTTTTAGAAAGAGAAGATTTTTCCTAAGAACAAGGATAATGATTCACTCCCTCAGTAAAAATATGATTCACCCTAAAGTATGATTTGCTCTTTCTTGCCAATGAAAAGGAAATTTTCTTCAAGAAAGAAAAAGGTAGTTTGCCTAGGATTAAAAATTACGATTCGCTCATTGACCTTAAATTTTGATTTTCCAAAGGTTTTTGAGCTAATTTTTAATTTCATATAAGTGAAATAAAAATTAGGTAAACATATATTAATACAAGATCAAAATATCAGTATTTTGATAAAGAAGGTCAACCAATAAAACTTCTTATATACTAAAGGAAAGAAACCTACAACAACTAGTTAGTAGGAGAGTCAGGGGAACTAATATAAAGTCCTTCAAAAGAAAAAAAAAATGATGGTGAATCTAATTAAAATGAATGTGAATCTAGATATTTTTCGCTTATCATATTACCAATATCTCTAACTCCAATTGTACAAGTAAATCCTTAGACTCCTATAGGGCAACATAGTGACCAAGTAATACCGACAACCATGCAAGTTAACCAAACTTGGATAATTACCAATCCTTCCATCAAGATCATAATAATAAATATCTTATATAGCATACCACTTGTAATGTAGACCTACTCAAATACCATCAAGTCACAACTTATTTTGATGGGCCCCAATATGTCACAACCTATGTCAATCTAGTCCTAAAACTAGCAACCCCAAGCATCAACTAGTTAGCCAACAAGTGCACCAACCTAGTAACCTATCCAAAATTAAAAAGTTGTTTCAAATTCACAATTAGTAGTAATCAATGCAAGTTATACTAGGTCAACAGGTTAATGCCCCAAATCCACAAATTATGCAAAGCAAATTAGGAACTCAATGCCCCCTAATCTACTAAATCAAGGTATGGGGTAGATATAACAAAACCAACCAAATCCAAATACTATACAATATTAGTTAATTGGAAAAAACCCTCAACAAATCATATTGTTATGCAAAATTGGTAAATTCCACTAGACTAATAAGGAGCTCCAATGATTCAAGGTATTTCCTAGAATCAACCATCCCCTCCCTATGTTTAACCTCAACAAAATATACAATAAATCTTGTAGAATCAATATCTTTTGCAATATTATCTAAATCCCCAAAACCAACAAAATGAACCTAACCCACAAATAATGCAAAATTCTAACTCATAGGTGTATCCTAATCCACAAATTTTGCAACATACAAACCAATAGTTTACATTAGCTATATCCCTAATGGCCCCTCAAAATCCTCAAATTATAACAAAACAAAAAATTGTTCACTATATCCCATGAAAACATACATACATGGACCCACCGTAATACTAAATGCAATATTATCCATAGATGCCATACAAACAATGACCTCAATGCTACCAATGCATATGTAAATAAGACAACAAAATTAACTTCTATAGTGGGTATACCATGAACCTATGAATTTGATAGTATATTCTCAAATCCCTACTATTGTATTAAAATATATCCCACCATATGATGAAAATGATAATGATATTGCAATGGATCACCTCAATGAGTTATCAACTCTAACATTGATTCATTAGATCCAAGAGGAGGATGTTATGGTGCAATTATTGTTGTTATCACTTAGAGATAAAAATTCACTATAGTGTAGCGACTTGTCAGAAAACTCAGTCACCAATCGAGATTCTATTATCAATCTATTCATGAGCAAGTTTAACAATTCTAATACTGCAAATATAAAGTTGTTTTAGTTGAATGCTATTTAAATATATCGAAACATAAATATCCATGACTATAACATGAAGTTCATGAGAACGTTACACCTCACACTTCTCAAACATCAGGTATTTGGATGAATAAGCCTTGGCATACTATATAAGAGGTCTATAATCATATATGGTCTTGATTATTCAAAACACAATTCACATTACCTTAGCTAGAGCATCTAAAGAAGTAACCCATGCTAAAGACATTGATTCAAGTAGAAATGTTAACACTAGCTTTGCCCATGGTCTATGTTGCATATGTGGCCTAATACTAAACCCCTCAAAAACTACATCCTCCACCACCAATTATTCCCATCCCAAATGTTCTACACTAACATGCATAAACTTATCAAAATGTGTAGCCTACAAATATTCAAATTACTTTATTCCTTATAGTATATGTGTATCTATAAATAAACACCCCTTAGATAATAACCTTTTGAGACCAATGTATGGCTAGTGTTGTCACCTTTTAACCGTAGTTATCAACACTACTTTCTTTGCATCAATCATCTAACACAACTACTACCCCCACATTACAACCAAATTACACAACAAGGTGGGTTAGAGAGTCAAATGAATAAATGAGTAAAGCAATAAAAAGTATAGCTAACTAGTGGATGATAAAAATTAGACAAAAGAATATATGACAACAAAAAAGATATTGACAATAAAGAGGAAACCCTAACCTCACAAAATACTAGGTCATGTTAATTTGGAAATCGAGCCACCAATAAGGTATAGGATAATATGGTGAATATAAATTTAGAAAATATTCTATGATGTTGCATTGTAATATTGAGCATAATCATGTAGAATGTATAGTGGCAATTTGAAATGCACAAACAATAATATACAATCAGTACTATTAAGTGCAATAAGTAATAATGGTAGTCCAATGAGTGGTTGTTCAAGCACCATTGTTAACCAACCTATGAATCAATGACCTATCATGGTTTACTAATCAAGGGTAGTAAAATAATCAATCCCAACCATACCTAATGTGAATAATGTAGTCTTTGTTAAATTCATTTTGAGGATAATGCAGTGTTGGCTAATTGGTAACATAATGTTGCCATAAGGAGTAAAAGAAAAATAATAGGTGAACAACCTTAATTGTCAATGTTTCACTTGGTCCTGCAAAATTATCTTGATTTAGGGATGGTTACTGTCATTTTCATAAGGGGGCGACCAATGCTACATCTTAAGAATAAAGGGTTAATAGATTCAAATCAACCTACTACATAGAGTTATGTCTAAGAAACTACATTTACTTAAGTCTAACAAACATATGCATCTATAATAAATGGGCCTATAGACATGAAGACTATTGTGGAAGATCCAAATAGGCAGGTTTAATGGAATAAATTGCATAAAGAAGCCAAAAGGAATCTAAAATATCCATCTATGACCAACAATGACCAAGTTGTTACTATTGGGTAGTTCAAGAAATTTTCTCCACATGGTGAGAATAATGTTGTTGAGTCAAAATTTAACATTACTATGAATTGAGAAAAACACCAACAAAAGTAAAACATGTGAGAGGTGTTATCGTTGCTTGGGCAAAAAGATTTGTTGCAATAAACTTTAAAGGATTAGTAGTGGAGCTTCATTAAAATAAAACCAATCTTGTAGAAGTAGGTATAGTTGGATCCAACCAAATAATACAATTTAATGGAGGATTATCCATTAATAGTTAGGTGAGTGTGGTGGAAATTCCAAATGCTGCAAATAAAAAACAATGGAACTATTGTCTTTCTACATTACTCTAAATATTGAGAATTACTTTTTGTGTAGTATTATATTACAACTAGGAGTTGTTGTGACTATTATTCCTAAAGTTATATGTTAGGGAATGGAATTACCATACATTGAAACAACTAGAGGACCAATCTATATGGATGGGACAAGGGTGAGTGTTTGGTTATTGTTATCTAGTGATAACAATAACCAAACATCCAAAACTCACAGTTGTCCAAGAGGTGATTGTGGTGGACCTCCCTCCATACTTTTGAATGCTATTGTCATGGGAATGGAAAATGAAATTATAGTAGATGGGAAGCTAGCAATGCATTATACCTACATGAAAATACCTATGATGGTAAGATTATTATAATTGAAATAAGTCTCCATGTAATTATCTCCTACGTAATTTGGATGATGATGAAAGCATTAATTGGAATGAGCTACCAAAAATTTTATATGAATACCTAGATGAGGGGGAGATTATTTCTTATGAGATATGATAATTAGGACTCTATATAAAGATGATAATGATAACCTAGGTGACATGTTTGAGAAAACTAAGCTAAGAAATTACCTGATATCTAAAGAGTTGAGTAAAATTATATCTCTAACAACCAAACATGATTGAGGGCCTGAAGGAGTGTGGACAATGCATTTTGATAGGGCCAAAGCTAGAAATGGAGTTGGTGTAGGTATATAAATCATAGATCCATAGGGTGATTAGATAAATTATGCATATAAGCTATTATTTAACTAAATCAACAATATCATAGAATATGAAGGATTGTGTGTTGAGATAGGAAAAGTAGAAAATCTCATTATAAATTTGAAAATATTTGGTGATCCTCAACTAGTAGTCAATTAGGTCAAGTTAGTGTGTCCTAATAAGAACAAGAATTTGAAAGCATATAAACATCAAATTTCGGATTTACTTTTGTAGACACCCAATTTTGAGTGCATCATCAATCTCTAAACTTACCAATATCATCATTGTTTAGCTAATCAAGCATCTAAACCAAATCAATCATCTTCAACCTCAAATTAAGAGCATTTATTACTCTAAACGTGAAAGCACTAGCGATGCTTTTTCTCCTTGGCAACACTTTTGTGTAACTTTGACTTTTTTAACTTTTTATGCCTAATTTGACAGGAAATGGTCATTTTGAAAAAGCATTGCAGTATTAGCGATGTCAGTGCTAGCACCCCTCTAGAGCCCCTCTACAGCTACTGACTATGAGACACCAAAAAGAAAAATTTGATATTTAATACCTTCTAAACTGCCCACCAAAAATAAACCTAATCGCATCGGTGTAATTTGCAACCCTGGTAGAAATCCAAAGCCTAATTTTACCATTTTCAATCCTCCATTCATTAATGCATCTTAAATCCATTTCAAAATATTGCCTTTGTCAGTCATATTTGATTCAATGCATCATAAACCCTCCATCCATTAATGCATCTTAAACCTTTTTAAAAATCTTGCCTTTACCAATTCTATCATTTTCAGTGCAACCTTCTCCCAAGGAGTCGTGGTTTTCTTTAAAGCCAACACTTGGGGAGTACAATCAATGATATTTGAAGGATAACAAAGTTGTATCAAATTTTCATATCAAGATTTTGTGTAGTAAAACTATGTTAAAATTCATAGTAATCAATCTTCAAGCATGGCAAGATTATGTCAAATCATGTCATGATCTTGTAAAAACACTCAAGCTCTCACTCTTAAGCATCTTCAAGCAACAAGCAATCTCATCAAGCTTCCTCAATATAAGAGGACCTCAACCTTGGCATCTTAGAGATACAAGTTTGCTTGGGTTGTGCTCTCTCCCCTTTGCTTTTATCATAATATTTGTTTTGCACTTCTCTAATTGTAATCATTTCATAAGTTTTCTAACTTTGCTTTTGATCATCATACTTACATCTAATTGTCATTTTATCTTTCTATACCACTAGCTTGCATTTTGTAATAAATAATATTTCTATCATATTGCATGTATTAGGGCCCCTACACCTCTTGGTCAAGGACCCTCATTGCATCACTTACAAAAATTATAAAATCATCATGTGAGCATCATTATATTGTATACTTAATCAAAAGCACTATCAAATTAAATGTTTGGTGGTTTTGTTGCTCTTTGTTTTAATCACAGTCATAGAAGACAAAATCACTATCTAATGGCAAAAGTATCGATAGTGCTATTGCTCACCTAGTGGTGCTTTCACCACTATGCATATAGTCCTCGTTTTCATATCTTATAAATTTTATCTCATTTCTAAATAGGAGTTTGATTTTGGCCAAGGGAGCACATAATATCCTCTATCTTAGGTAAATCCCTTTACTATTGATCCATCATTTTACTATCTATTTTGTAGGTGAATAAAAGTGCCATCAAGAAGTAGTAGTGCCAATGACACTTTTGTAGGACCAATAGTGCTTCTACCCATAACACTTTTAGAGGACTACAACACTTATGCCTTTGTAGTAGAAAAATCAAAATTGTCTAATCTAATCCCTTTATTTTAATCATTTAGATCATAGGATTGTTTGTTGTATAATATGCATCTATTTCTAATTCTATATTCTCACAGATTTCAAACTTAGTATTTCAATACTATTAAAGTACTGAAATTTCCAATTACATACATATCATAGGCTTGCTCTATATATAGCCTTTACAATGACTCTTGACATTTCAAATTCAACAAACTATTCATCTCCTCAAACACTCGAGAGATACAACTCTTCATATTTCTCATAAGAGAAATATATTTTATTAACTTTACATAATGACAAACTTCTCATGATCACTAAATGACAAACTCTAAATGACTCATACTTATAAGACTCTTTTCACACTACATATTTACAAACTAGTTACAAACTATTTACAAACTTTAGACTCAAATATTTACATGACTCTATGCTCCAACTATTTACAAAATAATTACAAGGTACTTGTAATATTCTTGCAAGGTACCAAACAATGTAATACTTCCAACACCCCCTTGTATTACATTATTTGAGATAAGATCCATTTTTTATTTGTTTTGGTCTTCTTGATCACTTCTTGTCCTTCTTCACAATGATGTTTTTTGATCTTTGTCTTTGTCTTTGTTCAAGAAGTACCTGTTTTTGTCCCAATATTGATAGTAGTTGTTACTTGTACCTATCATACTTTTGAGCAAGTCATCACAATAATATAATTATTGTCCTTGTTGCAATCAATGTTTTCCATATTAACATCTTTGAGGATGGAATCATCATAAATGTTTGAATCAATTTAGACAACATCCCTCATAGTATGTTTTCCATTTATACTAGAGAATATTTTGGTCACATCAATACTACTCAAATAATTATCATGTACACAAGTATTGTCATACACATCATTGGTATTACAACTTCTATCCACCATTTTAGATTTCAGAACATACTAAATATTAGTCTTCTAATGAAGATCATATGTATCTTTCTTTTCTAGTATACCAATGTACAAATTTTTCAAATTTTCTATCATCCTTTCAAGTAGAGTGCTATTTGCTGATACCATATTTTATTCTTTTGCCATAAGAATTTTGTATCCAATTAAATATCGTTTTTGATATTGTTCTTCCAATAGAAGTTGATCTAAATATTTTTGTGAAAGTGCTATCACATCTAGAGAACATATACCATTTTTATAGGACCCAAGGGCTTCAATCTTGTTTAGTCTTTTGATAAGATATTTCTTACTACCATTGATGACTTTGAATTCTACTATTCTTCCTCTATCCAACAATTGTGATACCAAAATTAGATTATTTTCTATCCTTGGTACATAAATAACATTCTCTAGTGTGCATTATGAGAAAGGTAGACTAAGTGTAACATTGTTTGTTCTTTGGACTTGGTAGATTTTGTCATCAACAATCTTAATTGGTATACTTTATATTATATGAATAGAATTAAACCAAAATAGGTTGCAGTCATGTGATTGTTGGGTCTCAAATCATTACACCATAAATTATATTCATACCCAATTTTTGGTTCTATTTGATTTGTTTGTGGTGATTCACTATATCTCAAAACATGTTTGTGACAATATTTTCTTTGCTTTTGAAATTCTTTCTTAATGAAGTTTGCCTCTTTAATCATATGTGACTTTGTGAAAGACCTTTTTGATGCATTCATAATTGTTTTCTAATTCTTCAAATAATTATCAATCTGTTTGGATGATGTCAATAAAGTAGAAGACCTTTTATCTCCCTAATAAATTTTCTAATAATCTCCTTTCCTTCTTTAAAGAAATATTTTATGATCTTTCCAAAATTTCTTTCGAGAGGATAAATTCCATACCTTATGATAAATAGCCTTCAAATAATTTATCTTTGATCAATCTTCAATATTTGTGTTTGTGCATTTGCTTTAAAATTGTTACTTCAACAATATGTTTTTTTTTCCCCTCAAAGAAAATAAGCCTCTGAATAATTTTCCCTTTTTAAAAAAATGATAAATCAATAATTCTTTTCAATTCACTTTTGAATAATAATTTTCTCTTTCAATATTAAATCTAGAATTATGCTCACTTTAATAATTAATAAACTTCTTTTAATAATTTGGCATTTTCATAAATTCTTTTTCCTTCAATATAGATAATTTCCTTTAGTTGCTTGTACTATAAATTTTTTTCTCCAAAATTTGTTTCAATATAATTTCTTCTTCTCTTCAGTAATTTTTTTTGTCAAATAATTTTTTTTTCTTTTTTCTTCAATATTCTATTTAATATTCTTCTTCAATAATAAATTTCATCAAACAATGTTCCTTTTTTCAAATATTTCAACCTCTTTTGAAAAAAATCTCTTCAATTTTCTCTCCTTAATTCTACTTTAATTAATTTCTTTTTTTCCAATTTTATTTTGCAAATAAAAGCTTCTCCCATTTCCTTATAACTTTGTCTCCTCCAATAAATTAAATATTCTATACTTTTTTTTAATAAATCATTTTTTTGAAGAGGTTGAAAAGTGATGGCATATCAAGGGCCACCCTTCCCGTGAATTAAACTTGGATCTTTATTAAAATATCCCAATAACATTTGTCATTGCAATGTCTCTATGGGGACTTCTTTTAATAAATTATGTGCTATTCTTTTTTAATAAATATTTTAAGGCAATTAAGGTATTACCTTTTATTATGATTTTTCCATCCTATTTTTCTAGACCTTAGCACCAATTCTTCTTTCGCATCTTGAGATTTATTTTTTTCCAGATTATCTGCAATTTGACACATTCCATATCTGCAATGTTACTTATCTTTAACATTAATTTATCCTACAATATTATGTTACTGCCTATGCACATTTAATTTGCTCGCTCCTATGCTCGCTTGGGCTCTCTACAATGGCACTCAATTATTCTGTATTACTGCTCACGTTTGCTTAAGCTCTCTACTATGACACATGACTCGTTTATGCATTCGAGCATATCCTTGCACTCTACTCTGGTCTATACACAACTTTATCTCTACTGGACGTTCTCTAAATGTTTCCCTTCATGTCCATGCTTGCGCATTCTTCTCCTCAGACATTTCTCTTCAAATCCACGTTTGTTCGTTCTTTTCCTCAGATGTTTCCCTTCATGTCCACGTCTACGCATTTTTCTCCTTAGATGTTTCCTCTACCACCTTCAAGCTTGCTCACAATGACTAAATGTGTATCTCCTCTCCAAATGATATCTTCCAAAAGCAACTCTTCATGGTCCTTCACACTAATGGATCCTTTCTTGCAAATTTAACTTCGCCTCATCGTGGCATTTCTTCTCCAATTCTATGCTTCACTTCTCTTCACCTCCTCAAATATTCACCGAGTCTCTCCACCAAATCTCCAATAGTGGTTCTAATGCCACTGTTAGCAAATCAACAATATTTTCACAAAATATTATGATTAAATTCTCACACAATAGTAAACACACCAATATTCAAGCAAATAGAAACACTTACTATATTCTCATAGATTTCAAACTTAGTATTCCAATATTAAAGTACTTAAATTTTCTATTGCATACATCTTATAGACTTGCTCTACATATAGCCTTTACAATGATTCTTGACATTTCAACTTCAACAAATTATTCATCTCCTCAAACACCCGGGAGATATGACTCTTCATATTTCTCATAAGAGATATTTTATTAACTTTACATAATGATAAACTTCTCATGATCACTAAATGACAAACTCTAAATGACTCATACTTACAAGATTCTTTTCACACTACATATTTACAAACTAGTTACAAACTATTTACATACTATAGACTCAAATATTTACATGACTATGCTCCAACTATTTATAAAATAATTACGAGGTGCTTGCAATATTCTTGCAAGGTACCAAATAATGTAATACTTTCAACAATTAGTATTGATTGTTAGGGGATCATCTTTGGCCTTCTTATCATAGAAATTAAAATCGCATATAGTTGCACTAGGCTTGTTTGTTTAATTATCTTTGAACCCTTGTTGAAAAGGAAAATCGTCTTTCATTTATCAACAAAATCAAAAAGTATTTTAGTTGTTATGTCTTGCTTGTTGCATTAGGAGCTAGCAAATGACTAGGGGGATCTCTGAGGTATATAGGTTGGATTTGCTATATAGGGAAGGAGATATAAGATTGCTAAAACATATCTTTCTTCTTTAATCAATTCTATAAACAATTAAAACTTAATCAATCCTCTATCTTCTCCTAAACCTATGGCTAAGAATAGTGTTGCTGACAAATTGGTTACTAACCCTGATCCTCGTAGGAAGGGTCATGATGACCAAACCACCTTTGAGAACCCTACCTTCAACTAAGTAGATGAGGCTTCTACATTTGATGTTTCTCCACGCCCTACCCATAAGGATGATGGAAGAGTAGTCTTCTAAGTTGAACTTCATATGGCCTATTTCTTGTAAAAGCATAAGAAAACCAGTCTTCCCTTAGGGAAGGTCATGAAACCCTAGGCATCTTTGCAGAGGATGGTTCACTTATATATCGTTCCCAATAACCTAACTCAAGTCCTTTGTCATTAGATCAATTGGATCCATCTTTTGGATCTATAAATGCAAACCTTATCAACCTCTCATTTCATTGATTCAAATGCTCTTATTATCACCACATCTATGGATGCTAGGACACAAACCCTTTTGGCTCCTTTGGAACATTATTCATATTTGTCTATTCTTGAGCAATTATTGTAGGGCAATGTTAGTTGCCCTATATCCCAACAAGCAGACACAAGCTACACTTCCAATTAGAGTGTACCATCAAGTGTTCCAGTCTCTAATCCTCATATCAATTTACCTCATTATCCTCACTCTAATCTCACAAGCATGGGTATGAGGTTCGTATAAAGGCCTAATCCCACAATCTCTTATCCTTCATCTTCTAATCCTTTCATCTTAGGTACCCTAGGGTCAAATCATATAATTCCAAGTTCAATATCATATGGCCAAGTGTATCACCCTCCTTATACCAATCACCAACAAATCTTCTCTATCTCTCAGCACATAGCTTTTATGCCATCAAATTTGATTTCTACTAAACTTCAAACTTTAACTTCTTAATTAGAGCAATTGAAACAATAAATGACCATCATCCAAGGGTCTTCATCTAGTCACAAGTACTCATATGATGACTTGTGCAACCAACCTCTAGATCCCTTTGTAGCTAGTCACCCTTTTCCTCCTAACTTTGAAACCCCTAAGTTTCAAATGTACAAAGAAAAAGAGGACCATGTCAACCACCTTAGGCTATTTAAAACAACTTGTATTAAACTTTCTTATGATGAAAATTTTCTACTTAAAATCTTTCCTAATAACCTTAGTGTCCCTACGTTAGAATAATACTACCAAATACCAAGGCATTCACTAAAAAGCTTTAGGGACCTTGTTGAGATGTTTGTTAAGCAATTCTCTATCTACATTGAGGAAAAGATCATCATTAGTGACCTATACCAACTCAAATAGTCCAAAGATGAGAATGCACCAACTTCTTAGCAAGAAGACTACAATACATCCCTCTAGAGACCTACTAGACATCTTCATAGGAAACCTTAATGATCAATTGGCCTTCTATTTGGACACGACCAATGTATCTTGCTTTGAATACATGCATGACCAAGAGAGTAGAGACCGCCCTTGTTAAAAGAGAGCAATTAAATACGAAGTCCCATAAAGAGGAAGATAAATCCACTAACCCAAAGACACAATACAAGAACAAGCATGTTGTAGCTGATGGAGTTACAGACTCACGTACATTAGTGCTACTACAACCTTTAAGAACTTGTCTTAGGGAAGCCCCAACAAAAAAAACAAAGGAGGTGCCTCCAATTGGACAAACCTCTTTTAGCGACATTAGATCAGCTCCTAAAAGCTAAAATGATAGACCTTCCACCTACCTATTGAATCTAGAAGGAAAAAAGCTCCATGTTTTTGAGACCTCCCTAGTTTAAATCTTGTCAAGAGATACAAGCATGATTGCCAAAGTGCTATAATACCACTATGTGGTCATAATGTAACAATGGTGGGGTCTATTTCAATCTCAAATAACCAATTTAAAAAAAAAACATACAAGTTAATTTTATGAAGGCTCAAAATTAGATTATAGTAACGTTGCAAAAATCAATGTAATCATTAGGTCAACCAAAAAGGTAATATAGTGGTCAATTCAAACTTAAGTTGTGTCTAACATCTATTGTTTGTTTTTGAGCTAGGATTCTCCATCATCACTAACTGCAAGAGGAATAGGAATATTCCTAGTAGCTCTCTAAGGTGTATCTTATAAATGTAATGATTGTTGCAAGTGTCCTCTCACTTGTTATAAAATATCCAATCAAATAGGAAAAGATTTATTTTATACACAGTTTCTATCATGCAAAGACAAAAAATTAGCATGGTCTAATTTGTAAGAAAAGAATCATGATTGTATTGCAATGTTCAACTCCATCATACACCCTCCTAAGAATAATTGTTGAGCTAATTATCAATGTTAGGATGAGTGCAAAGGATATCAGCCCTAAAAGTAGAAAACATGCATTCATAGTTGCACCATTTCAAAATAAATGATTCATGATCACGATTATAAGAGAAACAACTAAAATCCATTTGAAGAATAGGGACTCTTCATGATTATTCGCTATAAGAAGAAAAATTGAAAGCCATTGCAATTTGTAACTCAACTGGTTTTGCTCATGGAGAAGTATGCATCACATTCACCAAGTAGAAACTAATTGTTAGTGGTATAGAGGTAGGAGTGATGTAAGAGAGGTAAAGGACTAAGTGATTTAGCTTACCACTTAAGAATGTTGAAGCAGTCTAATTTGATCTTATTTGGACAACCTTGGCATTGTATGATTTGATCATGTATAAGCTTATGACCAATCATTATATGATGTTTAATAAAGATTTTCATACTAAGCTTGTGGGTATATTGTTTAACCTTGTCACAATTAACCTTATTCACACATTCCTTTAATGTTATGTTAAGAAAGGGTTATGTAATTCAAAATTATTGGTAGACGTATTTATACATCTCATCTACCCAATCCATTATAACATAATGATTTTATCTTGATCATCTATGTGGATGACCAAATGCAACCTTCATCTCTTTTGTGTGATCGCTCTTTCCTTTAACTCTAATTCTTTTGCTATATGATTTGAGTTTCAGTGTTGCTTATGTTTGTTTCGGCAAAGTATTACAAAAAACAATAACAAAAAAAATAAAATATATACTCCAATCGATTATTATAAATTTATTGCATATTATAATAATACTACTCAAATATCAAATCTAGCTTAAACCAAATTACTCAATGCAGTTTTCATCCCTAGATATTGGTTGAACTTGTAAGACATGACTGTGAAAATGATTTAAAAAGTAAAAGTTGAAAATCTGCAAAATCAATATAAATTAACCTTGGAGCTAATCGTATAAGGGATATTATGGATACAATGGATTTTACAAGTGTGACTATTGATATTACGTCAAAGTCATGTGGCTCAAAATCCCTCCTCTACTATAAACATAGAAGCCTATGGACAATTTCTACAATGCTTCTCCATGTACACAAGCCCCATACATCATTGATGTTAACAATACGCCATCTAAAGATAAAATAGCATTGGGTGTACATAGTTTAGAGCTGCTATATACTCTATCCATATTGTACAAAATCAATGTATGAAAGAATTTTCATATCCATGCTCTTGAAGAATACATATCAAACAATTGAAACATCTTTATCAGTCAACCACACATGCAATGCATAAGAGACTTGACGGTCACAAGTGAAAGGGTTTTGAGAATAGGACTTTTCAACAACTCTTCTCCCATTACTCAAATTACAACATATGTCTATTTTTTTTAGTAATACTTCTTAAACACATATGTCGTGGTGGTTGAACCGAAGTCTCATTACCGATAATGCAAGTGGCATCTTTATCTATAAAGCGCACACACAAATTATATAAGCCTCAATTAAATTTATATCATAAACATTAATAACACACCATAATAGATTCTCAAATATGATAGCTCCCATGGCTATGGTTTGCTTATCAATTCTAGAAAAGTGAAGCCCAGGGTTATGGTTTGCTCGTCAATTCTAAAAAAGTGAAGTTTGGAGTGTCCATGTTCATTATGATGATATATATATGATGCATAGGTGTTCATTTTAATAATATATATGAGGCATATGATAATAGAGAGCATTTTTATTTATTCTTAAAGCTATATCATAAATGTTAATAACATACCATAATTGATTCTCAAATAAGATGGCTCCCGTGGTTATGGTTTGTTTATCAATTCTAGAAAAGTGAAGTTTTGAGTGTCCATGTTCATTATGATATATAATGCATAGGTGTCATGAATAGAGAGCATTTCTTTTTTGGTAATAAGTAAAATTTATTAGGGAGGAATATGATGGAGTTGCTCTCTAGAAGGGGCAAATGAAAGCGAATTTAAAAGAAGGGTTATTTAGGAGTACCAAATATAAGAGAAACCATTGTAAATTATTATAGCAGCTCTAAACCATTTTTTATTTTTAAACTATGAGTTTGAACATTAGATAGCTTTAACAACATGTTTTGCTTCAAATTTGGATTGTTAGATAATACTATTTAAAAATTTGCAATATTGGTGGTTACAATTATTAAGAAAATTGATAGTTTTTGAAACGAAAAAATGAATGTTATGTATGGCGGTCATATTTTCTTTTTACCCCTTAAAAAATTC
Organism: Wollemia nobilis; assembly: GCA_028583015.1. NCBI lineage: Eukaryota > Viridiplantae > Streptophyta > Pinopsida > Araucariales > Araucariaceae > Wollemia > Wollemia nobilis. The sequence continues at coordinate 2,949,259 of JAQPPZ010003107.1, forward strand.
AATTTGAATCTCAAATCTCAACCATGACCGGAAGCTTGTTGGAAAAGAAGAGTAAGATTCATCTAGAGGAATTGGAGGACATATGCAAGGGATATGCAATTAAGTGTAATAACACATGCGATAAGATTTGATTTATACAACTATACATAATAATCCAATGACTGGATTTATTCCATATGATTAGAATTATCATGTCTAGCTTGTTCTTATGAATTTTTTTTGTCAATTTCTCCTAGGTAAATCCTGCTTTTGGCAATGCATTTTTTCTTTGGTCTTATCCAGGATGGCATTTTAAAATTTGATCTTATTTTATTCTTTATTCAGGCGACTAGTTATTTTCCTTGTTACACGTGCAAAATACCTTTGCATGGAGGCAACTTCCCTGCCAATGCATTGCCTCAACTTGGAGGAATCTTTAGCACAAATTGAATTTGAATGAGCCTTGGTTGTCTCCCTGCAGTTTCTCAGCATGTGGTTTGGAGTAACTTAGTACCCAAGAAATTTTGTTGAGCTCGTGTCCTATTTATGGCAAAGTGGTGAATAAATTAGCCTTACAAATTGTAAACCTTTCTTGGAGCTGCCTTACAATAGACAATATTTTAAGGTAAATAGTAATTATTTTTATAAAGTTTTAGATGTTTATTTAGCCACAAAAGTTTGACTAATTTTCCTCTCAATTTGTATTTGAGATTACAATAAGCAAACTTGTTTTGCTATTGATCTTATTCTCAAACAATAAATTAACCAAATAACTATAGCCTAGGTGGACAAACAAGTTGCACATGGCATAAATCAAAACAATAATAATTAAACAATCAAATATGTCTTACGGATGGAGCTGACCAAATTCCACGAGGGAAGTTATTTGGTTGATGTAAGCCCAACACAGTTCCTTTTAAGTTTTCAATGGAATGCTCAAAGTCTTTGAGATGTATGTTCCTCCAAGACAAAACAATAAGGTCAAGTGCAACTCTAGACAAATTGTGGCAGAATATTCTTATTTTCTGACTTGTAAAGCATTTTGAAAGACTTCATTGCATATGCACTACTTGAGTCATTCTCTGAACATGTTTGAAAGGTAAGTTAAGGTGTTATGTTTCCGTGTAAATAAGGATCCAGACAATCACAAAGGGTACTATTGCCTTAAAGACGACATATGATAGTATTTGTTGAGAGGATATCAAATTATCATGGCAACGAGCTCCTGAAGAATAGTGATTTGTTTGTCATTTGCAAGTTCAATTGGGTAACGGATGATCTTGACATTTTATAGATGTGATAAAATTCCTACAATTTTCGCCAAGAGCCAACAATCAAAATAAGCACATGCTTGGAGCACTATGGGGAGGTGCCCTTTGCTAGTTGTTATCATATTGAACATTGGCAACTACAAATTATGGGAGCTATTACAAGCAGAATATCACACTTCAAAAAGACTTAATTTTTCCTTTGTAGCTGGTAGTCATTGATAATTCCAGTAGTCAAATGGCCTTTAGTCATTCCTCTTAAAGAAAACTCACTAACATTCATTATAAAATAAGTGAGGTCATAGTTCATTGATATTTATCCCAAGGAGGAGCTCACCCATGTTCATCCTTGAGTTGTGTTCATGATGAACATAGACACTTGCAACATTATTCTACTAAAATTATTAATTAAATCATAGGAGTAGCTAGTTGGCATTCATTTTGAAGTTTTATATAGTCATTGTTAGTATACTAAAATTGCTGAAGCAAATCATGGTAGCAGTTACTAATATTCATCTAAAGCTATGGACATGCACACTTTTAATAAGGCATTATATCTTTGGTGTTTGAAGGTGTATGAAGGTAGTAAGCCCATATAAAGAATTTTTGTTTCGAACCATTGGTTCTTTTTTTTCAATAACTCCAATAGTAACTTATGTAACCTAGCTTTATTAATTTTCCTAACAATTATACATTCTCATATTTTTACAACCACCCCAATAGCAACCTAGCCTTAATTAATTTTACCAACAAGTATGGATTAACTCTTAGCATGGTCTTAACACTATAATGTACTGGATTAACTCTTAGCATGGTCTTAGCACACTGGATTAACTCTTAGCATGGTCTTAACACTATAACTGGATTAACTCTTAGCATGGTCTTAACATTGGATTAACTCTTAGCATGGTCTTAACACTGGATTAACTCTTAGCATGGTCTTAACACTATAATTGGATTAACTCTTAGCATGGTCTTAACACTATAATGTACATTATAGTGTTAAGACCATGCTAAGAGTTAATCCATACTTGTTGGTAAAATTAATTAAGGCTAGGTTGCCATTGGGGTGGCTGTAAAAATATTAGAATGTATAATTGTTAGGAAAATTACTAAAGCTATACCTAGTTTACTTTTAGAGTGACTTGGAAAAAAAAAAAAACAAAACAAAACAATGGTTCGAAACAAAAATTCTTCATATGGATATACTTCCTTCAAACACCAAAAATATAATGCCTTATTAAAAGTGTGCATGTCCATAGCTTTAGATGAATATTAGTAACTGCTACCATGATTTGCTTCAGCAATTTTAGTATACTAACAATGACTATATAAAACTTCAAAATGAATGCCAACTAGCTACTCCTATGATTTAATTAATAATTTTAGTAGAATAATGTTGCAAGTGTCTATGTTCATCATGAACACAACTCAATGATGAACATGGGTGAGCTCCTCCTTGGGATGAATATCAATGAGCTATGAGCTCACTTATTTTATAATGAATGTTAGTGAGTTTTCTTTAAAAGAAATGACTAAAGGCCATTTGACTACTGGAATTATCAATGACTACCAGCTACAAAGGAAAAATTAAAAGCCTTTTGAAGCGCGAGATTCTGCTTGTAATAGCTCCCATAATTTGTAGCTGCCCATGTTCAATATAATAACAACTAGCAAAGGGCACTTCCCCAGAGTGCTCCAAGCATGTGCTTATTTTGATTGCTGGCTCCTGACAAAAAATGTAAGAATTTTATCACATCTATAAAATGTCAAGATCATCTGGTACCCAATTGAACTTGCAAATGACAAACAAATCACTATTCTTCAAGAGTTAATGGTGCTTGTTGCCATGATAATTTAATATCCTCTCAACAAATACTATCATATGCCAATATGCAGTCTTTAAGGCAATAGTACCCTTTGTGATTGTTTGGCTCCCTATTTGCACCAAATCATAACACCTTAACTTAGCTTTCCAACATATTCAGAGTATGACTCAAGTAGCGCATATTCAATAAGTGCTCCAAAATGCTTTACAAGTCAGAAAATAAGAATATTCTGCCACAATCTGTCTAGAGTTGCACCTAACCTTATTGCTTTGTCTTAGAGGAACACACATCTCAAAGACTTTGAGCATTCCACTGAAAACTTAAAAGGAACTGTGTTGGGCTTCTATCAGCCAAATAACTTCCCTCGTGGAATATGGTCAGCTCCATCCGGAAGATAAATTTGATTGTTTAATGATTATGGTTTTGATTTCTGCCATATGCAACTTGTTTGTCCACCTAGGCTAATAGTTATTTGGTTAATTTATGGTTTGAGAATAAGATCAATAACAAAACAAGTTTACTCATCATAATCTCAGATACAGATTGAGAGGAAAATTAGTCAAACTTTTGTGGCTAAATAAACATCTAAAGCTTTATAAAAATTATTACTATTCACTTTAAAATACTATCTACAGTAAGGCAGCTCCAAGAAAGGTTTACAATTTGTAGGGCTGATTTATTTGCCACTTTGCTATGCATTTTGCCATAAATTGGACACGAGTTCAACAAAATTTTTTGGGTACTAAGTTACTCCAAACCACATGCTGAGAAACTGCAGGGAAACATCCAAGGCTCATTCAAATTCAATCTGTGCTGAAGATTCCTCCAGGTTGAGGCAGTGCATTGGCAGGGAAGTTGCTTCCATGCAAACGTATTTCGCCCCTGTAACAAGAAAAATAACTAGTTGCCTGAATAAAAAATAAAATAAGATCAAATTTTAAAATGCCATGCTGGATAAGACCAAAATAAAAATGCATTGCCAAAAGCAGGATTTACCCAGGAGAAATTGAAAAAAAAAATCATAAGAACAAGTTAGACATGATAATTCTAATCATATGGAATAAATCTAGTCATTGGACTATTATGTATAGTTGTATAAATCAAATCTTATCGCATGTGTTATTACACTTAATTGCATATCCCTTGCATATGTCCTCCAATTCCTCTAGATGAATCTTACTCTTCTTTTCCAACAAGCTTCCAGTCATGGCTGAGATTTGAGATTCAAATTGAACTTTTTAAGGGGTAAATAGAAAATATGACTGCCATACATAACATAACAGTCATTTTTCCGGTCCAAACACTATCAATTTTCTTAATAATTGTAACCACTAATACTGCAAATTTTTAAACAGTATTATCTAACAATCCAAATTTGAAGCAAAACATGTTGTTAAGCTATCGAATGTTCAAACTCGTAGTTCAAAAATAAAAAATAAAAAATAAAAAATGGTTTCAATTACCGTACACATGATCTGAACAGGCCAAAAAATTATGACCGTTAATAATCTCAGATGTTCATTTAAGATTTTAATATGACAAGCATACATAGCTGTAAAATCTCAGTCCTACTTTCAGATACACCTTCCTCATGCCCAGATTTTCTATTCAGACCTGCTTGACAAGCTAATATCTATTGACGGCCAAGTATTAGAATTAGACGGAGTGTCAATATTTAATATTACGACTTGACAGTTTTAACATCTAACTGTAAGCACCGTTAAATATAATATAATTGGTTGCTATTCCAACAAAGATGACAGAATTCAACACAAATGATACGAAATTACAGTGAACAGAACTCAGCATAAATGAAATGAACTGACAGTGAATTTGGGTGTCCAGGCAATTCAGGTGATAGTACTCACTCAAGCATAAGCCTAACAGAATCTTTGGGCATAAGCACTAGCAAAGCTCGGTCATAAGCCTTAGGAAAAACAAAGCTTGAAAACAAATGTTAGCTCAAGCTTGTGCTGTTAATGAAAGCTACCATTAGCTTGGGGCTTCAGATGCAGCCCAAGTGGAGGGCCCATAAACAGCTTGTGTGCTATTTAGCATATGTGCTTTCCGGCGCTTAAGTGAGCAGAGTAAAGATCGAAGTCATTAATCATGCTTTAACCTAGTGAATGAGAAGCTATTTTAGAAAATACTGATCACATGATTATAAAGTTTGTAAAGGTACCTGAAGCTACATGCTAAGCATTGATCACATTTTCAGTTAACAGTCCAGATTTAGAGATGTTTAAAAATGTGCTTAAAGCTTTTATGCTTGCCTTAAAGGTTGGGAACTAAAAAATAATCTTAAGCATGCAGGAATTGTTTGGACAGAAAGCTTAAGCTCGGGAATCTCAGACGGGAAGGCTTTCTCAAGTGTCCAAGCAAACAAGGGCTTGATTGGTCAAGGAACAAACCCGGGCTAGAGAATCATTGCCCAGACTTAAGAAAACAAGCTCATGCAATCAGGAATCCAAGAAAATAAGCTTAAGCTTGGAAATCCCACTGAGGAATGAAATTGAGCACTTGGGAATCCAGCAAGCTTTGCGTAGGTGAGAAAAAAAGCTCAAAATCAGGAGATTTAGAAGCTGTTGTGAAGAACAATTAATAAAATTGAACTATGAAAAGTTATAACACTTTTAGGTATCTCCTCCTTTAAAGATGCAGCCAAAATGTTGATAAAAACATTTGAAATGCAAAATTAGACTGAAAATATATGTTCCTTTTTTCGGTCTTTAGCTGTCAATGCTCTATTAATTGAATTCTGAAGAACATAAAAATGAGCCCAAAAGCTTTGCAATGAGATAATTCTATTATATGTTAACGTGTTATTTTGACTCTAAGAATCACTGACAGCAGCCCATCTCTACTCTATGTAATTTTGGGAATCATCAGTGGCGGCCCTTTGTTTTTGCCCGTGCAAATGCCCAAAAAAAAAAAAAAATTCAAAATTTATTTTCATGCAACCACTAATGCTCCCAACATCACCACATTCACTGCTTCATCTTCCATCTCCTCCTCTCATATAACTGCATTGCATAGAAATGGCAATGACATTGCATGGAGGTTGTCTTGTTTTGTGTTTGGGAGGAAACAAATAAATTAATAAATTCCCCTACCATTATATCTCTGGGTTAGATACCTAGCTACTTACCATTATGTTTCGCTTTGGAAGGATGGTATTTGTTCACCTGCCTATTTCACGCTAAGGATGACCATTTCAAAATGCAAATCAAGAAGAAATAAAAATTATATCCAAGAAATTTTATTTTTTCAAGTGCGTTTTTATATCTACTACTACATGAAGACACGAATACAAGAGTGAGCAGATTTGAGGGTTTACATTTATACCTACCAGCCAGACATCCAAGTCCTAACAAAACTTTGGCATTAAAAAGTGAAGTGTATATTTAAATTCAACTTTGGCATGACAAAGTGAAGTGTATATTTAAATTCAACCACAAAACCAGGTTCCCACGAAGCTTTAAAAACATCCATTTGACTCTATAATCCAGGCCTCCTTTCCCTTAAAAGTTTTCAAAGTCTTCGATACAGACATTAATAAAAAGAATACAACAATATAATCCCCTGTTCTCTGGGGAACCCCATTGTTGTTCAGGTGCATTCTTTCCGAGTGCATAGACCAATATTCATGCACACTTGAAATCATCAGACATCTAATGAGAATGATACATGTGGGTTTCTATATGTATGAGCGTGCTCCAACTTCAAATTACAATCGGTGCGATAAGAAAATCCATAAATCTACATACGCGAAGCATTGAAAACAAAGTATATTCAAAGAGGTCCCGAGGTCCCGAGTTAGACCTCATATTATATGGCAATTCTAGTCATAGTTAGTAGATTCTTCCGAACCAAGACTAGGTTTGGTCAGTTTGGAGTTTTCAACCTGTTCGTTTTTTTTTTTTAATTTATTTTATCTTCTGCACTTTTTTTATATTAAAAAAAAATTAAAATTAAAATTAAAATACATATAATATGGGCTACAATCATTTATAAGCTATGTTGAATGTAAAAATTTCAAAGAATATGATTTTTTTTAGATACATATTTTCAAGAATGTGTCATATAGATGTTTATATATTTCATATATTAATTATTCGAACTAAAACTCGGTGAAAAAACAAAACCTATCTGGTAACTATGATTCCAGCTATTGATTGAAGCCGTTTAAAGCTATTAATGTGCAGAGAATTCAAGTGCATCTATGAAGATTGGCTCAGAGAAATTACGGGCCTTTTCCTTTTTCATGCACTTGGTGCAAAAAGTGAATAAACAAATAAAAAATCTAAGATATCAGAGAACTGGTATGAAATTTAAAATTTTGAACAATAAAATAAAATAACCTCAAAAATGCCGAATTATCACCTCATTCCGCGTTTCACAAACCCTAGCACTTCGAAAAACAATCAAATCTTTGTACATTTCTATTCAGCCTTCGACATCTATCGAAGATTTCGAAGATTTCTGGTCCTCATATAACTCCTTCACAAGCAGTCGCGCATCATTAACCAGGGCTTCACTCCTCTTCCAAATCTCATCAAACCTCTCATGCCTCGGAGAAGGCATAAACTGCCCCACAATTTCCGCCTCTCCTCCCTCCTGGCTCTCGCGAATCTTCTTGGTGGGCACGACGTGCTTCCACCAGAAATCCCGGAGCGCCGCCACAACCAACTCCCAGTAGGCTGGATCCCTCTCAATCCTAAAGAGGCTGCTTCCCCTAGGTGTCCACACGAAAAAGTCCATCCACTCCCTGTCGAGGATCTCCATGAGGCCCTGTGCCTGGGGCATGTAGCACACGGGAATCCTCTCCCAGGGTACGGGAGGGCAGATGCCCTCCCGGGCCTTCCCCCTGTAAGGGCACTTTATCTCGAGGACGCCCCCGCCGTCGACGACGCCGTCTGGAGAGGCACCCAGCCAGTCGTCGTGGACGCAGAAGCCGGTGTGCTCCACGTCGTTGCCGGTGATAAGCGTGTACTGCGACTGCGCGGACTCCTCATGGGAATTGTTCCACCACGTGGCGGGGACCCCCCGGAAGGGCTCCGCCAGGCCGACCTTCTCCTTCCACAGCGCCACGCGGCTGCCACGTCGGAACCCTAGGGCACAATTGAAGGTGCTGGCCGTCAGTCGTGTCCGCCGCTGCTCCTCCCAGGTCTTGAATCTGTGCTTCGGCAACAGTTTTGGTTCCGGCGAGTATGTGGTGACTGTGCCACAGTATCTTAGTAATCCGTTTCCATATTTATGGGAGAAGTGTGTGGAAAATGAACCGAGGCGTTTGCCCCACTGAAACCTTGGCATTGCTCTGTAATGACGTCCGGCCGATGATGGAAAGCGGTGCAAAGCTAAGCTCCTTCGGGGGAATATATTGGCTCTAGGCGTATTCCCGTCAGAAACGAAGCATTTGGGATTATATTATGTAAAATTTAATATTTCCATATTATATATATATATATATATATTTTACAAAGCTCGCTCAAACGGAGTGGGGAGATCCTGGTTGTTCCGATTGGAATGGGTGCAAGTATTGGTGTTTATTTAATTAGTTAATTTTTTTTTTATCTTTAAAAAAGGTTAGGTTTAAATTTATTTTATAAGATGGATGAAGGGGTTTTGAAAGGTGTTCCAAATATTTTACAAGAGTGATCAATCAATCAATTGAAAAATAGTGAATAAAGATAACAACATAGCAAACCAAGAAGGATCCACAAAACAGACAAACAATAAAGTTATATAATAGTCAAGTAGGACAAACATCAAATTTTTCCAAAGGATTCTTATTGTCGTAGATCAAAGTCATTTGAAAACACAAATTATCTCCTTACGATTTCATTATCTATTTGATTTAATCCATCTAGGAAATCCTCTTGCCAAATTGTGCATCTTTTCTGCAAAAGTCCTAAGTTTGCTAAAAAAATTGATGATTTATTTTTCTCCTTGTAAACATGCTTAATCTCAACCGCTTCGAGGGTTAATATTTGTCTTTGGGTTTCAGCAATTTCGTTTGTGATTGTCCAAGAAAGGACCTGAACACCTTTGAGCATATTAATGATATCGAGGGAATCCCCTTTAATAATTACCTTTCTACCATTCAAAAATTCTAGTTGACAAACCCCTTGAAAGAGAGCTTGTGCCTTCGCAAAATGACTAGTTTGACGATCTAAATTTTCAGTAAAAGCCAACAAAATCCTCTCATCAAAGTCTCTAACCAATTTCCCGCACCAGTTGTTCCTGGATTCTCTTTAGAAGCTCCATCGAAATTTAGCTTCAACCAGCCAAAAGGAAGAGGTTCCTAAATAGTAGTATGTCTAGCAGGAGCTTCAAGGCAATGTTCGAGAGAATAATCTCTAAATCCAAGAGTCAACTCCACTGCCAAATCTCCCACTGAAATGACCTTATCTAAATAAATTGCACCTACATTCTCATTTTGATAAGCTATATATGGATAATAGTTTAAGTTGTAATAATACTATGATATGGTAATGTTATAATAAAAGTTATATAAAAGTAATTATTAAGGATGAGATGATTAACCGTAACATGATGGTTCTTATACAAGAAGTGATTATCATACAAGAAATAATAATTATCAAAGATGAGACATGATATAGTATATAAAAAATGATTGTCAAGGTTGTGATAACAGAGCATGACATAATGATTCTTACACAAAAAGTTAATATGCAAGTTCTACAAAGACCCGCAAGGAATACCGTAGTGGTAAGTCCTTGGGTTTTCATCTAGGAGACCAAGTTCAAACCTCGATAAGAGGGGACTAGGACCCCTCATAAAAACTTGTGTAAACTTAATTTGCCCCCAAGGGCTAGGTGGATTGGTAATTGTCTGTCTAGCCAGACACTTATCCAGAAGAGACCTAGGTTCAAACCTTGGGGTATGCATGTTTGCAAAGGTAGTAGTCTACTTCAAATTATTTGAGTGTGCACTAGATCAATGACAACGTTACAAATTTTGAGCGACCAAAAGTCCTCTTCACGTCGGTTATAAAATAATGAGGTGGTATAGGCTTGTTAGGGGTAGCCCCTGTGGTTTGAACCCATGAATTTCGAGTGACTAATGGTCCTCTTCGTGTTGGTTTATAAAATGACGAAGTGGTATAGGCTTGTTGGGGCTAGCCCTTGTGGTTTGAACCCTGCACTTGGTAGTTACTAAAAATATTGTGGATGTAACCAACTCCCCTATGTATCAAAAAAAATATGCAAGTTCCACAAATATTGGCCAAGTTGATCAAGGAGAAGTGGGGATTGAATCTGACTCCTAAACAACTCTTCATTTAAAAGGAGTTTTTGTTGACTTCTCTCATTCAAAATAAAGGATAAAATAATGACTAGTGACCCATATTTTAGGGGAGTGATCCTTTGTATATAGAATTAATGAATGAGAATTTTTTTAAGAGACATAAACTATTAAAAGTTTGTTATTTTGTTAGATTTTAAGACTTTTATATCAACTTATTTTTTTGGATTCAAAATTTTATATTGACTTATTAATCAATTTGAAGAATATTAACAATACTCAAGGGGATTTCGTCGAAGAAAGACCAACTATTAAGAGGCAAAAACATGTTGTATATATTGGGACATATGCTCCCATGGAAATTTCGAAAATTTTACCATAAATTATTAAGATTAAATCTAAATGAAGAGAATGGGGTCAACAAGTAGATTATGAAAATAGTATATCCTAATGTTACAAATTGTTACGAAACTATACACATAACACGAGATTACCAAGTGAACAAAATTAGAAAGAGAAGGAAACTTACAAAGATACCTCCATATCATCAGACAATGAAGGCCATCATGGTTCACTCACATCAACCACTAAAAGAAATAAAAAAGGATCATGTTTAATCCATGTAAATTGTCTTTGTGTTCTCTAGTATAAAATCCTTCGCATTTAATGAAAATGAAAGTAGTTTATATTTTTTCCATTACAATTTAAGGTTTTAAGAGCAACATAACAAAAGAAAAAATTATGGACTTGATATCCATGAAAAATTAGGGTTTTTGGAAAATCATAAGAAAGTAAGTACCACGGAGGATGTTCCTTAAACTTTAGGATTTCTAGGTTAGCAAAATGAAGAAAGTGCTTTTGAGGCTTTACGAAAACATAAACCTATACACGATAAGTCGCCTTATAAATTAGTATACAAAATTTGAAGAGCTTGATGAGGATGAAAGTTTTAGTGGGAATGGAAAAAGGAGCGTAAGACCTTGAAAGCAAGAACACGGAAAAATGATACTCATTGAGACATCAATTTAGAAATCATAAATAAATATTAGTAGTAATAAGAAGTAGGGCTAAGCCAACAAATAAGAACAAAAAATGATGATGAAAACGACATCTTAGAATCTTATGGGATGTGAATAACAAAAAAAAAAGAGTTAATAGGAAATTAATAAGTTGTTATATATTGAAGTTTATTTTAATACAAGAGATAAAAATAAGTATAAATGGTGAAGAATGTAAGGATGCATTAAAAAAATGGAATATGGAAGATTGTCTAATAATCTCTCCTATAGTAGCTTAGAAGGTATTGCAACAATATAGGAAAAAAACAAATGATATGACCGATTGCTATAAGCAAAAAGTAATTGGGTTGTTTGTCTTTTTAAGAAAAGAGAAAAATATCAAATTTGGGTTATAAACAGATATGCTCCAACTATAGTTACTCCTCATGAAAAAAGTTGGAAGGACATCAAATTATCTATGTCAAATTTAGTAATAATTCATAATTATAATATATTGGTTCTCAAGAAATGCGAGACATAATATTTTGACAATTTGCATCCAATAAGCCTTTGTAATATAATTTAAAATATTTTTTAGGATCGAATGCAAGTGTTGGGAGTGAGTGCAATTTAGAAGCAAACCTCATATTTTACTTGTTTTATAAACTAAGCGAGTGTCATAGGTGCAACCAGGAAGCAAAGTGCAAGCAAGGAGCAAGCATCACTTTTTCTTTCTAGATCTTAGGAGAAACTCAAAAACTAAAGGATTAATGTGAACAAAATCTAGGTAACATAACAATAAAGTCATGTCTGAAAGTCCTTAGTGGAAGTAAGGATGCCCTAATTAACAATAAGAGGAAGAGTGAATCTATGAAAAATTCTAACTAGGTAGCAGATACTACACCAAGAGTGATTATCAAGGATGAGATGGTTGAGAATGATATAATGGTTCTTAAACACAAAGGATTAATATGTAATTTCCATGGATACTAGTCAATTTTATTAGAGATTCAAAATTGGATCACCTGAAAGTGAGGATTGAATTCAAATTACACATTGAATTTTATTCTAAAATATTTTTTTCCTTGTTATCTTCTCTAGTTCATAAATAAGGGATAAATTAATAGATGATGGCCCTTGGTTTAGTGACAAAGATGCATGTGGGTATTTTCAAGCATCACCCACATGCACTTTGGTAAAAATGGAAAATAAAGATAGTACAACACAATCAAGAGGAAGCCAGGCACTTTTGGTGTAGGCATGCTAAGGATAGTCCCTCAAAATTTGAGATCAAAGAGCAGAAGATAAGGTAAAATTTGGCTAAGTCTTAGACCCGTAGAAACATCTATACCTTATTGAATCTTGTCAGGGTAATAGAAGTTCATCACACTCTCGAAGGAGAGAGAGCAAAATGTAGAATTTGGCCAAGTCTTAGACTCATCGAAACATTTGTACCTGATCAAAGCTCGTCAGGGTACCAAAATTTCATCGTGTTGGCAGAGGAAAGCAAGAGAAAAATGCAGGAATTGGCTAAGTCTTGAACTCGTTGAAACATCTATACCTGACCGAAGCTCGTTAGGGTACCAAAATTTTGTTGCACTATCAAAGGAGAGCAAGAACAAAATATGATATTTGGTTAAGTCTCAGACTTGTTAAAACATCTATACCCGATCGAAGCCTGTTAAGGTACCAAATTCCCATCATGCGATTGGAGGACTCAAATTAGCAAACTTGGCTAAGTGATGGACCCATTGAAACATTTGTACCTAGTCGAAGCTCGTTAGGGTACCAGAAGTTTTTCGTACAACTAAAATATGGGAATCAAGCAAGGTACCAAAAGTTTGTCGAAGCTGAGTCTCGAACCCATCGAATGATTTGTACCTAGATGGAGTCCACCAAGGTACCAAATTCTCGTTGCATGATCAGACTCAAATCAATAGAAATGGATAAGTGTTGGACCTATTAAAACATATGTACTTGGTCGAAGCCCATCAGGGTACCAAATGTCTATCGCACTACTAAAGGAGATGATTGAGAAAAAATCTCATTGCCTATCAGTAGCCTTGCTAGGAACCTGGCAACCATAAATAAGCAAAATCAAGTCATATCTAAGATCCAACATAAATATATTAGCATATAGGTGGTCATCATCCCATGTTGCCTATAGGGTAAGTTTGCTTGTTAGAAAATATTCACAGCATAGTCTCCATCAAGGCCATTGTGTAGGTGATAGGGCGGACCAACTGAAAAGTTGGTAAAGATCAAAAAATCAGATGCAAGCAACATGGTCGACATGACTCATGATGATGCAAATTCAAACCAGGTTAGCAAACCATAATTATATGGTTAGAACAAGCATACATCCAAGTGGTTTAGCAGGCTGGCGAATTTTTTGACATAACAACAATCCATTCCTAAGGCAATGATGTCTCAAATAACTGCATGCATTGTAAAAGACTAAATACTAGAATGTAGAATATAAAAAGAGTCAACTCTTATGCTTTTATAATTTGCATGTAAGGAGTTTTATATTAATACAAAATAATTGTTGTTTAGCCTTTGGTTCACTTCATTTGCAGAATATGTATGTATGAATGATTACTTATTTTTAATTTTAGCTTGTTGAATGCTCATAGTGTTTATTCTACTTTCTGAATTTATGCTCATGATACATTCACTTGTTCTAGAATTTGTAATTTGATAAGCTACACAATAATAGAAGTAAATGTTCTATTATTGATGATAAACTAGTTGGTTTGTTAAGAAATTCACTTGTTTTATTGCATGGTCTTCTACTATGCATGTGTCTTGATGTGGTTTAATCTGCATTACTATAAGTTCTAGCTTCATCTTATTTTGCTTCTTTCAACATCCTTTTCCCCCCATACTCTAGGAATAGTTAGCTTGAACTTCAAATATACTGGCCTCCTTTGAATATTGACCATTGAAGCCTCACAACTTCAAGGTCACTCAATGTTGGTCAAGGTTTGTGGGCGCATAACCTTTCCTTAGACAGATTTACAGACCAACAATTTTTGGCACGCTCGATGGTACACAATCCCACTATTTGGATAAATCATAGTTTTGGTGATGCTTTGTTTCAAATAAAATTCTTTTCAATCACTTGGCAACTCTGTTCAAATTCAAACCCAAAAACATTTGCATATCCATTCTAAGAAAATTATTCTAAGTTGCTTTTTTGAGTCCATAAATACAAGATCAAAGGAACCTATAGAATTTTTGGAACTACATATAGGCAATTTCATAATACATCATGTTTTATCCTCTCAATTAACCTTATCTTTGGTTATCACTGAAGACTTAGCAAATACAACAAATCCTACATTTACTATCCTTATTAATGCAGTAGCACTCATGGTCAAAAATCTAAACCAAGTCCCTCAGGACTATCCGAGCTGGAACAATACATGTCCCCTAAATCTGATTGTCCAAAACCCTATTACCTAGGCAACTCTAAAAGCACTGCTAACATATGATGGTACTGGTAAGATTGCTTATGGACATTGTTAGGATGTAGCATCATTGGCAACCATTCACAATATTCAAGAATAGTATGTGATAATCAAACTATTAGTCATTAAGAGGAAAAATGTTGTACTGGTATATAATTTTACCAGATCAAACTATAACCTCATGGGCTCATTTGGTCGATAAATTGGTGGAAGAATTCAATGAACAAGTAGGTCCATTCTCTTTGCTAACACAATTTACTATGATATGAAGATACCCTTAGGAGGAAATAACAAATTCCAACATTAGATTCAGCCAAACATAGAGAAGAGTGCCTTAGGGCCTCCGGCCAACCAATGAGTAGGCTATGTATTACTATTTGAGGGCCTTCAATTCAGATTTGGGCATGGCTATAAGATAATCCAATGTGTTTACATTCTTGCAAATCTTTCAAGAAGGTTTAAAGGTTAAGAAATATTTAATTGCTATAGGGATATTACCCTAAAAAATGGTGACACCAATGTTTCTAGAGTTTCCTCAACAATAAATGCAAACCTATGTTGCACACAATTCTTTCCCAGCTACCACTCCTACTATCAACTTTCTAGCATGGTCGACCACATCAACCACAAGCACACTTTTTGCACCTCCTGTAGTGCCATTGTTTTTGACACCTTTTGTTGTCCCTGCACTACCAGCTCCTAATCCTCAAACAATTGTTCAATAAATTGATCATAGCTATGAAAAATATCACTAATGAGGTGACTACCATGAAGAGAAGGGAAGCTGAGAGAAAATTTCAACCAAGAAGGTTTCCATAGATTACAAAATATCAAGCCCCTTCCACTATCAAGCCTATGGAAAGATCCAATATAGTATATAACAATTAGGAAGAAGAACCTTCTACCTCAGGCTCTAAGTCCAGTTATTGGTGTTCAACCTCCAAAAACCCATATGGTGAAAGTTCATGTATGATGCATCAACATAAAACTCAAAATATTGCCATTGAGAAGGAAGAAATAGCTCAAAAGGACCAAGTGAACATGGTAAAAGAAATGGATTATAATTTTATGATGTCATCTGTTGAGCAGGTATTGGTCTTAACAAGATCCAAAAAGAAACCTTTGTCAATTGATCCTAAAGTCACAGATCCTTTTAAAGTGCCTTATTAGATAAAATATCTCCCAAAAGGGGATGTTCCTCAAGCGACTCCAACTCAAAAGCCAGATCAACAACATTAGAAGGTGACAAAGGAAGGTGAAGCTAGAGAACAAGCCAAATATAAGCTCAAATACCCTTCCCTAACTAAGAACCAGAGGATTGAAGCTATTTAGGAATACATAAATAAGTATGAACTTGCTCGACTTCAACATTATGGAGGAATTCAAAAGCTAGCATGTATGATGCACTCCTTATTTTAGGACAAATTGATATTTTGCAAGATTCACTCAAATCAATAAAGAGTCAAGGAAAGCATCAAGTGAAGCTCATATTAACTCAAGGATGCCCTACTTAAATAATAGAAAAAATAGACCATCATCATTTTATCTATCCTTATAGATGAAGGGATGGTTGGTCCATAATTGTATGATTGACTCTAGAGCAAAACTACAATAATGCCCAAAGTAGTTTTTGAAATAATGGGTATGGAATACACAAGGATTAGTCCTAGAGTGTTGCAGTTGGATGGCACACCTGTAAAAACATTAGGTGTAATCAAGGATGTCCCCCTGAAATTGCATAGATTATCTCATATCATTGTCATTCAAAAAATTGTGGTGGTTAATCTGGAACTTTATTTTGGGATGTTTTTGTCAAGAGAGTTCACTGTCAAGTTGGGTGGTTATTTATCTCTTGATTACTCACATATGAAAATCCCATTAAAGGGAAAAATAGTTAAAATATTTTCTAAAAAACCATATTCCTTTCATATATAGAAGCTTGAAGAAGAGCATCAACAAGCTGATATAGTCAACATGATGACCGAAGAAGTAGATCTAATGGAAGAACTATTGGAGGGTCTCCAGATAGAAGATCAATTTTCCATAAAAGACTTCAATACTATGATTGAGACAAGGATGGGTACCTACTCAATCATGAAGATTGAAGAAAAGAACACAAATATGATAGATAAAATTCCCCAATAGGATCAAATGTGGAAGTTGTTTTTTGACGATGCCAAATGCAAGAATGATGTTGGAGCAGGTATAGTGTTAATAACACCTACTGGAATGGAAAATGTATTCTCATACAAGCTAACATGGAGCTACACAAATAATGCAACATAATATGAAGCACTAAAGCTAAAATGTTGGGAATCAAGCAACTACAGATATATTTGGTTATTCCAAGTTGATAGTCAATCAGGTTAGAAAAAAGTGTAGTAGCAAACAACATTACCTCAGGGCATATGGAAACATAGTATGAGATTTACTAAATTCTTTTGAGGCCTTGAAAGCTGACATATTAGCATAAATGGGAGCTAATTTTTGTTTGATATCTAATATCATTCATAAAGCCAACACATTAAGGCTAGTTTATAGATCATTTGTGCCTAATAAGGACATATTTTGGCAAGTTTTTGATAATGATGAACAAGTAATTTATTTCTCGATTCATGAAATGAATTGCACAAGCAATCAATTGCCGAAAGAAGATGAAGAAGGTGAACTAATTTAGCTTAATAACAATCATATCCTAAAAGTATTGATACTTCTATAAAATTTGTTTGATAGCAGTGATAGGCAGACTACTCACATAATTGAGATTGATAGTTAGAATTATAAAGATATGCAAATTGAACTTGAAAAGGACATAAAAATTGATGTACATTGTTCAGGAGGTGGAGGTCAACTAGATTTTGGGTTTATGCAAGGAGTTCAATGGTGTCATAACATGGACCTATGATGATCTCAAATTATACAAGGATACTATCCAACATACTATTGAGCTCATGCTATATGCAAAACCTTTATGACAAAAGCAATGACCAGTAAATCCCAATATAGAAGCTCTGATGAAGTAAGAATTATCAAAGCTATTAAATGCTAAGATAATATACCCCATCAAGAATTCTAAATGGGTGGCCAACCTGGTACCTATAAGGAAGAAAAATGGAAACACCTGTCTCTATGTGGACTTCAGGAACCTGAATCAAGCTTCTTTGAAGGATCATTACCCTCTTCCATAAATTGATAAAACTTTGCACACCATAGCTAAAGCCAAGAGATTCTCTTTATTGGATGGTTTTTGTAGTTTTAATAAAATATGGGTTAGAGATGAAGACCAATACAAGATTGCATTCACCACCAAGTGGGGCCCATTTGCATGTTAGTGGATGCCTTTTGACCTGTCAAATGTAGATGCTACTTTCCAAAGGGCTATGGACTTAGCATTTGGTAAATTAGTAAACAAGATAATTGTTATTTATCTGTATGACATGTCTATATTCTTCCATGACAAGGAGAAACATGTTGAGCACCTCCATATGGTATTTGAAAAATATAGGGAAGTTAGGGTCTCATTGAACCCCAACAAGTCAATTTTTGTAGTACATGAAGGAAATTTATTAGGACATGTGGTATCAAAAATAGGATTGATGATTGATCCAGATAGGGTAAAGCCATTTTATTTCTCCCTCTACCACTAAACAAAAAGGAACTTTAGTCATTCTCTAGGAAACCAATTTCATCCATAAATTCATCTGACTTTGCTCAGATAGTAAAACCTATGACTGAGATGTTGAAGTAGGAAGTAGATTTCAAATGGACATATGTCCTAAAAAATACTTTCAAGGAAATTAAGGAAGCAATATCTTAGGCACCCATCCGTATTAATCCATATTACTCTAAGGATTTCATTCTCTATGCATTTGGAGTAGAGGGAAGCTATGCTGTTGTTCTTACTCAAAAAAAGGAACAAGATAGTGAGCGACTGATAGCCTTCCTAAGTCAAACATTCCATGATCATGAAGAAAGGTACAATTTCATTGAAAAATAAGTCTATGCAGTCATGAAGTCTCTAAAACAATTTAGACCATTTTTTCTCAATGCAAGACCTTGGTGTATGTAGTACATCAGAATATCTGAAACTTCATGATTAAGGGAGAACTCAATGACAAGAGAGCTGGTTGGGTGACTAAGATTCAAGAATATGATGTCAAAATTAGGCCAACAAAATTGATAAGAGGTAGAGCCCTATGTCAAAGCTTATTAGAATCTGCATGTCAAAATGCCAATATGTTGAATCAATAGGAATAAAATACTAAGCCAAAAAATGGAACGAGTACAACCAAACACCTAGATTGAGCAGTTACATTATTATTTCAGTACAGGAAGATGTCTATATGGATTAAATGCATCTCAAAGATGTAGATACAAATTACAGGCTAGAAAGTATGTATCGGTCAAAGATGTCTTATATCATAAAAACTTTTATGGGGTATTGTTAAGATGACTACATATAGATAAAATTGAAGAAGTGCTTAAAGAATTCCACAATGGCTTCTTAGGTGGTCACTATTATAGACATTCTACAACAAAAATCCTAAGGACCGAATGCTATTGGCCATCCACTTTCTCGAATGCATTCAAATTGGCCAGAGCTTATAAAAATGTTAGAGGTTTATAAGCAAAAGTAAGCATTTGACAATACCTCTTCAACTGATAGTTGCAGAAGAACCTTTCTAGCAATGGAGATTGGATTTATTTGGGATTATTAGCCCCAAATCATCTAATGAACATAATTACATCTTGAGAGCGACATATTATTTCACCAAATGGACATAAGCAAAAGCTACAAAACATGTCGATCAAGATATGGTGACTAATTTCTTGGAAAGATTGATCACAAGATTCAAAATTCTAGCCACCATCGTCTCAGACAATATTGGATCTTTAGTAGGTGCCAAGACTGTTAATTTTACAAGAAAGTATGGAATATACTGGAATGCCTCATCAAATTATTACCCTCAAGGGAATAGTCTTGTAGAATATACCAATAAGAACTTATTAAAAGCCCTCAAATAGAGTATTGAGCACAATCCCAAAAGTTGGCATCTATTGTTAGATCAAGTACTGTAGGCTAATTAGATCATGGTTAAGAAGTCTTTGAAAACTTCACCTTACACTCAAGTATATGGAAAAGAAATTATTATTCTGATCAATCTAGAGCTTCCAACACATAAATGAAAATTATTCGGATAACTTGTAGCCTATGGAGAACAAGATGTCAGAGCTTGTTCAGTTAGAAGAAAAACATGAACAAGCATATAATAACATATGTCACCACCAAAGAGCTGTCAAATTTTGGTTTGACAAAAAAGCTACGTCAAAAATATTCAAAGAAGGTGACTTGGTGCTTAAATGGTATATGAACAGAGCAAATCCCGACTCACATGAAAAGTTTGATTCGATTTGGTCCAAACCATACATAATTGAAAAAAAAAAGGATTTTAATGCATTCCAATTGCTCCACCTGGACAACAACCTATTACCAATTTTGATAAATGACCAACACCTGAAGCATTATGCCTAGGACAAATGGCATCCTCTACGTATATATGTAAATGTGACACTTGTACATTTCTTGTAATATAATCATTTGTTTTATTGAAAGGGCTGCCACTATGATTAATACTCAAGGTATGAAATCTCTTGTCGATCTTGTATCTTAGTCCATGACCATACTCTACCGTATTTCAACTAGACTACCAATCAATAAATCATTAAAATAATGTAAAATTCTCAGCACATCCCATGAATTGGTTGCCAGCTAGTGGTTGTCAAAATGTGTAGGCTACTCATGATTAATAAGTCTTGGATTTTTATTGGTCATAGAAACTGCCAAGTAGAGCATGCGATATTAATGTTACAAGAAATGGTGATATTGACAAAATTTGCTTTGATTAATATAAAAGGCACATGTTCATGAAATGATGCAACCACAATCGAGCTGTCAGGAATATTTACTCCTTAATGTGCTTTTAGCAATGAACCATATTGCTGCTAACCTACAGTTTAAAATTATGAAAGAATATTATTGGACATCGATGTACCTTTCGAGCACATGTATCAAATTTCTCAAAAAGATAACTACTCCCAAGGAAAATCCTCCTAGGAATGTGTGATCCATTACATTGGGATAATAACATCTCCAAGCCAGCAAGATCTATAGTTGAACACTATAAATTTAACTATACCTCCAAACTATTTCCTCCTTACAAAGAGTCTAATTGCAAAATTACAGACAAGAGCTCCAATACTTTAGCGAAGATGATCGTTATAGACAGAGATAGAATTGATAGAGATGGCCAGATAAAGGAAGAGCACCACTATGCAAAAGGCCATAAACAATTTGTAAGATAGCATGGTGGGCATCCATGACACAGTGCTCACTATTAAATCTAGGCTAAAAATCTTTCAAACATACTTTGAAGTGAAAGGAAAAAAGTTTTCCATAAATCATTGGGTCGATGCAGCTTGGCACTTAAGACTTAGTAGATTCATGCCTATACTAGTACACCCATGTTCAAATCTCATCGATGTAGTAGAGAATTTCTATTATCCCAGTACAACCATTGTATACAATTCGAACTTAGAAATACTATTTACCATCAATAGAGAATTTGTAGCAAAGGCATTTGTAGTAAAAGATGCCCAAAGGGTCAAGCCAAAGAAAATTGTATTGGAAATTCAGAGGTTGTACCTAGAAAAAGAAATAGTTTAAACATGGCTCACAAAAATAGGAGAAAAATTACCAGAAGAATTCATAACTACGAATAGAAAGCTTGGAGAATTCAATGATGAGGCGTAGCTAATTTTCTCAATATTGGCGGTAATACTGGGTCTAAGGACTGATTCAATTTTTTACCCATATAATATGGGTATGGAAAATGCAATCATGATGGCTTCCTCTTATATTACTTTGGATTGGGTCAGGTTTTTGGTGATCAATATACAAGAACAATTGAAGGCCATGAATAATAGGTATTGTGAAATTTTTACATACTCGTCTTATTTGACCTAGTTTTTTCTATTCTACATGACCTCGATAGGAAAACATAGCATCCAGGTGCAGAGAACATATGAGAATGGTTTATCATGTCTAATAGTAGATTGAAACCATGTTTTAAGGGAAAGTAAATCAAATAGATAGTTTTTAGGACCTGCCCTAGTAGCAATCTATGGGAAACACCCTCACATCACGTGAAGAAGTGTTGAGAGGGAACAATCGAGAGCAAGGGGATGAGTACTTCCTAGATCAAGGCACCATTATTAGACTGTATGGCTTCTCTAAATATCCTTACTACCATATTATGTCACCAACTAGATATTTAGACTAGAATACTATAGGCAGATATATGTAATAGAGAAAAGTCTTGGCCTAGGAGTCAAAAATACTACAATCTTCAAGCTACCCATAAAATTTGAATGCATCAATATTTTCAAGAGGAAGCTACAATAGTATAAAGACCTTGAAGCCAAGCTGGTTGCCTTGAAGCTACCAGTGGTGCCACATATGTGGCATTATGATATGAATGACATACTGTTTCAAAGACTGTCGATAATAAACAACAAAGTGCTCTCATTCAAGCATGTTTCATGCATGGATATTAAAATTTTTAGAAATTTGACTAAGGACTAGGTTGCACCATTCAATTATATGGCAATGTAAGAGAGGTTGCCATGGAAAAATGCTACAAGTACAAGCATATTTTTGACCTAAAAAGAAATGAAGACCAACTGCTCGATACATAACTCATAGAAATAATTAAGGAGAATAAGAGATGGGAGGAATAAAATATTGAATAATGGTGGGCATCTTGGTGTGAGCGAGACTTAATAAGAAACCACCTTGAATGACAAAATCGATAGATTATTCATTATAAATTTTGACAGTCAATATATCAACTAGAAGTAGAAACATGAAAGAGAAATATTTCCAAAGATCCTTAGACAACAAGCAACTGAGGATGAATGAGATGAAGGGGATGAAGAATCAAAAATAGAAATCCAACAACAACCACTGGCATCTTCTATAACAGACAATGTTGAAGCAGAAAAAGAATCACTACCTCAGCCTCTACCCATTGTCTACACTAGAAGATAAACCACTTCCAAAATAGTTGAGACATATTTAGAAGCATGGCCATAATCTTTTGGATAGAGCTCTAGGTCAAGAAAAAAGTGAAAAGACCACCCAAATCCGAGTTCAAACACAGAGAAAGTTGCCAGAATATAAAATGTGTTGGAATAAAGGGAACAAATGATACAAAAGTGATAGGAATTGCAGCAAGAGGTACAAAGGTACAAAGCAACAATTATACTACCAAAAGTTGAACAATCAAGAGAGATAGATTAAAGTAAAATCAACTGAAGCAATTCAGATGGAGGATCTACAATTGGGAGCATAAGAACAAGGTATATCTCCTAAACCTAACTCACCAACCAATCCCTCATAAATTAAAATTCTATCCTCTCCACCCTGTCAAGTCCACCAATAATTAGAGATGATACCTGACATTATAGAGCTCATGTTTGAAGTGCAATCCTCTCCACCAACTCTTCCCTCCATTTCATTTATGCCACCAATTCAATTTTCCATCCCACCATTCCTCACATCCATTCCACTAGCTCAATCTTGCATTCTAAAATATTCTCTCACTTTCACCATCACTCACTCCACCCACAACTCAAAAGAACCAGGTATTATAAGAAATCATATCCCTTGAAAAATCCATGATTTTCTACCCTCTCACTTTGTTATCAACCTTTTTGACTATCTATATTCTCCCATTAGCTACTGAAGAACCAATTTTAGAAATTTTCTCTACCATATAGACTATAGAAGAAAATAAACGAAAATGGAAAGAGGAAGAGGAAGAAAAGGAAGAGGAAGTAGTCACAACTGGTTATGACACATTAGACCCAATCAAGGGATTGTTTAACCAAATGTCAAGAATCTAGTCTACCAAATGAGACTAGAAGATTGGTGGATAGAAAAGCACAGTAGAGGCATCTTCAAAATTTTGAAAGCAGAAACTCTTTGGGCCGTTCATACAAAGGTAGATACATTATTTGTATAGTCTAGAAAGACAAATAGAAGTTTGGCAGCTAGTAAGAAGAAAATTGAAACCCTAGAGATCAAGCTTACCAAAGAAAAACTAGATAAATATGCCCTAAAAAATTAAGTGAATGTATTAAAAGGCATTTTATGAAGCCTCCTCTAAGAAGTACTTATGACAGAAGGATGAAAGAATCAAGAACCTATAAATGGATCTACAAAAGACACAAGATGAAATGTAGCAACAAGATGCGGAGCTGCAAGATCTCAGGGACAAGCTACAACAATAGGAGAAAGCCCTATCCATTACCATGAATGAGTTATAGTAGAAAAAAGATAAGCCACATAGCTCATAAATGTCCAAGGATTGGCTGAAGAAAGTCAGAAGTCAATATTGGGAAAAGATAAAAGGAGCAATTTTACATGCCTTCCCTCATTTTGCTATGACCCTAGAACCCAAGAAATAGATTGATAATAAAAGAAATATTCTAATGGATGCTAGAGGCACAAAAATTGAGAAAAATGCTGAGAAACCCTAAGAGTTATCTTGCTCTATGAAAGTATCCTGACAAATATATAAAAGAGTGAAGGCTTTCGGCTCATTAGATGTATCATGCAATTGAGCTCATGGATTAGGGACATGAGATAATCGCTATCCACATAAAGAAAATTGAATAAATTAGCGTTGTTTCTAAGGAGATCAAGGCCCTTGGTGCACCAAGCTTATGGGATGAAAATGCACATTTCCACAACATAGAAGCGCTTAGCCAACTATTTGATCAACAAATTCAAGACGTAAGTGAGATTGACTCACTATCTGAACCCCTAGAAATAGATAAGATCTTTGGACTTTTCTACAAACTTTCTCAGATCTTAATCAAAGCGAAGTAGATGGCTAGAAAGTATAGTGACCCTCCCTATGAAAAAAATTGTAGATTAAGAAACATTATATTTGAGCTTAGGGTAATCCCATATCTCTCCATGGAGGTTTGGAATAAGATGCACCAAGAAATCCAAATCTCCATAGTATCTCAAGCATATTTATAGTATGGGAATTCGTCGAAAGCAATTTTACAAAAGCAGTCCCAACAAGAAGGAGAGTCTCAACATCCATGAGATTGAGGGGGTGATTAATGTATTGTGAAAGTAATTTTTTATTGTACTATATTGATTTATGCTTGTACAATTGTACTATATTGCCTTTTTAATAACAATGACTCTGAAGCCCAATGGATCAGCTCAAAAGAAAAAAATAAAGTCAAAGTGATGAAGATCGCATTGACACAAAAAACAAGAAGGTAATAATAGTATTGGCTATCAGGTATATTGAGACATATCTTAGTATTTAGAATCAAATGTCCATAAGACTATCTACTAAATCCACATCAAGCCAATAATATTTTCAAAATCTATCTAGATTAATATTTATGATGAAGTTGTTAGTTGGCACAATCAAGGTTAGGGCATATGTCTAATTAAGGCCTCACTCAAAGAGTATCCTTCAACATTGATAATTAGTAGGATGAGGGATAACAAGAAGAATTGGATGCTCGGAGGTGTCATAATGCAGAATTTCTTACTCGATTGGGTCAAGAAAATAAGAGAAGATAGGGAGCACAACAAGCGAAAGAATGGTAATTTCCCAAATTACTTGACCTAGACCTAAGGTAGCTATTAACTACAGTCAAATTTACTCAAATATTTTCAATTTTGTGGGGATATCCCATGTTTTAAGTATCCCTATTGCTCTTTTTTGCTTCCCTTTTTTTACTTTTGTCCATATTTATGCATAAAAAATTTGTCATAGAGTCCATCTTGTGTGTCTCTCCCTAAGTTGTCTAGGGGCGTCTTATTTTCCAGGTATCCCCATGCATCATTTTTGTTCCATCATCTTCATTATTCCCTATCCTACCGCCTCTAAAATTTATGCTAAACTTCATCGCCCATCTCACCATCATACTTTTGTTTCCTCTTTTCTCCACAAAAATTGTTTGGTCAAAAAATAACATCCTTATGGTTCCATTTCATTTTTTCCTCCTTTATTTGCCTTTTTGGTACCATTTTTTGTATTCTTGTGGAATATAATCAGTCAGTTTGAGTTCTCTTTTTCACTAGGAAAAAGTCCTTGTGAGTTGCCAAGAATGTGGGTATTTTCAAGCATCATCCACATGCACTTTGGTAAAAATTGCAAAGAAAGATAGTACAACAAAATCAAGAGGAAATCAGTCACTTTTGGTGTAGGTATGCTAAGGATAGCCCCTCAAAATCAGAGATCAATGAGCAAAAGGTAAGGTAAAATTTGACTAAGTCTTGGATATGTCAAAACATCTGTACCCAATCGAAGCCCGTCAGGGTACCAAAAGTCCGTCATGTTGTCAAAGGAGAATGAGAACAAAATGCAAGATTTGGCTAATTATCAAACTTATTGAAACATTTATACCCATCTAAAGCCCTTCAGGGTACCAAAAGTTTATTGCACTATCAAAGGAGAGTGAGAGCAGAATGCAAGATTTGGCTAAGTCTCAAACTCATCAAAACATCTATACCCGATTGGAGCCTATAAAGGTACCAAAAGTCTGTCGTATTTCCAAAGGAGAGTGAGAGAAGAATATCAGATTTAGCTAAGTTCCAAACTCTTCAAAATATTTATACCCAGTTGGAGCCAATTAGGGTACCAAATTCTTGTCATGCGATCGAAGGACTCAAATCAATAGAATTGTCTAAGTTATGGTCTTGAAACATCTATACCTGATCAGAGCCCGTTAGGATACCAAAATTCCATCACATAGTAGAAATATAAGAATCAAGTAAAATGACTAAGTCTTAAACCTATCAAAATATTTGTACCCAAACAAAGTCTTCCAGGGTACCAAATTCTTATCGTGTGACCGAAGTACTCAAATCAATAGAAATTGCTAAGTGTTGGACCCGTCAAAACATTTGTACCTGATCAAAGCCTATTAAGGTACCAAATGTCCGTCGCACTACCATAGGAGAATGAGCAAAAATCCTATTGCCCATTAGAAGCCTTTCTAGGCATCCAAAAACCATAAATAAGCAAAAGCAAGTCATATATGAGATTTGGCATCAACACATATAGGTGGTCATCATCGCATGCTGCATATAGGGTAAGATAGCTTATTAGAAAATCTTAACATCATAGTCTCCATAAAGGCCATCATGCAGGTGATAGGGTGACTCAACTAAAAAGTTAGTAAAGATAAATGAACCAGATGCAAGCAACATGATTGACATGACTCAGGATGACACAAATTCTAGCAAGGTTAGCAATCCATAATTAGGTGTTTAGAACAAGTATATATCCAAGTGGTTTAGTAGGTTGGGGAATATTCTAACATAACGATAATCCATTCCTAAGGCAATGATGTCTAAATAACTGAATGCATTGTAAAAGGCTATAAATACTAGAATGTAGAATGTAAAAAAGGTTGGCTCTTAGGCTTTTACAATTTGCATGTAAGAAGGAGTTTTGCATATTAATACAAAAGGATTGTTGTCTAGCCTATGGTTCACTTCATTTGCAGAATATGTATGTATGAATGATTACCTATTTCTAATTTTATCTTGTTGAATGCTCATAGTGTTTATTTTGCTTTCTAGATTTATGCTCATGATACATTCACTTGTTCTAGAATTTGTAATCTGATAAGCTACACAATAATATAAATAAATGTTCAGTGATTGATGATAAACTAGTTGGTATGTTAGGCAATTCACTTATTTTATTGCATGGTCTTCTACTATGCATGTGTCTTGATGTGGATTAATCTACACCACTATAAGTTCTAGCTTCAAATTATTGTATCACCCTTTCCCCTCCATACTCTAGGAACAATTAGCTTGAACTTCAAAGGAACTGGCCTCCTCCATAGATTGACCACTAAATCCTCACAACTTCAAGGTCACTCAATGTTGATCAAGGTTTGTGGGTGTGTTATGGAAAATTTAGGCATTCCTAATATATTTTTCATGCTACCTAGATACTATAGATCACAATGAGATATGCAAGCTCTGGTGGACTTGTCTCTTTGACCTAGAAACATCTTCTATAAATTTAAGATAGGCCAGGTTGGATCAGGATATCCCGCTATGAGCTCAATTAGTGATGGACATTACACATCTAGTGCTCAACCATATTAGATGAAAATTAATGTGAATTCTATTATGACCAAGTTTATTATAACACTCTTAGCCTTATCTTCAAGCAGTAGACCAAAATCCTATCCATTGAGTGATTATAGCAAATATTATCGACTTCATGAATTAGAAATAACAAGGAAAATAAATAAATTGATATGCATACACTCATTCAAATTATGCAATAAACGTAGGCATTATACCAACGAAAGGAAAGTGTTATTCATGTATTCAAATTATGTAATGCATGAACAAGCAACACAACACACAATGAATGCTAAAAATACCTGAGAAAAAGCTAGAATTTATATTATATTATCCTTGATGAGTATAGATCAGAGCCTAGTAGAATGCTTAGGTCTCTTTTAAAATGCAATACAACATTCTCCTTGTTCAAATGATGTAACAAGGGAGTTAAGTCCTCTGTCCTAAATATAGCACCACACAAATTCCAACTTCTTGAGTCAGTTCCTAGAAATGATCTTAGAAGATTGGTTGGACTCCAAAAATTTTCCTGTATAATGGTGAGAAGAAAATGAGGAATGAGAAAACTACAATAAATAAAGGAAATACAATCAACCGAAGTCAGACACTCAGAATACCTCTTGCAAAATTTTCTATGCTTTGCTTGATGATGGTTCTGGCTTTGGACGCCTGTTTTATTTTTTTTTTGTAATTCGATTGCAGATGTGTGGTGCACATTTAGCCACTTGGAGCTCTCCTTACCTTTTATTTATCTGAGTACATTACAACAAAAATTGAGCTATCATAGGGTGTCAAGAATCAAGAAAAATTACCACATGTTCCCAAAACTATTATAACCTCCTCTGGTCTCAACTTCCTTAATTCAAAAAGAAACTCTATATCACTCTTGTTTTGTGGCTAATCCAACTTATTTGTATTTTTTTTGTGGTGGGTCCGATGTTGACCTCACCTTTGTCCTCTTCTAGTTGACTTACTCCCACTAGGTTTACAATCTAAGCCTAGGCCTCATCGCAAAAGGAGGACTTCGTTGTGATCTCATATTTCATGCATTGCAGTCAGTGGCCCTTAAATGAGGATTCATTCTCGTTTGCAAATTTTATTATATTTTAAGCTATTTAAGTCAGTTATTTGACTTGTTGTACCAACTTCTGTTTGTCCTTGTCATTGCACTCAAATTATTCAATCTTTTTTACTATGAGCTCACCTATTTTATCTTTAGAAGATAGTTCTCAAAGCATGACACAATCTTGTTTCCTCCTATCGTCTATATCTTTAGTCCATTTCTCCATGTCTTTGAGAACATTCTTCCAATATGAATTTTCATGAATGTAGGTACTCAAATTTTGGAACTCCCCCTGGTAGCCATGGCTTTGACCATCCAACATATTGAATTGCTTTTTGATAATTTTACCATACTCTTCTTTACACTTTAGGTAAACAAGTTTTAGGGCTAGTGCTCTTTGGTTTGCATCTTGCAACAAGGTTCACATATCTTGAGATTCATGACTTCCAGTAGGTCTTTAAATATTTTAGAAAAGGGATTCACTTCTCCTACCACATCCTTTATCAGTTCTTACTTATAATGCTTGATGAGGTTAGCACTATCAAACTATTTTTTGGCTGGTACCTGTGATCCTTGTTCTTATAATTTATTGATCTCTCATTGTAATTTACTGACTTCTACCTATAGCTTTTTGTTCTAAACCTGTAGCTAGATTTTCTAATCTAGTGCCCCCTTGAGTTGAGCACTTTGAACTCTTAGTTATTTTAGCTCCTTTTCTATGGCCACAATAATTTAGGACTGATTTGCGATATATATTTTCATCATATCAATCGTATCTCCTTTCACCTTCATCTCTTTACTCTTTGAATCAATAAAGATCTCTATTATACTCTTAGGTAGTGGTAATGTAATGGTGATATCCTAACATCCTTGAGCAATACCTTGATGAGCCCTCAATTTTTGGGCTATGTTCTCATTAGTTACTTTCTTCATGTCCATTATTTCCTCCTCTTTCGTGGGACTGAACATAATGTCTATTTCTTTTTGCTTGGTCAGAACCACAAAATGAGATGCTCCAGAAGCTGAACCAAATTTTATTCTAACCTTATTTTTTGATGGAGAACTAGGATAAGGAGTCTCTTCTGAGACATGTTCTCTTAAGAATTTTCCAATTCCTTTGGCCTCAGTAATATTCTTCATGGTAGTTTGGGGAATCTTGTGCTCTTCATTTTCTATTATCAGATGCATACTAGGTATATCACTTGTTGATTCCACTTTTTTTGGGGGTTTATCAACATCTCACCAACCTCTTCAACTATTTTAGGCTTTGCCATTGAAACAATGGTCAAATCCTTACCTTTTTTAGTTTTTGACACATATCTAGAAACAGAATGTCCTTGAGAAGGTTGTTTGATTTGCTGAAAACTCCCTTATGTAGGTTGAACCTCCTGAATGATTACTTCAATGGTGTAAACTCAACTAAAAGAGACAAAAAAAATGGACTCCAATCACATAACACAAATGCAATAATGGAAGAGAACTGAAAATTAATATTCTTCTCATTCCTGAATTCACACCCCTTCTACAAAATATTACAATCCATCATATAACAACCGAAAACCAAAGAAACCCTAAAAACATTTTTTTCTAAAACTGCTAAAAATAGATCTTCTTTCTAAAAACTTCTAAAAATAGAAATGATTCGGATTGTGCCCAAATTCGATGCACACATCCCTCTTACAATAAAAAACCTTAATTTAAAATATTAGGTCTCAAATTAAGGTATAACAAAAGATAATAAACTTCTAACAACCAAAAAAACCCAAAAAACTTGGGAACCTATTCTAAAAGCTAATTTTGGGACACTAGATGGAGGAGTTAGGTCACGAAAACACTTTTTTTGGAGAGCATGGCCAATCAAATATTTACCTGATGCAGAACACACACACAAAACCACCTGTTAAATTTCAATGCCAACGGGCGTACGATTCACAAGTTATGGCTTCGACAAGGTGCATCATTCTCCTCTGGTGAAAAAGAACTCAGCTCCTACGAGTTTAGCTGAATTGAAATCCTGTAGCTTTTGGTTATCAATTTTATTTAGCTTTGAATTTGAAACCCAAGTGTTATCTGACTGTGGTAATCCTTCTCACTAAACTAGAAATTTATTGTAGCTCCCATGTCTGGTGGTGATCACCTTCTTATCGAGCACCTGTGCAACTCTGTATTTTTTCTTCTTAGGCATCTGTCGTTCCCAATTTACTGTCTCATATAATTCACCATCCTTGGAAGTACCAAGATACTAAAATAAATCAAAAACATTAAAAATGGGTGAAATATCAAATTCATCGGGCAACTCCACTTTATAGGCATTATCATTGATCTTCTTCAAAATCCTGCATGGCCCAATTTTCTTAAGTTTCAGTTTTTTATATGTCCCCTTAGGAAATATTTCTTTCCTAAGATGAACCATGACCATATCACCCTCTTAAAACACTTTCACCCTTCTATGTGCATCAACAGACTCTTTGTAGTGAGCATTACTACTCTGCAATTTTTCCCTCACTGACTCTTGCACTTTTTGGATATGCTCAGCAAATGCTTCTGCATCATCACTAACTTGTTTCCCAATTTGTAATTCAACCAAATCTAATACACCTCTAATATTTTGACCATAAATAATTTGAAAATGAGATTTACCTGTCAACCTGTTCACTAAACTATTGTATGCAAATTCAACTTGTGACAAGGTTAAATCCCATTGTTTTGGTTTTTCTCCAACTATGCATCGTAAGAGGTTTCCTAAGATTCTGTTCACTACATATATTTGCCCATCGGTTTGTGGGTGGTAAGCACTACTAAACTGCAGCCTGGTTTTCAAAGTTTTCCACAACATCCTCCAAAAGTGACTCAAGAACTTAGTATCTCGATTAGAAGTAATAGTCTTTGGAACACCATGCAACCACACAATTTCATCAAAGAATAAGACTGCAGTCCTAGTTGCATCATTAGTTTTCTGGAAAGTAATGAAATACACCATTTTTGAAAATCTGTCTACCACAACAAAAATTGAATCCTTACCCCTCTATGTCTTGGGCAACCCCAACACAAAATCCATACTCAGATCGGTTCATGGTCCTGTAGGAACTGGTAGTGGCATATACAACCCTGTATTTTACACATGGCCCTTAGACATTTGACATAATATGCATCTATAGACAAACTTGATTATGTCTCTCTTCATTTTTGGCCAATAGTACTTCTCCTCTACAAGAGTGGTAGTTTTGGCTACTCCAAAATGACCAGCCAAACCCCCACTATGTAATTCCCTCAAGATGTTCTCTCTCATAGAGCCAATGGGAATGCATAATCGATTACCCTTAAACAAGTAACCATTTTGAAATAAATACTCTTCAAAATAGTATGGGACTCGACCCCTACCACACTTTTGCACTGTTGCACAATATTCCCAAAATCTGCATCAGATTCATATAGATCTTTAATCCCCTCAAATCCTACCACTTCATTCTCCATAGTGGTCAACAACAAGACTCTCCTACTTAATGTATCAACAACCTTATTCTGTTTTCCCGACTTGTGTTTCAGGACAAATTTATATTGTTGCAAAAATGAAACCCATTTGGCATACTTGCTATTTAACTTTTTTCTGAGAATTTACATACATCAATGCTTCATGATTAGTAAACAACACAAACTCCTTTGAGATTAAGTAGTGCCTCCAATGTTGCAATGCTTACACAATTGCATAAAATTCCACATCATATGTATAATAATTCTTCTTTGCATCATTCAAATTCTCACTAAAAAATGCTATAGGTCGGCCCTCTTGAATTAAGACACCACCAATCCCAACAAATGAGGCATCACAATCAACCTCAAACACCTTACTAAAATATGGTAACACTAAAACAGGGGCTTCCGACACTTTTTTCTTCAAGAGTTCAAAACTCTCTGTTGCTTTCGTAGTCCATACAAACTCTTTCCCCTTCGTGCACTCAGTTATAGGGGCAACTATACTACTGAAGTTCCTGATGAACTTCCTATAAAAGGTAGCTAGTCCATGAAAGCTCCTTACTTTTGTTATAGATCATGGAAGAGGCCATTACATAATCGCCTTAACTTTCTCATCATCCATCCTCATGCCATCTCTCAAGATTACAAATCCCAAAAACACTAAACTATCTTGAAGAAATCTACATTTCTTCAGGTTGACATACAATTTCTCCTTCCTGAGCACTTCTAACACTAATTTTAGGTGTAACAAATGCTCTTCTTCACTTTTACTATAAATCAAAATATCATCAAAATACACAACCACAAACTTACCATTATATTACCGTAGTACTCTATTCATCAACCGCATAAATGTACTGGATGCATTAGACAATCCAAATGGCATCACCATCCACTCGTATAATCCATATTTTGTCTTAAAAGTTGTCTTCCATTCATCCCCTTCTCGAATTCTGATCTGGTAGTAGCCATTTTGCAGATCAATTTTACTAAAGTATTTAGCTCCTGCCAATCCATCCATCATATCATCCACTCTCGACATAGGATATCGATACTTTATTGTGATATTGTTTATGGCTCTACTATCCACACACATCCGCCAGTAACCATATTTCTTCGAGGTCAGCAATGTTGGAGTCGCACATGGACTCATAATCTCCCTAACTAATCCCTTCTTTATCAACTCTGTCACTTGCCTACTCAACTCTGCATTCTGTGTTGGGTTCAACCAATAAGCTGCCTGATTTGGGAGTGCTGATCCTAGAATCAAATCCATGTGATGTTGGATATATCTTTTTGGTGGTAGCCCATCTGGTAACTCCTCTGGTGTGACATATTTATATTCACTTAGCAACTTAGTTACTGCTGTAGGCATAACCACTTCCTCTATTTCTAGCTTCCTATCTATTAAGGCATAACAAGAGCTAGCATCCCTGATCTCTGCAAGAAACTCCTTCATCATCAACAAGATCTCACTTGGTCCATCCTCCTTCAGAGGCACAAGAACTACCTTTACACCATCCTTCCAAAATGTGTAAGTATTCTTTCTCCCACTATGGTTAGTACCTTGTCATACTGTCAAGGTCTTCCCAATAGAATGTGACATGCATCCATCAAGATCACATCACACCACACTTCATCCTTGTAAGTGCTCCTAATTGAAAATTTAATTAAACACCTCTAATCTACTATTACCTCATTCCCCTTCTTAACCCATGATATGCGATATGGATAAGGATGTTTTTCACATTTTAGGTGCATTTTTTCAACCATGATATTTGACACCATATTCTCATAGCTACCACCATCAATGACAATGTTACATACCTTCCCTCCTGATGTACACCTTGTTCGAAATATGTTAATTCACAACCAAGAATCTTCACCATCTATGGTCTTCCCATTTGCTTTGCTCTACACCATCTCTTTCTTAGGAGCAATCAACGTCTTCATTATCATAAGGGCTTCCCCCATGCCAGAAATAACTTCATCCTCATTCTGCTCTTCCATCTCAACCAGATTGACCCTTCCTTGTCCTCCTTGACCCATTTATTGGACATCACATTGGGGATACTTAAATGCTCTGTGCCTTTCCTCACTACATCCATAACAGGTATACGACCTCCTCAAATCATTCCCATTTCATCCACCACTGTAACCTCTACCTCGTTGGTATCCTCTTCCTCTCAGATTGTGCCCATCTTCTTCTTGTTTAGCAGATATTGAGGATTCCCCCTTGAGAAAATTAGATCCACTTCGACCCTGACCTGAAGAGGGCGTGAATACATTCTTACCTATTATACTAATCCTTTTCAATTTCTCCTCCGCCTTGAGGGCCATTTGATACGCATCCTCCACTGTAAGAGTGCGATGCATGCTCATCTCATATTGAACAAAAAAACTTAGGCCATTTACATACCTGGAAGCCTTTTGGTCCTCCGTCTCATTGTGCTCCACTCGAATGGATAGCTTGTAGAATTCATTAGTATAGTACTCAATGCTTTGATCCTTCTGTTGGAGATTCTGAAATCTACGAAATAGGATTTGGGAGTAGTCTATAGGTATAAATTTTTCCTGTAACTTCTTCTTTAGCTTTGTCCAATCCCTGATATTTTCCTTTCCATTCCTTTGTGGTGTAGTCTATAAATGATCCCACCAAATCAATGCATGTCCCTTTAGCTTTGTGCATGTGATCTGAACCTTCTTCTCTTCAGCAAGGTTACTCCATTCATAATTTTTTTTTCTAATCTATTGATACAATCGATCAACTCCTCTAGTTTCAACCCACCAACATACTCGGGAACCTCAATCCTGATCCCATATCGATTCTCCTTAAGCCCCTCTAGAGCTCGTATCAATAAATTTTCAAAATCATGCTCTTCTTCCTCTGGACCCTCTGGTTCTGCTTCTACGTGGACCTCAGATCCACGTTCCTCAGGTATGTTTTCATTATCAGATCCTTGATCTGCACGTGCTTAGGAACCTATTCTAAAAGCTAATTTTGGGACACTAGATGGAGGAGTTAGGTATCAAAAATACTTTTTTTGGAGAGTCAGGCCAATAGAAGATTCACCTGATGCAGAACACACACATTCAAAACCACCTGTTAAATTTCAAGGCCAATGGGCATATGGTTCACAAGTTATGGATCCGGCAAGGTGCATCATTCAAACTATTTTAGATTTTTTTTGACCACTTGGAGGAAAGGATATTTGAACTCATCAGGTTGAGTTATAGTGAAAAATGGAGTAGCTTTTTCCACGATGCCCATTTTGAGCATGTTGAGTTCAATCCTATACTTTCCAACTTCCTCTATTTGCGTGAAGGGTCTTTCTTTTATCTTCCAGACATATATTAATGACTTTTTTTTCATGATAGCTATCTACATGGCATCTTCAAAAGGATATTCTTCATGCCCCATATGTAATTTCATCATATTTTGTATCTCTCTATCATAATATCCCTTTGGGTTGTAAGCCCTCCAAGTAATTTTAGAAAAGTTATAGTCATCCATTCTTCAGATAGCTCTAAGAAGGCTGTAATAACCTTTATAAGTATAATGTCCTAGCCGACAAGGTAATTTGAATCATGGGACCCTTGAATTCATTTTTATAGCCATCATATTCACTTCTTTAGCTACTTATCTAGCAATTTCTAGGGTAACTACAAATATAAGGTAGTACTTCATGAGTGCTTTTGGAGGTAGTTTCGCTCCGTATAGCCTGATGTACATAAATTCTTTTACAAAAAAGAAATATCTTGCGTTGGTATGGCACAAAGAATTAGCTACTCTAGTACTGATTCTAGGCGGGTTCTTGCCACATAATTGGTGGTAGATGAATGTCAAAAATCTCCCAAAGAACTTGCTATAACTAGACCAACCTTCATGAATCCAAGGTAATATTTCCTGGACCAACTCTGCATCTACTCTTCCTAAGGCCTGAATTGTTTGTGCGTCTAACTTCCCTACGATGAGGTGAATGATAAGGGAGTAGTACATGAATTTGAGCATCACCTTCGTATGTTCTCTTATTGCCTTTTGCAAATTAGAGAGTTGTTTGTGCAAATTTTCCTCTATGATGTCCTCCCATAAGTACATTGGTATTTCTCCTATTTGATTCAACTGTGTGGCCCAGTACATTAATTTTTTTTGATATTATATTGATATCTTATTCCCAATGTGATACTAATAATATCAACATAGTCCTTAGCCCAATTTCTAAGGGGGACCTTTTTAATCAAGAATACATACGACACTTGATAGTTGAAGCCAAACATTATGGGATAGAAAATTGTAATAAGCATAAAAGAAGATTGTAGTGCAATTACCTTGGCATTCAAGCCCAATTTCATTAAGGAGAGTTTGAAAACTCTTCAAATGGTATTTTTTGTAATCCAAAATACCTTATGGTCCTGGTGATTTAGGATGGCCTTAGATCTTGGGTTGTATGCAACCACCAACCAAGACAAGAGATCTAAAGAGTGATACACTCTAGGACACACCAACTTTCCAAGATTGTTGTTCTATTTATTGCAAAATGGGATCTCACCATATCTATCCCTATTAGATCTTTTGAAGGGATATTTTAAGAGTGTTTGATACCATCTGCTATCCTCTTTAGTGTGTTGAAAGTTGTAGATGATCGTATCTTTGAACTCCTATTATTTCTCTTCAGTTATCACTTTGCCTGACCCTAACTATGCCTGTATATCTTCATACTTTTTCTTGATTGGCTTACCAAGTAGCTCCTCATATGGGTAGGCCTCGATGATTTTTAGATCTCTATATAGAATTTTTGTGGTGGATGATTGAGGTATGTTGGAAGATACCAAGAATTTGATTGTTTGAGAACTGTAACACTTCATTGCTTATGAATCCTTAACTCTTTGAACTCAGTCCATTCATTTGAATTCTCTCTGATGATTGATAACACAAGTAATGGTGACCTCTTCACTCCTTGGGTATGATATTTAAGATAGCATGGGTGGCCTTGCATGCACTACTTCATTATCTTTCCAACTACCACCTTTGAGTGCATCATAACTATAGTAACGATATTGTCATAAAAGTTCGGTTCCATGATTGGTCTGGTAGATCTGTTATCTTGCATTCATAGACCTCATTGGTGCCACCTTAGTTGTGTTCTTCTAGGATTATTACTTTCAAGATCTCCATGAGCATTTTTTGATCTTGTTAGACCTTGAAGGAATATGTACATGCGTCGAGCCATCATTTGGTCTCATTATTTTCTCGAACCAATCAAAGCTTATTGTTTTTCTATCCTCAATGAAAATTGTATCATCAATTTTGATAATAAGATCTAGGCTGTTATATTTACTGACCAATAGGAGTCTATTATAGGTCTACCAACATTATCGCTGATGCATCAGTGATGAGGGCTTTGGATTGGTGATAGAGGAGAATTCATTGTTGGTTGACTAGGCAATCGTTGATTGACCAACACCATCGCCAATTCATCAGCAATGAAGTCCTTTCATCAACGATGTGGGTATCAAATGGTTGAGTACTAGGATACAATGGATCCAAATAGGGATAGACTTTATTAATTTGGTGACCCTAGGGAAAAATTAATACCAAAGACATTTAATGATGGAATAGTTTGTTCTTATGGTAATGGGGCATAATTTTATATGAGATCATGCTTTATAGCTCATTGACTAGGGCCATCGCTGATGCATCAACAATGAGGGATTATCATTAGCGATGAAGGGATATCAAACATATCAAGTGCTAGACCTGGTGGATATCGTGACCTTAGAAAATACTTAGTGTATATTACCCAAGGGCTCGATGAGTTTTGATCAACACTATCATATATTAACTAGCGACACCACTGATGCATAAACGATGAAGGCTTTGCATTGGTGATGAAAATTATATATATTTGAGGACATTAATATTATGGACTCAAATTATTAATGTTGGTATGATACTATGATGAAGACCTTAGTGGTATGGAAGTGATGTGAAAACAACTAGGGAAATTATTATGTTAGGGCTCGAGGGAATGTTCTTTACTATTAATTCATAGAATTTTGAGAATTTATATTCATGTGATACTTAGGACTTAGGGATGGTAAGGAGTTGTTCTTATGGAAAAATATAGAAATGATTACACATGAGACCTAGACCCTCAAGTTCTACCTAGTAATGGACCCATCATTGATTGACCAGCACGGTCGTTGAATGACCAACGTTGTTGCTGATGCATTGGTGACGAATGTCTATTATTAGCAATGAAGAGAACTCAATGTTATTCAGCCGATGCCATCACTAATTGACTAGAATTGTCATTTATTGACCAACAATGAAGGCTTTAACCTCTTAAGAATATTAACATTATGCATTCAGGTGGGTTAATATTAGAACAAGACCATGATAAAGACCTTAGTGATGAAATGAATTTACGGATGTGGGAAGAGATGGCAAAAGCCTTAGGAAAATCATATGGAATGGTGATATGAGGACTTAATGATAAATTTGATGTAATTTAAGTGAAAGCTATGGATTTAATAAAGTGATAAAGGGGGAATGGATGAAATGGGAAGGAGTACATGGATGTCATGATGAAATGGAATGGGATGATGGAAGTGGGCTATGAACCTTGGAGGGAATTATTTATTTTGAAAATATATAGCAAGACCAAGGACTATAACATGGACTCCTTAGGGCTATTAGGACTCTTAGGACTATTGTTTCCATTGTAATTTGTTATCAAGAGGACTTTGGACTTTGCAAATCCATAACTCATTAACATGACCAACATTCCTTAAAATCACCTAGACATTAGACCTTGATAAATTTTGAAAAACTATGGGTATGAACTAGGTTGGGATTTTATAATATAACATGGGATCTGACTAGGATAGGGGACATGAATAACTATTTAAGGGTTATAAATTCTCCTGAGGACTCTAGAATAGATTGGTTGAACATATGGACACATACTTGAATTCTCTAATCACCCAAGACAATAACATCAGACTCACAAGCTTGACTCCTTGGACTATTCACAATAGACCTTACTTTCTTAGTTCTTCAAAAGAAAATTCAATATGACAACTAACTTTAAAATTAAGGACTAACTCCCACCTAGTCACCTTAAGGACATGAAAAACTTGAAATACACACTTTTTTTTTAGCTAAAGCTGCACTCTTTCAGACTCTTCTCCCTTCATGGTGAGGGTTGAAAGTCTTCAAATGCTGGTAATTCAATGGTATGAGTAGATTTTCACCTTTCAAATCCTACAACCTATAGGTATGTTAGCCTATATTTTGAGCAACCTGATAAGGACCTATCCACTTAGGCTCAAGCTTCTCCTTTTCACCATGTCTATCATTTTAGGATCCCAGTACAACACTATATCACCTTCTCCAAATGGTACTTATTTTTATTTCTTGTTGAACAACTAGGCTATTTTATGAGCTTCTTAAGTCATCCTTATTAAAGATCCCCTCCCATTTTCTTCTAGCTCAGTGATTTGATCCAATCTTCTTTGTAAAGGATCTAGCTTTTCATGATCTTAGAGAGTAAGGATAAGGCCACTCTCTCTACTTGGGGAGGCAAAAGTGCCTTTTCTCCATAGACTAGTTCATATGGTGTCATCCCTGTAGCTCTTTTAATAGATTTTATCAGTCCATAAAGCATACTTCAGTTCACTATCCAAACTTCTCTTATTCTTACCATGTGATCTCTTGATCCTAGTGGTAAGATTCTTATTGGAGGATTCAACCAGACCATTACCTTGAGGGTATTAATTTGTATTGAGCTATTTCTTTGTTGTATTTAGCATAAAATTCTACTATCTTGAATGAAGTGAAGTACTTTCCATTGTTTTTTATCAGTTTCTTAGGCACCTCAAATTTGGTCAGTATGATTTATTCTAAGAACCTGATAATTACTTCAGTTTTTGATCTTTTCAATGGAGCTCCCTCCACCCATTTAGTGAAGTAATCAGTTGCTATGATTATCCACTTGTGTCCTCTTGAGGAATTTGGATTTATTTCTCCAATCAAGTCTATCCCCATCAAGTAAATGAAGCTTTGATCACCATAGGTTTCAAAGGCATGGTAGACAATATATTCTTACCATAAAAAATCTGGAAACTTTGGCACTTTTTGATAAATAGATATACATATTTGAATATAGAAGGCCAATAATAGCTAGCTCTCATTATACTATTTGCTATTGCTTTTGATGCAAAATTCCCTCCATAGAAAACAATATGAAATTCTTTGATGATATCTAGGACTTCCTTTCAAAATAAACAAAGGAATAATACACCATTGGGATGTTTCTAGTAAAGCTTGTCATGTTGAATGTAATATTTTTGAGCCTATTGTTTGATGCTTCTAATTCTATTCTGTGATAATCCTTCTGAGAATGATAAGGATTGTAAATACAATGTAATATCTTTATACCAATCATCTTTAAGACTATCCATATTTTGATTCTTCTATGCATCTCACATTATAACTTTATTATTGATATCTTCTCTTCCTTTCGTGGCCATATATTATGTTAAGCCCAATCCCTTAATGGTATTTACTACTTTAAACTCAACATCGTACTATAACAATTTAACCATCCATCTTACATAATTTCTTGCAGGTTCATTTTGAGTGAAGACATCCTTAAACAACTATAGAAGGGATACAAGCTATTACTTTATTTGATCCAAAGATGCCCTTAAAGTGCTCCAAATCCCTTATTAAAGAAAAACTATTTTCTACCATAGTGTATTTTAGCTGGGCTCCCTTCATTCTTGAGCTCATGAAAGCTATGGGTCTTTCATTATTCTCTTGATCTTTCTTTGATAAAACAACATCAATAGTATCTTTTGAGGAAAATGAGTAAATATTGAAATATTTTGAATAATCAGGACACATTAATATCGGAGCTTGGGTGATTGTATCCTTTATATTTTGGAGAGCCTTTGTATCATCTTCAGTTCACCTGATATTTTATTATTTCTTTATCATGTCATTTATGGGATTTGAAATCTGAGCAAAATTTGGAATAAACCTGCAAACGAAATTAATTCTCCCAAAAACTGACCTGAGTCCTTTCAAGTTTTTTGGTGGAGGTATTTTTGCAATGGCTTCATTCATTTTAGGGTTAATGCTAATTCCTTCTTCAGATACCACATGTCCTAATATCTTGCCTTGTGTAGCTCCAAAATTTCACTTTTTAGGATTCAAAGAGATGTACTCTTTACACCTTTTAAATACTTGAGCCAAGTGTGTGAAGTGATATTATGGATTTTTAGAAAATATTGTTATATCATCTAGATAAACCACTACTATATTAAACATAAGTCCTTTAAATGCAAAATCCATGACCCTCTAAAAAGTAGCACCTGTATTCAAAAGACCAAAAGGCATCTTAGGGTACTCAAAGGTTCTCCAAGGAGTAGTGAAAGCAGTCTTATATCTATTCTCAGGATTGACTTGGATATGATTGTAACCTGAAAATCCATCTACTAGAGACATCTTGGTCGATCCCACAATTGCCTATAGAAACTGTTCCATGTTTGGTAGTGGATAATTATATTTCAAATAGTTTTCATTAAAATTCCTGAAATCTACACAACTTGATATCACCATTATTTTTTCTTACAAACACTAAGTTAGCTATCCAATAGGAGAATCTAAATTTTCTTATAATATTTGCATCTAGCAACGCTTGGACTTATTTTTACATCACTGAGTGTAATGTAGGATTAAAATTTCTTTGTTTTTCCTATGAGGTTTTGTACATTCTATTAAGGGTATAATATGAGTCATTACCTCAGTGTTGAAAGTTTTGAGATCTTCATAACTCCAAGCAAAATATTCCATATGCTTTTTGATAAAACATATATACTGATTCTTTTATTTTTTTGACAAATCTTTGTTTACCTTTACCATCTTCAGTTCATGTTCTATTTCAACATTGACTCATATGCTTTTGATCCCTAAAAAGTGGGCTTACGAGCTGTATAAAAATCATCGAATAGACTCTCTAAAGAGATCAAGCCTCTTGGGAGCTTGTTTGTATTTAGTTGTATTACTTCTATAGGTTCTCCAATGATGTCTTTCAAATTTTCTTCACCTTCCTCATCACACAAAACATCAACATAGTGATTTTGCAATATCATGAAATCCTTAATATCAATATCATCTTAAAAAACCTGCAAGTATATAATGTTATTTGACACAAATGGATGGTAAACAAAGATAGTGGAGAATCTATCCATGTATTAAGTGTATATTTTAGGACAATTTGCACCAGATGCATTAACAACCAATAAATTTGCTACATGATTTTCATCTCTAGGGATATAGGATATATTAAAGGCAAGAAACCTATCTATTTCATCTCGTACTACATACTTATATTGTTTTAGCCTAGGGTGTTTTATCTGATATTTGCCTTTTATCTGTTGTACTATGAGCTCTACATCCCCACAAAATGTCAGGTAGTTGATTCTTAATTTCTTTGCCTCTCTTAGTACTAGTAGTAGTGCTTCATACTCGACAATGTTGTTGGTGCACAGGGATTCTAACCTGTAAGGTATGCTTAAGTAATTTCCTTTGATATCAATGAGATTTATACTAGCCCCTGCACCACACTGTGATTTAGCCCCATCAAAGGTCATAGTACACATCTTAGAAATTAACACCCTAGTGGATTAAACATCTATTTTAGCCTTTGTTTATGGGTCCATATCTCTAGCTCCAAGGACTTCAACCAAGAAATGGGTGTGCCAAATTGAGTAAACTCCTAGATCCTCTTCAAAAAATTTGATTAGATTTAATGTATTGTTATCTATATTTTTCAACTCTACTAAATACCTATGAAAATGCTCTCTTCTAAGAGTGACTTGCTCTTTAGTTGACAGGAATGGTAGCATATGACCAATCTAACTGAATGGAACCCCTTAGTTTTTCTACCCAATGTTTAGATAACAATAAAGAAAATAAAGGATCTACATCTATGACTACTACGTCCATGACTATCCCTTTCTTTGGGTATTGGTCTAAGAAAACCAACAAAACAGTAATAACTCCAACATAAGGAACCTATTTTTTATCCATCACTGATATAGGAGGAGAATATTTAGTGCATATTAAGCCCAAATGGTCTGTTATTTGTTTTTAGCATAATATTATGAGAAGCCCCACTATCTAGCAAGCAAT
The DNA here is from genome assembly GCA_028583015.1 of Wollemia nobilis. Taxonomy (NCBI): domain Eukaryota; kingdom Viridiplantae; phylum Streptophyta; class Pinopsida; order Araucariales; family Araucariaceae; genus Wollemia; species Wollemia nobilis. Next base: position 2,993,016 of record JAQPPZ010003107.1, read on the forward strand.
TATGAGTCACATATTGATCCTCTCAGTCTAACATATATCTAAGAGATATGTAGAATGGTCTCATCGAGTATGGGGTTCTAGTTGATGGATTCTTAACTATCGTGGCACTAAAAACTTTATTTTATGTTTGATCTACTAACCTAGAAGTCTTGCACACTTGATCTCTATATTTTGGGATAGTCATAAAATCACCAAAAGTGATATTTATATTCTATTTTTCCAGCTCTTTTCCAACATCAAATTCAAATTTATTCTTCTCTAATATTTTCCCAAGATCAAGTTGTTTTTGGAGATCTTTTTCTACATCCATATCAGGTATTACTTGTGGCTTATTGTTACTTGGTTTTTTCACCACTTTTTATTTGTTCTGATTCTGTTGATTTTTGTTTTCTTTGTCATCAGTTTTATCTGGTACCATTATATTCCTTAGATTTACTATGTGTATTCTTTTTAGGGCCTCTACCTCTTATGTTGTAGGTGTTAATTTGCCCCGCTTCATTCTATTGAGCCAGTTATCTTGAGTTCTCTTTAGAATTTCTATATTCTCTAGGACTAAGGCTTTAGATGATCCTTCTAAAGTAGGTAGTTTACTCATATATTCTTCAAATTACATCTCTCTAGCTTCATCGTCTTTAGACCAACATACATTTGCCCTGATTTCTTCATTAGATTCATCTTCTATATTAACACCAGCATGCATGCTCAAGTATATACCGTAATAAGATGAATTATAAGGAGCATCACATGCAAGGCAGAAGAAAGAGAAATTAGAAACCATATTAATGGAAGGTATTGGGTTAGGAACTGTATCTTGATCTTTCTATCCTATTTTTTTCCAATCATTGTTATTGTTCCCATTTTTATTTCCCTCATCTACATTGTTCTTATTCTAATTTCTATTAAAGTTTCTCTTGAAAGGGGGTCTATTGTCATTTAGAAGTTGAGATGACTTAGTATTCTTTAATATTTTCTCTCTCTCAATCCTAGATAACCAGTTATTCATTGTGTTAAACAACTCAATTAAATGACTTGACAATTTTTATATGGGGTATTGTTCACTTTTCTCTAATAGTGAGAAGCCAACCTTCTTGGGATTTTTATCTACTTGATTCAAACTTTGCTTAGATGAGCATGATTTCATTTTACCACTATCTATCATATTCCTCTCGATCTCTAGGGCCTTTTCCATGCATTCATCAACAATAGTGACTCTCTATTGTCTTAACTCATAATCAAAATCCCCAAGAAATGCATTCTTATAAAAATAAATGGATAGATGGTTATTAGACCTCAAAGTTGTTGGAATTTTATTTCTTATTTTGAAAAACCTTCTATTAAAGTCTTCCATCGACTCATTATTTTTTTCTTCATAGTGGATAATTATGTCAATAATGACTGTTCATTCTTTCTTTCTCCATACTTTTTTAGAAAAAATTCTTCCATGGTTTGGAAATCAAGAATATGATTTTCTAGGAGGCTATTGAACCAGTATTTGGCATCTTTGTCTAAGGTTTGAAGAAATAAACTGAGAACTATATCCTATTCTTTGAACTTGAGACTATCCATTGCAAACATAAAACTTTTGATATGATCCTCTCCTTTTATCACACTCTTACCTTGGAATTTTGGTAAATATTTATGGGCTTTACTAGTGAGGTCATGTAAATCTAGGGGAACTGGAAAGGTCTATATCTATTGGTCCTCCAAGTTTGAAGGTTCTGGTTGTTTTTATTATTCTATTTTGGAGGAAGGTTGGCCATGTTGGTTATGGGGTAGTAAGAACCAGTTTTACAACAACACTTACAACAGGTATAATAGCAAGATTACTTTCAACAAATGTTTTTGAGAAAATATTTCTCTTAACAAAATTTATACTACTAGAATCGGATTTAATTTTAGAGATGTACCAAGGAACTGGGATTTTTTGGATGTGGATAAATACCTCTAGATTCTCAAATTATTGGTAGAGTTGTTAGCTATTTCTTCTAATATTCGCCAGATTAAATTCTTTAGTTTTCAGGTTCATTCAATTCAGAGTCGCAAGCACTACAGTGTGAAAAATCTCTCTGGATAAGATTTCTTAGTACGAATGTCCTTTCGATCTCTTAGAGACATTCAGGATAATTATAAAAAATGATGGAAAAAACTTAAAACATCTACGTTGACAAATTCAAAAGAACCAAGAAAAATTTTAACAGGGCCGCTCTCGACAATGGTGTTAGGAATCTATGGTGTTAAGTTGATGGTATGGTACATGTAATCTATGGTCTGATGATTACCAACAAGAATATTCAAAATATCATAAGGAGATAAACTTGAACATAATGATATGCAAATAACACAAAAAATCTATCCCTAAAAACGAAGCCAAAATTATATTATGGAAAATTTAGGTATCTTTAATATATTTGTCATGCTACCTAGATTATCTAGATCGCAACAAGATATGCAAGCTATGGTGGAATTGCCTCTTTAACTTAGAAATAGATCTTCTATAAATTTAAGACAGATCATGTTGGGTCATGATACCCCTCTATGAGCTCAATTATTGATGGAAATTACATGTCTAGTGCTCAACCAGATTATATGAAAATGAATGTGAATTATGTTATGACCAAGCTTAATATAACACTCTCAATCTTAGCTTCAAGCAACAGACCACTGTCCTATCCATTGGGTGATTATATCAAAGATTATCGACTTCATGAATTAGAAAGAATGAGAAAAATAATTAAACTGATATGCATACACTCATTCAAATTATGCAATAAACATAGACATTATACCAATGAAAGGAAAGTGTTATTCATGTATTCAAATTATGTAATGCATGAACAAACAACACAACACACAATGAATGATAAAAATGTTAGAGAAGAAGTTGGAATTTATATTATATTATCCTTGATGAGTACATATCAGAACCCGATAGAATTATTAGGCCTATTTTAAAATGCAATACAACATATTCCTTGTTCATATGATGTAACAAGGGAATTAAGTCCTCTGTCCTAAATCTAGTGACATAAAACTTTCAACTTCTTGAGTCAGATACTAGAAACGATCTTAGAAGACTGGTTGGGCTCCAAACATTTCTTGCACAATGGTGAGAAGAAAATGAGGAATAGGGAAACCAAAATAAACAAATAAAATACAATCACTGGAGTTAGACACTTAGAATACCTCTTGCAGAGTTTACTAAGCTTTGCTTGATGATGTTTTTGGCTTTAGATACCTATTTTATAATTTAAATTTTTGGAAATCGGTTGCAGATGTAGCTACATGGAGCTCTCACTACCTTTGATTCCTTTGAGTGCATTACAACAAAAATTGAGCTGTTATAGGCTATCAAGAATTAGGAAAAATTGCCACCTATCCCCAAAACTATTATAACCTTCTCTGGTCTCAAATTCCTTAATTCAAAAATAAACTTTATATCACTCTCGTTTTGTGGTTGGTATAACTTATTTATCTTTTTTTGTGGTGGGTCCAGTGTTGACCCCACCTTTGTCCTATTCTATTTGAATTAATCCCACTAGGTTTTCAATCTAAGCCTAAGCCTCATAATAAGAGGACATCATTGTGATCTCATATTTCATGGATTACAACTGGTTAATATGGCCCTTATATGAGGATTCATTCTCATTTGTAACTTTTATTATATTCTAGGCTATTTGAGTCGGTTCTTTGAGATTTTGCACCAACTTCTGTTCATCCTTGTCATTGCACTCAAATTCTTCAATACTTTTGACTATGAGCTCACCTAAATTATCTATAGAAGATAGTTCTCCAAGCATGACACAATCTTGTTTTCTCCTATCATCTATTTCTTTAGTCCATTCCTCCATGGAGAAAGTTCTCCCAACATGACTTTTCATGAATGTAGATGCTTAGCTTTTGGAACTCCCCATAGTAGTCATGGCTTCAACCATCCAACGTACTGGCCTGCTTGCTAACAATATGACTATACTCTTATTTACACTTTAGGTAAATAGAATTTAGGGCCAGTTCTATTTGGTCTATGTCTTACAACTAGGTTCTCATCTCTTGAGTCATAATCATGACTCCCAAAAAGTATTTAAATATTTTAGGAAAGGGCTTCACTTCTCCTACCACCTACTTTATAAGTTCTTGCTTATAATTCTTGATGAGATTAACACTATCAAATTGTTTTTTGACTGGTACATGTGATCCTTGTTCTTGTAATTTATTGATCTCTACCTATAATTTATTGACTTCTACCTGTAGCTTTTTGTTCTTAGCATGTAGCTGGATTTTATTATCTAGTGCTCACTTGAGTTGAGCACTTTGAACTCTTAGTTTTTTTTAGCTCTTTTTCTATGGTCACAATAGTTTGGGACTAGGTTGCGATCTCTATTTTCATCATATCAACTGTATCTCCTCTCACCTTCATCTCTTTACTCTTTGGATTAATAAAGAGCTTTGTTACATTCTCAGGCAGGGGTAATCTAATGATGACATACTGATCTCCTTGAGCATTACCTTGATGAGCCCTCAATTGTTGTGCTACATTCTCATCAGTTACTTTCTCAATGTCCATTATTTCCTCCTCTTCTATGGGACTAAATAGGAATGTCTATTTCTTTCCACTTGGTCATAACCACATAATGAGATGCTCTAGAAGCTGAACCAAATTTGATTTTAGCCTTATCATTTGGTGGGGAACTGGGAGAAGGAGTCTCTTCTGAGACATGTTCTCTTAAGAGATTTCCAAGTCCTCTAGCCTCAATAATCTTCTTTATGGTAGTCTGGGGAATATTGTGCTCTTCATTGTCTATTATCATATGCATACTAAGCATATCACTTGCAGATTCCACTTTTTGTTGGGGGTTTATCAATATCTCACCAAAATTTTCAACTATTTTAGTCTTTGCCATTGAAACAATGGCCAACTCCTTACCTTTAATTAGTTTTTGACACGTCTCCAAAAATAGACTATCTTTGAGAGGTTGTTCTATTTGTTGAAAACTCCCTTATGTAGGCTAAAATCTTGAATGACTACTTCAAACTATTTTGGATCCTTTTCGACCACTTAGAGGAAAGGATCTTTGAACTCGTCAGGTTGAGTTATAGGGACCAATGGAGTGAAAAATTCCACGGTGCCCATTCTGAGCATGTTGAGTTTAGCCCTATACTTTCCAACTTCATCTATTTGAGTGAAGGGTCTTTATTTTACCTTCCAAACATCTATTAATGAATTTTTGTTCATGATAACTATTTGCATGGCATCTTTAAAAGGATCTTCTTCATGCCCCATATGCAATTTAATCACCTTTTTTATCCCTCATCATAATCTCCCTTTGGATCGTAAGCCCTCCAATTAATTTTAGCAAAGCCATAGTCATCCATTCTTCAAATAGCTCTAAGAAGGCTGTAATAACATTTTAAAGTATAATGTACTAGCTGACAAGGTACTTTGAGCCATGGGACCCTTGAATTCCTTCTACTAGACCTCATATTTACTTCTTCAACTACTTATCTAGCAATTTCTAGGTCAACTATGGACATAGGGTAGTACTTTGAGAGTGCTTTTGGAGGTAGTTTTGCTTCGTATAGCCTAATGTACGTAAATTATTCTATGAAAAATAACTCTCTCTTTGGTTTGTGATGCAAGAGCATCCAACAGCACCAACAGCAGAAGCATCGAGTTGCAGAAAAAACTGTGCTGAAGAGTCGGCTCAGGAAGAAAAAGCGGCTAAGGAAGATACCTGTCGCGATTTCATGACGTGTCATGAAATCATGACAAAAATTGGCAAGAAGAAAGTCCAGCAGAAGGGGCCGCGATTTCGCAACATGTCGCAAAATTGTGACAGTTTGCAAGAGGGGGACGAAGGCATAGAAGGGGGCACGATTTCACGACATGTCACGAAATCGTGACCCGCGACATGTCGCGAAATCGTGATAGATTTCAAAAGCGGAGGCGGAGGAGCTGGAAGGTCGTGATTTCACGACATGTTGTGAAATCGTGACGGGGAAGTGCAACGGATGAAGGAAGCAGGTGGGATGTCGCGATTTCGTGACATGTCGCAAAATCGTGACTGTTGCGAAATTGCGACCTCGGAGCGAAGGCAGAGTGGATGCAGCAGGAGTGTCGTGATTTTGCAACACGTCACGAAATCACGACTATCGTGAAATCACGACCGGAACGAGGTAGACAGACGAAGCAGCGGAGACGTCGCGATATCGCGACAAGAATATAAAAACGAAGTAGACACGATATCACGACGGAGAGAGAAAATGGCACAGGAGAAAGAGAAAGAGATGGCGAGAACGGTATTTTTTTTGGGAACCATTCAGAATGACACGTGGCAGAAGCTGAAGATAAAGCGGGGGATTCCAGGAGTGCGAAAGACAAGAAGGATGGGTCGCATAAGAATTTTTTGACCAAGTCAGCAGTGGCAGGGACCGTGCGGAGTGCGGGAATTAATCGGGTTGGTGCCGATTTATGTGAAGAATGTTTCGGAGGGAAATTTAAATCGGGTTGGTGAACCCATTTTCTAAAGTGGTTTTCAGAGGGTCGGGGCCTCTATAAAAACCTAGTTTGTTACATTAGTCGGGACGGTGGATCGGGAAATAGATGCAGAGTGTGGAAGTGAGACGACCAAGCCGAGCGCTGGTCATTTGTAAGCCTGCGGGCCATTTGTAATGTGATTTTCCAGATTAATGCAAAGAGAAAATTTGGAAATCGAGAGTGTGAGTCTGTGTTTGTTTTCTCGGTGCCCCGTCAGTGGTATCAGAGCAAGTGATCTTGAGTGCGTAAACAGACAGCCGGATGTGAGGCAATTTACGCCAGGATCTGTGTGAGGGTTCTGAGTGAGAGTGAGTTCGGTCTTTAAGTGCGTAAGCAGATTCATCGAGCGGGAGGCAGTTTACGCCAAGACCCGGTAAAAAAAAAAAGGGGTGAGAAGAATGCATTCCCGAAGAAGACGAGACAGCATGGAGGATATGGTTTCGGAAGAAGAAGTCTTAGCTTTACAAAAATAGTTGAAGGCCCTTCAAAAAGAGTGGCTCGGGATAAAGTTACGGGAGCAAGAGGAAAGGCAAAGAAGACGGGAAGAAAGAAAGAGGAAGAAAGAAGAAAAATTAAAGAAAACCGCATGTGAGGAAGAGTACAGCGGTACCGGGACCTGCCCGGAAGAAGGCACAGATTTTTTTGTGCAAAAGGAGGAAATACAGCAGGCTGTAGAAGAAGTTTGCAACAGTGGAGAAATCTGTCCGGTAGAAGATAGGAGTATGGACTAGGAACCGGGGTTAGAGTAGTCTGTAGAGGCAGAGGACGATTTGGAAGTGCTGCAGGAGGCAGCAACCGGACCAATCAGAAGTGAAGATCACTTCTTCACGTACCCCGGGTGTCTGATGTAGGAGCATCCAACAACACCAGCAGCAGAAGCATCGAGTTGCGGGAAAAACTGTGCTGAAGAGTCGGCTCAGGAAGAAAAAGCGGCTAAGGAAGATACTTGTCGCGATTTCACGACATGTCATGAAATCACGACAGAAATTGGCAAGAAGAAAGTCCAGCAGAAGGGGCCGCGATTTTGCGACATGTCACAAAATCGTGACCTGCGATTTCGCGACATGTCGCAAAATCGCGACGGTTTGCAGGAGGGGGACGAAGGCGTAGAAGGGGGCACGATTTCACGACAGATTTCAAAAGCGAATGCGGAGGAGCTGGAAGGTCGTGATTTCGCGACATGTCATGAAATCACGACTGTCACGAAATCACGACGGGGAAGTGCAACAGACGAAGGAAGCAGGTGGGATGTCACGATTTCGCGACATGTTGCAAAATCGTGACTGTCACGAAATCGCGACCTCAGAGCGAAGGTAGAGTGGATGCAGCAGGAGTGTCATGATTTCATGACATGTCACGAAATCATGACTATCTTGAAATCGTGACCGGAACGAGGCAGACGGATGAAGCAGCAGAGACGTCGCGATATCGTGACAAGAATGTAAAAACGAAGTAGCAGCAAGAATTGGTCGTGATATCATGACATGTCACGATATCGCAATCGAAAGGGGCAGAGGGCGCAGAAGAGCCGAATCATCGCAATATCGTGACATGTCGTGATATCACAGCGGAGAGAGAAAATGGCGTGGGAGAAAGAGAAAGAGATGGCGAGAATGGTATTTTTTTTGGGAACCATTCAGAATGACACGTGGCAGAAGCTGAAGATAAAGCGGGGGATTCCAGGAGCACAGAAGACGAGAAGGATGGGTCGCACAAGAATTTTCTGACCAAGTCAGCAGTGGCAGGGACCATGCAGAGTGCGAGAATTAATCGGGTTGGTGCCGATTTATGTGAAGAATGTTTCAGAGGGAAATTTAAATCGGGTTGGTGAACCCATTTTCTAAAGTGGTTTTCAGAGGGTCGGGGCCTTTATAAAAACCCAGTTTGTTACATTAGTCGGGATGGTGGATCGGGAAATAGATGCAGAGTGTGGAAGTGAGACGACCAAGCCGAGCGCTGGTCATTTGTAAGCCTGCGGGCCGTTTGTAATGTGATTTTTCCAGATTAATGCAAAGAGAAAATTTGGAAATCGGGAGTGTGAGTCTGTGTTTGTTTTCCGGTGCCCCGTCAGTTTGGCACAAAAAATTAGCTACTCCAGTATTGATTCTATATGAGTTCTTACCACATAATTGGTGGTTTATGATTGTCAAAAATCTCCCAAAGAACTCGTTGTAACAAGACTAACCTTCGTGAATCCAAGGTAATATTTCCTAGACCAAATTTGCATCTAATACTCCTAAGGCCTAAATTGTTTGTGCATCTAATTGTCCTACGATGAGGTTGTCGAGGAGGGAGTAGTACATGAATTATGGCATCATCTCCCTACATTCTATGATGACCTTTTGCAAATAAAAGAGTTTTCTATGCAAATTTTCCTCTATGATATCCTCCTAGAAGTACATTGGCATTTATCCTGTTTTATTCAACTATGTGGTCAAGTAAATTACTTTTTTGACATTGTGTAGATATGTTATTCCCAATGCATAATTAATATTATCAACATAGTCCTTAGACAAATCTCTAAGGGAGACATTTTTAATCAGGAATTCATATGACACTTGATAGTTGAAGTCAAACATCTTGGGATAGAAAGTTGTATTAAGCATAAAATAATATCGTAGTGCAATTACCTTAGCATTCATGCCTAATTTTGCTGGTAAGAGTCTAAAAAATATTCATATGGTATCTTATATAATCCAAAAGACCTTCTGGTCATGGTGATTTAGGATGGCCTTATATCTTGGATTGTATACAACTGCCAACCAAGACAAGAGATCTAAAGAGTGATACACTCTAGGATACACCAACTTCCCAAGATTTTTGTTCCATTTATTACTGAATGGGATCTCATCATATCTATCCCTCTTATCTATTATAAAGAGATCTTTTAATAGTGTTTGATACCACCTTCTATTCTCTTCAGTGTGCTAAAATTTGTACATGGTCGTATATTTGAACTCCTAATACTACTCTTAAATTATCACTTGGCCCGACCTTGATTGCACCATATATTTTTCTACTTTTTCTTGATTGGCTTATTGAATAGAGTCTCATACGGGTAAGCCTCAAATTTTTTTAGAACTCTATATGTAATTTCAGTGGTGGACGATTGAGGTATGTTGGAAGATGCCATGAATTTGACTGTTTGAGAATTGTAACACTTAATTGTGTATGAATCCTTAACTCCTTTGAACTTAGTCCTTTCATTTGAATTCTCTCCAATGATTGATAACATAATGACATCTTCACTCCTTAAGTATGATATTTAAGTTGGTGCCAGTGGTATTGCATGCGTTGCTTCGTTCTCTTTCCAACTACCACATTTTTTTAAGCAAAAAACCCCTTGCGGGGCTGCCTTGGTCTGAGAGACCACGAACAGGGGGTTCTACACCATCAAATTCACCCGGGAGTCATGTCCGGCCCTACCCGCACCAACATTATCAATTGGATTTTGGATACCTAATTCAACTTTTTGGTAGGGTAGAGATTAAACCTATGACCTCCCTTGGAGGATTGCCCTCTTCTCTCCAAATCACCTACAAAACCTGGGTTCCAACTACCACATTGGAGCACATCATAACTATAGCAATGGTCTTGTCATAAAATCTCGATTCCATGATTGGTTTGGTAGACCTGTTATATTGTATGCCTAGACCTCATTGATGCCACCTTAGTTGTGTTATTCTAGAAATGTTACTTTTGAGATCTCCACAAGCACTTTCCTGATATTTTCAGGCCTTAAATAAATATATATGTACGCCAAGTCATCATTTTGTCTCATCATTTTCTTAGGCTAATCAAAGCTCATTGCACTTATATCCTTGATGAAAATTGTACTATTTATTTTAATGATAAGATCTAGGTCACTAGATTTATTGACCAATAGGAGTTTATCATAGGTCTACCAGCACTGTCACTGATGCATTAGTGATGAGGTATTTGGATCGATGATAGATGAGATCTCATCACTAGTTAATTGGGCCATTGTTGATTGATCAAAACCATCACTAATTCATCAACAATGAAGTCCTTTCATCAACAACATGAGTATAGAATGATTGAGTGCTAGGATATAATGGATCATGATGGGGATAAAATTTATGAATTTGGTGATCTTAGGGAGAACTAAATACCAAAGACCTTTAATAATGGAATAGTTTATTCTCATGGTAATAAGGCATGATTTTATATGAGACCCGCTTTATTTCTCATTGAACAGGACCATCGTTGATGCATTAGTGATGAGGGCTTATAATCAATGACGAAGGGATCTTAGGTATATTAAGCACTTAGACGTGGTAGATTTTGTGACCTTATAAAACACGTAGTGTGTATTACCTAAGGGCTCGATGGGGTTTGACCAATGCTATTGTCGATTGACCAACGATATTGCTGATGCATCTACAACGAAGGCTTTACATTGGCAACAAGAATTATATATCTTTGAGGATATTAATATTATGGAATTGGATGATTAATGTTTTTATGAGACTGTGGTCAAGACCTTAGTGGCATGAAAGTGATGTGAAAAAAACTTGGGGAATTGTTATGTTAGGGCTCAAGGAAATGTTATTTACTATTAATTCATGGAACTTCGATACCCTATATTCATGTGATACTTAGGACTTAGGGATGGTAAGGAATTTTTCTTATGGGAAAAAGGAAAAATGATTATGCATGAGATCTAGACCCTTAGGTTTTGCCTAGCAATGGACCCATCATCGATTGACCAGTGTGGTCGTTGATTGACCAGCACATTCACTGATGCATCGATGACGAATGTATATTATTAGTGATGAATAAAACTCAACATTGTTTGGCTGGTGTAATCATTTATTGATTGGTGCTATTGCTAATTGACCAAAAATGAAGTTATATCATCGACGGTGAAGGCTTTAACCCCTTGAAAACATTAACATTATGCATTTGGGTGGGTTAATGTTAGAACAAGACCATTATAGAGACCTTAGTGATGAAGTGAATTTGTGGATGTGGGTAGATATAGAAAAAAACATAGAGAAATCATATGAAATGGTGATATGAGGAATTAATGACAACTTTGATGTAATGTAAGTGAAAGCTATGGTTTTAATAAAGTGATAAAGAGAGAATGGATGAAATGGGAAGGAGTACATTGATGTCATGATGAAATGGAATGGGATGATGGAAGGGGGTTATGAACCTTGGAGAGAATTATTTATTTTGAAAATATATAACAAGACCAAGGACTATAACATGGAATCCTTAGGGCTATTAGGACTCTTAAGACTGATGTTTCCATTGTAACTTGTTATCAAGAGGACTTTGGAATTTGTAAATCCATAACTCATCATGATAAACATTCCTTAAAATCACCTAGACATTAGACCTTGATAAATTTTGAAAAATTAGGGGAATGAACTAGGTTGGAATTTTGTACTCCAACAGGATGCACAACATTTCTAATAGTGCATTATATGTAAGACCATGGAGTGAGAATTTTTCTATGGAGATTGAGATAATCAAAATTATTTTAGTGTGGATTAAGCTTTTTGTACTTTCTTATCATACCATCAATAAAGAGATTTTAAATAATAATGGAAATACTCTAGGGGAGTTCATCCACGAGGGATCAACTACTAAGGATAGAAGGCATGTTGTATACACTCGAATATGTGTTGCCATGGATATTTCAAAGCCTTTACCATAGCCCCCTAGGATTAAATCTAAAATCAAGAGAATGGGAACAACAAATGGATTATGAAAATGTTGTATTTTAATGTTGCAAAAGTGGATTATGAAAATGTTGTATTTTAATGTTCCAAATGTTATGATACCAAACACATGGCAAGAGATTGCAAAGTAAAAATTATGAAGAAATATATAAAATTTCTTGGGCTTGAAACAAAATTCAATGTGAAACAAGGAGATCATATCATAGTAGAAGTTGGGTTAAATCAAGGATTTTCCACTCCTATGAAAGTGGTAAAAAAACCCTTCTACATCATCGAATGACAAAGGCCATTATAGTTCATTCGAATCAAACATTAAAAGAAAATAATGACACATGGAATGAGGAAGTAAAATGCATGAGTTCAAAGTTAGGAGTTAAATATGGAAAGGCAAATTTTAAAGTGAATGAGGTGAAGGAGGTCAAGGTTAATCTAGGTAATTATCTTCCTTTTCCTCAAGTAGCATAAAATTCTCTCCTTGCAATAAAAATGAAACTAGTACAAAGCGTATTCAGTTGTTTCCAAGGTAACATAAGAAAGTAATTACTATGAAGGACCATTATTATACTTTGTGATTTTCAAATTCCTTCCATTTAAAATTCTTTAGGGCAATATTTTTTTTTTATAAGATAAGGTTCAATATGAACAATATGGAAAAATAGAAGATATTGATGAAGATGAAAGTGTTGGTGGGAATGAAAAAAGGAGGAGGTCATCAAAGAATTTATAAATAGAAAAATAATCTCAAAGGGTATTGATTTGGGAAGCCAAATAAAATAAAAATATTACAAGTGTTTACTAGAAGTGAGACTACTCCCATTCTTGAAAATAAAGAATGATGATGAAAATGGTATAAAAAATATTAGAGATACAAATAAGACCCATAAAAAATATTAGTAGAAAATTGACAGGTTTTTATAGTCCTGAGTTTATTTTAATACAAGAAATAAAATTATTTAGTGAGGAATGTAAGGATGCTTTTTAAAAGATTTGAAAGATGGGGGATTGTCTAGCAATTTATTTTATAGGAGCTTTAGGTAGTATTGCAACAATATGGGAGAAACACAAATGGGATGCACAATTGTTAAAAGCAAAAAATAATTGGCTTGCTGGATTATTTTTCAAAAAACATGAAAACATCAAAGTTGGGATTATAAATGTATATTCTCCAATGATAGTTACTCCTCCTAAAAGATGTTGGCATATTTCTATCATACACAATGATGAATCATAATTGTGATTTATGGATTCTTAGGGGTAAATTCAACATAATTTTATCTCCTTTAGAAAACAAGGGTGGTACTTTGGGATGGTCTAAATCAATACAATATTTTTCTTCATTTGTTAATTAAAATCGCCTTTGAGGTGTTATTCCTTCAAGTTATCAATATACATGGGATAATAAATGCATTGGGCATACTCATACATAAGAAATATTGGATAGATTCTTGTTATTCAACACATGATTGTAAATAGAGATTGAATAAATTTTTGTTATCCAACACATGGTTGCAAATAGAGATTGAATAGATTCTTGTTATCCAACACATGGTTGCAAATAGAGTATGCAATTTCTTTAGATACTTTAGTGCGAGGAGGATCAAATCACAAAACCATTATTTTAACTTGTGATTTCCCCAATAACGGTCATCCAAATCCATTTGCTTCCAATCTATGTGGCTCCAAGACCCTAATTTTTTCTAGATGGTTATATTACGATCAGATGAAGAAAAATCGAAGTATCATGTATGTATAGGTTTGTTCAAAAGATAAAATTTCTAAAGGAACAAATGAAGATTTTAGAATGCCAAATATTGGTAACATATAAAAAAAAAGAAATTGAATTCAAGTTCAAAACTTACAAGATACAATAGAAATAAATGAATAGACCAAGATTCTTATGCATAAGAAAAATACTTACTTTTTTTTTGGTAAATAAAAGTATTCATTAATTACCGGGTTTTGTAGGTTAACCCAAAACCTATTATAATATCCAGCCTTCTGTTGAGATTGTAGATCCTAGTCATCCTTGAAACTTTCTTACCAGAAATTGTGTTGAATCCCCTACAACACCTTACTAACAAAGCACACCCATACCTAAACATAACTATAAACATTACTTACATTGACAGGAATTGAAGTTTGGAACTTTGCACTTGTGAAACCTGTTGCTTGCCCATTTCCTATTCTCTATCGGAATATTCCAAGGCTTACACCCTGTTACCTTCATTTCCAATTTGGTATGATTTAGAGGGAAACCCCATAGTTATTACCAGCTCCATGGGGAAGAACACCCATTCATATTTATCCTTAACGGGTAGGTTTATTTTCATGACTAATAATGTTTTCCACTTCACGTGGCACACCTTGTGTCCATGTCACCAAACTACCAACATCAACACCTATGTTGGCTAATTTTTCAGCTGACCTATTGGCCTCACGGTACACGTGACGAGCCCTCATGTTCTATCTTGTCGTAAAAAGGATCCTCACTTCATGGATGACTCCCTCAATTCTCCATGGAGGTTTTTTGCCATTAGTTTAACAGGTTGATGATGTTCATAGAATCACCTTCAATCATCAAGTTACCTTGAGTTGCTTGGGCTACTTGCAACCCTCTCCAAAGGGTTCTAGCTTCTTCTTCGTTATTAGTTCTGATTCCCAATGGTTCAACGAAGGCCTTGACCAGATTTTATTTATGATCCTTGATTATTCCTCCAGCTCCAGCTCTTCCCGGGTTCTCCTTGGCTACACCATAAAAATTTAGTTTAAACCAACCCTGGTGGGGTGGCTCCCAAGAAATCCCATTTTTGGTATTGGGCAAAGGAATGGAAGGTTTGTCCTCAATACCTAAGGCCCGAGCTAATTTTTTTTTCTCATCCACTAAGGTGCTAAGGTTTTCTTTCGCAAAGACAATAATCCTGTTGAGGATGGTTTTTGGGTTGTGAATGGTATCCTTAAAGGCTCTATGGTTCCTTTCTAGCCAAATCTGCTAGAGAAAATGATGCCAATAGATTTTCCATAGGTACTTAAGTTTTAGGCTAACAAAGGGTTGAGGCCATTGATGGAACACTTTGGATATAAGAGCAGGCTTAACCCATGAGATCCTAAAGGCTTGGAAAAGTTCATCCAGGATGGACTCCGCTATCGGACACTCCAGAAACAAGTGTTGGGTTGTCTCCCATCCTGCCTTGCACATGTAGCAATGGTTAGCAATAACCATACCTTTGGATAACATATTGTCCATAGTGAGGATTTTTCCTTAAATCACCAGCCATGAAAAAAAGGATATTTTAGGAATTAAGCCTTTGATCCAAACCAAACTCGATTGAAATTGTTGACCTTCCACATTGAGAAGCAAATTATAGGCAGAATTAACTATGAAGTCACCACTTTCAGTCTCAGCCCAAACAATGTGATCTTCATCCTCTCCAGAGGGAATAATTTGTTGAGTTAAAATATTATAAAGCTCTTCAGACTCTACTTAAAAACCCTGTACTCTGATGTGTTTCCACCTATTGATATTTATATCCTGCCACATATAATTTGAAACCTTCTTCCCAATATGCTACTCCATATGCTCTTGAATCCTAGCCAAACAAGGATTCTGGGATAACTCCTCAGCTCTCACCCATCGATCCTTCCAAAAGTATATTGTTTACCCATTTCCTAGAATCCATCTAAGACCTTTCTTGACAAGATCCCTGCTTGTGAGGATTGCCTTCCAAAAATTAGACCCCCTACTTGCTAAGTTGTCATTAAGGAAGTTCACACCTTGGAGGTATTTCCTCCTAACTATGGTAGTCCATTCATTATCGACCTTAGTCAATAACCGCCATGCTTGTTTGGCTAACATAGTTGTATTGAGATGAACAACTCTCCTCAATCCTAACCCCCATCAGCTTTAGGTTTGCAAACCTTCTTCCAACCTACTAAATGGATCCTTTTCTTATCCTCAGTCCCTGACCAGAGAATTTTTTTTGAAGCTTGCTCAATTTTGTGATACACCTTGCTGGGAGCTCTGAAGATTGATAGGAAGTAAACGGGTATACTTTGAAGTGAAGCCATAGTTAAAACTGCTTTTCCTGCTTGAGATAACAAATGTCCTTTCCAACCTGCTAGCTTTTTTTGGATCCTCTCCAGAAATATGTTCCACATTGATCCTTCAGGTTTCCCCTTAAACAGGGGAAGACCTAAATAAGAGGTGGGAAGGGATGCAATCTGATATTCCATGATCCTTGCTATGTTGTTTTGCCTAGGAATGGGGGTATTGATGAAATAAAGTTTGCTCTTATCAAAATTCACTTTCTGTCCAACCGCTTCTTCATACATTATGAGAATATTTTTAATCCTTCTTGCCTCAACCATAGAAGTCAAAGTCAGTAGCAATGTATCATCAAAAAATTGCTGATGTGTCATCGGGGTAGTTAGCGACATGGCCTTGATACCTAATATGAGTCCAGCAACCACTGCTGCCTTAATGGTTCTTCCCAAGGCCTCAGCTACAATGATGAACAACATAGGACTTATGGGATATCCTTGTCTTAGACCACATTTGCTTTGAAAAAAACCTGCAGTAGACCCAGTAACCAAAACTGAAAAACAAGGCTTAGAAATACACTCTCTTATTAACTTGACACATTTCATGTTGAAGCCAAATTTTAATAAAAGCTGCCTCTAGGAATTCCCAATTTATCCTGTCATAAACTTTGTTCATGTCTAACTTTAAAGCCATGACTGCTTTTTTGGTCTGAGCGGCTGTATGAAGAGCCTCATGAACAGTAATAAATCCATCTAAGATTTATCTTTCTTGTACATAACTTCCTTGACTTGGATCAATGATAACCGGTAGAACTTTCTTCAAACGGTTGGCTAAAACTTTGGACAGAATTTTATAGGATATATTACACAGGCTAACCGGCCTAAAGTCAGCCATAGTCTTGGGGTTGGGGCCTTTAGGGATAAAAGCAATGAAAGTTGAATTGAAACCCCTTGGAATATGATTTGAACTTTGGAACTCCTTGATTGCAGCAATAACTTCTGCTCCAACAATATCCCAACAAAATTGGAAAAACCACGATGAAAACCCATCTAGCCCAGGAGCTTTGTCAGGATCCATGTTAAACAAAGCCTCCTTGATCTCTTCATCTAAAAAAGCTGCTGTAAGAGACTCGTTAATCGTTTCATCAATGAGTTGTGGAATGAATTGAAGGAGAGAGTCCTTTGCTTGGGCATTACAGGCCCGTTCTTCACCCAATAATGAACTAAAAAATTAACAGCCTCGTCCCTGATCTCCTGAATGTTTTGAGTTGAGGATCCATCCACCTTAGTTAAATTTCTAATATTATTGTTGCTTCTATTTCTCAATGTGGTAACATTGATTTTTTTTGAATTAGAGTCCCCTTCCTTTAGCCATAATACCCTTGATTTCTACCTCTAATACATCTCTTCACAAGCTAAAATATTATAAAACTCACAAAGGGTTTCGTTCTCTTCAGTCCTTGTCGCCTCATCATAGGTTCCATTTTGGATTTTGCTTTCTATTATTCTCAGTTTTTCCCCCATTGCTCTCTTATTCTCAAAAATATTTCCAAAGACTTCTTTATTCCATATTCTAAGGTTGTTTTTCACCATCTTAAGTTTTTGAGATAGTTTGAAGGAAGCACTTCCCTGGATAGGCTGCTGCCACCATTCCTCTATTTGTTTCTTGAAGTCCGGATGTTTAACCCACATTGACATAAATCTGAATGGATTTTTAAAGGATTTAGCCTAAAATACCTCCCATAGAATAAGATTATGGTCTAAAGCACATTTAGGAAGGGCTTGTAACGCTGAATCACCAAACATTGTTGTAGCTTCCTTGGATAAAAAAACCTGTCCAACCTTTCTTGAATCAGCTGACTTCCTATACTCTTGTTACTCCATGTAAATTTGGCTCCTTTTAGTCTTACATCCATCAATTCATTTGTGTTAATGAATTCATTGAAGTCCTCCATGCTCCTTGAGGGTAACCCAGATCCTCCCTTCTTATCAGATGGGTAAAGGGGGGTATTGAAATCTTCCCTAATCACCCAAGGAATGTATTTAAAAGATTGTCTCAAATGCCCCAAAAACTCCCACAGTTTAGACCGCCCTTGGACAGAGGTGGGGGCATAAACATTTGACATAATCCAATTCTTATTAGTATCAAAATCATGAAATAATATGCTTAAGACTCTTTCATTTGCTTGAATAATACTTCCTTCTATTTTAATAGGATCCCATAAGATCATGAGGCCCCCAGATGCTCCTCTCGCCTGTTGAAAGGCCACTTCCCCTTGCTTCCAAATCCTTCTAGCTATAAGTGCTGATTGTGCTGCATCTATTTTGGTTTCTTGAAGAAAAATAATAGTAGGATTCCAATCCTTCCTTATAGACTTCACCATCCTTTGTTTTGGTGGGCCGTTTAGGCCTCTCACATTCCATGAGAGAACCTTCATTTAGACTATTTGATATTTTTTCCCCGCCCCCTTCCCTAATCCAAAGGGGGTTTTTCAATTTTGCTATTATCTTGGCCAGGAATAGCTTGCTGTAATAATGTTATTTGCTTTTTGTTTGTAATTTATTCATTGATTATCATTCTATAGTGCTCTGTTGTAGATATTCTCCCTTTCCTTCTTTCACTTCCATAATCTATCGGAGGCTTGGTAGTGCTTCTAGTCTATTTTGGACTGAAATGAGGGGGCATATACTGTGATAGTCTAAGGCTTGAACCTTCTTCCTCATTTTGGGGGTTTTGAATTCCCTCTTCATCCTTAGCCTTGTTTTGGTTCACCTCTCCTATCTGGTTCCTAAACAAGGGGCTTTCCTTCAAGGAACCTTTTACTATTGGGCTCGTCTGATAAGGGATAATTTGCTCCACTACCATATTAGGAGATACATTCTTGGCTCTTGTTTCCACAACTTCGACTCTTGATTCTATTTTTTCCATGTTTAAACTAAAATGACCTAGCAATTTTTCTTCATTTTGAGCATAGCTTTTGGGGCTTTTTGTCATAGCTGTGGATGGTCCCGATTTGGATGGGGAGTCTAGGGTTTTAGGAAACTTGACACTGATGGTATCATCCTTACTATTTTCTTTTTCAACTTCTAGATTTTCTAGGATATCAAACATGTTCAATATGGGATCTTTATTACATACCTTATGATTTTTTCCTCCCTCATTATGTTGCTTTCCTTTCTCCTAGATTTTTGCCAGTTCTGTGTTGGCTTGGTCAACATGGTTATTCTTAACTTGTCTGTATCCTTCCAAGTTAAGATGCGGTCCTTGAAAATTTGGGATCCCTCTCCCATTAGCTTTCCCCAAAAAACCTTTGCTCGTGGATTCCTTGTTTGTAGTTATTGTCAGACATTGGGCTTGAAGGTGGCCCTGGGTTTTGCACATGCTACAAAATGTCGGCTTGTTCTCATACTCCATAGGCTGAATCCTTAGAAAATATCCATATGCTAGTTCCACCTGAGAAGGTATATTAGAATCCAAGTTTACATTTACACAGATCCTAGCATACATCAATCTAGTCCTTGCCCGGGTTGAACGGTCTATTGCTATGAGCTCTCCTATCATCTTTGCTATGCCACTAAGCCAGTACTCATTAACAAATTGGGCTGGGAGGTTTGGTAAGTAGACCCAAATGGGTGCTATATTAATGTTCTACTTCTCAGGGTTGAAATCCTCCCCCCACTTCCTTAGAAAGAGGCTATGCCTTCCTAGAAACTAGGGTCCTCCTGTCAAGATGCGCTTTGCATCATCTTTGTTGTTGAGTCTTATCATAAAAAAACCTCTTGACATGGCTACGATTTCTAAGATTCCTAAAGTTTTCCACTTTGTCGCGGGCCATGATCGAATAGTCTCAATGTACGACCTTCCTCCCAAAAACTTGCCAACTAAGGATGATGCCTCCATATCCAAGAATATTTCCATAATCTCCATTGGCGTAGTTAACTTGTTATTGTTTGGTATTAGGGGCGGTAGTTCACTGACTGGCTCCTTCTTTTTCCCTTTCAGCATTTCCAAAAAGGTTGGGCCCTTATTTCCAGCTCCCGAACCCTAGTGGGACCCTTTTTCTGAGGGTTTATCTAGAGGATCTATACCTTTAGCATTTTTGAACTGAGCTGATAGGGAATCCTTTTCCTTTCTAGCTACAGCATTCTGCCCTGCCTCTGGATCTTCTCCTTCCGTTGGTTCAAAATTCTTGCCTACCATTTTTGCTCCTCCTTCGCTTCCTCCGCTTCCTCCACCGCTCCTCATCTCTCCCAATCCTCCGCTTCCTAATTTTAGAGAATAGGAAATGGGCAAGAAACAAGTTTCACAAGTGCAAAGTTCCAAAAAAAAGAAAAAAAAAGGGAGTCATATTGGTTCCAACAATCTATGGAGAAATAGCTCAAGGAAGGAGATACAAATACCAAATTTTTCATGCTACAACAAAAAAAAATATTTTTGATGTATTAAAAATATTTTAAATCTAAATGGAAGAAATGTTTACGAAGAGGAATATCTCAAGAAGGAAACAATTGATTATTTAAAAAATATTTATTAAATACTAGGTAATATATGGAGCACAAGGTAAGATTTTGCAAAATATTCCATCAAATTTCACACAAGCACAAAATTAAATCTTGATGAAGAAGATATCTATCAAGGAGCTACATGACGTAATTTTCTGTTTTCATCCTAACAAGACACCTAACCTTGATGTATTTCTTATCATTTTCTTTTAAAATTTTAAATATTAATTAAAGAGTGATATGTTGTTTGAGGTTGAAGAGGCCCACAAAAGGATGGCTACAAAAAGGAATAACAATGTTACTTTTATTACATTGAATCCCAAGAAAGGCAAGACAAAATGTTTTGATAATATTTGTCCAATAAAGCTTTGTAATAATATTTATAATACTATTTACAAAATTATGGTAAATATGTTGAAAAGCATTCTAGATAAAGTTATCTCAAAGGAACAAGGTGATTTTGTTCATGGTAGATAAATTCTTGATGGTGTAATCATTGCACAAGAGGTCATGCATTCTCTTCATTACATGAAAAAACTAGGTATGCTTATATGAAAAAAGCATATGATAGGGTTTGCTAGAGTTTTCTACATGATATTCTTAGAAAGTTTGGCTTTGATCAAAGTTGGTGTTAGTGGACTAAATGTTGTTTTTCTTGGCAAAAAAGACTAAATTTTATTAAATAGAAACCAAATTACATAGTCCTGAGGTATTCCATACATGGGCTATAGCTTGGAAGTGCCCTTAGATACACATGCATATAATTACATGAAGGCTAAATGCCCAATTAGAGAATAGATAAAAATTGCACAGAAAAGCATTGCTACACCAAATCACTGAATAACATATCATAGTAGGAGGTCTCCTCAAAAATGCAATATAAAACCATCGATTTTTTTCCCTTGTATACATCATATCCTTTCAAAACCACATTTGAGAGGTCTTCATTTCTAGTGGAAATTGTAAATTCCTGCAGCTCCACCAATTCATCCTACTAATATCTAGTGTTATCTGTCTGTCCTATCTCTGCCTTCTCCTGTACATAATAATTCAAACAATTCCTAATCATGAAACATAGGAGTTGCCACATTGTTACTTATTCCTTCCCTGTCATTGGGGTATGTGGACTAAATGTTATTAGAACACTCTAAAATATTCTATTTTGATCAACGGTTCTCCTACTAGTCACTTTAAGTCATCCTATGGACTCTATCAAGGTGATCCAATATATAATTATTTATTTATTATTATTGTAGAGGTACTAGGGAGATATTTCTCAAAGGAAAAAATGGAAGGAAAACTCAAACGTATTCAAGTTGCAAAAAGTGGTCCCTTCGAATCTCCTCTCTAATTTGTTGATGATATATTTCTTTTAGGCCATCTCTTAGCAAAGCCATTAAGTTCAAATCAATATTATCATGCTATGAGAAGGCTTTTGTGATGAGCAAGGTGCAACCAAAGTATTGTCATTGTTGTCAACACAGTCAGGTTGATCAGTTGATGCAATGGACAGGAGTTCATTGATGAGCAAGGTGCAGCCAAAGTATTGTCTTTGTTGTCAACACAGATAGAGGATCGGTTGATGCAATGGACAGGAGTGCAGAGGTCATTAGTTAGATCAGTTGATGAAGTGAACAAGAGTTCAGAGCAGTCAGAGCATGTACAATGAATTTCCAAGAAGACAGAAGTGGCCCAGATTCAAAGGATAAAAAAAAAAGACAAGAAAACTGTCGCGATATCGCAACATGTTGAGCAAGCATGAGAAACTATTGCGATATCGCGACATGTTGGAAAAGAGAGAAAGCACAAGAGAAACTATCATGATTTCGTGACATATCAAAGGAGAGAGAAAATGTTGGCAAAACTATCACGATTTCGTGACATGTTGAAAGCAAAGAAGCCAAGTAGAAAAACTGTCGTGATTTCGCGACATGCTAGAAAAGAGAAAGCGCAAGGAAAACTGTCATGATTTCATGACATGTTGGAAGAGAGAGAAAGCACAAGGAAAACTGTCATGATTTCATGACATGTTGGAAGCAAAGAAGGCAAGTAGGAAAAATTGTCATGATTTTGTGACATGTTTGAAGAAAGAGAAAGCACAAGGAAAACTGTCACGATTTCACGACATGTTGGAAGCAAAGAAGGCAAGCAGGAAAAACTGTCACGATTTCACAACATGTTCGAAGAAAGAGAAAGCGCAAGGAAAAATGTCATGATTTCACGACATGTTGGAAGCAACGAAGGCAAGCAGGAAAAACTATCGTGATTTCGTGACATGTTCGAAGAAAGAGAAAGCACAAGGAAAACTGTCACGATTTCGTGACATGTTGGAAGCAAAGAAGGCAAATAAGTAAACTGTCACGATTTCACGACATGTTTGAAGAAGCTTTGCATGCAAGAAAAACTGTCATGATTTCACGACATGTTTGGAGAGAAGGCGCAAGCAAAGAAAACTATCGCGATTTCGTGACATGTTCGGGGAGAAGGAGCTCACAAAGAAAAGTGTCACGATTTCACGACAATCTGTAAGAGAGGCAGTACGGACGAAAATGTGTCACGATTTCGTGACATGTTTGAGAGAAGGAGCTCGCAAATAAAAGTGTCATGATTTTGCGACAATTTGCAAGACGAAGCGGTAAGGAGAAAAAGTGTCGCGATTTCACGACATGTCGGGTTTTCGCGACACGATGAGGAGAAAAGTGCTAAGGAGAAAAAGTGTTGCGATTTCGTGACATGTCGGGTTTTCGCGACCCTATGAGAAGAAAAGTGCTAAGGAGGAAAAATGTTGTGATATCGCGACATGTTGCATTTTCGCGACTAAGAGAGGAGAGAGAATGTACAGAGATAGAAATATCGTGATTTCGTGACAACAGCCGAGAGGAAGACTCCGAAGGATGAAGTGTCGCGATTTTGCAACAGAAGCAAAATGAAAGAGCATGGAAGCAAAAGCATCATGATTTCACGACAAATTCAAGGAGGAACAAATCAAAGGTGAAAGCATCGCGATTTCATGACATGTTGCATTTTCACGGGCGTAAGGCAGAGAAAAGCACAAGGCAACGAAAGTGTCATGATTTCGCGACATGTCTTGTTTTCGTTGGTGCATGCAGAGAAGAGTGTATGAAAGCGAAAGGTGTCATGATTTCATGACATGTCATGGTTTCGCTAGTGCTTGTAGAGAAGAGTGTACGGAAGCAAAAGGTGTCACGATTTCATGACATGTCATGGTTTCGCTAGTGCTTGCAGAGAAGAGTGTACGAAAGTGAAAGGTGTCGCAATTTCATGACATGTCATGGTTTCGCTAGTGCTTGTAGAGAAGAGTGTATGGAAGCGAAAGGTGTCACGATTTCGCGACATGTCATGGTTTTGCTAGTGCTTGCAGAGAAGAGTGTACAGAAGCAAAATGTGTCATGATTTTGCAACATGTCATGGTTTCACTAGTGCAAGCAGAGAAGAGAGCAAGGAAGCGAAAGTGTCGTGATTTCATGACATGTTCCATTTTCACGGGCAAGAGAAAGAGGAGCTCAAGGCAGCGAAAGTATCACGATTTTGCGACATGTTCTGTTTTCACGATCAACTACCAAGAAAAAGTCAAAGGGGCAAAAATGTCGTGATATCACGACATGTCATAGTTTCGTGGGTAAAAGCCAAGAAGCATACACAGGGACAGTTGCAGAATAAGTTCATGCAGCAAAATAAGAACTGTTACAGGTGGAGTTACAGTGAGATCATGTAAGCTATAATAAGAAATGTGAAAAAGAGTGCGGCGGTTACAGAAATGCTATAGTGTAATAGGCAGACAGAAACTACAGTGATAGACAGAATCTGACGAAGACCAGGAATTAACAAATAGAAAATATTATTATAATATGTATACAGTAGTGGGTTCGTAGTGTGGCGGAATGAGCACGGCAAATGAGGAAAATGAAAGCACGAGAAAATAAGGAAAAAGCAGAGTGCAGTAGTGGGTCCGCAGTGCTGTGGGATGAGCGCAGAAAGCATGTGCAAAAATAGAGCATGACAAATGAGCGAGAAAATAGTGAACCGCTAATAGAGAGTGCTATCTCATAAATAGAAAATGAAGTAAGAAGAAATTGTTGTTGCTTAGTAGGAAAGAGTGTTGCTATATAGAGGGATAGTGCTGTGGGCTGTTACAAAGTTGAAAGAATACTGTAAGAGCTATAAAGAGAACATATAAGAATGTCAGAGCATCGAAATGAGCAAAGAAGGCTATCAGAGCATCGAAATGAGTAGAGAAGGCTGTCAGAGAGCCGTAAATGAGCAGATAAGGCTGTCAGAGCATAGAGAAGGCTGGCAAAGCACAGAGAAGGCTGTCAGAGCACAGAGAAGGCTGGTAGAGCACAGAGAAGGCTGTTAGAGTGTAGTAAGCAGAGCTAAAAGAATGTTTTCATGTACAGGAAGTTAGGGTTAGGGTTGAGCTCTGCACATGGCATGAGTGTTGTGTATTACCGAATAAAAGGAAAAAGGAGCTGTGAAAATAATAAGAGTATATAGTGCTGTAAAAGAGACATAAGAGAGAGTGCAACTGTAAGTGCATAGAAGGAATATGTGTTTCCTAGATTGAAAGAGATGTTGGATGAGCAATAGATTAGTAAGGGTCTTGTAGAAGTGAAGGCATATTTATGTCAATCTCAGATTCAAAATAGAAATCCAAGTTGGTGCTTGGAATCAGGGGTTGGTGCTCCTTTCTATTGGTGTAGATAAATTAGGGGTTGGTGCTCCTTCTAGTTGGTGTTGGTAAATTAGGGGTTGGTGCTCCTTTTTGTTGGTGTAGATAAATTAGGGGTTGGTGCTCCTTCTAGTTGGTGTTGGTAAATTAGGGGTTGGTGCTCCTTTCTGTTGGTGCAAATAAATTAGGGGTTGGTGCTCCTTCCAGTGGATGCTGGTAAACTATTTGTAAAGTTGGTGCTTTGCAAAGGCTAGATTTGGATGGAAGTCCAAGCAGTCTATTTTTGAGGAGTAGCCAAAACTGGTGAACCTCGTTAAATTATGTGTTGTGGAATGCTCTCTTGTTATATTTGCTTTATATGTTTTAAGTTCTCCTTGCTTTAGCTTTAAGATTTATATGTTTTAAGTTCTCCTTGCTTCAAATTTAAGAGTTGTAGATTTGAATTTAAATAGCTACACTGATTCACCCCCCTCTTAGTGCCATTGTAAGACTAATAATTGGTATCAGATCTAGTTTCCTAGTTCAGGCTAAATCAGTCAGGGTTGATCTTGGATTAGTACACAATGGGTAAGAAGAATAGATCCTCCTTCAAAAAGGCATCCCAGTCAGTTTCAATTTTTGTAGAAGAGAAAATTGAACCAGAAAAGGTAGAAGAAGTGAATCCTGAAGTTTGTGATGAAAATATTGAGATTGAAGTAGATTTAGAAGGTGAGTTGATCTCTGCTCTTGAAGAGTTGAGTATAGAGAGGAAAAAGAACAAAAGAATGTCCAAGAAGTTAGAAGAATATGGGGATGAGATTGAAGATCTCTTCCTACAAGTTCAAAATGCCAAGAAATCAGAAGATGCCTTGAAGACACACTTGGATGATGAGGATGATGTATGTAACACAAGTGAAGAGGAATCTAACAAAGCTATTGTTGATATAAAGCTGCAAGTAGAACAGTACAAAAGGATTGAAGATATTCTCAGGTCTCAAATCAATGAGAAAGAGACTGTTTGCTACCAACAAGAAGAAGAGATTGTTTCATTGAAGAAACAACTAGAAGAGGCCAACATAAATCTCAAATTTGAGAAGAGCACATAGTTACTAGATACAATGATAAAGCAACAAAGAAGCTCCACGGCTAAGTTTGGTCTTGGATATGAATCTGAACAAACTTCATCTTCCAAAAATGCAGAGAAGAAGAAGCACACTGCTGAAGGATCGAAGCAAGAAAAGTTTGAAGCTGAATCTTCAAAAGGAAGAAAATATCAAAGGAGATCTACAACAAAGCAATCACAAAAAAAGAGGTTCTATCACTCTCACTCTACTCATAATAATGCTTTTAATGGCTATTATTTTAAATGCAGTCGTTATGGTCACAAGGAAATTTATTGTGGATAGAATAATAGATCAAAGAGTTATGCTGATAAAAATGCATCTATTTTTCTGAGTAAACACCCTGTGCAATGTTTTAATTGTAATGGCCATGGGCACATTGCAAGGTTTTGTCCAAGAACTTCTGTATCTAATCTAAGGCAAGATCGTAAATTTCATCAGACACAAAGAATGCAATACAGATAGAGAATAAATCATGTGCACAACAAAAAGGAAAATAGTCTTCCATCAAGGATGCACAAGGGACAACCACCCAGTAGAAATGGTTTTTCACCTTTGATGGAGTATGCAGTAGAATGTTATAACTGTCATAATTTTGGGCACACTACTAGAAATTGTCGAAGTACATTTGCATCAAATCAATTTCAAGGAAGACAATTTCAACCAAATGGTTTGAGACAAAATAGAAGATTTCCCAAAAAATATGCACAGGCTATTGACAAAGAAAAATCAAAACAAGATCCCAAAACTGTAATAAAACCAGAGTGGAGAAAGAAAGAAGAAAGGAAATCGTGTCTCCTTGGATTGAAGGAGACTATTCCTTTATTGCACTAAGCAGCTCCAGGTAGCACATCCTCAGGGGGAGCAATATTAAAGTCTTATTTTAATTCTCCTATGTATTTGTGTAGTTTTCTGAGGATGAAAGGAAAGTAGTCGGAGAGTTGTTGAATAGCTATCAAAGTGTGTTTTCTGTTCATACAGTTGTTTGAGGTAGTGCCGTGAAGTGTGGTGATTAAATTGAGAGTTGTCATTATTGGTAGTATTGTTGTATGTCATTGTTGTACTGGTGATGGTTCTTACTGCCACTATCAAAAGTTAAGGATTATATCGGTTCAGATGATTTGGTTGGTTTTGTGGTATTGTGTTTGATGCTTGCACAAAGTTGGCAGTAAAATTGCAGTGTTGGTACAGTGTTGGACAAAAGTTGGTACAAGTGTGAGTCACTTGTCAATTTTGTTGACAGATGTGAAATCAGCTTTTTGAATGGGAAGATTGAAGAAGAGGTCTATAATGAGTAGCCAGATGATTTCTAGCCTGGTGATGAATGGTTGAGTTGCTTTCATAGAGGTTGTTTTGATCAAGTTAATGCTTTACTTGATACATGATTTGGGCTTACTCCATTGAGATTGATTTGAGCAAGTTATTCTTTGCATTGGTGATTTATGTTGGTGGTTGTTTTGTTCAAATACGTTTGGAAGGAAAAGGATGTTCACTAGTTTCCTTTTCTTGTAGTGATTGGTTGAATGCTTCAAGGTTAATCTTGAGTTGAATGATGTTGGTTAAACCTTGTCTATAAGCATTGTTGTTAAAGCCCTAATTGGTTGAGAGAAGATTTTGGCTATGGAAAGAACATGAGTATCATTGTTATATGAGTTATTGCATGGTTGGCAATTATTGGGTTGTGTTTCATGTTCTTGAGAAAAGCATACTGCATCTATCTTATTCTTTTGAGATTGAGATTGAGTTTGAGAGTTAAGTTTAGAACATATTGAGTCTCTAACAATTCTCTTTATGCTTCTATGAGGTTGATGAATCACATTGGGTCTCTAACAATTCTCTTTGTGGGTTCATGCTAAGCAAGTTTTTCTTGATGAACTTGTGAGCTGATTTGAGAAGCTTGCTTGATGGTACAAGAAGAAGAAAATTGGTTGTGGCTGGGTGGATTGAGATAGTCTGCTGGATTCTCACTGCAGAGAAAGACAAACAACTGTCAGTAGGTTCAAGCTTGTTGAGAATATCCAAGATGTATATGCAGATGTTGCTTGCATTATAGAACAAAAAGTTGGATATATATACAATCAGTGTATGCCTTCACTAACAGTGGACAAGTTTGAGATTGTAGAGCAACAGAGGGTTGAGGCTCAGAAGACAGCGTGAACTGAAGTGGTCACATATTCCCAAGAATAGTCTAAGAATTGACTAGCTATCGGGATCAAATTCTCAGGGGGAGCATTTATGTGTTTGTTTATCTTTTTGCTCATATATGTGGTTTTTGCTAACTGTAACAATTTTTTGCCTGAGAATGTTGTGCATGGACTCAAGGGGAGTTTTGCAGCCGCCCTCTGGTATTATTGTCAAAGGGGGAGAAGAATTATAGGTAATTGCACACAATTACATGCGTTGCCAACAATTCCAAAGGGGGAGATTGATGAGAAAGGTGTAACCAAAGTGTTGTCATTGTTGTCAACACAGTCAGGTTGATCAGTTGATGCAATGGACAAGAGTTCATTGATGAGCAAGGTGCAGCCAAAGTATTGTCTTTGTTGTCAACACAGACAGAGGATCGGTTGATGCAATGGACAGGAGTGCAGAGGTCATTAGTTAGATCAGTTGATGAAGTGAACAAGATTTCAGAGCAGTCAGAGCATGTACAGTGAATTTCCAAGAAGACAGAAGTGGCCCAAATTCAAAGGATCAAAGAAAAAGACAAGTAAGAAAACTATCGTGATATCGCGACATGTTGAGCAAGCATGAGAATCACGATATCGCGACATGTTGGAAGAGAGAGAAAGCACAAGAGAAACTGTCACGATTTTGCGACATATCGGAGGAGAGAGAAAATGCTGGCAAAATTGTCATGATTTCGTGACATGTTGAAAGCAAAGAAGCCAAGTAGAAAAATTGTCGCGATTTCACGACATGTTGGAAAAGAGAGAAAACACAAGGAAAACTATCATGATTTCACGACATGTTGGAAGAGAGAGAAAGCACAAGGAAAACTATCATGATTTTGTGACATGTTGGAAGCAAAGAAGGCAAGCAGGAAAAACTTCATGATTTTGCGACATGTTGGAAGAGAGAGAAAGCATAAGGAAAACTGTCATGATTTCGTGACATGTTGGAAGCAAAGAAGGCAAGCAGGAAAAAATATCGTGATTTCACGACCTGATTGAAGAAAGAGAAAGCGCAAGGAAAACTATCATGATTTCACGACATGTTGGAAGCAAAGAAGGCAAGTAAGTAAACTGTCGTGATTTCGTGACATGTTTGAAGAAGCTTTGCATGCAAGAAAAACTATCGCGATTTCATGACATGTTTGGAGAGAAGGCGCAAGCAAAGAAAACTGTCATGATTTCGTGACATGTTCGGGGAGAAGGAACTCGCAAAGAAAAGTGTCACGATTTCGCGACATGTTTGAGAGAAGGAGCTCACAAAGAAAAGTGTCATGATTTTGTGACAATTTGCAAGAGGAAGCGCTAAGGAGAAAAAGTGTCACGATTTCGTGACATGTCGGGTTTTCGTGACCCGATGAGAAGAAAAGTGCTAAGGAGAAAAAGTGTCACGATTTCGCGACATGTCGGGTTTTCGTGACCCGATGAGAAGAAAAGTGCTAAGGAGGAAAAATGTTGCGATATCGTGACATGTCGCATTTTCATGACTAAGAGAGGAGAGAGAATGTACGGAGATAGAAATGTCATGATTTCGCGACAACAGCAAAGAGGAAGACTCCGAAGGATGAAGTGTCGCAATTTAACGACAGAAGCAAAATGAAAGAGCATGGAAGCAGAAGCATCGCGATTTCACGAAAAATTCAAGGAGGAAGAGCTCAAAGGTGAAAGCGTCACGATTTCATGACATGTTCCATTTTCACGGGCGTAAGGTAGAGAAAAGCACAAGGCAACGAAAGTGTCACAATTTCATGACATGTCTTGTTTTCGCTGGTGCATGCAGAGAAGAGTGTACAGAAGCGAAAGGTGTCACGATTTCGTGACATGTCATGGTTTCGCTAGTGCTTGCAGAGAAGAGTGTACGAAAGTGAAAGGTGTCATGATTTTGTGACATGTCATGGTTTCGCTAGTGCTTGCAGAGAAGAGTGTACGGAAGTGAAAGGTGTCACGATTTTGTGACATGTCATGGTTTCGCTAGTGCTTGTAGAGAAGAGTGTACGGAAGCGAAAGGTGTCACGATTTCATGACATGTCATGGTTTCGCTAGTGTTTGCAGAGAAGAGTGTATGGAAGCGAAAGATGTGATTTCATGACGTCATGGTTTCGCTAGTGCAAGCAGAGAAGAGAGTAAGGAAGTGAAAGTGTCATGATTTCACGACATGTTCCATTTTTGCAGGCAAGAGAAAGAGAAGAGCTTAAGGTAGTGAAAGTGTCACGATTTCACGACATGTTCTATTTTTGCGGTCAACTGCCAAGAAAAAGTCAAAGGGGCAGAAATGTCGCGATATCGCGACATGTCATAGTTTTGTGGGTAAAAGCCGAGAAGCATACATAGGGATAGTTGCAAAATAAGTTCATGCAGCAAAATAAGAACTATTACAGGTGGAGTTATAGTGAGATCATGTAAGCTATAATAAGAAATGTGAAAAAGAGTGCGGCGGTTACAAAAATGCTACAGTGTAACAGGCAGATAGAAACTACAGTGGCGTATAGAATCTGACGAAGACCAAGAATTAACAAATAGAAAATATTATTATAATATGTATACAGTAGTGGGTCCACAGTGCGACGAAATGAGCATGACAAACAAGGAAAATGAAAGCACGGGAAAACAAGGAAAAAGCAGTGTAGTAGTGGGTTCGTAGTGCTGTGGGATGAGCGCAGAAAGCATGTGCAAAAATAGAGCATGACAAATGAGCGAGAAAATAGTGAACTGCTAATAGAGAGTGCTGTCTCATAAATATAAAATGAAGTAAGAAGAAATTGTTGTTGCTCGGTAGGAAAGAGTGCTGCTGTATAGAGGGATAGTGCTGTGGGCTGTTACAAAGCTGGAAGAATACTGTCAGAGCTATAAAGAGAACAAATAAGAATGTCAAAGTGCCGAAATGAGCAGAGAAGGCTGTCAGAGTGCCGAAATGAGCAAAGAAGGCTGTCAAAGAGTCGTAAATGAGCAGATAATGCTGTCAGAGCCGTAAGCGAGCAGAGAAGGCTATCAGAGCGCAGAGAAGGCTGGCAGAGCATAGATAAGGCTATCAGAGCACAGTAAGCAGATCCAAAAGAATGTTTTCATGTACAGGAAGTTAGGGTTAGGGTTGAGCTTTGCACGTGGCATGAGTGTTGTGTATTACCGAATAAAAGGAAAAAGGAGCTATGAAAATAATAAGAGTGTATAGTGCTGTAAAAGAGACAGAAGAGAGAGTGCGACTGTAAGTGCACAGAAGGAATATGTGTTTCCTAGATTGAAAGAGAGGTTGGATGAGCAATAGACCAGTAAGGGTATTGTAGAAGTGAAGGTATATTTATGTCAATCTAAGATTCAAAATAGAAATCCAAGTTGGTGCTTGGAATCAAGGGTTGGTGCTCCTTTCTGTTGGTGCAGATAAATTAGGGGTTGGTGCTCCTTCCAGTTGGTGCTGGTAAATCAGGGGTTGGTGCTCCTTTCTATTGTTGCAGATAAATTAGGAGTTGGTGCTCCTTCTAGTTGGTTCTGGTAAATCAGGGGTTGGTGCTCCTTTCTATTGGTGCAGATAAATTAGGGGTTGGTGCTCCTTCCAGTGGATGCTGGTAAACTGTTTGTAAAGTTGGTGCTTTGCAAAGGCTAGATTTGGATGGAAGTCCAAGCAGTCTATTTTTGAGGAGTAGCCAAAACTGGTGAACCTCGTTAAATCATGTGTTGTGGAATGCTCTCTTGTTATATTTGCTTTATATGTTTTAAGCTCTCCTTGCTTCAGCTTTAAGAGTTGTAGATTTGAATTTAAATAGCTACACTGATTCACCCCCCCTCTCAGTGCCATTGTAAGACTAACATTTTGGATAGTTGTTTTTTTGGTTTTTTAATAGGTTATATATGGCTTCCATTGGGGGACACTGTCATAAAAATACTAAAATATTACATTTGTTGTAGCATACATTTTTATCATGGTTTTTTTGTTTCTTTTTTTCTCTTAAATATATTCTTCAACTTCCTCGAAGTGCTATGTTTCCACAATCAACTCCTTGACATTATTTTTATTAAGACATAAAAATCTTACTTCGCTAGTTGCCTTCTAAAA
Organism: Wollemia nobilis; assembly: GCA_028583015.1. NCBI lineage: Eukaryota > Viridiplantae > Streptophyta > Pinopsida > Araucariales > Araucariaceae > Wollemia > Wollemia nobilis. The sequence goes on from JAQPPZ010003107.1 coordinate 3,025,812, forward strand.
TTTGAATTTCATCGGGATGAAGATCAACACCATAATTCGCTAATTTATCTGCTACTCGATTTCCTTCTTTATAAATATGCTCACATTACCATGAGATTACCTCTAGTAATAGATGATGAACATAAACAATAATATAGTTTTTAATCCAATCTACACATCAATTTTAATCCCTATAAGAAATGCCCTAGCATCTATACAATTGTTAATTGAAGTTTCATATGATTCTGAATAAGTGAGGAGAATTTTGCCTTCACTATTTCTAAAACACCACCTCCACCAAATTTTCCTAGATTTCCTTTAGAAGCACCATCAAAATTAATTTTGATAAACCCAATTTTTGGACATTTCCATTTTACCATAAATCGAAGTAAATCCTTTGTTTTAATTTCATTGTCACAAATGACTCTTCCATGTATATTTAAATCCTATAGCCAAGTTATTAGAACCTATTTTTTTACAATTGAAATTACCATTACGAGCACCATATTTGTAGATATTTTGCAAGAGAGGCACTAATACGGTTCCAAACTTGAGCATGATTTTGATATTTATTTTTATAAATTCTCTTATTCCTTTCAAGCCATAAATTCCAAAAAATAATGGCAGAGCAAATCCTCCAAATAATACATAATGATTTAGCATTGGAATAATTTATTCATGAACTCTTTCAATTTTGATGGAGCTATCCAATATAATTTCATATTTAAAAAAAAAATATCTCAAATGGTGTGCACAAATGGATAATGAAGTAAATGATCTAACGTTCTAAATCCTTCTCACACAAGGAATATCTGAAGGGTCCATAATATCCTCTTCTTTGTAGACTCTCTCCCATAAGAATCTTTGAACTACTAACCAAAGAAATGTTGAGGCCTTAGGGAGAGCCTCTAATTACCAAACGTTATTCCAAGGAAAACATTTGGGAGAAGGAAATTTTGATTGTTCTAAATCCTCATATCCCAAATTGATCGAGTATCCACCATCCTTTGATAAATTCCAAACCAACTCATCCTTTCATGTAAAAATTGGTAAATAAAACTCTCAAAGCATCTTTTAAAGTTCATCTATAATTTGTTTGAGTTCCTCTCATTCAACTAGGTTACTAAAAGAAATCCATGATCTAGACTTTTTTCTCATAATGATATAATATTTGGCCTTTGTATCTTTGCATGCTAGGCATGCTAGAGCCAATGGTTTCCATTTTGAGTTAGAGTAAGAGGATAAGGATTCAACAAAGCAACTGACCAAAAATTTGCCTAACTCCCATAATTGACTGAACATCTAATATGTTTCTTTATCAATTGCAAACTCTTTGATATGAAGTTCCATGTTGATGATCCTTTGGGTAGATTTCTTTTCCTAAAAAAATTCATTGCATCAAGAGAACCTATATATTTTTGAAGTAATATTTTTACCCAATTATTTCTTTGATCTCTGAATAATCTCCACCCAAGATTTGCTCCTAATACCAATTTTATAAGTCTACAGTAACATAAGCCTGATCCTACAATATTTTTTCCTTTGTAAACCCTATCCCACTTACAAAGAAAAAACCTAAATTTTTCTTCACAACCTTTCCATAGAAAGTTTCTTTGAATTTTATCAATTTTTGATGCAATACCTGTTGGTATTCTTGAAAGTGACATCATATAAATAGGAATGGATTGCAAAGTAGTCTTCTGGATAGTTGGGTAATCCCAAAAAATTCATTATTTTTCATTAGCACTATCTTAGATTTACACCAAATTATTATGGATATTTTAGGGTTTAAAGTTTAAATTCTTTATCAATCTACTTGGGTATTCCTTTGTCTCATAAAGGAAGTAAAAAGAAGCTTTAGGTGTCTTTTTTGGATAGAATGATAGCTTGTATGGTAGGTTGGAAATGTAAGTTATTAACCATGGTGAGAAGTCTACAAATTATATCAACTACATTGCAATCCATCCCTACTTATATGTTATTTTTAATATTTTCAATAGGAATAGCATAAAAAATTAATGAAATTCAAAGAATTTTTCTTTGGAAAGGATACAAGAAAAATATTAAGTTTCCTCTTTGTAAGTGGCATAGGGTTTGCAAAGGAAAGAATATTGGAGGAACAAGCTTGCAAAATTGTAGACTTATGAGTTTGGACTTAGGGGTAAAACTTGGGTGAAGATTATTTAGAGATCAAAGAAGAGTAAAGCAAAAATTTTACTTCAAAAATATATAGGTTCTCTTGATGCAATAAAATTCTTTAACAAGAGAAATCTCTTCATATGATCACCAACATGGAACTTTATACCAAATAGTTTGCAATTGATCAATTAACATATTAGATGGTCATTAAATAAGAGGAATTATGCAAATTTTTGATTTGATGCTTAGTCAAATGTTTATCCTCTTATTTATAATCCAAAATGGAACCCATTGAATTGGGCATGTCTAGATTCTAAACTTCCAAAGATCAAAGATTATATTAATATGAACAATATCTCCAAATCATGGATTTCTATTAGTAACTTCGTCGAAACAAAGGAACTCAAAAAAATTATAGATGGACTTCAAATTGTGCTTCAAGAGTTTTATTTATTGATTTTTACATGTAAGAATGAGTTGATTTGGAATCTATCAAAAGTTAGTAGATACTTGGTCAAGTGGGGATATGAGAATCTAGAGCAATCAAAATTTCCTACTCACAAAGATTTTTCTTGGAAGATTGTTTGGTCACTAAAGGCTCTCCCTAAGGCCTCAACATTCATTTAGTTAGTAGTTCAATGTAAGATTATTATAGGATATATTATACAAAGAAGAGGATATCATGGACCTTTCATATGTGCCTTGTGTGAGAAGGATTTAAAAACATTAGACCATTTACTTCTTCATTGTCCCTTTGCTCATACCATTTGGGGTTACTTTTTAAAAAATATAAGAATATATTGGGTAACTCCATCAACATTGAAAGAGTTGATGAAATCAGGGTTATGCATAGTGATAAATCATCATTAATTCACAAAAATAAGGATTTCCAAAATTTGAAATTGACTAATCTCAGGACTTTTCACTAGGGCCCATTCACACAAATTTTTTGAGGTGAAAATATTTTTGGGGTCAGCTCACTCGACCGTGATAATAATTTTTTGATCATAATAAAAATTAGGTAGTTAACATCCATGTTCCATAGCAATTCGTGGGCTACTGGATCCATGATACACTGGTCGCTTGTAGAGACTACCAGTTCCATCACCATACATTGGTAGTCTATGTAGGATAACAACGTATGGTGGTACTGGTAGCCTAAAGAGAGTACATTTCCATGATATGTTGTTAGCATATTTAGACTACCGATTCCATGATACGTCAGTAGACTGCATAGACTACCAATGCCATGAAATTTTGATAGCCTGCATGGACTATCGACACCATGATGCGTTGGTACTCTTTGTAGGCTACTACCATATTATGGAATCAGTAGCCTGTAGAGATTACCTATGTATCATGATTTTGGTAGTCCTTGTAGGATATTGATGTATCATAGAACTAGTAGCCTTCAGAGATAGTATACGAATATATCGATTCTCCTTTTTGAGAATGCATACCATTATATCCATCTAGGATCGATGTGCACCATCCATTTGTTGTAAGAGTGCATTGCTTTTTAATCATGGAGGCTGGAACATTAGGAAAGGGTTTTAATATTTCAATGTTATTCATTTCCTTTGGACCCATAATTCCATTTAATGCACATTGATGAAGTCAATTTTGTGGAATATGGACACGCACCATTGGACTGTACTTGCATCAATGTGTACTGTTCATTATGTTACTCTGAATGTTTTAGCTATTTTGGTAACTTTAGCTTAAATCTCGAACAATATCGTATGCATGCACTATTAAATAATCTTCTATATCAATACATACCACTATATTAGACCAAGGTGTAGGGTTTTTAGATGCACAAAGGTAGGGAAAATACTTTACTCATTCTTGAGGCTCAAGCTTAAAGTTTGAACAAGTTCTCACTTGCACACCGTTAGATTGTACTTGGAATAGTGAGTGTCGTCCATATGCTTAGACTTGCTCGAAGTTTAAATGTAGTTCATAAAGCATATTCAATGAGGTGGGCTTGACTTACATTTTTAACTGTTGGGCAACTTCATGATGCATGTACCTTTAGATAAGGAGGATGGTCTTGCACTATGTTTATTTTGAGGGATATGCATGACGTTTACCTCAAAGGGGGACATATATTTATGGGATGAATTAAATTTAGAGCTTTGGAAACTTAGGCAACAATAAACATTAAAAAAATATCAAAATAATATTGCAAAACCTAAGCCATGGGGACAAAGGAGGTTGTGGATCTCATTTTTAGTAGACCTTTTAGACTTAGAGAACTTTGACTTGATTTTATAATGAAATGGTGTGGAACCTAGGCCATGGGAGAGTAACGAAGTGATCTTGGATAAGGGCATGAAAAGTAAGGGGAGGTACACACCATCAGATTTAAGTTTGGTGAGCATGCACTGTCAGATCCAATGGAAGTGGGGGGACTTTATTATGCCAAGGGTGCACTTTGACTGTTATAGGCAAGATTGAAAGCTTTTATCTTAGGCTTGCAACCATATCTTAAGACACGAGTAACTTGCTATCTTAGTCATGACATGCACCCATTTAGATTATTTTCATGATATGTGCATTTGTTTTGATATACAAGAAATGATCATAACTCAACTTAGGTAGGGCATGTTGACATGAGAACTTTTGGAGCATTAGGCAATATCTTAAGAAATGATTGATTTTATTTGGATGTGAATGTGGATAAAAATAATGGACGTGATAAGCATATCAACTTAGGGTTTAAATGAATATAATTGGATCATTGTTAGGGCTATGGTCTAACAAAGGGTCAATGTAATGATTAATATTCTAGTAAAATAATGTAATATGGAGCCTGGTGCGGCTACTTTAATGGTCAAGGGAATTTATGGAAAAAATGACAAGGTGAATGGTAAATTTTTTTGTTAATGAAATGTATTAGGGGAATATTCCTCAATGAAAATGGGTAAATGGATTATATATATCAATGTATGACAATGTTAATATATGGAGTAAATGTAGGTGTAGTGGGGGTGGTTTTGGATGAATATGGATGATAACATAAATGAGATGAAGAGAGAATTTCATGGATTAATGGAAGGGTAGGAATGAATTTTTGAAGGAGATGTTTTGCATGAATCAATCACTAATAGGACCAATACCTAAACCTTGATGACCATGGAATCCATTGGGCTAACCTAGCCTCCTTATGACCTTGAAACTTTTGAAATTTACCACCATATTCTAAAATCACCTAGATATCCCATCTTGACAGCATTTTATGCGTGTAGATTAGGTTGGGATTTTGAATCCCAACAAACCCGTTTCAATCTCATATAACCATTTGCAAAAATAATTTGTGTTCTTGTTTGATAATGTTTTAAATGTTTTTTTGATGATATTATGAAGCCTCTATATGGAAAGTGATGCATTTTTAATGTTTTTTGTTTTTTAATATTTGGTTAGTGTGAGAAAACCCTACGAGACACTCAGGGTTGGGCATCCCCATCCCACCATGACCTCTTATAAAGGGGAGAGTTGAGCTTATCAATAGGGACAAAACACACATCCACCCCCTCACACACTCTCCCACACCATGGTTTGAACCTTTGAAATCCCAAAGAAGAACCAAAGCCCAAATCATTGCGTTATCCCCCATAGGACTGATGCATTTTGAATGCTAGTGATGAAATAAAGTAGTTGTGTGAATCCCTTGTTTTGGATTATCTAGGATTTAGTGACAAAAATTGGAAGTCAAGATAACAACTAAAAGGGGGGAATGAGAATTGATATTTTATTAATTTAAAGTATTTCAACGAATTAAATTTTAGAAGAGTAGTGGAAGTTGATATGTTATCCTATAGGCCAAGCATTTTGGCTTTGTTATGCCTAGGGATAGACGGATTAGATGCAACTGAATATTTACCAGTTGCAAACCTCATTTGTTTGATCTTTTTTTTTACATATTTTATTTGGATTTTATCTACAACAAAGTCTAGGGTAAAGTAAATAGAAGACTTTTCAAATGCTAGTTGAGTTATCTTTAGTATTTTGGCAATGGTAACCAAACATTAGCCAACAACTGCCATGACCTTGTTTTTTATTTTATTTTGATTTTTCTATGATAAAGTATAGGGAAATGTCAATAGGATACTTTTCAAATGCTAATTGAGTTATATTTAGTATTTTGGCAGTGGTAACCAAGCATTTGCAAGTGATTGACCTCTGTTTGTTTAATCTTGTTTATTATTTTTTTGGCTTTTTTCTGAGACAAAGTATAGAGCAAAGTCAATAGGAGACTTTTCAAATTCTAGTCGAGTTATCTTTAGTATTTTAGCAATGGTAGGATGAATGTTTGATTTTGTTTTCATAAATTAACAAGCCTTGTGACACAAAGGGCATTTTGGTACTTTTCTTTTCAAATATCTTTAAAAAAGCAAGAAAATTATAACGTGAGTGACTACTGAATAGTAAGCTTAAGCACTAATCAATTTGGATGTGTTTTTTTAATATTTAGTGTATACATTTTGCAAGCCAAAGGTAATTTATTTTGATTTTATATTTTGCGGCTCTATCCTTTAACGTAGTTGCAACATAACACAATGTGGAGCCAACAAGAAATTGCATACATACTAATTGACTTAACTATAGTATTTATTGCAGTGTGTCGGATTATCTTTAATTATCAAAGTTATCAAGACTTGTAGCTGCAAGACACTCATCATATTTATTTTAAATTTTGTTGGACAGAGTTTGCAAGAAACTATAATGTGGACTATGTTTCCTAGCAAACTGCTCAAGCACTGTGTCACAACCCTAAATTTCTCATCCTATTTTTTCTAAATCAAATATACCAAGGTTCTAGAATTCATGTTCAGGGTCAACTAGCAGTTCCCTAGGTTCTTCCTTGAGGCACACCCATACTTATTCTATATATACATCCTACTATGTAAGAGCACTAGGTGTTCTAATTTATGGTCAAAAATATCCATCTCATGCATCCAATGAGCTAGAATTGACCTTCCTCTTAATTCTTTTGAAAGGTGCCTGCCAATTCTATACTTTGCATATGTTCTTTTTATGTAGATGGTATGTGCGTGTGGGAATTGACTATTCATCTCATGCCCATTTGAGCTAGTCATTCCATAAGCCCCATTTAAATCCCTATAGTATCTTAGGAATAATACTCAAATAAGCTATACCATTAGCCATTAATATTACCCCTTTAATGGATCCATAAATCTATTAATGCACATCGTAAATTCCTTTATCTATCAAGCTTACTTATTATAACCTAATGTGGTTATATCCTTTAATCATCCATATTCATACTCTTCTATTTTTTCTTTATGAAGGGTCAAGTTATTTCCCAGTATTAATTGCATTTATTTATTAAGATGCAACACAAGGCCTAAACCATTCCATGCATAATTGATCATCAATCAATGGTTAACCCTAAAATGTAGCATCTAACATAAAGAGGGTTCATAAGAACTAATGAGTATGAAATAATAACATTAACTACTATTTTATTATTATTTCCTTAATAACATCAATGTGCAATTATCCTCATGTGGAAACAAGCTATAACATGATTAACTCTTAACTAATTCATGGATCCAAATTCCATAACTGTTATAATTAATTATGCAGCAATTCCATAGGCATCATGATCATTATTTAACAATAAAATATAACAACATTCTTTAATACCTTTAAAGCATTCACTACTACAAATTATAATCCACAATAATAATCACACACATAACACTTTGTTTACCTTGGGAGAAAACCTCGAAGGGAAAACCCAACTTTAAATCCTTCTCTTCATTATACTCATAAAATGCTCAACATTACATTTGAGGAGTGACATTTCACTATGTCACATCCTAGTAATAGGGATTTTTCTTATTCCATTTATTTGCACTATGAAGTCCATCTAGTCCATAGTTACAACTTAACCTCATATAAACAAAGTAAAACACTTAATGGTACCCCTTTTCATTCACAAAATAAGCACCATTTATAGTTATATGATATCGATTCTTTACCATAAAACATAGCAACAATCTAGAACCATCATGATAAATTCACCATTATTACCCATAGATACACTAATTAAGAATAATAGGGTAGATAGAATGCTCCTTACTCGCTTACTATTTTAGCACAAAAGAAACATAAATTCTCCAATACAAAACCTTTTCCAATTGCTACCATATTTTTTATATGGTATTCTGGAACACACTCGCTTCCCACCCAAATAAAAACATCCAAAAATAGCAATACAGGATTCATATGACAACACAATGTTGCCTAGCTATCTCTTCTAGTTTGCTAACCTGGATTTCATGTTTCACCATTCTCTTGAGTTAAAATAAAATCCTACTAAGCCCTCTATTATGTGACAACTGTCACATATATAACATAGTAGAAACTTTACATTTGTACCCAGACCTAGTAAATCTTCGGTAACCTACTCATTTTCTTAATGACATCACAAGAAAATATGATAATATTTTCTTTTCCTAAACCTGGGCGAACAACATAAGACTCACCCAACTAAATTCAACCTCTCTAACAGTGAGAAGAGAGAATTACACTCTCATACCCATAGTCGAGTTCTTAGTATAATTCATCCTACATCTATTTAACCAAAATATTATGGACGATATCTGAAAGTTTTAGAATCCACAATTTCTTTCTTTGCATGATAACACATTCTCAAATAGTTGGTATTACATATTAATAAATTCACCAATCAACCTACAAAAATATAATCGAGGTTAAAGATAACACTACTTTTGACTCCCAACTTAATCAACGACTCAGACTTGACCACTCGAAACCTCACCCAGTTTCAATTGAAACTAAAGATTACAAGTCGTCACTTTCCAGGTATCAAACTACCCACTTACTATCGTGTAGAGAAATGAACTCTAAACAGAGCACAATCACTTGATAAGATTGTGCTATGGTATATATATATATATATATAACACAACAATATAAGACTTCCAAAACTACACACCCCTAATGATGGTTCCTAGCTCCTTGAATCTCTAAGGCAATTATCTCTCTGTTAAGGAACAAACAATGAGAAATTCTCTTCCTATTGGAAATATATAAAATAACTCTACACACTAAGGCACTCCAAAGACCACAAATGCATAGAAAACTCACTAGCGAGTGATATTTTAACTATTACTTAGGTGAAATAGTAAATAATAATAATCTACACCAACGACCTATGATACAAGCCTAACAAGAGTGAAATGCTTACTCTTTAGGGATCAGTATTGACCAATCGAACTCATGCCATGATAACTATTTTTTTTAGTAGTCCAATCTTTAATTTCTATTCATAAATTAAATACACAATCGACAAGTTGATGTATCAATAGGCCTACCTTTTACAACTCGGTTTTGAACCTCAAAAACCTTTAAGAGAGTACACCTATATTTTTTATTTCCCCCTATATTCTCTCCTCCTTCGATCCTCCCCTTTCCTCTTCTTATCTATTTTTATTCCATACATTTCTTTCCTTTCCTTTCCGTAAGCTCTGGAATATATTTTAATGAAACTCAGTCTCCTTCTCTTCCTTTGTCAAACATGTTCAGTCCATGCTAACTTTCTATCCATCATTATTAAGAGAATGATCATCCCCTTACTTGGATACTTGAAGAACTCCCCATTCATAATCCAAATTGGGAATCCTTGGATTGTTCTAACGTACTTCTCCCAATATCCTGACGACCAACTTCATTCAAACTTAAGTGATAATTTAAATTAATCGAGCGGAGGCAACACACCCATGATCAATGAGTCCTTCCATGTAGCTTATCTTCTTCGAAATGGCAACATAAATGTTCTTATAGGAGTTCCTTAAAACAATGCATTATTTCTTTTAATTTTCAATATAATAAGGAATCTGCTTGTTGTGATGCAATAGTAAATGCCTTGGGTGCTGGTAGAGGCCGACCTAGGTTCCATTCCCCTTGTCTCCATCTTGCAGATATATGGTATAGTTAGGAATGTCCTATGTTCTGGTAGAGGCCGACAAGGCTCCATTTCTCATATGCCCAACTTGTTGAAAGTGGCTCCTCGAAAGGGGTGTTTTCCACTATAAATTAGTTTACCCAGGTGTTGTAGGTGAATTGGAGAGGAGAGGGTAATCCTCCAAGAGAGGTCCCAGGTTCAGATCTCCACCCTACCAAATAGTTGAATTGGTTACCTAAAATCCAATTGATAATGTTGGTGCGGGCAGGGTTGGGTGTAACTCCCGGGTGACTTTGATGGTGTATAACCCCCTATTCATGGTCTATCAGACCAAGGCGGCCCTGCAAGGGGTTTTTCACTAAAAAAAATAAAATATAATAAGGCTAAATAAGAGATGTATTCCTTAACATATATATTTTTTTAAGGTGATAAGGGAACAATAGCTTTATGTGTTCCTTCTACTTCATACTAGGTCACTTATTTTCTAATACCATCAAATTTTAGAAGAAAATTTTAAAGCCACCATTAATTCTATCTAAAATTAGCTATTTATTCCACGCAAGTCATAAATAAATAATTATTTAAAAAGGGGTATTTATCTTTTTTTCTCAAGGTATTTGGTGATTTGGACATCATATCAATTCTTTTTCTTAAATTAATTTGTTTCCAGTGGATAAGTCTTTCTTCCACCTACAAGCAAACATGTTTCTGTCATGCAAGAAAATTTATTAGTATATCACAAAATTATATTCTTACTAAAACAAAAAAATGTAAGAATCAATCATTACATCAACATAATACCTCATTTTATTTCATAAAATTTATATATACACATATTGCATATTTAAGCATGAAATAGTCAGTCATTTAAAACAAAGTAACAAGCATAAATCCCAACAAATAAAAAATCTGCCAAGGGAGGGTCATGACATCCTCCTCCCATAGGCTTAACATAGTCCTCTACGTTTCGACATAGTTCAACCATAACTAACGTTACATAACATTTTCAAAAAAATATGGAAAGTGTCTATGCATATCTGCTACTTTTCCCAATTAGTATTCATTTTGGAGTAGAGGTCCCATTAAACCTTACAGTTGCATTGCTCTAGGGTCCCTTTCCTCATGTATTTGGAATGGTACTCAAGGATCTTTACTGGTCGAACCTCTATAACATTTGGATTCACCATTTGCAAATTAGATAAATCCTACACATGATCAGGATTAGCTACATATTTTCTAAGCAAGAAAATATGAAAGGTATCATGAATTTTTGATAGGTTGGGTGGTAAGGTTAGACAGTATGCCATATGACTAATCTTATTTGTAATTTGGAAGGTCCTATAAAATGTGGATAATTTTTTGTGGACTTAATAACACTCTTTTTTGGTATCACCCTAAAAAACACTCTATCACCCACCACAAACTCTCTTGGAAACCTCTAGAGGTTGGTATAAATTTTTGGATGATCAACAACTTCTTTAAGCCTTTCCTTTATCATCTTTAATTGTTGCTTCATTTCTTTGATCATATCTGGTCCAAGCACAACCCTATCCTCTGAGTTATCCCAAGATAATGATGCCCTACACCTCCTGCCATATAGAGCTTCAAATGTTACCATGTCTAAGTTTGAATGATGAACACTGTTGTAGGAAAATTCTACCAAGTGCATGTAATCTTCCCATCAGGTTTTTTGATCCATACAATACATGCAAAGCATATCCTCTAAAATCTAGTTTACCCTTTCAACTTTACTATCAGTTTATGGGTGATATGTAGATTTGATTTTTAACCTAGTGCCAATGGTTTGATGCAAAGCTTACCAAAACTCAAATGTGAATATCGAGTCCCTACCTGAAATGATCACTTGCAAAAAATCATGAAGCTTGAATATTTTATTGGTAAATCTGTTAGCCACGATCACGTCATCCTTGGTATTTTTGGGTATAAAGTATGCAACCTTGGTTAGTATTTCGACCACAACTAGGATTGTGTCAAACTGGAATCTGGTCTTTGGCTAACCTACAATACAGTCCATAAAAATCACCTACCATTTCTGTGATGGTACATCATGAGGGTACAATAGTTTTACTGTATGTTTATTTTTTGTATTTACTTTCTAGTATTCAAGATATTGGGTGATAAATTTAGTTATGTCCCTCTTCATTCTTAGCCAATAGAATGTTTTATTCATATTCCATCTTATTTTTTCCCCTCCTAGATGAACAAAATATGGAGATCTATGTGCTTCATTCATGATCATTTTTTTCAAATCATCGGCCTCAAGAGTTACTACCCTAAATTTAAAGCACAAGAAACCATTCTTGACACAAAATTTATTACTTTCATTAGGTTTCCTTTGTTACCTTTCCTAGATTTGATTGCAAAACACATATTGTTGTTGCATTTTCTTAACTTGTTCCATCAAGTCTACATGGATGCAAGATAAGACAACTATGTGTCTTCTCCTACTGAGTGCATTTGCGACCTTATTTTCCTTCCATTTTATGTGTTCAATGCAAAAATTATATTCAATGAGAAATTCCATCCATATTCTCTACATGACATTTAGAAAAGGTTGAGTAAATATGTACTTCAGACTTTGATGATCTGTTCTCATCTCAAAGGATCTTCCTATCAAATATTGTCACTAAATTTTGAGAGCAAAAACCACTACTACCAATTCCAGATCATGGGTTGCATAATTGATCTCATGTCATTTTTGATTTCTATATCCATAGGTGATTATTGCTTCATCTTGTGAGATCACTCCTCCCAAACCCTCCAGTGATGCATCTGTACACACTGAAAAGCTACCTTGAGGATTTGGTATCCTTAGTATGGGAGATGTAGTGAGTCTTTGTTTGAACAGATCAAAAGCTTCCTCACGTTTATCCATCCACTTGATTTTTTTTACTTCCTCTAAAGGTTATTTTTTGGATCGGTTATCTTGACGTAGTCCTTCACATAGTGCCTATAATATCAATCAAACCCATGAAACTTCAGAATTCCATCACGTTTGTTGGTGGTAGACAATTAAGTATAGCTTCTATTTTCTTAAGATCCACCACGATCCCTTCTGCTGATACAATATGCCCTAAATATTGTATTTCTAACACATAAAATTCAAACTTTGAATTTTTTTTGTACAATAGATTGTTTCTTAGTAGCTCCAACATGATCTCAAGGTGTCTATCATGCTCAATATTATTCAAAAAATATATCAAAATATCATCCAAGAATACAAGAACAAACCGATCCAAAATATTCTTGAAAATATTATTCATCAAATTCATAAATGCTACTGGAGCATTTGATAGACCAAAAGGAAAGATAGTAAATTCATAATGTCCATAACGTGTTTTGAAATTAATATTATGGGTATCCTCTTCTCGAATCCTCAATTGGTGGTATCTCAACTTTAGATCAATATTTGAGAAGATAGTGGCATCTTTAAGCTAATCAAAGAGGTCTTCGATTCTAGATAGAGGATATCTATTTTTAATGGTTTCCTTGTTTAAAATCCTATAGTCTTATACATAGATGTAAGGAACCATCCTATTTATTGAAAAACAACACTAGTGCACCCCACAATGATACACTTGGTCTAATCAATCCCTTTTTATAGTAATCCTTGCAATTGTACTTTTAGTTATTGCATCTCAATTAAATTAATTCTATAAGGAGTTATATGAATAGGTTTTATTCCAAGTTGAGTTTCAATTGTGAAATCAAATTCATGTTTAGGGGGTAATTTAGGTAAATCCTCTAAAAATACATCTCTAAACTCCTAAAGGATTGGGTGTCTCTCAAACACCTCTTCCTTCTTTTCCTCTTCTATCTTATTTAACTTCACCACATAAACTATTCCTCCTCTCTTCATTGCCTTCTTAATTTGCATTGTGAAGAGGATATAGGGTTGAAAATACCCTTATAGGTTGTACACCCTTTGTAATTTCCCATCATATTTCGAGTACTCGATCCATATATCCTAAAAATTAATTAAAACCTTATGTGCTTGCAAACAATCCAATCCTAGGACTACATCGAAAGCATGCAATGGTGCTACATAAAAGTAACCTATAGTTGTACCACTAGGTAAGATGATTTCAATCATAGGGTAATACTGATATATGGAGTAGGTGTATCCTGATCCATACTCGATCTTCCACACTTGTGCCAATATTCCTAGTCTTTCTAGTATATTTTTAATTAAGCTAGTGGAAACAAAGCTATCTGTGGCACCACTATCAATTAGAATTTTAACATCTCTACCAAAAATCTAACCTTTTATCAATAGTGGAGTGGCTTGTAATTCTATATTATGACTCCCTATGGCTGCATAAATATTGTGTGTAGGTTCTTTATAAGATGGTTCTTTTCATTTCAAACTCGATCCTACTTTAAGTGGATATTTTTTGGTGTAGTGTGAACTGCCATATTCATAACATCCTGCTTTGGGTCTTGGATGTGTTTTTTGCTTCTATCCATATTCTATTTTCACTACACGTGAAGGATTTACTTGACCCTATGCCAATGATCGATTATTTTCGTTATTGTGATTGTTAGGATTACGATTCTTCCCTTTGAACATCTTCCTAAAATTTCCTTGCTTCTTGTCATTCCTTCTGTATTGTCTAGGAGAACTCTTGTTTGCATGTTCACTTTCCCATTTTATAAACCTTGCACTATTTCTTTTTCTCAGTGTCTCTTTATCTTGCTTAGATGCCCCTTCATAGTCAAAGTAGGGCTTGAGATAAGTATCAGCTTTCTTGGCCAGATAATAGAACTTCTAAAGAGTACTAGGTTTCTGCATATTCACTTCATACCATAATCTAGGATCTACCCCTAGTATTAACTTATGTACTTTATTTAATCATTATATGTAGGCACATACTTTAGTACCTTGATAAATTTATGGTAATAAACTTCCACTATTTTAATTCCTTATCTAAGTTTGGTGAATTCCTAAAATATTTGGTATAGAAATGTTTGGTAAGGAATATTTATTTATAAGCTACTATAAATTCTTCCTATTTTAGATCAACTACCACTACAATTCCTTTTTTCTCACTGAGCATTTCCCACCAATCTAAGCTAACACCCTGTAGGTGTAGGATGGCATAAGATGTTCAAGTGCTAGTGGAATAGTTCTTCATGTTATAGAAATTTTCAATCTCCTTCAACCAAGATTTGGCTTTATCATCATCTTCCTCTCCATTGAATTGGAGGATTTTAGGTGTTTCATGTCCCTACCCAACTCTACTTCAAGTCAAATTATAGCTTGTTATGCTTCTAAATAAGCCAAATTCTAATTTTTATTCACTATAGCCTCCAACAATTATTTTTGTGTTTCCATCTGTTCCCTCAGTAAAGTAACTACTGCTATGATATCCTCCCTCTCATTATTAGGAGCACTCATTCCTAAATTTAGGGTTTCAACCTCTAAGATTATTTTACCGAGTCTACCTCATTGATGGGGCAGAACTCCCTCTCCTCTTTGGTAGTATTATCCCTGGCCACACATGA
This sequence comes from Wollemia nobilis, assembly GCA_028583015.1. Taxonomy (NCBI): domain Eukaryota; kingdom Viridiplantae; phylum Streptophyta; class Pinopsida; order Araucariales; family Araucariaceae; genus Wollemia; species Wollemia nobilis. Next base: position 3,041,416 of record JAQPPZ010003107.1, read on the forward strand.
GAGATAGTAGGAATCAGTTCACAATTACATCTTGAATTGTTTATCCTACTAACATCTCTATTCCTAGTTATCCTAACTAGATATTCAAAATCTACTTTTAATAGATACCCTTTCCTTATAGGTATAGTCTCTATTTGGCACTATCCTAATACACTCATCTATTATTACGCAATGAAACTTGTATCCCTATGAACTCTACTTTGATACCAAATGTCACAAACCTAAATTTTCTATCCTATTTTTTAAAACATCAAATATACCAAAGTTTTAGAATCCATGTTCAGGGTCAACTAGTAGTTCCCTAGGTTCTTCCTTGAGGCACACCCATCCTTACCCTATACATACATCTCACTATGTAAGAGCACTAGGTGTTCTTGTAAAGCAAAAAATGACAACACCAAAGTAATAGATAACAGAATGAACACAAAAGCTTATTGCACAAATTAAGAGAATAATATTGATATTATTATGGGGGGAGCCTTGATCTCCAATGTTAAAATATGATTTTGTATTGATACAATGATTACAAATCTAGGGTTTAAATACCTTTATTCACAAGTGAACATATGGTGTCTTCTGTGCTGGTTTTTGCTCCAAACAAGTGTGTAGGTGGGCTTGTGCATCCCTACGGGATCACCCTAGTTGCAAAATCTTCCAAAAATGTGGTTCTTGCACCTGCAAATAGAAAGCAACACAAAAGGGTTAATAGCACCTATGAGAAATCCATTGTGTGAGACCCTATGAATAGTAAAAAAGCTACAAACCCTAATGCTGAAATGTTAAACTATAAAATAAATACAAAAACATAAAGTAATACAACAAAATATCTTACCTTGTTAAGAAAGTGGATGTGATGTTGATATGTGCTTCTGTTTCTGTGTTCAAAAGTCATGGAAATGCCTAGAAGCATTCGAGGGCTTATAGACTACAAATATACTATGATAAATGCTTAGAGGTATTCAATGATGACCACGAATGCCCAACAGTTTTCTAGGAATGCTCAATGACTATTCATCTCATGCCCATTTGAGCTAGTCATTCCATAAGCCCCATTTAAATCCCTATAGTATCTTAGGAATAATACTCAAATAAGCTATACCATTAGCCATTAATATTACCCCTTTAATGGATCCATAAATCTATTAATGCACATCGTAAATTCCTTTATCTATCAAGCTTACTTATTATAACCTAAGGTGGTTATATCCTTTAATCATCCATATTCATACTCTTCTATTTTTTCTTTATGAAGGGTCAAGTTATTTCCCAGTATTAATTGCATTTATTTATTAAGATGCAACACAAGGCCTAAACCATTCCATGCATAATTGATCATCAATCAATGGTTAACCCTAAAATGTAGCATCTAACATAAAGAGGGTTCATAAGAACTAATGAGTATGAAAGAATAACATTAACTACTATTTTATTATTATTTCATTATAATATCAATGTGCAATTATCCTCATGTGGAAACAAGCTATAACATGATTAAATCTTAACTAATTCATGGATCCAATTTCCATAACTATTATAATTAATTATGCAACAATTCCATAGGCATCATGATCATTATTTAACAATAAAATATAACAACATTCTTTAATACCTTTAAAGCATTCACTACTACAAATTATAATCCACAATAATAATCACACACATAACACTTTGTTTACCTTGGGAGAAAACCTCGAAGGGAAAACCCAGCTTTAAATTACTCTCTTCATTATACTCATAAAATGATCAACATTACATTTGAGGAGTGACATTTCACTATGTCACATCCTAGTAATAGGGATTTTTCTTATTCCATTTATTTGCACTATGAAGTCCATCTAGTCCATAGTTACAACTTAACCTCATATAAACAAAGTAAAACACTTAATGGTACCCCTTTTCATTCACAAAATAAGCACCATTTATAGTTATATGATATCGATTCTTTACCATAAAACATAGCAACAATCTAGAACCATCATGATAAATTCACCATTATTACCCATAGATACACTAATTAAGAATAATAGGGTAGATAGAATGCTCCTTACCCGCTTACTATTTTAGCACAAAAGAAACATAAATTCTCCAATACAAAACCTTTTCCAATTGCTACCATATTTTTTATATGGTATTCGGAACACACTCGCTTCCCACCCAAATAAAAACATCCAAAAATAGCAATACGAGATTCATATGACAACACAATGTTGCCTAGCTATCTGTTCTAGTTTGCTAAATCGAATTTCGTGTTTCACCATTCTCTTGAGTTAAACAAAAATCCCAATAAGCCCTCTATTATGTGACAAGCTGTCACATATATAACATAGTAGAAACTTTACATTTGTACCCAGACCTAGTAAATCTTCGGTAACCTACTCATTTTCTTAATGACATCACAAGAAAATATGATAATATTTTCTTTTCCTAAACCTGGGCGAACAACATAAGACTCACCCAACTAAATTCAACCTCTCTAACAGTGAGAAGAGAGAATTACACTCTCATCCCCATAGTTGAGTTCTTAGTATAATTCATCCTACATCTATTTAACCAAAATATTATGGACGATATCTGAAAGTTTTAGAATCCACAATTTATTTCTTTGCATGATAACACATTCTCAAATAGTTGGTATTACATAGTAATAAATTCACCAATCAACCTACAAAAATATAATCGAGGTTAAAGATAACACTACTTTTGACTCCCAACTTAATCAATGACTCAGACTTGACCACTCGAAACCTCACCCAGTTTCAATTGAAACTAAAGATTACAAGTCGTCACTTTCCAGGTATCAAACTACCCACTTACTATCGTGTAGAGAAATGAACTCTGAACAGAGCACAATCACTTGATAAGATTGTGCTATGGTATATATATATAACACAACAATATAAGACTTCCAAAACTACACACCCCTAATGATGGTTCCTAGCTCCTTGACTCTCTAAGGCGATTATCTCTCTGTTAAGGAACAAACAATGAGAAATTCTCTTCCTATTGGAAATATATAAAATAACTCTACACACTAAGGCACTCCAAAGACCACAAATGCATAGAAGACTCACTAGCGAGTGATCTTTTAACTATTACTTAGGTGAAATAGTAAATAATAATAATCTACACCAACGACCTATGATACAAGCCTAACAAGAGTGAAATGCTTACTCTTTAGGGATCAGTATTGACCAACCGAACTCATGCCATGATAACTATTTTTTTTAGTAGTCCAACCTTTAATTTCTATTCATAAATTAAATATACAATCGACAAGTTGATGTATCAATAGGCATACCTTTTACAACTCGGTTTCGAACCTCAAAAACCTTTAAGAGAGTACACCTATATTTTTTATTTCCCCCTATATTATCTCCTCCTTCGATCCTCCCCTTTCCTCTTCTTATCTATTTTTATTCCATACATTTATTTCCTTTCCTTTCCGTAAGCTCTGGAATATATTTTAATGAAACTCAGTCTCCTTCTCTTCCTTTGTCAAACATGTTCAGTCCATGCTAACTTTCTATCCATCATTATTAAGAGAATGATCATCCCTTTACTTGGATACTTGAAGAACTCCCCATTCATAATCCAAATTGGGAATCCTTGGATTGTTCTAACGTACTTCTCCCAATATCCTGATGACCAAATTCATTCAAACTTAAGTGATAATTTAAATTAATCGAGAGGAGGCAACACACCCATGATCAATGAGTCCTTCCATGTAGCTTATCTTCTTCGAAATGGCAACATAAATGTTCTTATAGGAGTTCCTTAAAACAATGCATTATTTCTTTTAATTTTCAATATAATAAGGAATATGCTTGTTGTGATGCAATAGTAAATGCCTTGGGTGCTGGTAGAGGCCAACCTAGGTTCCATTACCCTTTTCTCCATCTTGCAGATATATGGTATAGTTAGGAATGTCCTATGTTCTGGTAGAGGCCGACAAGGCTCCATTCCTCATATGCCCAACTTGTTGAATGTGGCTCCTCGAAAGGGGTGTTTTCCACTATAAATTAGTTTACCTAGGTGTTGTAGGTGAATTGGAGAGGAGAGGGTAATCCTCCAAGAGAGGTCCCAGGTTCGGATCTCCACCCTAACAAAAAGTTGAATTGGTTACCTAAAATCCAATTGATAATGTTGGTGCGGGCAGGGTCAGGTGCAACTCCCGGGTGACTTTGATGGTGTATAACCCCCTGTTCATGGTCTCTCAGACCAAGGCGGCCCCGCAAGGGGTTTTTCACTAAAAAAAATAAAATATAATAAGGCTAAATAAGAGATGTATTCCTTAACATATATATTTTTTTAAGGTGATAAGGGAACAATAGCTTTATGTGTTCCTTCTATTTCATACTAGGTCACTTATTTTCTAATACCATCAAATTTTAGAAGAAAAATTTAAAGCCACCATTAATTCTATCTAAAATTAGCTATTTATTCCACGTAAGTCATAAATAAATAATTATTTAAAAAGGGGTATTTATCTTTGTTTCCCAAGCTATTTGGTGATTTGGACAACATATCAATTCTTTTTCTTAAATTAATTTGTTTCCAGAGGATAAGTCTTTCTTCCACCTACAAGCAAACATGTTTCTGTCATGCAAGAAAATTTATTAGTATATCACAAAATTATATTCTTACTAAAACAAAAAAATGTAAGAATCAATCATTACATCAACATAATACCTCATTTTATTTCATAAAATTTATATATACACATATTGCATATTTAAGCATGAAATAGTCAGTCATTTAAAACAAAGTAACAAGCATAAATCCCAAAAAATAAAAAATCTGCCAAGGGAGGGTCATGACATCCTCCTCCCATAGGCTTAACATAGTCCTCTACATTTCGACATAGTTCAACCATAACTAACGTTACATAACATTTTCAAAAAAATATGGAAAGTGTCTATGCATATCTGCTACTTTTCCCAATTAGTATTCATTTCGGAGTAGAGGTCCCATTAAACCTTATAGTTGCATTACTCTAGGGTCCCTTTCCTCATGTATTTGGAATGGTACTCAAGGATCTTTACTGGTCGAACCTCTATAACATTTGGATTCACCATTTGCAAATTAGATAAATCCTACACATGATCAGGATTAGCTACATATTTTCTATGCAAGAAAATATGAAAGGTATCATGAATTTTTGATAGGTTGGGTGGTAAGGTTAGACAGTATGCCATATGACTAATCTTATTTGTAATTTGGAAGGTCCCATAAAATGTGGATAATTTTTTGTGGACTTAATAACACTCTTTTTTGGTATCACCCTAAAAAATACTCTATCACCCACCACAAACTCTCTTGGAAACTCTCTTGGAAACCTCTAGTGAAATGATCACTTGCAAAAAATCATGAAGCTTGAATATTTTATTGGTAAATCTGTTAGCCACGATCACAACGTCATCCTTGGTATTTTTGGGTATAAAGTATGCAACCTTGGTTAGTATTTCGACCACAACTAGGATTGTGTCAAACTGGAATCTGGTCTTTGGCTAACCTACAATACAGTCCATAAAAATCACCTACCATTTCTGTGATGGTACATCATGAGGGTACAATAGTTTTACTGTATGTTTATTTTTTGTATTTACTTTCTAGTATTCAAGATATTGGGTGATAAATTTAGTTATGTCCCTCTTCATTCTTAGCCAATAGAAGGTTTTATTCATATTCTCTCTTATTTTTTCCCCTCCTAGATGAGCAAAATATGGAGATCTATGTGCTTCATTCATGATCATTTTTTTCAAATCATCGGCCTCAAGAATTACTACCCTATATTTAAAGCACAAGAAACCATTCTTGACACAAAATTTATTACTTTCATTAGGTTTCCTTTGTTACCTTTCCTAGATTTGATTGCAAAACACATATTGTTGTTGCATTTTCTTAACTTGTTCCATCAAGTCTACATGGATGCAAGATAAGACAACTATGTGTCTTCTCCTACTGAGTGCATTTGCGACCTTATTTTCCTTCCCTTTTATGTGTTCAATGCAAAAATTATATTCAACGAGAAATTCCATCCATATTCTCTACATGACATTTAGAAAAGGTTGAGTAAATATGTACTTCAGATTTTTATGATCTGTTCTCATCTCAAAGGATCTTCCTATCAAATATTGTCACTAAATTTTGAGAGCAAAAACCACTACTACCAATTCCAGATCATGTGTTGCATAATTGATCTCATGTCATTTTTGATTTCTATATCCATAGGTGATTATTGCTTCATATTGTGAGATCACTCCTCCCAAACCCTCCAATGATGCATCTGTACACACTGAAAAGCTACCTTGAGGATTTGGTATCCTTAGTATGGGAGATGTAGTGAGTCTTTGTTTGAACAGATCAAAAGCTTCCTCACGTTTATCCATCCACTTGATTTTTTTTACTTCCTCTAAAGGTTATTTTTTGGATCGGTTATCTTGACGTAGTCCTTCACATAGTGCCTATAGTATCAATCAAACCCATGACACTTCAGAATTCCATCACGTTTGTTGGTGGTAGACAATTAAGTATAGCTTCTATTTTCTTAAGATCCACCACGATCCCTTCTGCTGATACAATATGCCCTAAATATTGTATTTCTAACACATAAAATTCAAACTTTGAAAATTTTTTGTACAATAGATTGTTTCTTAGTAGCTCCAACATGATCTCAAGGTGTCTATCATGCTCAATATTATTCAAAAAATATATCAAAATATCATTCAAGAATACAAGAAGAAACCGATCCAAAATATTCTTGAAAATATTATTCATCAAATTCATAAATGCTACTGGAGCATTTGATAGACCAAAAGGAAAGATAGTAAATTCATAATGTCCATAACGTGTTTTGAAATTAATATTATATGTATCCTCTTCTCGAATCCTCAATTGGTGGTCTCTCGAATTTAGATCAATATTTGAGAAGATAGTGGCATATTTAAGCTGATCGAAGAGGTCTTCGATTCTAGATAGAGGATATCTATTTTTAATGGTTTCCTTGTTTAAAATCCTATAGTCTTATACATAGATGTAAGGAACCATCCTATTTATTGAAAAACAACACTAGTGCACCCCACAATGATACACTTGGTCTAATCAATCCCTTTTTATAGCAATCCTTGCAATTGTACTTTTAGTTGTTGCATCTCAATTAAATTAATTCTATAAGGAGTTCTATGAATATGTTTTATTCCAAGTTGAGTTTCAATTGTGAAATCAAATTCATGTTTAGGGGGTAATTTAGGTAAATCCTCTAAAAATACATCTCTAAACTCCTAAAGGATTGGGTGTCTCTCAAACACCTCTTCCTTCTTTTCCTCTTCTATCTTATTTAACTTCACCACATAAACTATTCCTCCTCTCTTCATTGCCTTCTTAATTTGCATTGTGAAGAGGATATAGGGTTGAAAATACCCTTATAGGTTGTACACCCTTTGTAATTTCCCATCATATTTCGAGTACTCGATCCATATATCCTAAAAATTAATTAAAACCTTATGTGCTTGCAAACAATCCAATCCTAGGACTACATCGAAAGCATGCAATGGTGCTACATAAAAGTAACCTATAGTTGTACCACTAGGTAAGATGATTTCAATCATAGGGTAATACAGATATATGGAGTAGGTGTATCCTGAGCCATACTCGATCTTCCACACTTGTGCCAAGATTCCTAGTCTTTCTGGTATATTTTTAATTAAGCTAGTGGAAACAAAGCTATTTGTGGCACCACTATCAATTAGAATTTTAACATCTCTACCAAAAATCTAACCTTTTATCAATAGTGGAGTGGCTTGTAATTCTATATTATGACTCCCTATGGCTGCATAAATATTGTGTGTAGGTTCTTTATAAGATGGTTCTTTTCATTTCAAACTCGATCCTACTTTAAGTGGATATTTTTTGGTGTAGTGTGAACTGCCATATTTATAACATCCTGCTTTGGGTCTTGGATGTGTTTTTTGCTTCTATCCATATTCTATTTTCACTACACATGAAGGATTTACTTGACCCTATGCCAATGATCGATTATGTTCGTTATTGTGATTGTTAGGATTACTGTTTTTCCCTTTGAACATCTTCCTAAAATTTCCTTGCTTCTTGTCATTCCTTCTGTATTGTCTAGGAGAACTCTTGTTTGCATGTTCACTTTCCCATTTTATAAACCTTGCACTATTTCTTTTTCTCAGTGTCTCTTTATCTTGCTTAGATGCCCCTTCATAGTCAAAGTAGGGCTTGAGATAAGTATCAGCTTTCTTGGCCAGATAATAGACCTTCTAAAGAGTACTAGGTTTCTGCATATTCACTTCATACCATAATCTAGGATCTACCCCTAGTATTAACTTATGTACTTTATTTAATCATTATATGTAGGCACATACTTTAGTATCTTGATAAATTTATGGTAATAAACTTCCACTATTTTAATTCCTTATCTAAGTTTGGTGAATTCCTAAAATATTTGGTATAGAAATGTTTGGTAAGGAATATTTATTTATAAGCTACTATAAATTCTTCCTATTTTAGATCAACTACCACTACAATTCCTTTTTTCTCACTGAGCATTTCCCACCAATCTAAGCTAACACCCTGTAGGTGTAGGATGGCATAAGATGTTCAAGTGCTAGTGGAATAGTTCTTCATGTTATAGAAAGTTTCAATCTCCTTCAACCAAGCTTTGGCTTTATCACCATCTTCATCTCCATTGAAATGGAGGATTTTAGGTGTTTCATGTCCCTACCCAACTCTACTTCAAGTCAAATTATAGCTTGTTATGCTTCTAAATAAGCCAAATTCTAATTTTTATTCACTATAGCCTCCAACAATTATTTTTGTGTTTCCATCTGTTCCCTCAGTAAAGTAACTACTGCTATGATATCCTCCCTCTCATTATTAGGAGCACTCATTCCTAAATTTAGGGTTTCAACCTCTAAGATTATTTTACCGAGTCTACCTCATTGATGGGGCAGAACTCCCTCTCCTCTTTGGTAGTATTATCCCTGGCCACACATGAGAGATAGTAGGAATCAGTTCACTATTACATCTTGAATTGTTTATCCTACTAACATCTCTATTCCTAGTTATCCTAAATAGATATTCAAAATCTACTTTTAATAGATACCCTTTCCTTATAGGTATAGTCTCTATTTGGCACTATCCTAATACACTCATCTATTATTACGCAATGAAACTTGTATCCTTATGAACTCTGCTCTGATACCAAATGTCACAAACATAAATTTTCTATCCTATTTTTTAAAACATCAAATATACCAAAGTTTTAGAATCCATGTTCAAGGTCAACTAGTAGTTCCCTAGGTTCTTCCTTGAGGCACACCCATCCTTACCCTATACATACATCTCACTATGTAAGAGCACTAGGTGTTCTTGTAAAGCAAAAAATGACAACACCAATGTAATAGATAACAGAATGAACACAAAAGATTATTGCACAAATTAAGAGAATAATATTGATATTATTATGGGGGGAGCCTTGATCTCCAATGTTAAAATATGATTTTGTATTGATACAATGATTACAAATCTAGGGTTTAAAAACCTTTATTCACAAGTGAACATATGGTGTCTTCTGCATCGTCTTTTTCTCCAAACAAGTGTGTAGGTGGGCTTGTGTATCCCTACGGGACCACCCTAGTTGCAAAAACTTCCAAAAATGTGGTTCTTGCACCTGCAAATAGAAAGCAACATAAAAGGGTTAATAGCACCTATGAGAAATCCATTGTGTGAGACCCTATGAATAGTAAAAAAGCTACAAACCCTAATGCTGAAATGTTAAACTATAAAATAAATACAAAAACATAAAGTAATACAACAAAATATCTTACCTTGTTAAGAAAGTGGATGTGATGTTGATATGTGCTTCTGTTTCTGTGTTCAAAAGTCATGGAAATGCCTAGAAGCATTCGAGGGCTTATAGACTACAAATCTACTATGATAAATGCTAAGAGGCATTCAATGATGACCGCGAATGCCCAACAATTTTCTAGGAATGCTCAATGACATTATATGAACTCTATGCGGTGTTTAGAGTTGGATGGGAGTGAGGAAGAACCATATATGGTTTGCGAGGGTTTTGTGATGGTGAGGAAGGAAGAATATAGCAAAATGGCTAGAGAAATTTGGACCTTCTGGGGACTTTTCATGGACAAAATGTTCAAATTTGGGACCTTGATTCATCAAAATGAACCATATTTTATAATTTGCCCTTGATCATGTTAGGGTTTCAACGATACCAATGAGTGGTTGAGAATAAAACATGAGGAAGAATTGAGATTAAATTTGAGCATGTGACATGGATTAAGATGGATGGGTGGATGAGATTAAGTTATGACAGATGGCTAGGATTTATTCACATAAATACATATATATTTATTAAATAAATATAAATATAAATATAAAATATTAATATTTATGTATATATTAAATAAATACTATATATATATATATATATATATAAATATTAAATGACTATTATTTGAGGATATGAATAGATGATAAGTGGCTATATTTTGGTGTCTACAAATGCCCCTTTTTGTATCACGTTGTGTGAAACACAATGCGATGCAAAAATGCGAGACACCTGGTTTGATGTGGTGAAGTAAATTTTTTTCCTTAGAGCACAAAGAAGATATTGAAGACAAAATTTCTTGGTGTAGCTTACCCCATCAATTGGCGAATGAGTCTCATGAGCCAATTGACATAATTATGGGTAATAATGCAGGTGAATGGTGTAAGTGCAAGTGTATGATTGAAATTTAGATGATATGAATGATGTAAATTGATTTCATTTTTTTCCCAACAAAGAAAAGGGTTTTTGTCAAGTGTAGATGTAAATGAATTCTATTTTTGTCCCAACAGAAAAGGGATTTTTGCCAAATGTAGATGTATGATGAATGATGTAAATGAATGCTATTTTTGCCCCAACATAAAAGGGATTTGTGCCAAATATAGATGTATGATGTGTGATGTGAATGATGTATCCTAATGTGGGAACTCAAAATCAAATTTAGTTACCCCAAGTTTGGGGTGATTCCATGTTGTTGGAAAACATGCCAATTGGCATCATTGAAATGCAAAGTGATGAAAAAGCAAAAAGAAAAAGAGTCATCCCCTAAAGGGTTGACTAGTGACTATAGGATATTTATCTCAATTAGTACCAATAAACCTAGGAAGGGCATCTATCCTTGATGACTGTCAATGTAAAAGAAATGTTGAGATGTGATTTGTCCATGTTTCAAGCCCCACAAACAAGGCCATCAATGACAACTTTTTGAGCAAGTTAACTTGGGCATATTTGCACTTGAAATATGAGTAACCCAAAATTATTTTGTGTTTGAATAATTGGATGTTGAATTATGATGAGCAAGTGTCCTTATGGTGATCTAACCATCTTATCGAATTGCATGGACAACCAATAACTACAATTGCCAAGGGGATAGAATAGACCACTATGATACGAGGTTCACTTGAAATTATCAGTATTTTTGAAAAATATTGAATGCAAATACAATGGTTGATGGATTGGATGGGAATGTGAATATGTGGCAATGAAAAAATGCATTGATGATTGGATTGCATGATTTTGTAAAATTTGGCATTGTTTTGGAGCATTTTTGAAGCAATTTTGGATAATTTTACAAATTTTTATCGCAAACAACAATTAACTGCCCAAATAAATCTATGTTACCACAAAGAGTGATGAAATGATGAGATGGATGATTAAAATGATGAATGTGGTCATTTTTTAAATTATTGAAGGTGATTTTGCGACTTTTGGTCGCAAGCAAAATTTAAGTGACCAACTCGATTTTTGGTTTCACAAAACATGATATGATGATGAAATTAATGCATGGATGCAATGTGGAGTGATTTTATAGAGGTAAGATATGGTTTGAGGTCATTTGGCACAATTTGAAAAGTTTTTTGAAACCAAACATTGGTTAGTATTCATATCTGGATAAACGTAGGAAAGCGTATGCCATGCTGCAAACATTGGTGAGCATTTGGGTGCGTTAAGCAAACATCCAGGGGCATTTAAGTGCACTCAAAACATTATATAAAAGAGCTGCATAGACCAAATTGATTTCATTTTTATGTTCACAAGTTTTAGAAGCTACATATAAAGTAAAGTGAGTGAGTGAAGGAGTGTGGTGGAGTGAAGGCCATGGCGATGGATGGAGCGGATGCAACAACAAAAGCAAAGATGCAAGTGGTTGAGGTAAGTGCCCTTGGCACTCTTGTTTGGAATTGTGCAAACTATTTTTATTTTTTATTTTTTTGCAATGAATGTGAAATTAATGTGCTTACATTGTGTATGTATTTGTTGTGTAGTTGAGGATCATGGAAACTCGACATCGGTTCTTGCCCCTCATACCAAGGGTGAGAAAGAAGTTGCGAGAGGAGCATTGGAAGTGGTTGGAGGTTGTGGGATTAGCTGGAGCTGCACGAATTGAGGTGGTGAGAGCTGATAATGAGTATATCTCTACCTTGGTAGAGATATGGGATCCAGATAGGGGGACCTTTTAGCTCTCAACTGGTGAGGTAATAGTGACACTCAAGGATGTATACCGTATTCTTCGAGTATCGATGGAGGGGTTACGTGTCAAGGTTAGACATGATAAGGAGCATGAAATGAGTTGAATATTTGGATATCAATGGAAGAATGTGAGTGTGAAAGGTGGAGGGATCATGTACTTGGCCATGTATACCAAGAAGGAGTTGGAGGCATTGCCCACCTTGGTCATGTTCCTGTTGGCCAACATAGTGGTGCCTAATAACATTGGATTTTGGTTCCCATGGAACATGATTAGGTTGGTGTACAACATGATCAATGAGCCTTAGGTGCATGTATAAGTGCTTGCTCTAATGACTCAAATGTATCTAGAGTTTTACAAGGTGAGGAAGAAAGGGTGAAATGGGATGGGTTGCAGTGTACTACTATTATGTTGGGGTTGGGAGCACTTCAGTGTGGCTTAGTCTATGGGATTTCCTAGTGAGGCATGTGATGAGGAGTAACCCTATGATTTGAGATGGTGAGTGGCTAAGGAGGTGCAATTGAGTCATCCTAATGATACTGGACAGGGGTATAAAGATCTATGGGTAGGGCTGAAACCTGATTAGGTGCATTGGAGACCATTGTAAGGTGCCAATTAGACTAGTGATAGGGAGCAACTATAAATAATTTGGTAGGTTAGATGAGTGATTGGGTGACATGTGAGTGAGGTGGAGCTAATCCAGTTCTCACAGATGCTATGATAGTTTAGGCTATGGTAGGGGATACTCGAGGCACTAGTGCTATATAGGCATCATAGGGATGAGATAGGTCTACCTTGTGTGACGGCATGACGAGTGATCTATGGGATGATGAGAAGATAGATCTTCTTGATGTAGATGCAGGGAATACCACTAAATATGATGAATGGTTCAATGTATAACTACTATGGGTACCTAGTCAGGTTATGGATGAGGATAGTGGGGATGATGATGAGGTAGAGGCTAAGGTGGAGGAGATAGATGAGGCTTTAAGATGTTAGATATGTCATCGATCTAGCAGTCAAGGGAGACAAGCAAGAGATGCAGTAGGCCTTTAGATATTGGAGGTAATGATGGTGGCTAGGAAAACATGGAGGAGGTTCTTGAGAGACCTCCAAGCTAGGGTGAGGAGGAGTGAATGAGGCTTGAGTTAGAGCAAGATAAAATTTTTGTAGATGGTGGCGGAGAGAGATATCTCAGCTATAGGTGGATCTAGAGGTACATATGGTTGCATGTGGAGGTGAGGAGAGGATCATGAGGCTCTAGGTAGAGCTAGCATAGAGGGGCCATCTTCAAAGACATGATATTCTACACTTTTGATCCTAAGAGGGATACATCCAGGAGATAGAGGATCTATTGATGCAACATCACATGGGGTTGCCAGATCGACCCTCTTCTTTTGTAGTGGATTTTGTTAGTCATAGTGAGTCTAGGCATAGCGGATCTAGGTCTAGGGCTCCTTTGGGGTCACAAGGGTATGCCTATGGGTGGTAGATAGTGCTTAGATGCACTTTTTATGTATGAGCCATCGTGCTCCACTATATACAACCTTCGAGCATTCATTGTAAAATGTGATTATACATAAATGGCCTTTACTTTTGTGTTATGATTTTGTGTGGATGCTTTTGTTTGAATGCATGTGTATATGTGTGATGGATGATAATACAATGATAATGTGTATGAATGCAAATGAATTAATTCTCTAATGATATTTCGTAGTTTAGATTTTACTTGACCATTCATAGCATTGTTGTTTAATAAGGGGTACCAAAATTATGGAATGTGAAATGAAAAACTCATGTAATGATATGGATGTTGATATGGAAAAATGATTGTTTTGTAGAGACTTAGACATACTAGTGATATCAAACAAACTCACTAAATTCTATTTAATTTCTCCAAGACAAAATGTGTGTGCAGGTGAGTTCATTAACCCATCTTGAGTAAATTGAGATGAAACCTATCATGAACAAGACCAAGAGCTAGTTTGTCTGTATGTGCGATCAAACATATCTTCAAGAGAGACGTGTCACCATGCATGAGCGTAATACACTTCCAATAAAGCATCTATATCCTCGATGGATATTATCTCCATAGTCCATGAATTTGTTCTCTAAGCTTTGGGGATTTGTACTACCTAACTGTCTGACTGGAAATGTAGTTCTGGATCTATGGTGTGTGATGTGGAAAATATTTAGAGCTTTGGAAAATTAGATTCTTAGTAGTGTGATGAGAATTTTAACCTATCCTTACTATACTTTATTTTGTTTGGAATTAATTGTGATAGTGGTGAAGACCACTATTTTTTATTTTTGGACTATGTGCATAATGAGACAAGCAAGGAGTACCCTTTTTGCTTCGAAGTTTAACCCAATCAGGGTGTTATCCCTCTTTGACATAAGATGTTTTAAGATGTGTGATTGTGTTTGGTTTAAGAGTGTTAGAGTCAATTCCTAGAACTCAGGATTTCTTTAGTGAAAATGTGTCTTGGTCCTAAAGAAAACTCGACATGTATTGGAGGTTGCTAGAAACACTAGGAGTGGTTGAGTGATCAAAAACACCTAGGTATTATGGAAATATGGTTTCCAAATGACAATTTGACTTTATGAAATGGTGCAATGAAATGGGTGATGATTTAAGGGTGCTCCTGATTAAGGCAAAAAAATGTTATTGGACCAATTATTGCCTAAACTTAACAAATAACCCCTAATATGGTGAATAAAATGTGTGAAGGTGGTTGTGAATGCAATGTATGAAATGCAATTTATGAAATGTAATGTGTAAAATGTAATATGTGAAATGCAATGTTGTTTTTGTGTATTAGCCATGTATATATACATATATAAAAATCACATTAAGCATAGAATGCTCTCAAGTGGATGATGTTAAGTGGTTTAGGCTCTTCGAATCCCTCTAGACTAGCAAGCCTATATGTTCCTTGACCCAATTTTTGAGTGACAATAAATGAGACTAGCCAATTAGCTACGTATTTATCATGAAGATGCGACAATGCATTGGTGTTTTGTTGATTCTCCTTAAGAACAAGATAACCTACTTGGAATTCCCATAGATGAAATTTGGCATTGTAAGCATGCTTTAGGCAGTCATGATACACTTGTAAATAATCTAAAGCATTGACCCACATTTCATCAATAATCGTGAGTTGGTCAAAATGTGCTTGTCTAGTAGTATCTTCATCTATGAATTCCTACAGTAAAATTTGCAATGAGGAGATCTCAAGCTCAAGAGGCATAATTGCTTTCGACTCCATAGACCAATGAAAATGACATTGCCCCATTAGGTGTATGGATGCTTGTTTGATAAGCACATAATACCAAGGGGATTTGTGTATGCCAATCTCAATGATTTTATTTGACTAGTTTCTTAAGAATAGCAATTAAGGTCTTGTTGGTAGCTGCAACTTGTCCATTTGTCTGTGGGTGGTAAGGAGTCGAGAAACTATGTTGAATATTATATTTCTTGCAAAGTTCTCAAACATCCTTGTTTTTGAAAGACTTGTCATTATTAGAGATGATTTTTGAGGGAATACCAAAATGATAAATGGTATGATGAAGTATACACTTCATAATTCGAGGTCCTATCGTACTAGTTAGTGGAATTACCTCAACCCACTTTGTGAAGTATTCAGTGGCCATGATGATGAATGTATGTTGTACTAAGGAAGAAGGTAAGATTTTTCCAATCAAATAAAGACCCCATTGTGAGAAGGACCAAAGACTTTGAATAGGCTTTAATGCTTATCATGGCACATGAGTTAAATTAGCATGCTATTGATATTTCTGACAATGCTTGATGTAAGTGCAACAATCATGTTCCATGGTGGGACAATAATAATCCATGCATAGAATACGCTTTGCAATGGATATTCCACTAAAATAACCACCACAAGTACCATAATGAGATTTAGCTATGGCTCTTTGTATCTTTGTAGGATCGAGACAATTAAGGAGGACTCCATCATAACCATGTTTATACAACATGTCCCCCAAGAGAGTAAAATGAGCTACCTTTTACTTGAAAGTACATTTAGTAGTTTGTGACATGTCTGATAGGAGTGTTCCAAACTTGAAGAAGGCTACTATTTGGTTGGACCAAGGTTCATACAACTATGTACAGATAAATAAAATGTCTTCATCCTTAGATTCAACATGAAAAATTGCAGATTTAGAGACTGTTGTGACAATGAGTGGTTGTACCTCTCCTATGGAGTTATTTGGAATCAATGATACTAGAGAGAACATCACATCTACAAATCTATTAGTCGAACATGATAAACTATCAATTTCATACTAGTCAAATTTAGCAAGCAATATCATTGCTACTTCATAGTAAAGTTTTATTACTAGTTTCTTACATTGGTATTCTCCATTTATTTGATGAACAACAAGTTGGGAGTCACAAAATATATGATACACTATATTCCCATAGTTATGGCTGCTTTAAGACATAATATTAAGGTTTCATACTCTACATTTTTGTTTATGCATTGGAAGTCAAGTTTGAAAGATAGGGGAATAGGTACCCCCTATGGTGTATGAAATACAACTCCAACATCTTGACCTTTTTTGCACTTAGAACCATCAAAGAATAGTGTGATATTGACATCTTCCTTTGGAATGACATCTTCTTGTTTACTGAAAATGAATACTGAATCATATAGGTACTCAATAATCAAGGATTGATCATTAAGAATGGAGCTTCTACAAGCTGATCGATTATGACCTAACCTTTAATGGATTTTTGACTAATGAAATCAAGATCAAATTCAGTGAGAAGCATTATCCATTTTGTGGTGTGGGTGTTATTGTGAGTACAAGACATCATGTGACATAGAGGATTTCACGAGCTATAACATATGTGGTATGACTAAGCATGTAATGTCTAAGTTTCCTAGTGGTAAAAACCATTGCTAAGCATAATTTTTCCACGTAAGCATATTTGGTTTCATAGCTTACTAATGTTTGACTAATGTAGTAGACAACTTGCTCTTGATTGTTCTTATTATTTTATGCAAGCATTGTCCCTAATGCAAAGTTCATTGCTGAAACATAAATATGGAAGGGGACTCATGAATGAGGATTTAATAATGGTGGAGAAGCCAAGTATAGATTGATGTTATCAAAAGTTTTTTGGCACTCATATATCCATGAAAATGTCATCCCCTTTTGTAGCTGGTGATTGAATGACCTGCATTTTCAGAAATTTGCATAATGAAACGAAGGATTGATTAGATATTTTCTTGTAAACTACATAATTCCTTCAAGTTTTTTTGCGGAGGCATATCCATGATGGCATTGAATTTGTTTGGGTCCACCTAAATTCCTCTTTTGGAGATAATGAATCCTAGTAGTTTTCCTGAGGTAATACCAAACACACACTTTTTGGATCTCAACCTTACATTATACTCTAGAAGTTGATCAAAGAATTTTTTCAAGATACCAATGTGCTCTTGTTGAGTTTTATATTTTTCCAAGAGATCATCCACATAATCTTCAATGATCTTGTGCATGTAATCGTGAAAGATGTATGTCATGGTACGTTGATAAGTGTCACCTTTATTTTTGAGGTCAAAGGGCATCACCTTGTAATAAAAATTCCTCCAAGGTGTAGTGAATATTGTTTTGTATTGGTCATCAGGATTATTTGAATTTGGTTGTATCCTAAAAATTATCTATTAGAGAAAGCATTTCATGGCAAGCACAAGTGTTGACAAGAGTATCGACGTTTGGCAGAGGAAAGTCATCCTTAAGACATGTTTTGTTAAGGTCTTGAAAGTAAGTGCAAATGCATATCATCATGTTAGGCTTACGAATGAGTACCATGTTTGAAATCCACTCAGGATAGTCAATGTGTACAATCAAACCCACATCTAAGATCTTTTGAAGCTCTTTGTTGACCATGAGGGCAATAGTAGGATGCATCTTTATCAATTTTTGTTTGATCGACTTATTATTAGAGTGCAAGGTGAGATTGTGGACAACCAAATTAGGGGTTAATACCAGACATATATTTTTAGGACCATGTAAAAATGCCCTTCTTATTCTTGAGGAGAGCAATTAATTACTCTTGTTCATTTAAGGATAAACGTTTGCCAAGTTTTATGATTTGAGGATTGTCTACATATGAACTAAGGTTCACATTGATTGTATCTATAATTGACATATGAGAACCTTCCTCAAGCTAATGATGTGTTGGGATCAAATGAATGTCATCTATGATGTTATCAAACTCTTATAACATAGTATCTTCCATGTCTACTTGGAAAACCTCAGGATCTAAAGGTGAAGGTGAAGGCGAAGGTGAGGTGACAGAGGAATGTATTTGGTTGAAGCCACTGATAATTCCTTGGAAAGGATGAATTCAAAAAAATATGGAGGTGAGGAAATCTAGTCCATATCAACAAGGCTTATGTAAATTGGAATTGGCTTCATCAAATCGTATGGATTATGGATTGGGATGAATAAGTCAACATGATTCATGTTAACTTAAAGGGGAAACTGGTAGTTGGCAATGTGAAGAATGGATAGATCCTATCTATTGGAATCGATGCAAGAACTCTGAGAAACTAAACAACAACGAGCAAAAAAAATAAATGCAATAGGAAAAAAACCATGCACATGCAATGCAACCATGGTTTTTTTATTTTTGTTTATTTTTTATTTTTTTATGTACATATATTAAAAAAATTGTTCGATGAGGTGGATCAATGAAGTGGAGGTGGTTCACCAGTTGGTTCAACTTGCTCCCTAGGAAGGATCAAATAAAATATGGGCTAATGAATGGGAAACATTATGAGGTAATACTCATCCTGTTCTATGAATGGAGTGATGGGTACCAATTCCTCATCAGATTTATCAGAAGCTATCAATATAACATCATATTCTTCATAGATTACATCCTCAAAGTCATCGGTGTGATGGGTTTCTTATTTTGAATTCAAATAATTTTTTTGAAAATATTATTCAAAAGAAGTGGAAGAATGAGGGTGATAGCTTAAACCTGAATGATCATGCACTTATCTAAATGAAGTATTGTTGATCTTATGCATTCATTGTTCATGTCATCCTAGGCAATATCCTTACCAATTAACTTTATGGAAGTAACAAGATGGCAAACTTGACATGTGTTGTATATTGGCAAGGATTGGTTGTTTTGGTTCATTTAGAGAATATGGATTGGACGATGGATCAATCCCCACATACACAAAGTTGATGTTGTTAGGAATTGAATCCATGTTGTACACTAATCCTATGTATAAGGGTGGGTCATATGGGTGACTATAATCCCTAGTGGTTTGGATGATAAGCAGTGTAACAGTAATGTCTTGGACCACATATTCACCAATGCCAGCATTAGTGTGGTAGACCGCAACTTGGGATGATGTGGAGATGGATGTAGGAGGCTCATAATTAGCTTGTGTATTCAATAATGGGAGAGATGTGGGTTGGAGTGGCATCTCACAATCCATTAATTTGACTTGTGAGAAATCAATGGATGTGGATGAAGGTGGATTTGGCTGAGGTTTTTGATGAATGGGTGATGAAGTGGAGGGAATAATAATGGGGGATGTTGATGTTGATGAAATGGAAAATGTGGATTGGGATCGACCACATGTACATGTAGTCAATGGTGATGAGGATAGGGGCATGAAGGTGGAAGCTTGATATGGGGTAGTGATGGGGAGTTACTTAAGAATAGTAGCTTTGGATGAAGATATGGATGGTGTGGTGGATGATGTGGTTGATGGGGTCAAGAAAATATGAGTGGATGGAAGAGTGGATTCATAGGTATTTGAGATGAAATTACAATACTTAAATGGTTTGACTTCAACTGGTATGCAATGAATTTATTCCTCATGTACATATTTAGAAATTGATGGAGTATAGAGGGGATGCATCTCATTTCCCTAATCCAAGGGCATCCAAGGAGTACATTGTATGCTATGGATTCTTCCAAGATGTGGAACATTGTATGCAATATTTTTACCCCCACTTATATGGGTAGAACAACAGTTCCAACTATGAAATAAAGAGTATCATTGAATTCTTTCAAGGCGAAGATGAATTTAGCTATATAATATGGTGGAAGATTAAGATGCTGAAGAGCGGAGGTGGTGATGATATTGATGGAGGAGCTGGTATCAATAAAAACTCATTTGAATGGCTTCCTATCAATTTGATCCATAATGTGTAATGGAGGGTCCATCGATTTTGACAATATTGGTTTGATTTCAAAATCGTAAAATGTAATGTAAGGCTCCACACATGTTTGGATATTCTCCAAAAAATTACTAAAGGTATTAGTATCCTGAGATTGGAGTTCAATGGATTTTAGGATCTCCATTAATACCTCGTGGTGTGGGGGAGATTATTGTATTAGCTCATAAATAGATAGTTTGGATAAAGCTATTTTAAGGCTAGTGGTTAGCTAATTACTCAAATATATGATTGGCCTTTGTGGACGATTGGAAAGATGAGTAGGTGGAGATGGAAGGCTTGGAATGTGAATTGGTTGGGGATAATTGGTGGAGAATTGAATGGGTGATGATGAATTGGTAGGTTGAGGAGACACACTTTCCTAAGGTACTATGAGATATTGGGAAGTTTGCTGTTGTGCATTTTTTTGATTGGTACGTTGTTGACCTCGAGTTACTACATGAATAACACCCATAAAACCTTGATATTATTGCACATGGTTGACTTTATTAGGAGTAGTATTGATATTTGAACCTCCTATTTTTGGTTGCACTTTCTTATGATGAGGAAGTGGTGTTTGATAAATGCCAAAGTTCTAATTTTTTTAAGCCAAGGGACTATCAAACTTGATGGTACCTAGGTCATGGAAAGTGTCTTTGCATGTCGACTACTTTTTACCAAGTAGTATTCCTTTCAGAGGAGTAGTCCCATTGAAACTTATAGTTGCATTTCTCTAGGGTCTTTTTCCTCATGGATTTGGAATGGAACTCAAGGATATTTATTGGTTGAACCTCTATAATATTTGGATTCACCATATGCAAATTAGATAAATCCCACACATGATCATGATTAGCTACATATTTTCTAAGCAAGGAAATATAAAATGTGTCATGAATATTTGATAGGTTGGGTGGTAAGGTTAGCCGGTATGCCACATTTATGATCTTATTTGTAATTTGGAAGGGTCCCACAAAACATGGATCAAGTTTTGTGGACTTAATAACACTCTTTTTTGGTCTCACCCTCAAAAACACTCTATCACCCATCACAAAATCTCTTGGCGACCTCTTGAGGTTGGCATAACTTTTCTAACGATTTGTAAATTCTTTTAAGCCTTTCCTTGATCATCTTTAATTGTTGCTCCATTTACCTAATCATATCTGGTTCAAGCACAATCCTATCCTCTGAGTTATCCCAAGATAATGATGTCCTGCACCTCTTGCCATATAGATCTTCAAATGGTGCCATGACTAAGGTTGAATGGTGACCATTATTGTAGGCAAATTATACCAAGTGTAGGTAATCTTCCCATCAAGTTTTTTGATCCATACAATACATGCAAAGCATATCCTCTAAAATATAGTTTACCCTTTTAGTTTTCCTGTCATCTGGGTGATATACAAAACTGATGTTTAACCTAGTGCTAATAGTTTGATGCAAAGCTTACCAAAACTTGGATGTGAATCTTGAGTCCCTATCTGAAATGATCACTTCCAAAAAATCATGAAGTCTAAAAATTTTCTTGGTAAATATATTAGCCACAATCATGACATCATCCTTGGTATTTTTGGGTATAAAGCATGCAACCTTGGTTAGTATTTCTACCACAACTAGGATTGTGTCATGCTAGAATTTGGTCTTTGGCTAACCTATAATACAATCCATCAAAATCACCTACTATTTTTGTGCTGGTACATTATGAGGGTACAATAGTCATACCATATGTCTATTTTTTACCTTTACTTTCTTGTATTCAAGATATTGGGTGATAAATTCAGTTATTTCCCTCTTAATTCCTAGCAAGTAGAAGGTTTTCTTCACATTCTCCCTCATTTTTACCCCTCTTAGATGAGTAGAATATGGATATCTATGTGCTTAATTCATGATTATTTTCTTCAAATCATCAGCCTCAGGAATTACTACCCTATATTTAAAGCACAAGAAACCATTCTTGATGCTAACTCCCTTACTTTCATTAGGTTTCCTTTCTATCATTTCCTAGATTTGATTGCAAAACACATCTTGTTGTTGAATTTTATTAACCTTTTCCATCAAGTCTACACGGATGCGAGATAAGACAACTATGTGTCTTATCCTACTGAGTGCATCTACAACCTTATTTTACTTCCCTTTGATGTGTTCAATACCAAAATCATATTCAACAAGAAATTTCCATCCATATTCTCTACCTGGCATTTAGCAAAGGTTGAGTAAATATATACTTCAAAATTTGATGGTCTGTTCTCAACTCAAAGGATCTCCCTATCAAATAATGCCACCAATATTTGAGAGAAAAAATCACTACTGCTAATTCTAGATTATGGGTTGCATAATTTATCTCATGTCATTTCTATTTCTTAGATCCGTAGGTGATTATTGCTTCATGTTGTGAGAGCACTCCTCCCAAACCTTCCAATGATGCATTTGTACACACATTAAATATATCCTAAGGGTTTGGTATCCTTAGTATGGGATATATAGTGAGTCTTTGTTTGAGTAGATCAAAATCTTCCTCACATTTATCTGTCCACTTGATTTTTTTCCCTTCCTTTGAAGGTTGGTTATTGGAGTGGTTATCTTGGTGTAGTCCTTCACATAATACCTGTAATATCAGTCAAACCCATGAAAATTTGGACTTCCACCACATTTTATGGTGGTAGCCCATTCAATATAGCTTCTATTATCTTAAGATCCATAGATTTGATTGCAAAACACATCTTGTTGTTGAATTTTCTTAACCTCTTCCATCGAGTCTACATGGATGTGAGATAAGAAAACTATGTGTCTTCTCCTACTGAGTGCATCTACAACATTATTTTACTTCCCTTTGATGTGTTCAATACCAAAATCATATTCAATGAGAAATTTCCATCCATATTATCTACCTGGCATTTAGCAAAGGTTGAGTAAATATATACTTCAAAATTTGATGGTCTGTTTTCAACTCAAAGGGTCTCCCTATCAAATAATGTCACCAACGTTTGAGAGAAAAAATAACTACTACTAATTCTAGATTATGGGTTGCATAATTGATCTCATGTCATTTCTATTTCCTAGATCCGTAGGTGATTATTGCTTCATGTTGTGAGAGCACTCCTACCAAACCTTCCAATAATGCATTTGTACACACATAAAAGCTATCCTAAGGGTTTGGTATCCTTAGTATGGGAGATATAGTGAGTCTTTGTTTGAGAAGATCAAAAGCTTCCTCACAATTATCTGTCCAATTGATTTTTTTCCCTTCCTTTAAAGGTTGGTTATTGGAGCGGTTATCTTGGTGTAGTCCTTCGCATAATACCTGTAATATCAGTCAAACCCATGAAAATTTGTACTTACATCACATTTGATGGTGGTAGCCCATTCAATATAGCTTCTATTTTCTTAAGATCCATCATAATCCCTTTTATTGATATAATATGCCCTAAATATTGCACTTCTAATACATAAATTTGCACTTCTGCAAATTACTATACACTTGATTCTTTATTAGTAGCTCCAACACAATATCAAGGTGTCTATAATGCTCAATTTTATTCCAAAAATATATCAAAATATCATCCAAGAATACAAGAACAAACCAGTCACAAATCTTCTTGAAAATACTGTTCATCAAATTCATAATGCTACTGGAGGATTTGATAGACCAAAAGGCAATATAGTATAATAATAATGTCCATAATGAGTTTTGAAAGCTCTCTTATAGGTATCATCTTATGGAACCCTCAATTGGTGGTAGCCCGACTTTAGATCAATATTTAAGAAGATAGTGGCATCTTTAAGCTGATCGAAGAGGTCTTCGATTATGGGTAGAGGATATCTATTTTTAATGGTTGCCTTGTTTAACATCCTATAGTATTATACATAGTTTTAAGGAACCATCCTTTTTATTAATAAACAACACTGGTGCACCTCACAATGACACACTTGGTCTAATCAATCCCTTTTTCTAGAAATACTTGCAATTGTAATTTTAGTTCTTACATATCAATTAGATTCATTCTATAAGGAGCTCTATGAATAGGCTCTGTTCCAAGTTGAATTTCAAATTGTGAAATCAAATAAACATTTAGGGTGTAATCCAGATTAATCCTCTAGAAATACATCTTTGAAATCCTAAAGGACTAGGTGTCTCTCAAACACCTCTTCCTTCGTTTCCTCTTCTATCTTATTTAACTTCACCACATAAACTATTCCTCCTCTCTTCATTACCTTAAGTTGCATATCAAAGATGATATAGGATTAAAAATCCCCTTATAGGTTGTACACCCTCTGTACTTTACCACCATATTTCGAGTACTCGATCCATCTATTCTAAAATTTGATTAAAACCTTATGTGCTTGCAACCAATCCATTCCTAGGACTACATCGAAAGCATGCAACGATGCTCCATAAAAATAACCTATAGTTGTACCACTAGGTAAGATGATTTTAGTCATAGGGTAACACTGATCTATGGAGTTGGTCTGTCCTTAGCCATACTCAACCTTCCACCCTTGTGCCAAGATTCCTAGTATTTCTAATATATTTTTAATCAAGCTAGTGGAAACATAGATTTTTGTGGCACCACTATCAACTAGAATTTTAACATATCTACCAAAGATCTAACCTTTTATAAATAGTGGAGTGACTTGTCCTTCTAGATTATGACTCCCTATGGCTACATAAATCTTATGTATAGGTTCTTTATAAGCTGGTTCTTTTCCTTTCAAAATCGATCCTACTTTAAGTGGGCATTTTTTTGTGTAGTACGAACCACCACATTCATAACATCCTACTTTGGGTTTTGGATGTGTTTTCTAATTTTGTTTATCTTCTGTTTTCACTACATGTGAAGGATTGACCTAACCCTATGCCAATGATCTATTATCTTCGTTATTGTGATTTTTAGGATTATGGTTCTTCCCTTTGAACCTCTTCCTAAACTTTCCTTGCTTCTTGTTATTCCTTCTATCTTGTCTAGGGTAACTTTTGTTTGCATGTTCACTTTTCCATTTTATAAACCTTACATTATCTCTTTTTCTCAATGCATATTTATCTTGCTTAGATGCCCCTTCATAGTCAAAGTAGGGCTTGAGATAAATTTCAAAATTTTTCGACAGATCATAGACCTTCTAAAGAGTACTAGGTTCTTGCATATTCACTTCATACCCTACTCTGGGATCTAACCCTAGTATGAACTTATGTACCTTCATTTTCTCATTATATGCGGGAACATACTTTTGCAGCTTGATAAATTTTTGGTAATAAACTTCCACTATTTTAATTTCTTGTCTAAGGTTGGTGAATTCCTCAATTTTTTGGGTATAGAAATTTTTTGTAAGGAATATTTATTTAAAAGCTACTACAAATTATTCCCTTTTCATATCAATTGCCACTGCAATTCCTTTTTCCTCACTGAATGTTTCCCACCAATCCAAGCCAACACCCTATAGGTGTAGGGTGGCATAAGACATTCAGGTTCCAGTGGAATAGTTTTTCATTTTACAAAAAGTTTTAATCTCCTTCAACCAAGCTTTAACTTTATCATCATCTTCCTCTCCATTGAACTTGGAGGATTTTAGGTGTTTCATGTCCCTACCCAACTCTACCTCAAGTTGAATTCTAGCTTGTTGTGCCTTTGAATAAGCCTCATTCTCTTGTCCTACTCTAGAATTTCAATTCACTATAGCCTCCAACAATCATTTTTGTGTTTCCATGTGTTCCCTAAGTAAAGAAACTGCTATTATGAGATCCTTCCTCTCATGATTAGGAGAATTCATACCTAAAATTGGGGTTTCAACCTCTACATTATTTTTTTGTGTCTACCTCATCGATGGGGTATTACTCCATCTCCTCTTTGATAGTATTTTCCCTAGCCACACACATGAGAGATAGTAGGAATCAGTTCACAATTACATATTGAATTATTTCTCCTACTAAAAACTTTATTCCTAGTTATCCTAACTAGACATTCAAATTCTACTTTTAATAGATACCATTTCCTTATAGGTATATTCTTTATTTGGCACTATCCTAATACACTCATCTATTCTTACACAGTGAAATTTGTATCCCTATGAACTATGCTCTGATACCAAATGTCACAACCCTAAATTTCCCATTCTATTTTTTTATACATAAAATATACCAAGGTTCTAGAATCCATGTTTAGGGTCAACTAGAAGTTCCCTAGGTTCTTCCTTGAGGCACACCCATCCTTACTCTATATATACATCCTGCTATTTAAGAGCACTAGGTGTTCTTGTAAAGCAAAAAATGATAACACGAAAAAAATAGATAACAAAATCAACACAAAAGCTTATTGCATAAATGAAGACAATAATATTGATATTATTATGGGGGAGCCTTGATCTCCAATGTTACAATATGATTTTGTATTGATACAATGACTACAAATCTAGGGTTTAAAATCCCTTATTCAAAAGTGAACATATGGTGTCTTCTATGTCGTCTTCTACTCCAAACAAGTGTGTAGGTGGGCTTATGTATCCCTACGGGACCACCCCAACTGTAATAGCTTCCAAAAATGTGGTTCTTGCACCTGGAAAAAGAAAGCAATATAAAAGGGTTAATAGCACTTGCGAGGACTTCATTGTGTGAGGCCCTCTAAATAGTAAAAAACCTAAAAACCCTAATTCTGTAATGTTAAATTGTAAACTAAATAAAACAATATAAAGTAATGCAACAAAATATCCTACCTTGCTAAGAAAGTGGATGTGATGCTGATTCGTGCTCTTGTTTTTGTGTTTGAATGTCGTGCGAATAACTAGAAGAATTTGAGGGCTTGTTGACTGCAAATATGCTACATGAAATACCCAGAGGCATTCAGTTATGAATACGAATACCCAAATATATTCTAGGAATGCTCAATGATGTTCTATGAACTCTAGACAATGTTCAAAGGTGGATGGGAGTGAGGCAAAACCAAATCTAGTTTTTGAGGGTTTGATGACGGTGAGGAAAGAAGAAGATAGTAAAAAGGCTAGAGAAATATGGACCTTTTGGGGATTTTTTGTGGATAAAATATTCAAATGTGGGACCTTGATTCATCAAAATGAACCATATTTTATAATCTGCCCCTGATCATGTTAGTGTTTCAACGACACCAACGAGTGGTTGAGATTAAAACATGAGGAAGGGTTGAGATTAAACTTGAGCATGTGACATGGATTAAGATGGATGGGTGGCTAAGATTAAGTTGTGGTGGATGGTTAGGATTTATTCACATAAATACATATATATTTATTAAATAAATATAAATATAAATATAAAATATTAATATTTATGTATATATTAAATACATACATACATACATACATATATATATAAATAAAATTGTAGATGCAAAAGCGAAACATCAAAATATAATAGAAAAATGAAACCAAGAGACAATATTGCACAAAAGAGATGATTATATATATAGATGCAAAAGTGAAACACCAAAATATAATAGAAAATGAAACCAAGAGACAATATTGCATAAAAGAGATGATTTTATTGATATGGGGGGAGCCTCAAATCTCTAATGTTATAATAAATAATTTGATTTTTTTTTATACAAAATATTACAATACTAGGGTTCTCTGAAACCCTAGTGAATAGTGCTGGTGGTGTTGTCAAAATTAATTTTGATCCCAAAAAAAGTGAGTGGGCTTCATGGTATCTAATATTGGGCCACTCTAGCTTAAGAAACTGCACAATGTAGGTGTAGTATTTCCAAATTTGCATAAAAAAGATAACAAACAAGTCAGTAGTAACTATAAGGGCTCCATAGTGTGAGACCTTCAAGAATTAAGACAAACCCTAGATATGCAATATAAAGAAAGTGAGTAGAATATGAAAATACATAAAATGAAATAAACTAATGCTGGTGATGCATGTCATTAATAGCATCATTTAATCTTATGATTTATCAATCCGAGGTGGTGTCCAAGGCTATCTACGATAGAAGGTTAGGGTAGAGTACAATTTAAACATTTAGATTACAAGCATTTATTAGGTGAAACAGATGTTGGTTTAGCCTTTTTGTGTCACACTAAAACTAATATGCAAATGGAAACTTGTAAGAACTAAAAACTAATTCTAATTTATAGGAATTAAAATCTAACTACAATAACAAGAATTGAAATTGCTAAATTGAAATGTTGTTGAATTGAAATCCTAAATTACACTTGCAGAATTGAAACCTAGTTTACTCTTGCAAAATTGAAATAATACTTGGAAATAATACTTATGCTAAAAACACCTGTTAGTGTCCTACTACAGAAGGTTGTCAAGATTTTGCTATAGTGACTGACAACAAAATGAAAACTACGGAAAAATTGATAAAAAATGCTAAAACATGAAAATAGGGGAAACATGGAAAACAAGGGAAACAAAGGTCTTAACTATTTTGTCAATTGACACATACAAAAATGCTACATACAAACACAATTTGAACATATAAAAACATCACACTAACTTAAAAAAAAAAAGAAATTTGACAAGCAATCTGTTAATTCTACTGCAACAAAGTTACAAAAAAACTTGTCATAACAGTCCTCCTTCTAGGATTTAAAGTGGACCTAAGATTCCTGATCTAGAAGAATGTGGAAACCTTACTCTTTAACTAATTAACACTCACACTCACTCATGAATAGAAATTAACAAAAGAACTGCACTTTATTTCTGTCAAAACATGTTGAACTGTTATAGAAAAATGCTACACTATGCTATTTGCTGCTACTAACTACTCTCCTACCACATAATTCCTAATCGATGAGGGAGCTACGTTATTTATAATATCCTAGTACATATACCTTGTGCTCAAAATTAGATGGATGTTATTTCCTAGTGATTTACCAATAATTTTGAATCTAAATAAGTCTAATTTAAGACAAAATATGCTGCAACAATGTTCATTAGCTTTGGAACGCGTCTCTAGTGGTGGGACTAAGTTAAGGCTATTTAGAAATATATTTTACACCTTTATCCACTTTAAAATATCTTTTCCCTATCATTTTGGATGCTCAAATATTCGTTTGACTCAAACTGGCCACTTTTCCCCCTTATTCTGGAGCATCTTCGAAATAATAGCCTGTATATTTGCTTATGCTTATATGCGCTTAAAATAACCAACCAAGAAAGTTTAACCACATAGGACATCTACCCTATCCCTCAAAATTTGGATCCAATCAGTTTTGCACACCAAATCTGACAAATTATAGGTCATCCAATAAAGTAGTAGCTTGCTGGTTTTTGTATGGTTGTTTTTCTTGCAATTCCAGATTTGTTGCATAGTCCTAAAAGTTTGGTTCCAGTTTGTATTTTAAATCAATCCAAGAGCAGCAAAAATATTTAAACACCATTGTGAGGTGATATACATCATCACACAATATACTGTATTTGAATTTGCACATTTTATTCACTAATTAATTAAACTAAAATAATGTAGAAAATGTTGCACAACTGTCCTTGTTTTGTGATGCCCCGTTGTTGTCCATTTAGACTATGTGGGAATGCTTCTAAATATGTCAGATGTCTTCTTTAGTCCCTATGAACACATTCCATCTATTTTCTCATAGTCCTAAAAGTTTGGTTCCAGTTTGTATTTTAAATCAATCCAAGAGCAGCAAAAATATTTAAACACCATTGTGAGGTGATATGCATCATCACACAATATACTGTATTTGAATTTACACATTTTATTCACTAATTAATTAAACTAAAATAATGTAGAACATGTTGCACAACTGTCCTTGTTTTGTGATGCCCTGTTGTTGTCCATTTAGACTATGTGGGAATGCTTCTAAATATGTCATGTCTTCTTTAGTCCCTATGAACACATTCCATCTATTTTCTCATGCTTTGCTTGACAACTTCAAGGTGCTCCTTCAATGTGATAGCTAACTGATTTTTGTATGCTACACAAAACTTGTCATTGCCCTGTTTTACAGTAGAGATGATTTTGATGTCAAATAACTTGACAACTTTTGTTTTGAAATGGTATGACACTTCAAACATGCTGGAGTTATCCAAATATTTGAACATGCTTATCTACTTTATTTTTCTATTCTTGAAGCAGAGTTGCATTAAAAAAACACATACAATCCACTGAAAACCAGAAATGCTAAAAGGAGCCAAAGATTTCCATTACTTTCATGCTAATAATGAGGATCCCAAAAGAAGAGCCCTTTTAAAATTTCAAAAATTCCTACTTATGCCCTATTTTCCCCCTTTTTCCCACCTAAAACTTGAAATTTCAAATTTCAAATTTGGGGCAACTTGAGGAGGTCATAACTTCGCGCTCGTTGACCCAATTGACTATTACAACATATTTTTAGAAATGACATAAAACTATCTAAGCGGGCCAAAACTTGGCTCTTCATGCCAAGGCTCACTTCTAGCCGAAAATCCTCAAATTTGACCTCTAAGACCTTTAAAAATCTCCTACAAGAAAAACTAGTTTTACTAGTTTTTATAGAATTAAACAATTACAATATTTTTGGGTGATGCAAGATCACTTTTACACCATTGGATGCTCCTGCATCAGAAACCCAAGGTAAATTAAGAAGTGACCTTCACTTATTTATTGTTGGAAGAAAACCAAGGCGTTCAACCTTAGCCTTCGACAACCAAGATGAATATTCAACAGGCCTGCCTTTCCACTTAACTAGATATTCTGCATACTGTCTATTTATTGTGCTTTTGCCTACATGGGTATCTAGGACCTCTTTTATCTCTAGAGTAGATGTGGGAATACTCCACAATTCTATGATTTGTTCGCCATTATTGTCACCTTCATGATATTCTGCCAAATCTAAAATGTTGAACATAGGTGATATATTCAATCCACTTGGAAATTCTACCTCATAGGCATTCCCTAAATCTCGTTTCCCTATGACCCTGCATGGTCCAAACTTCTTCATTTTTAACTTATTATAGGTTTTAGCAGGAAATATTTCCTTTCTCAAGTGAACCATAACTTGATCTCCCACTTGGAAATCCTTAAGTCATCGCTTCTGGTCTGCTCTTGTCTTGTACTGAGTGTTCATATTGTTGATATGTTGCTTCACTTCATCATGCAGGCTCTTCAGGTGCTCTGCAAAGTCCTCAGACTCAGAACTACTCTTTTATCCTTTGTCCATATTTCTCAACTCGAAAGCATTCCTTGGGCTACTCCCATACACAATATGGAATGGGGATTTATTAGTACTCCTACTAATAGAATTATTGTATGCAAATTATGCATGTGGCAAAACCAAATTCCATCCCTTGGGCTTATCTTCTACCAAGCACCTCAGTAGATTGTCCAAACTTTTGTTCACCACCTTTGTTTGTTTGTCAGTCTGTGGGTGGTATGCAAAACTAAATTTTAGGTTTGTCTTTAATTTCTTCCATAAGGTCCTCTAGAAATACCCAACAAACTTGGTATCCCTATCAGAAATGATACTCTTTGGTAGACCATGTAGGTGTACCACCTCTTTGAAAAATAACCCTGCAACATGAACTGCATCATTAGTTTTCTGGTAGGGAATAAAATGTGCCATATTTGAAAACTTGTCAACCACCACAAATATGGAGTCATTTCTCCTCTGTGTCCTTGGTAAGCCAAGAACAAAATCCATGCTGATGTCCTCCCATGGCCTATTTGGTACAGGTAACGGCTAATATAATCCAGTGTTTTGTCTCACACCCTTGGCCATCTAGGATACTCAGCAACTCTGTACAAACTTCTTCACATCTTACTGCAACTATGGCCAATAGTAGTTCTCACTAACGAGGGCAATGGTCTTATCTCGACCAAAGTGTCCAGCCAACCCTCCACTGTGCTTCTCCTTGACCAAATTCTCCCTCATTGAACTCCTTGGAATGCATAATTGATTTCCTTTGAACAACATCCCATCTTGGATTAGAAAACACAACCTCTTAGTCCTATCTAAAGTAATAGGTGCTAAGCAAGCCTTCCAAGCCTCTACAAAATCAGGATCTTTAGGGTACAAACCCTTAAGTTCGTCAAACCCTACAACTTGCACCTTCATTTATGTCAAAAAACACTGCCTTCTACTTAAGGCATCTACAACTCTGTTTTACTTCCCACTCCTATGCTTCAAAAAAAGGTATAACTCTATAAAAACTCAACCCACTTTAAGTGCCTATGATTTAGCTTCCCTTGGCTATTAATATACTGTAAGGCCTAATGATCAGTATATAGAACAAAATATTTTGGCAACAAATAATGCCTCCACTTCTTTAGATCCTGAACTATAGCATAAAACTCCTAATCATATACATAATACTTCTTCCTAGCATCATTGAGTTTCTCACTAAAATAAGCAACAAGTTTACTTTCTTGACTCAACATAGCTCCTATGGCACTACCACTAGCATCACAGTCTATCTGAAATACCTTATTGAAATATGGAAGTGCTAAAATAGGTTGTTCTGTGACCTTATTTTTCAACATATCAAAGATCTTATTTGCTCCTAAGATCCACTTAAATTCTTTCTTATCCCCTCTCATTGTTTCTATTAGGGGTGCACAAATACTGTTGAAATTTCTAATAAATTTTCTATAAAAACTTGCTAGACCATGAAATGATCTTACCTCAGTTATGCTCCTTGGAGTAGGCCATTCAATGATAGCCCTCACATTTTCTGGGTCCATTTTTAGACCTTCAGCTGAGATAACAAATCCTAGATACACTAACTCCTTCACAAAACTGCACTTCTTCAAATTAATCAGCAATTGCTCCTCCTTCAACTTCTCAAAAACTCTTCTGATATGCATCATATGCTCTTCCAGGGTCTTGCTAAATATTAAAATGCCATCCAAATAGACAATGATAGATTTTACTAAAAATTCCTTCAATACCTCATTCATCAGCCACATGAATGTGCTTGGTGCATTGGTTAGCCCAAATGGCATGACCAACCACTCATACAAACCCTCTTTGGTCTTGAAGGCTGTATTCCACTCATCCCCTTATTTGACATGAATTTTATGGTACCCACTCTTCAGGTCAACATTTGTGAAGTACTTGGCTCCACTCAAACAGTCCATAATGTCATCCATCCTTTGCAATGGGAACTTATATTTTATGGTGATCTTATTAATAGCTCGAGAGTCTGTACACATTCTCCACTCTCCATATTTATTTGGTGCTAGTACTGCAGGTATTGCACATGGACTTAGGCTCTCCTGAATCAGTCCCTTTTTCAACAACTCTTGGACTTGTCTGTTTAGCTCCTCACTTTCTACAAGAGTCATTCTATGGGATGCTTTATTGGGTAAACTAGATCCTGGTACCAAATCTATATGGTGACTGATATTCATCATTGGTGGCAAATCCTTTGGTACATTATCTGATATAATATCTAAAAATTCTTCTAATAAACCTAAGACTTCTATTGGGGTATCTTTGCATTCTTCTTCCCTAACTATAAGAATTAATGCATAGCACATATGCTCATATTTCAAACCATCCAAAAACCTTCTACCTTCAACTAAATAGATTATGGAACTACTACATACATTTTTGTCCACCTCCTTTAGGGGATTCAGATTATGGTGCACTCCATTCTTTTTTAGGGAGTAAGTGTTGGCATGCCCATCATGTATTGCACACCGATCAAATTGCCACAACCTTTCCAATAGCAAATGGCAAGCATCCATAGGCAGGATGTCACACAGGACCTCATCACAGTAATTCCCAATATTAAATTTTACAAAGCACTGCTCACTGACCAAAGCCCTATGGTCCTTATGCAACCACGCAATCCGATATGGATGCAGGTGTCTCTTCCTCTCTAACTGCAGTTTGGTAACCATTCCTTCTACAACTAGGTTATTTGTGCTACCATTATCTATGATAACATTACAGACCTTACCTACACATTTACACCTTGTGCAAAATAAGCTCTTCCTTTGATCTGGATATTTATCCTTATTCAACAAGGATCTCCTTGTTATCAGTACTTCTCCTCTTTTTACTTCTTCAGAGTGCTTATATTCAACACCTTCATCAACAATAGCAGCTCGGGCATTACCTTCAGCCTCCTATTTTTTCCTCCTTGGTGTTGTGGACACTCGTATGCTTGATGTCCTTATTCTCCATAGTGGAAATAGGTTCCACGAAATCCTCCTCTTCCAAACCCTCGTCCATACATTCCTCTTCCTCTCTGGTAACCATTATTTTGGTAGTTATTATTCTGCTCACGGGGGCGATAAGTATTTTCTCCCTTTTGGTCTTGACTGTTGCTTGTATCCCCAGTTTTATTTTGGTCCTCATTCCATCCTCCATTTGTTCTCCCATCAGTTCTTCTACCACAACCTCTTCCTATCTGTTTGCTTTCAAACCTCTTGTTCAACTTATCTTCTACCTTCAAGGTAAACTGGTAAGCATCTTCAATGGTGGTCATCCTGACCAGACTCAAATATTCTTGAATACTTGCTCTTAACCCATTAATATAACGGGCTACCTTCTCCTTGTTGGCCTCAAAATGGCCTGTTCTAATCAGGATCTTATAGAACTCCTCTATATATTCTTTGACAGACTTACTCGATTGTCTCAAACCCTGCATTTTCTTGAGCAGATCCAACTCATAATTAGCTAGAATAAATTATCTCTTCAACTTATTCATCATCCACTCCCACCTTGTTATCCTTTCTTTTCCTCTTTTGTTTCTGTCTAACTGCACTCCCTTCCACCATATGCTAGCATGACCCTTCAACTTGGTCTCAGCAAACTTGACCCTCTCGGGATCTTCTACCTCCTCATACTTGAAGTATTCCTCCATGTCATTGATCCAGTCGATCAACTCTTCTAGGTTGAGATTTCTAGAATATGCGGAGACATCAAACTTCGGTCTCTTTCTAATCTGTGATATGGCCTTACAAAATCTGGCTTGTGTAGGATCTACTGCCTCTTCTTATTCTTCTTCTTCAAACTAGGCCTCTTCTTCTTCAGCTTCATATTCACTCCCTTATTCTCTCCTTGGCTCAAACCCTCTACGTAGCTCCTCTTGCAGAGCTTGAACTTACCTCTGCAAAGATCTGAAATCTTCTTCTAGCACCATATTTCTCTCGCCACCATGGTTTCTTCATGGAGGCATTATGCTCACTTCTCCCACAAACCCTAACCATAGATCCTGGTGTAAACTACCTCATGTTTGGCGCTCTATTTACACACTCAGGAACTCTCGCTCTGATACCACTTGAAGTAGAGTTGCATTAAAAAACACATACAATCTACTAAAAACCAAAAATGCTAAAAGGAGCCAAAACTTTCCATTACTTTCATGCTAATCATGAGGATCCCAAAAGAAGAGCCCTTTTACAATTTCAAAAATTCCTACTAATGCCCTATTTCCCCCTTTTTCCCACCTAAAACTTGAAATTTGGGGCAACTTGCGGACGTCATAACTTCACGCTCGTTGACCCAATTGACTATTACAACATATTTCTAGAAACGACATGAAACAAGCTCAACGGGGCGAACCTTAGATCTTTGCGCCAAGGCTCATGTCTAGCCGAAAATCCTCAAATTCAACCTTTAAGACCTTTAAAAATATCTTGCAAGAAAAACTAATTTTACTAGTTTTTACTAGTTTTTATAAAATTAAACAATTACAATTTTTTTTGGGTGATGCAAGAACACTGTTACACCATTGGATGCTCCTGCATCAATGCTATTTTCACCAACAAAATCATGTCAAAAATAGTCACAAAATGCTTGAAAATAGTCAAAATAGGGATATAGTGTTCCTAACATAAAATTATGCAAACACTTAACAAATAATATATTTTAATCAACTATTTGGCAATTAACTTTGTCATATTTGGTAATATGGCAATTTTTTATATGTCAAACATAGTGTAACAATGAGACATTTCTAGGCCTCATCATCTCCACCCATCTTGAACTGATGCATGCCCTCATGCATCCTAGTAGGCCATAGTAATTTGTAGGTTTTATCCTTATGAAAAAAAATCCTATGCCACCTGCTACCTGAGAAATTTCTCCTTATTGCACTATATCAAGTATTTTGCAATTAAGCACATGTATCACTCTATTTCTGCATTTCTACAAGTTTTAGTGTTGCAAGGTACCTCTTAAAGGCTTGATATCAAGTAATTCATATTTCAATAGCCTGACTGTATTTTTCTAATGGAACCATATTTGATAGATGCACTACTATTGGTGGAATTTTTTGTTCTAACAACATTTCAGCTTAAATGCCTATTTTGCTATTTTTGCACCTTCAAAACAAATTTGACAACAAAATTTGAATTTGAATCTTTTTGAGGGATGTACTACTTATGGTGGGATGATTTTGAGCTTTAGGAACCTCAATATTTTATGTGCCCTACTCTTTTTGCTATTTTGCAACATTTTAAATAATTTTGGTACAATTTCTACTTATTTCAAAGATTTTGTATTCATTCTAAAGATCTCCTGTTCATTCCAAAGATATCCTGTTAATTTTGAAGATATCCCTATTTATTTTGAGGATGCATCAAAAAATGCAAAAATGAAATCCTATGCAAAATTTAGCTACAAATTCTGTTGTGGGCTTATCTCTAGAGTGTATAAGCCTTCCATAACATCAAAAATTCTTTCTCCATCCTTTTGTTTAGATGCTATTCTTTATTTTGTATGTTGCTATTTTATTGCAACAATAGTAAAACAAAATCTTCATGTGCATTTTCTAGATTATCTTCCTCAAATTTATGAGCCAATTGGTGAGATATAAACTTGCAATTCTCCTTATGAAACTTTCCCTACTAATTCAAATAGAATTGCTGCCATGTCTGTCCCAAAATCAAGTTTTTACGTAGTTTTGAATTTTCCATGCAACTAAGGGCAGACGGGGGTGTTTCTTGACATTTTGAACATATTCCATTTTTAACTTGGAAATATTGTATAAATAGTTTATGCCAAATACCAATTATCATATACTAAATGCTAAATGCTTACTATGACTTAAATGCAAGAAACACATACCTTATTATCCTGAAAATTTATCATGCACCTTACAATCTACTTCCGATGATTGTTAGCAAGCTATATAAAAACATAAATATAACACATGTTCAGTGTGATATTTGTACAATGGTGGAACAATGATGGGTGGATCAACAAGGCAATGCACGTCGAAAAGCTGATTTTCATGCAAGCCAACTCAGCAGCGCCTCTAAGGAGGTTTTCACTACTATATTATTCAATTTTTTCATTTTTTTCTCTTTTTTTTCATCTTTATTTTTTTTATTTATTTTTCATTTTTTTATTAGTAGAGGCTGCCATTTCTAGTTTTCAACCAAATTCTATCATTTTTTTTCTTTCAAGTGCTTCAATGAGAGAGAATGTCTCTCACTCTTATTTGGATAAGAACAATCCTTATTCTACAAAAAACATGTCAATTTTTGTATGAAAACACCATATTTTTCTATTGAAACCTGCAACAATGATGCAACCATCCTTTCTATATGAGCAGTAAGAATATAATTATGTCATTATTACCTCCTTTTTTGTTGGAAATGAAGTATTGAATCCATTGTTCCTCTTCCCTATTGAAATTGATGCTTGTCCTCATGTATCCTCATTTTGTAGGACATGCTTTATTTTTATTTTCCTTTTCTTTTTAATTTTCATTTTTTTTTTTCTCTTTTTCATTTTTTCCATCTTGCTTGTACCCATGAAGGAAGTTCACAAACAAGATTATTCTTATTTTTTCTTTTCTTGTATTTTTTTTTGCTTTTTGTCAAACTTTTTAGCATCACACTGAATCTGACATGGAAGAGAAATTCTCTTTCATCATGTGTACATACAATTATGTAATTTGCTTCAAGAACCCCTTATTAGTAATGGTGCATGGTATACCCTAAGGCAATAGCCATTCACTACTAACTTCCTCCTTGAATCACCAATGGGATAAAGAAGCAATACTCCATTTCTGAATACTTCTTCAATCAAGTGTGGTCCATGCCACCTAGACTACAAAATCTTGTCAATTTGTACTTGAAACAATTCAATACCAATTCCAAAATATGTTAAAAGCATTAATAACTCAAATTCAATAGAAAAATATGGTTTCTTATCATAAACTAGTTCATGCAATGTGAAATTGAGTATGTCTAACATATGATCAATAAATGGAAAATGGTCCTTATGTGTGACTATATTTAGTTCTTGATAATCTTCACACACTTTCAGTTTCCTATTTTTCTTTGGAATAATAACTAATGGAGGAATCCATCGGTTATCAAAAATTGGATAAATGAATCTAACCTCCAAGAGTTTCTTTATTACATTTTGGACAATATCTCTTAAGGTAGACTTTAATTGCATTTGTAGCTATTTCACAGGTTTAACATTTTCAACATATATCCTATGAGTGCATACATTAAGATGAAATCTTGACATACTATTGTATTTCCATGCAAAGGGATTGAAATATTGTTTCAAAAAAGCAAACAATTTTGCTTTTTGTTCATAAGTCAGCCAACTAATAATGTTCAAGAATTTTCCTAGCTGTATTTCAATTCGTTTCATTCCTAAGAGGATATAATTTACCCCTTTGTTTTTGCTTACTAAAGATTTCAATGGAAGTAAATTTTCTATGTGTAAATTTTATATTTCTTCTTCCTCTTTATCTAGGATTGATTGTCATGATTCTGGACTAAAGGATTCTTGTGTATCTCCATTGAATTTTATCTCTTCAAGCTTAGGTAATGTCATGTTTGAGCACAATTGGATGTTGCTATAGTTAATAACATTTATTGCAATATTTTTACTAGATCCAGTTACATAGATAGGGGCTACCTATATTGTATTATTCAGATTAGCCATAGGTTGGGCTAGAGGCGGTGGTTGTTCTACCTACCCTATTTGTTGTTGTTGGAATCTCTCTTTGAAGACTTTTAAGTAGAACTAGGCAATTTTTTTTGTGTTTTTATGATATTTTTGAGTTGTGGAAGTAAATGGCATTCATCAGTGATATGTCCTTGTGAACAAAGGCTACAAGTAGCTGATATAGATGTTTTGTTTAGGGTAAAGTCTTGTATATTTACCATGATGTCTTCCCAACACCTGGTACCAATTTGTTATTCTACCTGATGATATAGATACAAAAAGGGTAATACTAACATATGGATCCTCTAATTTTTTCAAGAGATCTTATGCTTCCTGAAAATGAGGATGATGAATTTCTTTCAATTTTATCAGAAATTTCAAACATAGGTAATTTCAACCCCCTAAGTGTGAAGATCACCTCCCTGTGGTTTCTTACTTATTTTCTAAATGGATTGAAATACAATTTACCAAAAAATTTTACCTATATCAGTCATATATCCAAATTTCACTTTGAATTTCATGACTTAGCATAATTAACAACTATTGGGCTACTTTTACCTTCTAAAAACACTATTTTTCTTGATAATGGTGCAAAAATGATGCATGTCATTAATATCATCATTTAATCTTATGATTTATCAATCTGGGGTGGTGTCCAAGGCTGTCAACTATAGAAGATTAGGGTAGAGTACAATTCAGACATTCAGATTACAAACATTCATTGGGTGAAAAAAATGTTGGTTTAGCCTTTTGGTGTCACACTAAACCTAATATGCAGAATGAAAACTTGCAAGAACTAAAAACTAATTCTAATTTGTAGGAATTAAAATCTAACTATAATTGCAAGAATTAAAATTGCTAAATTGAAATGTTGTTGAATTGAAATCCTAAATTACACTTGTATAATTTAAACCTAGTTTACTCTTGCAAAATTGAAATAATTCTTGGAAATAATACTTATGCTAAAAACACCTGTCAGTATCCTGCTATAGAAGGTCGTCAAGCTTCTGCTGCAGTGACTGACAACAAAATGAAAACTGCTGAAAATTTGATAAAAATTGCTAAAACATGAAAACAAGAGAAACATGGAAAATAGGGGAAACAAAGGTCGAAACTCTTTTTTTAGCTGACACACACACAAATACTATATAAAAACATAATTTGAACATATGAAAACATCACATTAACTTAAAACAAGAAAAGGAAATTTGACAAGCAATCTGTTAATTTTACTATAGCAAAGTTACAAAAAAACTTGTCATAATAGTCATCCTTCTAGGCCTAAAAGTGGGCCCAAGCTTATTGATATAGAAGAATATGGAAAAATTGATATTTAACTAATTAAAACTCACACTCACTCATGAATAGAAATTAACAAAAGAACTACACTTTATTTTTGTCAAAATATGCTAAACTGGTACAAAAAATGTTGCACTATGCTATTTGCTGCTACTAACTACTCTCCTACCACCTAATTATTAATAAATGAGGGATTTGTGTAATGTCCTAGTACATATGCCTCATGCTCAAAATCATGTGGATGCTATTTCCTAGTGATTTACCAATAATTCTAAATCTGAATAAGTCTAATTTAAGATAAAATATGTTGCAACAATGTTCATTGTCCTTTGGAATGCATCTCTAGTGGTGGTAGTGAGTTGGAGGCTGTTTAGAAATATATTGTACACCTATATCCACATTAAAATATATTTTCCCTACCATTTTGGATGCTCGAATATTCGTTTGACTCAAAATGGCCACTTTTCCCCCTTATTCCAGAGCATCTTCGAAATAGAAGGCTATAAATCTGCTTTATGCTTATACGCGCTTAAAATAACCAACCAAGAAAGTTTAAACACATAGAGAATCTGACCTATCCTCCAGAATTTGGATCCAACCAGGTTTACACACCAAATATGACAAATTACAGGTCATCCAATAAAGTAGTAGCTTGCTGGTTTTTGTATGGCTATTTTTCTAGCAATTCCAGATTTGTTGCACAATCCTAAATTTCTGGTGCCATTTTGTATTTTAAATCAATCCAAGAGTAGTAAAAATATTCAAACACCATTGTGAGGTGATAGAAATCATCACATAATATATTGTATTTTAATTTACAAATTTTATTCACTAATTAATCAAACTAAAATAATGCAAAAAATGCTACACAACTATCCTTGTTTTGTGATGCTCTGTTGTTGTCCATTTAGACTATGTGAGAATTCTTCTAAATAGGTAAGATGTATTCTTTAGTCCCTTTAAACACATTTCATCCATTTTTTCATGCTTTTCTTGACAACTTCAAGGTGCTCATTCAATGTGACAGTTGGATGATTTTTGTATGCTGCACAAAACTTGTCATTGCCCTGTTTTACAGTAGAGATGATTTTGATGCCAAATAACTTGAAAACTTTGGTTGTTAAATGGTATGACACTTAAAACATGCTAGAGTTAGCCAAATATTTGAACATGCTTATTTGATTTATTTTTCTATGCTATTTTGACCAACAAAATCATGTCAAAAACAATCACAAAATGCTTGAAAATAGTCAAAACATGGGTATAAGGTTCCTAACATAAAATCATGCAAACACTTAACAAATAATATATTCTAATAAACTATTTGGAAATTAACTTTGTCATGTTTTGTAATATGGCAGTTTTTTATATGTCGAACATATTGTAACAATGAGGTATTTCTAGGCCTCATCAACTGGATTTACCTTGTTCACTTGCTATTCTCTAGTCTGTAGTAGCTGTTGCAGGAAAATGGTGTGACGATGCCATAGAAAAACCTGAGGGTTAGTAGGGTTGTAGAAATTTGGTTTGAAATACTAGTGGGTGCTCGATGGTAGCAGAAGATGCCTGTGGGCATTTGGGGATGGTGAAAATCACCCATAGGTGCTCAGGAGTGGTAGAAAGCGCTCGATGGTGCTTGAGAGTAGAAAAAGGGTGTTCAAGGAGTGAGATGAGGTCTGCAAAAGTAGATATACTTTAGACAAAGAATGAGGTGATGGATGTAAAGGCGAGGACAACGATGGGTAGTTATTAGATTGCTTAAGGCACTTAGGCTTAGGAAATTCAGGAACACGAATTGCTTAGAAAACTCCAAGGCAAAAGACTTAGGGCTTGAGCAATCAAAATAGATCCTATTTATAATATCACCTAGGGAACATTAGGGTTTTGATGACACAATTTGTGTGGTTAATATTATAACACAACAAAGGGTAGAGATTAAATTTGGGCATGTGACATGGATCAAGGTGGATGAATGGTTGGGATTAAAACAAGATGGATGGTTGGGATTAATTTACACACACACATATATATATATATATATATATATATATATATATATATATATATATATATATATATATATATATATATACATTTATTAAATATATATGAAATATAATATTAAATATTAATATTTTAATATATATTAAACAAATATACCTAAATATATGTAAATAAATGGGTAAAAATGGTGAGAAGACTTGGATGGATGACAAGTGGTTAGATTTTGGTGTCTATAGATGACTCTTTTTGTATTAAGTTGCGTGAAACACAATGCGATGCAAAAATATGAGACACCTAGTTTGGTGTGGTGAAGCAAATTTCTTTCCTTAGAACACAAAGAATATCTTGAAGACAAAGAATTTTTTGGTATAGATTACCCCCTCAATTGGCGAATGAGTCTCACGAGCCAATTGATAGAATTGTGGGTAATAATGCAGGTGAATGGTGTAAGTGCAAGTGTATGATTGAAATGCAGATGATATGAATGATGTAAATGCTAATGATATGAATGATGTAAATGCTAATGATATGAACGATGTAAATTAATTTCATTTTTCCCCAATGAAGAAAAGGGTTTTTTTCAAGTGTAGATGTAAATGAATTCTATTTTTTCCCAATAGAAAAGGGATTTTTGCCAAATGTAGATGTATGATAAATGATGTAAACAAATACTTTTTTTACCCTAAAAAAAGGGATTTGTACCAAATGTAGATGTATGATGTGTGATATGAAATATGTATCCTTATGTGGGAACTCAAAATTAAATTTAGCTACCCTAAGTTTGGGGCGATTCCATGTTGTTGGAAAACATGCCAATTGGTGTCATTGAAATGCAAAGTGATGAAAATGCAAAAAGAAAAAGAGTCATCCCCTGGAGGTTCGAATAGTGACTGTAGGATAATTCCATCAATTTGAACCAATCAACCTAGGAAGGGTCTATGTACATGATTATTTTCAATATAAAAAAAATGTTGAGATGTGATTTGTCCATGTTTCAAGCCCTACTAACAAGGCCATCAATGATAACTTTTTGAGCAAGTTAACTTGGGCATAGTCGCACTCGAAAGATGAGAAACCTAAAATGATTTTGTGTTTTAATAAGAGGATGTTGAATGATTATGATAAAGTTTCCATATGGTGATATAACCATCTTATCAAATTTCATGGACAACCAATCGCTAC
The DNA here is from genome assembly GCA_028583015.1 of Wollemia nobilis. Lineage (NCBI taxonomy): Eukaryota > Viridiplantae > Streptophyta > Pinopsida > Araucariales > Araucariaceae > Wollemia > Wollemia nobilis. Next base: position 3,085,509 of record JAQPPZ010003107.1, read on the forward strand.
AACCACCAAGGGGATAGAAGAGACCACTAGATACGAGGTTCACTTGAAATCATGGGTGAATTTGGTAAATGTTGAAATTAAATACAATGGTTGATGTATTGGATGGGGGTGTGAATATCTGGTGATGAAAAAATACATTGATGATTGGATTGAATGATTTTGTGAAATTTGGCATTGTTTTGGAGTATTTTTGAAGCAATTTTGGACAATTTTGCAATTGTTTTTTTTCAAACAACAACTACCCAAATCAATCCATGTTATCACAAAGAGTGATGAAATAATGAGATGGATGATTAGAATAATGAATATAGTCATTTTGTGAAATTTTGGATCATTTTGAGACGTTTTGAAATTTGTAAGGCAATTTTGTGACTTTTGGTCGCAAGCAAACATTAAGCGCCCAAATCTATTTTTGGTTTCAGAAAACATGATATGATGATGAAATGAATGCATGGATGCAATGTAGAGTGATTTTTAGAGGTAATATATGGTTTGGGGCCCTTTTAGAACCATTTTAAAAGTTTTGAAACCAAACATTGGCTAGAATTCATGTCTGGATAAATGTAGGTAAGCGTCTACCATTCTGCAAATACTAGTGAGCATTTGGGTGCACCAAGGAAACATCCATGGGCATTTGAGTGCAATAAAAACATTATATAAAAGAGTTGCAAGGGTCAAATTTATTTCATTCTTATTTAAAAAATTTTAGAAGCTGCATCTAAACGAGAGTGAGTGAGTGAAGGAGTATGGTGGAGTGAAGGCCATGGTGATGGAGGGAGCAGATGCAGTAGCAAAAGCAGAGATGTAGGTGTCTGAGGTAAGTGCCCTTGGCACTTTTGTTTGGACTTGTGTAATTTTATTATTTTTTTATATTTTTGCAATGAGTATGACATTAATGTGCTTACATTGTGTATGTGTTATGATGCAGTTGAGGATCTTGGAAGCTCGACATCGGTTCTCACCCCTTATACCAGGGGTGAGAAAGGTATTACAAGAAGAGCATTGGAAGTGGTTGAATCCCGTGAGGCTAGTTGGAGTTGCATGGATTGAGGTGGTGAGGGATGAAAATGAGCATCTCTCTGCCTTGGCAGAGCTATGAGATCTAGATAGGGGGACCTTTCAGCTCCTGACTGGTGAGGTAATAGTGACAATCAAGGATGTGTTGTGGTTGCTCCACAACTAGCCCCAAAATTTGGGGACCCACCTTTTTTGTTTGTGTTTTGAGGATTATGGGTTCCTTAGAGAGATGAGTTTAGCAAGTTCTATCTTTGAAATGTGTAGTTTAGTTTACAAGGTGCCTCAATGCGTAGGGTCTCTTGTCTTCCGTTGTCTTCTTTTGGAATGTCAATAGACTTGCCTATTTTCGGCTTGCCTTTTTGGTTTCGTTTTACATGGTTGGTTTTTGGTTGTCTTATTATTTGTTCGATTTGGTTTGATTGATTGCTTTTTGTGTTGTTTCATGATAGTTCAACCTTTTTAGGTTGATGGATCTCCTTTAAAATAAAAATAAAAATATTTAAATAAAATGAAATAAATAATATATATATATATATATGCATATATATATATATATATATGCATATATATATAAATATATATTATTATAAAAATAATAATAATAAAAAAAAGAAAATAAAATAATATCTATATATATAATTTGTTATATATATATAAGATATTATAAAAATAAAAGCAAATAAAATAAAATATATGAAAAAATATATATAAAATAAAAACAAAAAAATAAAAGAAATAAAAAGCTAAATTGAATAAAACATAGGCCATCGGGCATTTCTTCCATATTAATGTTTTACTTAAAAAATTTCTTTGGGCCTTATGTTATATTTTTTTGTGTAAGCATCCCTTACGACTAGGGTTTCTCTTTAATGCTATATCTATGTGCTAAGGTTAATATGTGATTGCAAATCACACTGAACACTACTATGTATTTTCCTAGTCGAATTCGAGCATAGGAGGTGATTGATGATGAAGTGGAGCCTATATGGACACACTATCCAACAAAGAAGATGAGAGCGCAGATTGGTCAACGTGCGACAAAGGTGGTTCGACGCGGGAATGTCATGCTGTCTAGGCGCCCAAGAGCAAACGAGAATGTGTAGAAGATGTGGACTACGACTATAAGGACTAATGAGAAACATTCCATGATGAAGCTCAATGATGATGAATTGGACGTGGTAACTACTGACAGTACTATAACCAATCATCACGATCATCTATCAATGATGGGAATTTTGAATCAAATGACAATGGGAAAAGATCATAGCTAAGATAGCTGTGGAGGATTTTTTTTTTGATTGGTGGAGCACGACCCAACAACTTACAAATAGGTAGAATTGGTGTGTTTGTAGAAGCATCCAAAACCTAGCAGTAGCAAGACTCGCATCGACATGAAGGGGATGGATTAGAACGAGTAAACTAAAAGTAAAAGACATAGACATCAAAGCAAAAAGTGGAGACGTGTTACGAATTTGGTCACGGGGATTGGTGAATATTCGGGTGTTCGTACCAGCTGGAGTAATTACTAATGCATTCCATGGCATATTAATGTTTTGGTCCAGCTCAGGCTGCATTGCAGGAATGGGTGGTGGCTATAACGTCAGCGATATTCAAGAACAATAGTGACCTCACTGGTGGATGAGAAATATGGATGTGTAGTCATATATTCATAGGCGTCTGAGGAGCACATTCCCAAAATAGTAGTGACGGTAATATTCTAAATGAAATTTGATGTGGGATTGTAAGGTCACATGGCAGTTTCATCACAAGGATTCACGTACAAATTATAGTGATGTTCATGGACATTGTTAGTAAAAAATTCACGACGATATTCTCTAGCTATTATGATGGGTTTCATCCTTCACAAAGTACAACAATCTTGGGTGATCACAACAAGTATGTAGAAGACACGTAGTGGAACGAAGTTCACGACATGGATATGACAATGAACATCATGAAAAAATGATAGTAGCAGGATTAACTTCAACAATCAAAAGTGCTCATCATGACATGTGATGAGAACAATGTGTAGCAATAAGCCAACTCAACGCATAACATGGAGGGTAGATTTATGGATTTCCATGAAGCAAATAGTGACCAAGGTGGATAGTATGACGCAGATGGAGAAAATTGTTCGATCGTGGCAGGTTTGTGCCAGCTCTAACTTCATGAAAATTGTATTAGATAGACACAATGTACCCAATGGTAGTATAGGTCGATGCAGAGTTTGATTTGAGCAATGAAATTAGTACCTTGGATCCACAAGGAAGGACACGTAATGTGGGTAATTCGAGCAGATGCCTTAGAAAAATGTTATGGATGTGGCCAAAATGGTGGTAAGGATGATATCATTGGGGGAATCATCTAAATGATAGGGCTGCATCGTATACCAATGGTAGGTTTTAAAAAACAATTACAGTGCACTGACTCCATTTAAATCTTGACAACAGTATGTCCACAACATAGTGGGGATGACGTCGGGTATCCTACACTAACTGGCGATATAAAGAATTACAAGAAACATTTCAAGGATACTGTGACCATAAATAAGATGATGCTTTCGGTGAACCAACTTGCATATTTAGCTATGTGGGCTACGATGGGTGTCTTAGTGAAATGGGATTCATATTGTTAGAAGCAGCACAAAGGGGTTTCAATAAAGAGGAAATATAGTGCCTACTTAATAAATTTTATAACGTTCAGATTATTTCAACAATTGCCAAATGGCTAGGACTAGGAAACCATAATGTTAATGTTAGAAGTTATTGCATGACGGGGTGATCATTCGGGTTGCCTAGTATTCAAATTAAAATAGATTGACATTGTTGCGGGTAAGAAAATTCATTTATGTTATGATGTAAAATAATAAAATTATGTACTCAATGGGCATATTAATACGAAGTCTTTACAAATACAAAAAGGAGTTACAGAAGGAATGTGGCCAAGGAATCAAGCGTTACCAAGCTATTTCCAAAGAAAGATCTTGGTTGCATTGAAGTAGGAGAGCCAAACAAAAATGAAAAGAGGATGGAGACAACAAAGCATTTTGAAACAAAAACAAAGGAAGGCGAAACAAATCATTTCAGGGACATTTTCAAATATGCTTTGAAAAGAGAAAGGATGTGCTGGTTCTTTGAGGAAGACCAGAAATGTTGCCAGAATAAGACTGTAAAAAAATGGAAACAATACATTAATGCAAGGGTTTTATTCAAAAATTTGAAATTTATTTGCAAAATAGGAGAAATGTTCGCATGCATGGATTTAATGTTCTATTTTTTTTTTCCTTTTTATATTTTGGGTTTATAAATGATGTTAATGCATTTTGGTTACATTATTGAATATTTGAATTCTGAAACTTATTTTTATGTCCTTTGGAGCTAGCACCTCGTTTATTTGAATTGTGCAAGTGCAGGTTGAAATAGGCTAGGTTGCATGCAAGATTTTCTCACATCTCTGGTTTTGCAGAATAGGGGGCCATAAAACTGATAATGCTCTGCATGTTTACATTTTCAACATTCAAGTTATTTTTGGATTTTCAATTTTTTTTTGCAGATTTTTTTAATTTTCAGACATTAAAATAAAAATACAATAAAATACAATGACAAAAACAATTACATGGGTGTGAATAATGAGATACAATCTACCATACCAGACAAACTTGAACTCATTCTGATGTTATTTTGATTTTATAAAAATGATTGAAAATGACTATTTTATGCAGATTTTTATAATTTCAGAAAATTTATTTTTCACATTTTGGAGGTAAATCAGCTTTTTTAAACTTTGCATTTTCATTCATAAGCATAATATGACCTTTCCTTTTATGAAAATTCAATTTCACTAAAATGGGGGTAATTTTTATGGCATTTTATGGGCCATCATTTAAGAGTAATAAAAGCCCTTCTCTTTGTGAAAATTCTGATTTCATCTAAGAGAGGTCATTTATCATTACATCAAAGGATAGTGTTCTAATGCACTAAATTATTTCTTTATGAAAATTATTTTATTAAAGAGGGATAATTAATAATGACATTTTAAAGCCACTATTTTAAGGCTATAAATTATTATCTCTTTATGAAAATTAATTTCATCAAAGAGGGATAATTTATTAATCATATCAAAGGCTTTCATTATATTTATGATAGAAGCTACATTTAATGGATCTTTTCATCATTTTGGATTCACATTCATAGATAGATTTAATCTTCATTTTCATGTTTAAATTAGGATTTAATGCAAGATAAAAACTTGTTTAAAATCTACTTAATCCAAAGGAAGATAAAATCAACCCTAAAAAATCCAAGATAAAATGAATTAAGGCTACATCATGGTCATATGAGGGCCAATTCACATTTGCTTTTATTGAAGTTTTATGAACAATCATTAATATAGCACGGTAAAATAAACCAACACATACCCCTTGTTAACAGTTACTTGCAATCACTGAGGTTTTCCTAGTATTGAATTGATTATCTTCATTGAGTTTACTAATACACATGTGCAAATGCTAATATAGCGGAGACCTTGGAGAAGTTGTTTTGTTTTAACTTCTTTGCAAGAGAGGATTTTGGGATCAAAATCCTAAGGGAGAGTGTGATTTTGCAATTGGGTAAAATTACCACTCAATATTTTGGTGCTAGAAGGAGGGCATGAATTGGTATTCATTGATCTAATGCTTTTGATTGTTCATACATAAAGAATGTGATTTGGTATAATAATAAGGTTGTGAATTGCTAAATATTTCAAGTTCATTTGATTAGCATCTTTGGCCTCTTTAGCACTCAACACTTTGGGAGCTAAGAGGGTCTGAATTGATTTATTTTAATTGCTATTTAGATGCTAGATTGTTCATGTTACTTGAAATATTTATTCAAAGACATTGGTCTTGACTAATGAAATTTTGTTGATCACTTTCATTGATTCTAACATTCTCTATTTGATGATGTGTTAATACTAACATTTTGGCAAATTTGAGAATGTTCTTTCATGTCATGGTTTAATTTATGCATATCTTTTGGATGATACTAACATGATGATATGTGTGGTTTACTCATTTGAAAATTGTTAGTCATTTTATGCTTCTTGGCAAGATATTTTTATTTGACTAAAAAATTTGGTTCTAAAGTTATTCTTTGAGTTTCACTAATGGCAACATTTGATGCACAAATGATATCGTTAAGAGAAAGCATGGTATCGATGTTAGGAAAGTATTATAAGTGTTTTCCTATGTTTGGAACACCCCATCAAATTCCTGAAATGTTATTGGATTTTCTACAACAGTTTAATCAAGATGAGACATTAGGATACCTACAAAAATTGCATGTCTACAAGAGCATGCTATTTCAATACCAACTTTTTCATGAGGTTGTTGCTTGTAGGTTATTCTCATACATTTTGGATGATAGATCATTATTTTTGTATGGCCAATTATCCATGGAGGTTAGGACATCTTGGATCCAACTAGAAGCAACATATATTTGTAATTTTGATAATCAAGTTGACTTAGATATGTTGCAAAATTAGTTTACCTCTATTCGTAAAGAGCCTAATGAATCCATGAGTCAATTCAATGGGAGGTTCTTTGAGTTGCACTCTCAAATGTGGGAAAGTTTTGACATACCAGAAGAGGAAGCTATTAAAGTATACATGGGATCCATACCCCCCATACTTGCTACATGTTTAAAGAAAAATATTGATGGCCCATCTTTGCATAGAATTTATGAGGTTGCAATAATGGTCAAACAAGGGCAAGTGGATGCACAACATGTTCCCATGAGAGATTGTTCTTCTAGAGTTATTGATACCAACCTACAACAACCATCTAATGTAGCACCCTCCACCCCAATGATACCTAAGGTGAATGATAAATATGATGAATTTGAATGTCCAAATATTATAACCACCTCATATATTGCCAAAGAAGAGGTGCAAGTTGTCAAGCCAACATCCACTAATGAAGATTGTATAGAGATGGGTTCATTTATAGAAGTGCATAAATATTCAAATAATGGAGGTGTCCTAAATCTAATTAGTTTTGAGATATGTGATAGGATAGAACCTACCATAGAATTGAATAAAGTGGTGGAAAGTGAAGTTGAAAGAAAATCAATAAATGAATTTGAAGACATAATAGAATTTCACCACTGGTTCTCGAAAGACACTTTAGATGAGATTGTTGAAATTGATGGTCAAGAAACTCCTCACCCTCCAAATTGTGATGAAATTGAATCATGGGTTACAAATGTGGATTATGATAGCCTTACAAACTTGAATTCAAAGAGTAGCCCATTTTTGGAAGTCATTGAACCATCTAAGGAAGGTGAAGGTGAATTTGATGAAAAACACTCTGATGAATTGGAAGATGTTGAAGAATTAGTTGAGCATCACCACTTGATTTTGGAAGATGATTATTATGATTATTGGAAGAAGTGGGAAGAATACACTCACTCCAAACCTTCTAATGAAAATTTTGTGTCAATTGATATGCAGGATAATAAAATAGCTATCTCGCATGAGGATATTACAAGGCCTGTACAATTTGAGAATATTTTGGGAGGAGGATTGGAATCTCATCAAGTTTTGGAAAATGATAAGGATTCTATTATCGAGGAAAAAGAAGATAAAGAATTGAGATATGAATCAAAATATAATATCATAGTGACCATAGAGTTTCTTCCCACAAATTTGGATGACACTTTTTACAATGGTTGGGGAAGATATGCAGATGTATTATTTTATCACACCCCTATTGATGAAAATTACATTCCACTTGATATGCATGATACTAAAATCACCATTTAACATGAAGATATTGCATTTACGAGAATAGAGAACGTTACAAAATTTAATTATGTTGAACATAATTTCATTGAAAATTATTTTGACATAGAAAATGAAAAAATGGTAAAATTTTCTTATGACTCATCTATTTTGGATGAGGAAGAGGTAAAATATGCTCTTTCATCTCGAGATATTGAAAATTTGGATACAAATTCGCATGATTGTTTTGAGGATTTAAATGAAAAGATATCATGGGTGGTTAATAAGAAGTTGGAACCAAATGACAAAGAGGTTGATCTATGTGAAGCAACTCAAGTGACTGATCAGGGTGATGTGTTACTTGATACACACCTTGACCAACATAAGGTTTGAAAAGGATGGACATGTTTTTAATTGGGTGCCTAATTTTGGTATGTTTTATGAACAGGTAATCAATGAAGATGAAAGACTACAAGATGATGAAAATGATAAATACCATGAGGTAAAAGAGGGAATTGCAAATCCTCACCAAGTTTTGGTAAATGAAAATGTGCAAAAGGTAAAATCTAACCTTTTGTGTCCAAACATCCAAGCTTTAGGTGAAAATTTGTATAAACATTTATTGGATTTGAATGATGTTTATGATGAAATGCCATTGAATGTGAAAGAAGAACAAGGGTTGATTTCTACTCACACCTTTAATAAGATTGCTTTGATGAATGAAAAAGAAGTTGATGCACTTGAATTGTTAAATCAAATTCATCAAAATTTGATAATAGAATCTAGGATAAAAATTTATGATGATCCTCATTTAGTAAATATCCTAGATGCTTGCAAGTGGTTGCATAAATTTGATTGGCCTAAAAACATGAATAATGATTTGGCTTTGAAATTTTTAGAAATAGGTTCTTGTTTGCAAAATCTCATGTTTGAAAAAGAAAGCCTAATTCTAAATCAGGAATTGAATTATGAAATTGAAGTTTTAAAGAATAGACATGAAAGAATTGAAGATCAATTATTGTCTAATAAATTTGATAATTTGAAACTCCACTATTGGATTATTAATGGAACTATGCTAAAGTGGTGGGGTGAGAGAGGCAAGTTGAAGATTGTTGTATTGTTTGGCTTAATCTTGTTTTCATTGGATTCCTGTAAAACTTGACTTGTATATCATGTTATATATCTTTTGAAATGTGCTAGTCATGTTTGGGATCTAGGGAAGTGATAGTTCAAGCTTCGCACCACCCTGTAACATATTGTACATTTGTATATAGTTTTGGCTTGTGTGGTTTGTAGTTTTGTGTTTTGGGTTATTCCCTTGTTTTGGGGTAAGTTTTTGTGGTCACTAACATTTGGTCTATGACCCATTCTAGTGTTTCTTTATTAAGTAGGATAGAGTACCTAATATGAAATAAGTGGACCCGAGAAAAGGGAGATGAGTTATTTGGTGATCATGCTCAGATTTTAGGATTAAAATGGTGGAAAGTGGAACAATGAAATTTTTTTCTAGAGCTCCACATGTAACTCACATACATTAAATGGTATTTCTAGAATTATAAAGGATGAAGTTATCTTGATTTGCAACCCTAGGTGAAAATCTAACATGCTCCACTTATAGGTTGCCTAACCCCAATGATGCTTGAAGCTTTGCAAGGTTTTTATTTTGAAAAAAAATTATATATAAAAAAAGAGAAAAAAATGAGCATTGGAAAGATTGATCAAATCAGTCACAAGATCTAGATAAACTCTACTAGGGCTATGGACGCTTGACTGATAGTAGGTCTCTATTTAGACATAGCTTAGGTGAAAGGAAAGGCTTTGCAAAGTGTTAAGTAAACACAAGGGTAAGTTAGGTAAACCCCACCAGGGCTATAGACGCTTGATTGGCAGTGGGGCTCTGTCTATAGCCATTTCATTATGAGTGATACTTCATTTCCTAATGCATAAAGAGATGATGGAATTTGGAGGATTTTCAAAAATGTAGGAATGAATCACTTTTGCACACACTGAGCAAAGGCAAATGAATTAGTTATTTCTATTCGAAGATTTTTACCCCTACCTTCTCGAGATGTTGCTAAATAATTGTGTTTTGTTGATATTGCATGTTTTCATTTTAGGTTGGTTTCTTCACTCGAAATGCTTAGGAGCATTTCCCAGCAGAGTCACCATTTGTTGTGGCTACTCCACAACTAGCCCCAAAATTTGGGGACCCACCTTTTTTGTTTGTATTTTGAGGATTTTGGTATCCTTAGAGAGATGAGTTTAGCAAGTTCTATCTTTGACATGCGTAGTTCAGTTTGCAAGGTGCCTCATTGCGTAGGGTCTCTTGTATTTCATTGTCTTCTTTTGGAATGTCAATAGACTTGCCTATTTTCATATTTCCTTTTTGGTTTCATTTTACATGATTGGTTTTTGGTTGTCTTATTATTTGTTCAATTTGGTTTGATTGATTGCTTTTTGTGTTGCTTCATGATAGTTCAACCTTTTTAGGTTGATGGATCTCCTTTAAAATAAAAATAAAAAGATTTAAATAAAATAAAATAAATAATATATATATATATATATATGCTTATATAAAAAAATATATATTATTATAAAAATATAATAATAAAAAGAAATTAAAATAATATATATATAAGATATTATAAAAATAAAAGAAAATAAAAGAAAATATATGATATATATATATATATATATATATATATATATATATATATATATATATATATATAAACAAAATAATAAAAGAAATAAAAAGCTAAATTGAATAAAACATAGGCCATCGGGCATTTCTTCCATATTAATGTTTTACTTTAAAAATTTCTTCGGGCCTTATGTTATATTTTTTTGTGTAAGCATCCCTTACGATTAGGGTTTCTCTTTTAATGCTATATCTATGTGCTAAGTTTAATATGTTATTGTAGATCACACCGAACACTACTACGCGTAGCCCTAGTCAAAGTCGAACAGAGGAGGTGATTGATGATGAGGCAAAGCCTATATGGACACACTATCCAACAAATAAGGTGCAGAGCGTGGATTGGTTGACATACGAAAAAGGTAGTTCGATGCAGGAATATTGCACTATCTAGGCGCCCAACAACTAAGGGGAACATGAAGAATATTTGGACTACACCTATGAGTACTGATGACTAGCATTCCATGGCAAAGATTGATGATGATGACCTGGACGTGGTGACTACCAGCAGTGCTATAGCCAATAACCATGATCGTATATCAATGATGAGGATTTTGAATTGAATGATCATGGTAAAAGATTGTGATTAAGACAAGTATGGAGGATTTTTTATTTGATTCATGGAGCATGATGCAACAACTTACGAATAGGTAGAATCGATGTGTTCATAGAAGCATCCAAACCCTAGCAACGGTAAGACTCGCGTTGACACGAAGGGAATGGATTTGAATGGATAAACCAAAAGTGGAATATGTAGACATCAAAGCAAATAGTGGAGCTGTGTTACGAATCTGGTCATGGGGATTGATAAATATTCAAGTGTTTGTACCAATTAGAGTCATTACTAATGTAGTCCATGGCGTATTAATGTTTTGGGCTAGTCTAGGTTGCATTGCAGGAATGGGTGGTGACTATAACATCAACGATATTCAAACACAACAATGACCTCGCTAGGATGAGAAATATGGATGTGCAATCGTATATGCACATGCGTATGAGGAGCACATTCCCAAAATAGCAATTACGGTAATATTCCAAGTGAAATTCGACATGGGATTGTAAGGTCATATGGCAGTTTCATCACAGGGATTTGTGTACAAATTGTAGTGATGTTCATGAACATTGATTAGTCAAAAATTCACGACGGTCTTCTCCAGCTGTTATGATGAGGTTCATCCTTTACAAAGCACGAAAATGTTGGGCGATCACAAGTATGTAGAATACACATAGTGGAATGAAGTTCACGATGTAAATATGAAAACGAACGCCACAAAAAATGACAGTAGCAGGATTAGATTCAACAGTCAAAAACACTCATCATGACATGTGATGAGGACAGTGCATAGCAATGAGCCAACTCGATGCATAAAGTGAAGGGTAGATTTGTGGATTTCCATGAAGTGAACATCAACCAAGGCAGATAGTATAACGCAGATGGGGAAATTGTCTGAGCATGGTAGGTTTGTGCCAACTCTAACTTCACGATAGTCACAGTAGATAGACATAGTGTAATGCAGAGTTTGATTTGAGCAATGAAATGGGTACCTTGGATCCATGAGGAAGGACACATCATATGGGTAATTTGAGAAGATGCCTTAGATAAATGCTATGGACATGGCAAAAATGGCAGTAATGACGACATCATTAGGGGAGTCATCTAAATGACAGGGCTACATCGTATACCAATAGTAGGTTTTAAAAAACAATTACAGTACACTGGCTTTGTTTAAATCTTGACAGTGGTATGTCCACAACATAGTGATGGCACCGGGTATCCTACACTAACTGGCGATATAAAGCATTATAAGAAAAAATTCAAGGATACTACGACCATGAATAAGACGATTCTTTTGGTGAATCGACTTGCATATTTACCTACATGGGCTATGGTGGGTGTCTTAGTGAAACGGGATGCATATTGTCAAAAGACGCGCAAAGATGTTCTAATAAAGAGGAAATATAGTGCCTACTATAGGTACTTTATATGAATAGATTAATAAAGTTTATAATGTTTGACTTATTTCAATGATTGCCAAATGGCCAGGACTAGGAAGCCATAATGTTAATGTTAGAAGATATTGCATGCTGGGGTGATCATGCGGGTTGCCTAGTGTTCAAATTAAAATAGATTGACATTGTTGTAGGTAAGAAAATTCCTTTGTGTTATGATGTAAAATAATAAAATTATGTACTCAATGGGCATATTAATACGAAGGCTTTACAAAGACAAAAAGGAGTTACAAAAGGAATGTGGCCAAGGAATCAAGCATTACCAAGTTGTTTCCAAAGAAATATCTCGGTTGCATTGAAGTAGGAGAGCCAAACAAAAATGAAAAGAGGATGGAGACAACGAAGCATTTTGAAACAGAAACAAAGGAAGGCGAAACGAATCATTTCAAGAAAATTTTCAAATATGCTTCGAAAAGAGAAAGGATGGGCTGGTTCTTTGGGGAAGACCCGAAATGCTGCCAGAATAAGGCTGTAAAAAAATGGAAACAATACATTAATGCAAGGGTTTTATTCAAAAATTTAGAATTTATTTGCAAAATAGGAGGAGAAATGTTCGCATGCATGGATTTAATGTTCTATTTTTTTTCGTTTTCAGATTTTGGGTTTATAAATTATGTTAATACATTTTGGTTACATTATTGAATATTTGAAGTCTAAAAATTATTTTTATGTCCTTTGGAGCTAGCACCTCGTTTATTTGGATTGTGCAAATGTAGGTTGAAATAGGCTAGGTTGCATGCAAGAGTTTCTCACATCTTCAGTTTTGCAGAATAGGGGGCCATCAAACTGATAATGCTCTGCATGTTTACATTTTCAGCATTCAAGTTATTTCCAGATTTTCATTTTTTTATTTTTAATTTTTATTTTGCAGATTTTTTTTTAATTTTCAGACATTAAAATAAAAATCAGAAAAAAAAATGACAAAAAAAATTACATGGGTGTGAAGAATGAGATACAATATACCATACGAGACAAACTTGAACTCATTCCGATGTTATTTCGATTTTTATAAAAAATATTGAAAATGATTGTTTTATGGAGATTTTTATAATTTCAGAATTTTTTTTTTTCACATTTTGGAGGTAAATCAGATTTTTTAAACTTTGCATTTTCATTCATAAGCATAAGATGACCTTTCCTTTTATGAAAATTCATTTTCATTAAAATGGGGGTAATTTTTATGGCATTTTATGGGCCATTATGTAAGAGTAATAAAAGCCCTTCTCTTTGTGAAAATTCTGATTTCATCTAAGAGAGGTCATTTATCATTACATCAAAGGCTAGTGTTCTAATGCATTAAATTATCTCTTTATGAAAATTATTTCAATAAAGAGGGGTAATTAATAATGACATATTAAGGCCATAATTTTAAGGCTATAAATTATTATCTCTTTATGAAAATTAATTTCATCAAAGAGGGATAATTTATTAGTCATATCAAAGGATTTCGTTATATTTATGATAGAATCTACATTTAATGGATATTTTCATCATTTTGGATTCATATTCATAGATAGATTTAATATTCATTTTTGTGTTTAAAGTAGGATTTAATGCAAGATAAAAACTTGTTTAAAATCACCCAAGTGTTGTAGGTGAGTTGGAGAGGAGAGGGCAATCCTCCAAGGGAGGTCCCAGGTTCAAATCTCCACCCTACCAAAAATTTGAATTGGGTATCAAAAATCCAATTGATAATGTTGGTGCGGGCAGGGTCGAGTGCGACCCCCGGGTGACTTTGACGATGTAGAACCATCTGTTCATGGTCTATCAGACCAAGGCGGCCCCGCAAGGGGTTTTTCGCGTAAAAAAAAAAAAACTTGTTTAAAATCTACTTAATTCAAAGGAAGATACAATCAACCATAAAACATCTAAGATAAAATGAATTAAGGCTACATCGTGGTCAGATGAGGGCCAATTCACATTTGATTTTATTGAAGTGTTATGAACAATCATTAATATAGCATGGTAAAATAAACCAACACATGCCCCTTGTTAACAATTACTTGTAATCACTAAGGTGTTCCTAGAATTGAATTGATTATCTTCATTGAGTTTATTAATACTCATGTGCAAATGCTAATATAGCGGAGACCTTAGAGAAGTTGTCTTGTTTTAACTTCTTTGCAAGAGAGGGTTTTGGGATCAAAATCCTAAGGGAGAGTGTGATTTTGCAATTGGGAAAAATTACCACTCAATAGGATGTATACCACATTCTTTGAGTGCTAGTGGAGGGGTTATATGTCGAGGTTGGACATGATAAGGAGCATGAAATGAGTTGGATATTTGGAGATCGATGGAGGAATGTGGGTGTGAAGGGTGGAGGGATCATGTACTTGAATATGTATTCCAAGAAGTAGTTGGAGGTATTACCCACCTTGGTCATGTTCCTGTTGGACAATATAGTGGTGCCTAACAACACTGGATGTTGGTTCCCTTGGAACATGATTAGGTTGGTGTACGATATGATCAATGATCCTTGGGTGTATGCATGGGTGCCTGCTCTACTAGCTCAAATTTACCTAGAGTTGTATAAGGTGAGGAAGCAGGGGTAGAAATGGCTGGGTCATAGTGTATTGCTATAGTGTTGGGGTTGGAAGAACTTCATTGTGGCTCAGCCTATGGGCTTGCCTAGTGAGGCATGGGATGGGAAACAATCCTACACTTTGAGATGGTGAGTGGTTGAGGAGGTGTAGCCGAGTCATCCTAGCCATACTGGCCAAGAGTATAGAGATATATGGGTAGGGTTGACACCTAATTAGGTGCGTTGGAGACCATGGCAAGGTGCCAATTGAACTGATGATAGGGAGAAATTACAAAGAGTTTAATAGGATAGATGAGTGGTTGGGAAATATGGGACTGAGGTGGAGCTGATCCAGTTCTCATAGGTTCTATAATAGTTTAGACTATGGTAGGGATACCTGAGGTGCCAATGCTATATAGGTATCATCGATATGAGACATGTCTACCTTGTGCGAAGGCATGGGAGGTGACCTATGAGGATGACAAGGAGATAGATCTCCCTGATGTGGATGATGTAAGGACTACCATTGAATATAATGCATGGTTCATTGCACAACCACCATAGGTACCTAGTTAGGTAGTGGATGAGAATAGTGGGAATGATGATGAGGTAGAGGTTGAGGTGGAGGAGATAGATATGGATCCTAGACATTAGAGATGTCATTGATCTAGCAGTCAAGAAAGACAAGCGAGAGATGTAATAGAGAAATATCTAGAGATTGGAGGTAATTATGGTGGCCAGGATGAAATGGAGGAGGTTCTTGAGAGATCTTCAGGTCAGGGTGAGGAGGAGTGAGTGGGGCTTGAGGCAGAGTAGTATCAAATATGGTAGATGGTGGTAGAGTGAGATGCAGAGATAGCTCAACTATGGGTAGATCTAGAGGTACAAATGGCTACAAGTACAGGTGAGGATAGGATCACGAGGCTCCAAGTAGAGCTAGCATAAAGGGACCATCACTAGAGGTATGATATTCTATTCATTTGATCCTGATAGGGATACATCAAAGAGTTTGAGGATCTATTGATGTAGCACCACATTGGACTGCCAGATTGATCCTCTTCCTTCGTAGTAGATTTTGTTAGGTATAGTGAGTCTAGATATAGTAGCTCTAGGTCTAGGGATCCTTTGGGGTCATAAGGATCTGCACCTATAGGTGGTAGATAGTTCTTAGATGCACTTTTTGTGTATGAGCCTTGGTGCTACATTGTATACAACTTTCGAGCATTCATTGTAAAATGTGATTATATATATACATGAAATTTAATTTTGTGTTATGCTTTTGTGTGGATGCTTTTGTTTGAATGCATGTGTATATGTGTGATGGATGATAATGCAATGATAATGTGTATGAATGCAAATGAATTAATTCTCTAATGATCATTCTTAGTTTATATTTTACTTGACCATTCATAGCATTGTTGTTTAATGAGGGGCACCAAAATTATGGCATGTGAAAAAAACTCATGTAATGATATAGATGTTGATATGGAAAACTGATTGTTTTGCAGAGACTTAGACATACTAGTGATATAAAAAAAACTCACTAAATTCTATTTAATTTCTCTAAGATCATGTGTGTGTAATGAATTCATTTACCAAATCATGAGTATGGTAATGACTTGAGGTAATCAAGAAAAAATGTATGTGTAGGAGAGTTCATTAGCCCATCTTGAGTAAATTGAGATGAAACCTATCATGAAGGATACCAAGAAACTAGTTTATCTGTATGTTTTATCAAAGGTCTCTTCAAGAGAGATGCATCACCACGCATGAGTATACTCTACTTATAATCAAGCATCTATAGCCTCGATGAATATTAGCTCCATAATCCATGAATTTTATCTCTAAGCTTTGGGGATTTGGACTACCTAATTATTTGACTACATATATATATATATATATATATATATATATATATATATATATATATATATATATATATATATATATATAAATCACATTAAGCATAGAATTCTATCAAGTGGATGATGTTAAATGGTTCAAGCTCTTCGACTCCCTCTAGAATGGCAAGCCTATAAGTTCCTTGACCCACTTTTTGAGTGATAATGTATGGACCTAGCCAATTATCTATAAATTTATCATGAAGATGTGGTAATGCATTGGTATTTTTTTGATTCTCCTTAAGAACAAGATATCCTACTTGGAATTCACATAGATGAACTTTGGCATTGTAAGCATGCTTTAGGCAGTCCTGATAAACTTGTAAATTCTCTAAAGCATTGACCCATATTTCATCAAGAAGCATGAGTTGGTCAAAATGTGCCTGTCTAGTAGTATCTTCATCTATGAATTCTTGTAATAAAATTCACAATGAGGGGATATCAAGCTCAAGAGGTATAATTGCTTCGGCTACATAGACTAGTGAAAATGACATTGCCCCAATAGGCATGTAGATGCTTGTTTGATAAGCCCATAATGCCAAGGGGATTTGAGTATGCCAATATCGATGATTTTATTTGACTAGTTTCTTGAGAATAGCAATTAAGGTCTTATTGGTAGCCTCAACTTGTCCATTTATCTATGGGTAGTAAGGAGTTAATAAACTATGTTGAATATTATATTTCTTGCAAAGTGATCAAAAATCCTTGTTTTTGAAAGATTTGTCATTGTCAGAGATGGTTTTTGAGGGAATACCAAAATTATAGATGATATGATGAAGTATAAAATCCATAATTCGAGGTCCTATCATACTAGTTAGAGGAATTACCTCAACCCACTTTATGAAGTATTCAGTGACCATGATGATGAATCTATATTGTCTCGAGGAAGAAGATGAGATTTTGCCAATCAAATCAAGACCCCATAGTGAGAAGGTCCAAAGGCTTTGAATAGGTTGTAATTCTTGTCATGGCACGTGAGTTAAATTAGTATGCTATTGATATTTTTGATAATGCTTGATGTAAGCACACCAATCATGTTCCATGGTGGATCAATAATAACCCATGTGTAGAATGCACTTTGCAATGGCCATTCCACTAAAATGACCACCACAAGTACCATCATGAGCTTCAAATATGGCTCTTTGTGTATTTGTAGGTTCAAGATAATGAAGGAGGACTCCATCATAACCATGTTTATACAAAACATCCCCAAGAGAGTAAAATGAGCTACCTTTTTATTGAAAGTGTGTTTAATAGTCCATGATATCTCTGATGGGAGTGTTCCAGACTTGAAAAAGACTACTATTTGGTTGGACCAAGGCTCATATGACTCTGTACGAATAAATAAAATATCCTCATCCTTAGATTCAATACAAACAATTGCAAATTTAGAGATCGTTGTGATAATGAGTGGATGTACATCTTCTACGGAGTTCTTTGGAATAAATTATCCTAGAGAGTCCATCGCATTTGAAAATCTATTAGTCACACATGGAAAACTATCAATTTCATACCAATCAAATTTAGTGAGCATTGCCATTACTAATTCATGATAAAACTTTATTACTGGTTCCTGGCATTGGTATTATCCATTTATTTGATGAACAAGAAGTTGGGAATCACCAAATATCCTGTTACGCTTTATACCCATAACTATGGCTACTTGAAGACCTAATATTAAGGCTTCATACTCTACATTGTTGTTTGTGCATTGGAAGTCAAGTTTGAAATATAGGAGAATAGATACCCCTACGGTGTATAAAATATGACTCCAACACATTGACCTTTTTTGAACTTAGAATCATCAAATAATAGTGGTATATCAACATCTTCCTTTGGAATGACATCTTCTTGTTTAGTGACAATGAATACCAAATCATCTAGGATCTCAATAATCAAGGGTTGATCACTAGGAAGTGGAGCTTTTGCAAGCTGATCGACTATGACCTAACCTTTAATGGATTTTTGGCTAATGAAATCAAGATCAAATTCAGTGAGAAGCATTATCCATTTTGTAGTGTGTGTGTTATTGTAAGTACAAGACATCATGTAATCTAGAGTATTTTCACGAGCTATGACATATGTGGTATAACTAAGAATGTAATGTTTGAGTTTCTTAGTGGTAAAAACCATTGCTAAGTATAATTTTTTCACATAAGCATATATGCTTTGATATTTTACTAATGTTCAACTAATGTAGTAAACAACTTGCTCTCGATTGTTCTTGTTATTTTATGCAAGTACTGTACCTAATTAAAAGTTCGTTGCTAAAATATAAATATGGAAGGGAACGCTGGATGAGGAGTTAATAATGGTCGAGAAGCCAGGTATTGCTTGATGTTATTGAAAGCTTTTTGGCACTCATCTATCCATGATAATGTCACCCCCTTTTGTAGCAGGGTATTGAATGACCTGCATTTGTTATAAAGTTGCACAATGAAATGATGGATTGATTGGATCTTTACTTATAAACTATTCAATTCCTTAAATTTTGTTGGGGGAGGCATCTTCATGATGACCGTGACTTTGTTTGGGTCCACCTCAATACCTCTTTTTGAGACAATGAATCCTAGCAGTTTTCCTGAGGTAACACTAAAGATACACTTTCGATGATGAGGTTAGACTTGATGAGGGAATGATTATGGGTGATGGAATGGAGATTAGGTTTAGGGACTATGAATATGATGACTTATGATAATGGAATGACTTTGGACTAATGGAGGTGTGGGGATGGAAACTGAAGAGGACTACGATACCTATGATGGATTTGAGGTAAAGAAGGTAGGCTAGGTTGGAATAGGCTAGGGCTTAAAATATACCACTTGTATTTGCTGGTGGTGACAAGAATAAGAATCTTGTTGACCCATGAGCAATTTGTTGAGGTGTTGGAATGCTTGATATCTGGCAATTTTTGAGTCAGATGGTGTAGGTGTGGTCAAAATGGATGAGGTGGATGGAGGATAGGTTACAACAGGGATTGCAACTAAATGGGGGATGTTGGATGTAGTGGATACAGGAATTTGGGAAGCAATATTAATATGTGATTCATACAATGGATTGCCATAGGTGGTGGTATAGGGATATAGGATGGAAATATTTTAGCCACATGATTGTTGTGAGAGAGTCAAGTGATGGGAAGGTGTAGATGATGCCTCAAAAAGAGGGTTAGTATACACCTATTTGATATCGAAAGGATGCGAGTGGGCAATTTCCTGTTGAGAAGAAGGATTATGCCTAGGTGAGCTATTGATTTGCTCTAGAATAGGGTTAATGGATCTTAGATAAGTTCTAACTTTACCCATATCTATGTAGGTGATGTTAGGGTTGGTAGGAGATGATGGCTCAATTTTTGGAATGGAGGTATTGATGGCTCTATGCAACACATAAGTATTTGAGGTATAAAGAATGTATGAGGGTCCCACAGACAAACCATAATAGCTTATCTATATCACACTTATAGGATTAACTACAGAAGTGGTGGGGAAATATGTGGAACACTCCATGGATGAAGTGGTTTGGCTAACAAAGGCTTGACTCAAAATATTTGCTTGGCTTCGAGTTGAAACCATAAGCTAGTGAGTCGGTTGGGGATGGTGAATGTGTGGAATGTACAAAAAATATGCAATGGAAATCACATAGAATCAAACAAGCAACTCAATCCTATGTTTTGCAACAATTTTTTTTTTTGTTTATTTTGTGTGGTTTTGTGTGTTATACTGTGCAAACCTAAGCTAATATGCAAGGCAAAATCTAAGGATGAATGGAAAACAAGAATATTTCTAGTGATAAAATATAGAAATATTGCTCATGGGTTACTATGGTTTCGATGGGGAAAGATGACAGATGGAGATGAAGCCCACCGTCACCAATCTCAAATAATGGTTGGTGATGAAATCCTACTCACTATTGTTAAATGTGTGATGTGCAAAGTGTGTGATTCATTTTTAAAATTTATGTTGTCTACAATGTTCACTCAATGCTAAAAACACCCTATTTCACTTGTCTAAGCTAGAAGCCAAGGACATTAACACCAAGTTCCTAAAAATAACTTAAGGTACACTGCTTATGATCCACCCTGAATCATCAAGTGATTCCAACAGTGGAGGGTTCACCCAATTCGTCCATACTGAATCATCAAATGATTCCAATAGCAAAAGTATACTAAGGTATTATGAACTTGTTCTAGATTAGAAAAGAAAAAATGGAAGCCTTTAGCCCTAATATGCAACTATTCATGCTTTTATCATTTTAATTGTAAACAACATACAAAATAGCAAATGAAACACCCTAAAACAGTAGAAATCTGAATCAAATGTGATGATGCAACTACAACTAATGGATAAATGCAACTCTCCTCTACATATGAAATATGCAAATGTCTAAAATGAAAAAAAATGCATCTGCTTTTAAAAATAGAAAATGAATATTTTTCTATTGATTTCACTATTAAAAAGCAAAAAAATGAAAATAAAATGGAGTTAGGGTTTGAACCAATCTTACCAGGAAGTCTACATATTTCTTCCCCACTCTTCTAAACACCGACCAGAGTCTCCTAAAATCTATGAGGCGTCTCCTAAATAATGTGAGGCATATCTTAAACTCTGCAGGGCATCCCTCAAATGCTATAGGGCATCCATGCAACCACTGATCAAACTCTGCTACTCCCAAAAACTCTCATTTTTGTGATTTTTGCATGATCAAACTTTTCAAAACCTACAAAATAGAAATAGAAACATAAATTAGTGACAAGGTAAATCAAAATGAGGAACCCTTTGGGGTATCACCGTGATTTCCATTTTGTAAAGCGAAAAACGATAATACCAAAGCAATAGATAACATAATCAACACAAAATATTATTGCACAAATGAAGACAATAATATTGATATTATTATGGGGGAGCCTTGATCTCCAATGTTACAATATGATTTTGTATTGATACAATGATTATAAATCTAGGGTTTAAAAATCCTTATTCACAGGTGAACATATGGTGTCTTCTGTGTCGTCTTCTACTCCAAAAAAGTGTGCGGGTGGGCTTGTGTATCCCTACGGGAACACCCTTTCTACAAAAACTTCCAAAAATGTGGTTCCTACACCTGCAAACAAAAAGCAACATAAAAGGATTAATAACACCTACGAGGATCCATAGTGTGAGACCTTATGAATAGTAAAAAATCTACAAACCCTAATGATGCAATGTTAAAGTGTAAACTCAATATAGAAACATAAAGTAATGCAATAGAATATCTTACCTTGTTAAGAAAGTGGATGCGATGTTGATTTGTGCTCCTATTTTCGTGTTCAAAATTTACGTAAACACCCGAAAGGCATCCGAGGGCTTATGGAATACAAATATGCTATGGGAAATGACCAGAGGCATTCAATGATGACTGCGAATGCCCAACAACATTCCAGGAACACTCAGCAGTGTTCTACAAACTCTAGGTAGTGTTTATGGGTGGATGGGAGTGAGGCAAAACCAAATCTGGTTCATGAGGGTTTTGTAGCGATGACAAAGGAAGATGATAGTAAAATGAATAGAGAAATATGGACCTTATGGAGATTTTTTATGGATAAAATATTCAAATTCAGGACCTTGATTCATCAAAATGAACTATCTTTTATAATTTACCCTTTATTATGTTAGGGTTTCAACGACATCAATGGGTGTTCAATATTAAAACACAAGGAAGGGTTGAGATTAAATTTGAGAATGTGACATGGATTAAGATGGATGGGTGGTTGAGATTAAATTATGGTGGATGGCTAGGATTTATTCACATAAATACATATATATTTATTAAATATATAAATATAAAATATTAATATTTATGTATATATTAAATATATATATATATATATATATATATATAATGAATGGATATGATTTGAGGATAAAAATGGATGACAAGTGGCTAGATTTTGGTGTCTACAGTTCTACTTTATGGTCAAAACTATCCATATCATGGATTCAATGAGCTAGCATTAACCTTCCCCTTCGTTATTTTGAAAGGTGCATGCCAAGTATATACTCTACATAAGTTCTTTTTATGCAGATGGTATGTGTGTGTAAGAATTGACTATCCATCTCATGCCCGTTTGATCTAGTCATTCTGTAAGCCCCATTCAAATCCCTATAGTATCTTAGGAATAGTACTCAAATAAGCTATACCATTAGCCATTAATATTACATCTTTAATGGCTCCATAAATCAATTAATGCATATTGTATGTTTCTTTATCTATCGAGCTTACTTCTTATAATCTAATGTGGTTATATCCTTTAATCATCGATAGTCATAATATTCTATTGTCTTTTATGAAGGGTCAAACTATTTTCCAATATTAATTGTATTTGTTTATTAAGATGCGACATAAGGCCTAAACCATTCCATGCATAATTGATCATCAATCAATGGTTAGCCCTAAAATGTAGCATCTAACATAAAGAGGGTTCATAAGAACTATTGAGTATGAAAGAATAACATTACTATTTTTTTATTATTTTCTTACAAGATCAATGTGCAATTATCCTCATGTGGAAAAAAGCTATAAAATGATTAACTCTTAACTAATTTATGGATTCAAACTATTTATTAGTTATGATTAATTATGCAACAATTCCATAGGCATCATGATCATTATTTAACAATAAAAATAACAACATTCTTTAACACCTTTAAAGCATTCACTATTATTTTTAGAATATTATAATGTGCACTATACCTTCATCTTGACACTTGTCATGTTTTTCATATAGGCTTATGCCTATATATTGTACTTTTTTCATGTGTAATATATCTCATCTTTTACCATTCCCAATATTTGGTATCAGAGCTTAGGCGCTCTCCTGCCCTTGTGAGCTTGAGGGGGATTTCCTTCATAGAAATCTCCCCCTCATCCCTCCCTAATTTTTCCCATTTTTTTGAAAACCAGGGAGTATGCTCTCTATTGAAAAATAGATTAGAAACCAGAATTTTATCAAAAAATCCATGGTTGCAATTTTTTAGAGTGAGTTTTTGGGGAGGTTAACCTTTTCTTTGGTATTTGTCTACAGAAGTAATTTCTCCACGGAGAAATGAAAAACGGGATATCAATTTT
Source organism: Wollemia nobilis (assembly GCA_028583015.1). Taxonomy (NCBI): domain Eukaryota; kingdom Viridiplantae; phylum Streptophyta; class Pinopsida; order Araucariales; family Araucariaceae; genus Wollemia; species Wollemia nobilis. Next base: position 3,109,516 of record JAQPPZ010003107.1, read on the forward strand.
TTTTGTAGAGCTATGAGGGTTTTATCATTGGTTGCTAGAATTTGTGTGAGGAAGGATCTTGGTTGCTGTTGGAAGCCGCACCATCAACATAGATCTATATTTTTTAAAATATGTGTAGATCTTTGGATGAGTAGTAGAGAAATTATAAACAAACTATGGTTGACCATGATTGGAGGTAGCACTAGCACGAGCACTGAAGATGGCATCAAGCATTGATGATAGCATTGAGCGATGGAGTGGGTAAAGTGGACATCGAACATATTATGGCCAAAACCTATATATCCATCGATGCATGCAATGGATGTGGTTTCAATTAGTCTCCTTAGTTAGACACATGGACCTGAGGGTGATGAGTTTAGGCATGCTATTGGTCAAAATTGGGTGGTGTTTGATTACTTCATTTTGGTGTTGTTGTTGTCCTGTAAGGGGGACATTTTTAAAAAGGAATGATTCCTTTTTAATGTGATCTATTTTCAGATCCGAAGCTACGCATTTCAAGTGCATGATTGAGAGTTTTTTTTCTCTGTTCTAGTATTTTAGAATATTCGCTGAAGAAGACCCCATCCACCCACTTCTGAAGTCTTGATAGTTCCATCATAGTCCCACTACAGTGAGATTTTACTGAGGTGACCGTTGCGCTATAGCCACATCTGTTTTGATGGCCTTCACATCAACACATGGAGAAAAGCATACGTTTGCTGGTTGTTTGCTTTTTGAGTGGACTGTTATTCGGTACATGGACCTTTCGGTATCATAGAAGCTCAAAGCATGCGGGGATAGCTCAGTTGGGAGAACATCTCAAGGAGTAATTTAGATTTGGTGTTGCCCAGAATATGTTTCCACCAAATTCACCCAGCTTAAACAGTGCCAGTTGGAGATATCAGTGCGTGGGAATGGAATCTCTAAAAAAAGATAGGCTACACCTGTTGTTGCCGACCATGTTTGTGATGAGTCAGGTGATGCTGGCGCATGTGGGCAAGATTCACTGGAGGATTTTTTTAACCAGCCATGGACCTACACTGCAATCTGGTGCAATCTACAAGTAGAGATATTTGAGGTTTTAAATTATATGATATTATTGCAACTTTGTTCCAGTTCCTGTGTAACGCAGTACCTGGAAGAGATTTTCTATAAAACATTTTTTTTTAAAGTTTGAATAGTGAATATTTCTCATAGGTATTATTCAATGATAGTGCTCGTATCCCAATAGTGAAGTAGAGAAGTGTTGGTGCAATGTTTCTGAATGGCAAAATGCTGTTGATTTTTAGCCGTAGCCGTAATGCTATTTTATTGCACGACACATTTGTTTTAGTTTTACCGTGATCTTTTTTTTGCAATAAGCTATGACTGGAGAAGCTCATTGAAGAAAATATGGAAATGATCAAATTGCTATATTGCTATGTTGTTGTGACAGTACATAGTGAGAATATATGGTTTTTATGATAAAAATCAAATAAAAATTTTTGCCTGGCTTTCGTCCATTTTTCATCTCCGTACAACGAGTCGAAGAGAATGAAGTTGCCGATCTAGTGTAGTAGTTGACTAACATAGCTCTTGTTTCAATGGAAGTAGTGAAATGAAATTTTAGAATTGTATTTTTGTCCACCCATTCTGTGACCCCGATTGTGATTTATATTTTTATGGGTGATTGATGAGGATTTTTCTTCATGAAATGTTTTTTTGGCTCCAATCCAGGTGGCTCAACATCATCAAGTGGAGCCACATTGCATTTGAGTTCATTCTGAACCTAGGGAAATGGTCTCTATTATTTTATGATTGTGCTAACTACAACAATTTTTTTTATGAATATGTAACATAGCTTTTAAATTTGGAAATGATGCTCAATGATAACATCTACTCATAGTTTGAGTAGCCGATGTTTACACCTGATGAAAGCCCATAATATGCACGTGAAACAGATGAACAAATATTTGATGGGGGTCCATTTTGTAATTTCCCTATGGTGGCAACCTTGATGAGCAGTTGATGGACACAAGTTTTTTTATAGAGAATATGTGGTCGATTCGGGTGTAAAAGCGCACTGGTTTTTGGTGCTTGTGAGTTGCTACCATCAAACTTCAGAGTTTGAAGTGTTTTTCATTGTGGTGTTTTTTCCATGATTTTTTGATGAGGAGAACGCACTTCATCATGTGTTATATCGTATATGCGGGCATATCCAAATGTTTTAGCATTTGAGTTATAGTGCTTTTCTTTCCTCCAAGAGATCAGCCAGAATTTCAATGAAGCAGACTGTTTCTACCACAAAGACTTATTTTTTTTTTTTTTATGATAGACCCACATCACTCCATTTAGTGCTTCCTAGCGGTGAAGGGACCGAAGTAATACCCATGATTACAGATATGGACAGACAGATATCACTGGACGGATATCTACACTGGTTTAAGTTGTGCTCTGCGACCGTTGAATTTTGTCAAGTGGCGGGGCCATCATAGTGGTGAAAACATATTTATCCCACCTATTGTCCATTTGTTGTATTTTCACATGCATGGTCGACCACACATTTAAATCAGCAAACACCATGGATGGCTCCTGTTCAATCGTGAATGGCTACTAATGTTTTTTTTGCTACTGATAGATAATTGCCTCATTTGAAGTGCATTATTTTTTCGTAATTGACACTGTATTTCTTCTTTTCGATAATAGCAGTGGTTCCATAGGACCATGTGACGAGGGTTAATGTGGCCTGTGGAATTGCGTTGGATCAGTGAATAGTGCAAGGAGTGGTGGTTTTTCCATTCACACTTCTTCAACCATGGACTTTTACATATTATTTTTAACATTATTTTTGCTGTGATAGTGCACTGTCATGACGTCACTCTCCAAGCGTTAAAGTAGGTCGACGAAATGCATGGCTAGGTGGTCTAGCAAGTGTGGCCAGGTGATCCAGTGAGTGTGGCCAGGTGGGCCACATAGTGTGAAGATTTAGCATATTAATCAAAGCAGGGTTGTGTTTATGTGATGACAGTGGAACTGGAAATGACCCAGTTCAGTATCGGGATGTTTGAAATTGCTAGCACACTAGACTTTATCGATGGTGTCTTGTTTAATAGCCCCATTAATGTATTTCACCTATAAAAAGGCCTCTTATTGGCCATTTAATTTCATAGTATATGGGGCCAAATATTTTTTATTAAAATTTTGTTTTGTAATGGGCAAGTAAAGTGGCCAGTGACCAATTTATTTTTTTAGTTGCTTTAGGATGGGGCCCATCAAATAAATTTTTAAGAAACATTATATTATTCTAAGGGAAAATCTTGGAATATTATTTTTGGGAGGGAAAATTAATTTTTTTTGTATTTTCCACTAGAAAGTGATGCTGCTAGAGTGCGATGCCAGAAATATTTTAAACCTGATGTCTATTTTGCTACCTAGAGAGACATGCTACTGTGTTTTCAAAAAATGAAGGCCCTATTGAGAGTGGAACATAAGGGTATTATAGTCATGAGAAAGGTTTTTTTGATACGGACACATTGGTGGTGTAAATTGTAATTTTGAGGCTTTTCCATTCATATTTTTAGCCTCAAATATTGTTATCATGGAGTGCACTCTCGATTGAACCCGACACTCCCAAAGCACTTGTAAGTGAACCTAGTATCTAGTATTCTCCTCTATCATACTTGAAAAATGCAACGATTGGTTACCCATATATTCCGGTAAGATGAGGTGATTACCATAAGGACACCTACTCTAGAGACTACAAACATAGACACCCTAGACTCTATTTGAGGATTTTTTTGGATCAACTTTTGAAGACTATAAATGAAGATACTTTAGAAGATTCTATTCTCTTCTTTCTTCTTCTCCTCTACATTTGGATTCTATGGCTCATTTTATTGTATTTCATGACTCATATTTATTTTTTATTAGGTGCATTTTTGATAGAGACCCACACCTTCTAGATCGTGTTTCACCATGAGAGGGGATGATATTCATGGTGAACCTAGTCAGTGACCTACGAGAGGCAACATATCTAGAGGATGACCTACAAAGGAAACAAACCCAGAAGTGGCTGATCTTGAGGCACCCAGGATGACCTTGAGGCACTTAGATGGCTAACCCAGAGGTAACAGATCCAAGGAAGTGGCTGACCCTGAGGTAACAGATCGAGATGTATACACCGTTGATCTAGCATTATCCACAGTTGGACAACCAATCACAAAGATCATGAGCCTAGACCAAATCATGTAATAAAAGAGGATGATAGGGTTCTTTTAGAGAAGTTGATATTAAGGAGGAATGTTATCTAATGTTGACTTATTTTTTTCTCTATAGTTAGGATAGTGCACATTAAAGGGGAATGTTAGAATGTTATAATGTGAACTATGCCTTCATCTTTATACTTATCATGTTATCTTGATACTTGTCATGTTTTTCATATAGGCTTATGCCTATATATTGTACTTTTTTCATGTGTAATATATCTCATCTTTTCCCATTTCCAACAATTGCAAAATATATTCCACAATAATAATCACACACATAACACTTTGTTTACCTTGGGAGAAAATCGCAAAGGGAAAACCCAAATTTAAATCCTTCTCTTCATTATACTCATAAAATTCCCAACATTACATTTGAGGAGTGACATTTCACTATGTCATAGCCTACGAATAGGGATTTTTCTTATTCCTTTTATTTGTACTACGAAGTCCATCTAGTCCATAGTTACAAATTAACCTCATATAAACGAAGTAAAACACTTAAAGGTACCCCTTTTTATGATATCGATTCTCTACCATTACACATAGTAGCAATATGGAACCATCATGATAAATTCACCATTATTACCCCTTGATACACTAATTAAAACTAATAGGACAGATAGAATGCTCCTTACCCGCTTTCTATTTTAGCATAAAAGAAACAAAAATTCTCCAATACAAAACCTTTTCCAATTACTGCCATCAATTTTATATGGGATTTTAGAACACACTCACTTCCCACACAAATCAAAATATCTATGAACAACAATACAAGATTCATATGACAACACAGTGTCACCTAGCTATATCTTCCAATTTGTTAACCCAAATTTCTCATTTCACCATTCTCTCGAGTTAAACTAAAACCCCATTGAGCCCTCTATTATGCGATGACTATTGCATAAATATAACATAGTAGAAAATTTATGTTGGTACCCAGGCCTACATCACTCTTTGGTAACCTACTCATTCACCCGATGACATCACAAGAAAAGATGATAATATTTTATTTTCCTACACCTGGGTAGACAACAGAAGACTCACCCAACTAAATTCAACCTCTCTGATGATGAGAAGAGAGAATTACACTCTCATCCCCATAGTCAAGCTCTTAGTACAGTGCACCCTACATCAATTTAACCAAAATGTTATGGATGGTATCTGAATGTTTTAGATTCCACAATTCCTTTCTTTGTGTGATAACACATTCTCAAATAGTTGGTATGACATAGTAAACAATTTACCAATAAACCTACCAAAACATTACAAAGGTTAAAAATAACACTCTTTTTGACTCCCAACTTAATCAATGACTCAGACCTGACTACCCGAAACCTCACCTAGTTTCAATTGGAACCAAATATTACAAGTCATCACTTCCTAGGTGTCAAATTACCCACTTATTGCCACGTAGAGAAATGAACTCTCAATAGAGCATAATTCCTCAGTAAGATCATGCCATGGTATATATATATATATATATATATATATATATATATATATATCTAATACAACAATAAAAGGCTTCCAAAACTACACATCCTTAATGATGGTTCCTAGCTCCTTGAATCTATAAGGTGATCATCTCTCTATTAAGGAATAGGTAGTGAGACTTATCTTCCTACTGGCAATCTATAAAAGAACTCTACTCACTAAGATGCTCCAAATACCACGACCGCATAAATGACTCATTGGCAAGTGATTTTTAACTATTGCTTAGGTGAAAGAGTAAATGATCAAAATCTACATCGATGACCTATGATACAAGCCTAACAAGAGTGAAAGGCTTACTCTTCAGGGATCATTATTGACCAACTGAACTCATGCCATGATAACTAGTTTTTTTTAGCAGTTCAAACTTTAATTTCTGTTCATAAATTAAATACAAAATTGACAAGTTGATGCATGAAAATGCCTACCTTTTACAACTTGATATCAAACCTCCAAAACCTTTTAGAGAGCACTCCTAGCTTCATTATTTCTCCCTATGTTCTCTCCTCCTCTAATCCCCCCTTTCCTCTTCTTCTTTCTTTCATACCTTTCTTTCCTTTTTTCTTTTTCGTAAGCTCCGAAATATCTTTTAATGAAACTTAGGATCCTTCTCCTCCTTTATCAAACATGTTCAATCCACACTAGCTTGCTCTCCATCATTATTAATAGCATGATCATACCCTTCCTTGGATACTTCCCATAACTCCCCATTTATAATCTAAATCAGGAAACACTAGATCATTCTAATGTCCTTATCCCAATATCCTGATGGTCATATTCATTCAAACTTAAGTGATAGTTTAAATCACTCAAGTGGAGGCAACATACCCATGATCAATGAGTTCTTCCATGTAGCTTATTTTCTTCGAAATGGCAGCATAAAGGCTCTTATAGGAGTTCCTTAAAACAATGCCTTATTTCTTTTAAATTTCAATATAATAAGCCTAAATAATAGATGCATTCCTTAACATATATTTTTTTAAAAGTAATAAGGGAACAATAGCTTTATGTGTTCCTTCTACTTCATACTTTGTCACTTATTTTCTAATGCCATCAAATTTTAAAAGATTTTAAAGCCACCATTAATTCTATCTAAATTCAGCTATTTATTCCATGTAAGTCATAAACAAATAATTATTTAAAAAGAGCATTTATCTTTGTTGCCTAGCTATTTGATGATTTGGACATCACATCAATTATTTTCCTTAAAGTATTTTGTTTCAGTAGATAAGTCTTTCTTCCACCTACAAGAAAACCTATTTTTGTCATGCAAGCAAATTCATTAGTATATCACAAAAGTATATTCTTATTGAAACTAAAACATGTAAGAATTAATCATGACATCAATAGAATACATAATTTTCCTTCATAAAGTTTATATATACACATCTTGCATTTCTAAGTATGAAACAATCAGTCATTTCATCTGCAAAATAAAGTAACAAGCATAAATCCCAACAAATAAAAAGTATGCCAAGGGAGGGTCATGACACACTGGTTAATTTTACTTTGTATTTCTAGCACAATATATAGAATTTATTTCGTATTTCTTGAATTTTTTCCTACACCAAAAAAGTTACAAAAAAAACTATTAAAATTAGCATAGCATATCTAGCAACAACTAGGTATGCTATGTAATTTCTAACAAGAGAGCTTTAAACAAATCCTTTTCAAAGTATTGTAATAATATTTGGCTTTTTTGAATCTAGTCATTACTAAAATCCTTAAAATTGCATTGAAGCTACTTTTTCATGCCCAAAAGTCATTTAAGAAAATAAAAAAATATGGGCAGTCCATATGGAGACTAATGCAAAGTTTATAAAGCCATAAATTTTACTGAAGAACCAACAATTTATTGTTGCACCAAACTAGTGTCCATTTCTAGCTCAAACCATATAGTTTCCAAGCATGGAAAGCATATAAATTTTCTAATCCCATAAAATAAAAACAAAGTGAGAAAACTATTGTAATGATTGGAAAATAACATACATACAACAACTAACACATTATTTAATATGGAAAACCATTTTCAAAATAACATCTAGGAATGAATCATTCAAGCTTCTTATGCCATGCAAATTATAGAGAGATTGCAAGAGTTGTCATCATCAACTTGGCCCTCATGACTATGCTCATGGTGACAGTTTCACATGGTGTCTCTCCCTTGTTATATCATAATGGGAAATGCCTTACCCCTACTCATGTCTCACCAAATCCCCATTCTTCGTACTAGATTTGGTCCAAATAGGCCTCATCTAGTCTCTATATCTTCCAAATTTTGGAGTGAAACTAAGCTTTATTGATTTTTAAGGTTATTTAAAGTGTCAAACATGCATTGGTGATGATGGTCAAGTTTTTTTCCCTTGCACATATTCCTACTGACACTTGTTCAAATCATTTTCAGGTCACCTTGTACATCCAACTCAAATAATTCCTTGCCATTTTATTTTTTTTCAATGAGTTTACACAGGGTTTTTATGAGGGGTCTTGGTCCCCTCTTACTGAGTGGGGTTTGAATCTTGGACCTCTCAAAGAGAGGCCAAAGTCATTACCACTAAAGAAAGCTTGCAACTTTTTCCTTACCATTTTTTTGATTGGATTGTTTTTTGGCCTTTTGAATGTCCAAACAAATGAGTTTTAAGTTGAAATATGGTAGGCATGTGTGAAATATTATTGAGAACCTTAAGTAAAAAAATGGTTTTGTTTGGAAATCTGTAGAGAGAAAAATAGGACTGTACAACAGACTATATTTTGTTATTTCACTTGTCAAATAGTTGTATTTTGGCATAAAATCTACATCACACATAGACCTATGAGTCCTATTTTATATTGAAAAATAATAACTCAATTTGGACTTGATTTGTTTGACTTATGTCCAAAATATTACTCACTGGTATTTACCATTGTTTTCTAATTTTTGGGTTATGTGAAATATTTTGAGCTCAAATTAATTTATGGATATTTATCTTATGTCAGAAGCCTCCCTTTCAAGTTTCATTGAAATATGAATTCATTTGAAGAATTTATGGTCAAAATATGATGCTACCTTATTTTGTATGCTTGTTGGGTCACCGTCACTTTACCTTTTTTCCTTGACATAAAATATTTTGGCTCCCAAATGACCTATTATAAATCAACATGGATTATGTTTGGTATGCTCAACTTAGCAGGTCTTGCTACACACAAGGCATATACATATTTTGTTTTGAAATTTTCCTTGAGAACAGTTTACAAACATGAAGCAAATAAAGTGAATACTTTACCACAAAAATAATAATTAACATAGAATAATTGGTAGTGGCTTGGTTTATAGTATCTAGTGTTCTTAAGTTAGAAAGCCTTGCTGGACACAATTCAGTCACCTACATTGTTTTCAATTGCTTAGAATTTTAAAATAAACAAAAATGAGAAATTTATAGTAAATTACTCGAGCACTAGTTGACTCAGCTTAATATATCTTGCAATAGCAATATTTATGTTTGATTTTGTATTCATGACTTATCATGGATTGTTTTTTCAATGAGTTTACACATGTTTTTATGAGGGTCATGGTCCCCTTATATTGAGTGGAGTTTGAACCTTGGACCTCTCAAAGAGAGGCCAAATCCATTACCACTGCAGTAAGCTTGCAGTTCATTACTATGGCTTGTTAACACAAGCTAATTAATCATTTTGTTGTTATATTGTACAAGTGTATATCCTTGATCAGGCTTTGTGAAAAAAATGTATTCTGAAATATTTTCCCTACTTTTAAATTATACTTATGGATCCATAGTGAGTGTTCATATTGGGTTAAGCAGACAACATGATCATGATTTAGTGAATGTATAAAGAAGTGTAAGGCCTAATTCTTATGTAGATAGTGTGGTAAATAACCTATTTTTTTTTGTAAATGACCAGTTTACCATGTGGATAGTAAATCATCCAAGCATTGTTTGACTTGACTTAGGGCATCAAGTAATTATGGAATCTTAAGTTTATATTTAATTTTGTACCCCCAATTTGTGAGTCCTTATTGGAATCCAAATAGTCACTAATTTTATTTGCAATTTATATTAGTTCTTGTCCTTGAAAAATATTTGCAAACAAAATGTACTACGAACTGAGTAGTGAATTGGTCAAGCATTATTTGAATTAGGCATAGTATATTTGGTAGCAACTACATATATGTTAGGTTATTTATTCTCAAGTTCTTAGGCCTTGTTGAATATAGTTTGGTTACCAAATTGTATTGGTCTTCATTTTTGAATAACATATCAGGATTGATGTCTGCGAGGTGATGAGAAAGGTCCAAAGCTCTAATTGGACCCCATTTGGGGTAAACTCCACATTCTTGGATATTATTCCAAAAACCACAGGAGCTAAATTTTTTAGTGAGTTTCAACCTATTGGCCTATGCAACACTTTATATAATATCCTCTCTAAATTATTAGCTAACAGGTTGAAACCATTGATGCCTCTTCTCATTGATAAAGCTCAGAGTGGCTTTGTGGCTGGCAGACAAACTTTGGATGGTGTTCTTGTAGTTCATGAAATTATTCATTCAATGTAGAAAAGTGGTAGGCCTGGAATTTTTCTCAAACTAGATACGAGCAAGGCATATGATAAAATTTCCTAGGAGTTTCTAGAGAAAGTACTGCTAAAATATGGTTTCAGCCAAAGTTGGACTATGCTCATGAAATCCTGTTTCTCTTCTGTAAAATTTTTAAGTCAATGGTTATCTCATTGGCTACTTCCAGAGTTCTAGGGGTATCCATCAATGAGACCCACTTTCACCCTATCTTTTCATTCTTATGGTTGAAGTCTTGGGTAGATCCATTAAAACATATCCCACCATTGAAGGGCTCAAGGATTATATAGATGGTGTTGCATAGGCTTATTGGTGTAAAATTTTTATGATACTTAGCTCCAAAATTCTTAGGAATAAGGACCAAAGAGGTGGAGTTCACATATTTTAGAATTTAGCAAGTTCTTTGAACTTCACATGTTGCTTCCACAACTTTAGTCCCTGTTATATGCTAATTTTTTTGGAAAAACATAGTAGGAAATCCATCCGGCCCTCGAGCATTCTCTTCCACCATAGAGAAGATTATATTCTTAATATAATCCTCCTCAAAGGGACTGATTAACCTAGAGTTCATATCATCAAATATTAATAGGGGAATATTAGGCAGAAGTCTCCTCTCTGCATGTTCCTCTCCCTGATTTGGAACCTAGGAGGTTTTGAAAAAAACTGATTGTTTCATATTTGATTTCCTTAGGATCTATATATTTTGAGCCATCAAACTTAATAATCACTTTAATTTGGTTAAAAATCCTATATTTTAGAGCAATCACATGAAATTTTTTGCATTATGGTCTTCATATTTCAACTAGAGAGCCCTTATTCTTTGTCTCCAAAATGTATCCTCTTTAGCAAGAGTATTATGAAACTTAGTCAAGAACATTTTTTCCTTCTCTCTAAGATCCTTATGAGTGGATCTTGACTCCTAGGAGTTTTTTATTTATTTTATTTGTTTCTTCAATTCCTCTTTCTTTGTAAACAGGTGACCAGAAACCAACTTATTCCATTCATTTAGATTGGCCTTAACATGTTTGAGTTTTTTCATTAATTGGGAAATTAGAGGACCAAAATTCTTTTTAGTACAAAATTCAATAATTTTAGGATCCAACTAATTATGCTAGGTCCACATGGCTTTGAATCTGAATTGTCTTCTAAATATTTTGAGATCAGGAAAGACCTCCAACAATAGAGGATTATGATTTGAACCAATTTTAGGGAGAGAGTTTAGAGTGGCATTTTCCAAAAAAATTTGAACATCCTTGGAAACCAAAAATATAACCAACCTAATTTGGATTAATTGATTCTCTAACCTCCTATTGATCCAGGTGTATTTTATTCCTCTCAGGTCTAGGTCCATCAAATCGTAGAGTTTAAAAAAATTAAATAATTTCCTCCATACCTTTAGATAACATCTAATTTCCTCCTTTTTATCTGAGGGATAAAGAGAATACTTTAAGTCTCTTGCTATAATCCAACGCTCATTCTTAAATGTTTATCTCATATGACATATGACTTGCCATAAGGTATTTTTTTTAGCCACTATATTTAGGGTGTAGATGTTGGACATATCCCATATTCTATAATATTTCTTATAGACAAATGAATATTCATTATTATATTTGAAGAAGAGATAAAAAATACTTCTATTCTCTCTGGATCCCAAATACATAAGAGTCCTCTTGAAGTTCCTTGGGAATGGCTTACAACAAAATTTACCTATTTCTAAAAATAATTTAAAACTCTAACTATATTATTTTCTTCCAACTTTGTTTTCTAAAGGATAAGCATCTATGGCAATAAATATTTCTACAATGAATCTAAGAGTATTTGCTTGGTATGTCCATTTAGTCCCCTCACATTCTAATAAATGATATTTATTTATGATTTTTGAAGTTGTGTTTCTTTCCCCCGCTAGAATTGGTTGGTGGTTGGGTCTTGAGTACTGCTATGCTTCTTAGATTTTTTGTTGGATCATTGCTACCCTCAAATTTTAGGATTGCTTGGGATCCATTAGCAATATCAATCTTTAGTAGCATATCTCCTTTCATATTTGTTGTATGGTTTTCCCATTTTTTTCAACTCCAACATCCACATTCCCTTTCTATTGAGTTCTTGTTACAAGGCCAAGGGTTATAATCCTCAAAATATTCTTTTATTTTGAGGGATAAAATATCAAAATCTTTGAATTCAACTCCTTTATAAGACTTGGAGAAGTAGCTTCGACAACTAAAGATTCATAAATTAAGAAATATACCACTGGATATCTTAGGACACTCTTTGAATATGATATTATTCTAAAACTCATAGGAATATCTTCAATAACTAAACATTGAAAAATAGGAAAATGTGCTTCTATGGAACTTTTCCTCTCAATAATTGAATCAATTCTAGAGGATAAACATTCAAATGGATTACCTAGCAAGGGATTCAACAAAAGGGGTTCACAAAAGGGCTCCTTAGAATATACTTGGACAATAGGATCCACCAAAGCATCCATAGCTTCTATAGTAGAAACTTCATATTGAGGCATCTCAGGATCTTTCTATCCTCCAGGGATTTTTGAGGGAACTGGATTCCTTTTGGAGCATTAGATTCCTCCTGAGGTCCCACTTATTTCTTTTGGATCCACATTTTTTTATGATTATTCTTGCTTGGACATCAGTTAGCCACATGCCCTATATTTTTACAACTAGAATAGAATGTAGGCTTGTTTTCATGTTCAATGGTCTAGACTCAAGATCCTAAATATAGAATAAAATCAATTGAAGTAGGGAGGTCGGACTACAAATCTACATTCACACGCACTCTTGTGAAGACCATTCTATATTTTTGCCTGGTTGCATCATCATTCATGACCAACTCATCCAAGATTTTTGCAATACCTCTTAAAATGTCCTCATGCTAGAATTGGAAGGGAAGCCTAGGTAGCCTAACATAAAGAGGAGTTGTGTTTATTTTATAAGAATTTGTGTTAGTCTTACAATGACACTAAGAGGGGGGGTGAATCAGTGTAGCTCTTTAAACTTGAATTTATAGCTCTTAATACCACAATAATTAAAACTTATTACTAAATACAACAAGTATAACAAAAGAGCATCACACAACACAAGATTTAACAAGGTTCACCAATGTGGCTACTCCTCAAAAATTGACTGCTTGGACTACCATCCAAATACAACATTTGCAAAGCACCAACTTTACAATCAATTTACCAGCACCCACTGGAAGGAGCACCAAACCCTGATTTATCTGTACTAACAGAAAGGAGCACCAACCCCTAATTTAACAACACCAACTAGAAGGAGTACCAACCCCTTATTTATCTACACCAATAGAAAGGAGCACCAACCCTTGATGCCAAGTTGTAACTTGGACTTCAATTTGAATCTCTAAGTTTAATTGTAAGATACCTTTTTTTTTGCAAGACCCTGATTAGTCTTCTTCACCTTTGCATTCTCTATGCACTCTGCTCTCTCTACGTAATCACTTAGCACACTCTGCTTCGTTATAGTCAAACTTCATGATCGTCTTCTCCATTTTGTGCACTCTGCTCTCTTTGCAAATTTTGCACTTAGCACGATTCGACACGACTTGCTCTTTGTGCACAACGACCATATTTCACACACATTCCACACTCTCTTCAATTCTCCAAACAACCCTCCTTTTATAACAATATTTTTTATGATGAAAACCTTAATCTTAGTCGACTGTAAATCCTAATCTTAGTCGACTTTCATAACAATTGTAAACCCTAATTTTAGTCGGCTGTCATCCTTCTCATTTTAGTCGGGTTCTCCTTCTTGACTTGTGCATTTACGACCTGTCATGAAATCATGACATTTCTGCCTCTGTAGCTTCTTTTGTTGTTGTTGCTGTGAAAATACAACATGTCACGATATCGTGACACTTTCGCCTCTGTACACTTTCTCTATTCTTTTGTCATGATATCATGACATTTCTGCCTTCGTAGACTTCGTCTTTTCTTTTGTCACGATATCATGACATTTTTGCCTCCGTATACTTCGTCTTTGCTTTTGTCATGATATCGCGACACTTCTGCTTCCATAGACTTCGACTTTGCTTTTGTTGCGATATCGCGACACTTTTGCCTTCGTAGTATTCAACTTAGCTTTTGTCATGAAATCATGACACTTCTACTTTTGTACTTAGCTTCTTTGCTTTTGTCATGAAATCGTGACACTTCTGCCTTCGAAGTCTTCTTCTCTACTTTTTTCACGAAATCATGACACCTCTGCTTCCATAATTTACTTCTTTGCTTTTCTCGTGAAATCGTGACACTTCTGCCTTTGAAGTATTCTTCTCTGCTTTTGTCATGAAATCATGACACTTTTGCTTCTGAAGTCTTGCTTTTTGCTTTTGTCGCAAAATCGTGATAGTTCTGCTTTCGTATGCTTCCTCTCTTTTGTCATGAAAATGTGACATGTTGCGATATTGCAAAACTTTTCAAACTTACTTTCTCTCTCCTATTTTAGTCATGAAAATGCGACATGTCACAAAATCGTGACACTTTTCAAACTTATTTTAGTCGTGAAAATGCGACATGTCACGAAATCACGACACTTTTCAAACTTACTTTCTCTCTCCTATTTTAGTCGCGAAAATGCGACATGTCGCGAAATCGTGACACTTTTCAAACTTACTTTCTCTCTCCTATTTTAGTCGTAAAAATGTGACATGTCACGAAATCACGATACTTTTCTTACCTGTTCTCTTTCTTTGAACTTGTCACAAAATTGCGACACTTTTTCCTGCTTTCTCTTTCTCTTCCAACATGTTGCAAAATCGTGATAGTTTTTCCACTTGCCTTTTTCTCTTCCAACATGTCACGAAATCGCAACACTTTTTCCTGCTTTCTCTTTCTCTTCCAACATGTCACGAAATCACGACAGTTTTTCCACTTGCCTTTTTCTCTTCCAACATGTCGTGAAATCGTGACAGTTTTTCTTGCTTTTTCTCTCTCTTCCAACATGTCGCGAAATCACAATAGTTTTTCCTACTTTTTCTCTCTCTTCCAACATGTCGCGAAATCGTGATAGTTTTTCCTGATTTTTCTCTCTCTTCCAACATGTCACGAAATCGTGACAGTTTTTCCTACTTTTTCTCTCTTTCAACATGTCACAAAATCATGACAGTTTTTCCTGCCTACTGTATATGTCACGATATCACGACACTTTTATTACTTGTATTTTTTCTTTGATCTTTTGCATAGGGGTCACTTCGGTCTTCTTGGAAAATCACTGTACATACTCTGAATAACCTTTGAACTCCTGTCTTCTGCATCTGAATAGCTTTTGAACTTCCTATCCATTGCATCAACAGATCTATCTGACTGTGTTGACAACAATTACAATACTATTGCTGCACCTTGCTCAACAATTTGGTCAAAGTCTAGACCCAAACTAGTAAGGAACAAACTTCTCCTCTCATATAACGAAGGTCCATGCTTCATATATTCCTCCTTAATGAGTTAAATAAGAAATAATCCTATGGGAAGTGCCATGATTTCCATATGGACTTTTGGAGACCATTTTAAGGAGGCCCACCTATTAATAGAATCAATATATGATCAAGATACAAAGAACTTATCAACCAAATTACAAGCTCCTTCCTCCATTGTTAACTTAAATAGATTTCTTAAATCTCAATGGTCTCCCCATTGATTTTCGATTGAAACAACCAATCAGAGAAATTTTTTTGAGAAGTTAATAACAACATTTGTAAATGAGACAACCCTAGTATTAAAGAAAAAATGAGCCTTTAAAGGCTCTGAGGGGGTCAGCATATTTAGGAGGAACTAGAGGATCTCCTAAAGGAATCAGGGGATCTCCCGTAGGAGTCAAAGGATCACTATATACATAAGATATATCCAACCCTCCAAATGCACCATCACTCTACACCTTCCCACTCACACCCATTTCAAATCACAAGAATCTTTATCTCCATGATTTATTCACTTTCATTTGTTTAGAAATATTTTTTGAAAGTTGAAAACCATATTCATCCATATCCTTTTGTAAGTTTCTCTTGTAATTTTCTACATATGTTTCTACTAGACTCTTCTTATAAAATGATCTCTCAATGTGCCCCACCTCATGACAACTTCTACATTTGAAAGGTATATTTTCATAATCCATGGTTCAGGTCTACAACTTAACCCATACTTAAGAATGATTGATTTTGGTAAAGTTTTACTGATATTAATCATGACCAATATCTAGGCATAAATAGCCAAGAATCCATCTTTTATAGTTTCTAAAATCTCAAGGAATTCTCCTAGAGTGTTGCCTATTATATTGAAATATCTATTTAAAAAAAATCAATGGGTAACCCATACATCTTGACCTAGATTGGTACCAAGGATAGATTTACATTTTTAGGTGTAAAGCATTCACACTAGCGGGTAAGGAAGAGTCCTACTCTTCCCATTAACCAATGAACCTCTTTTAGGATTCTATATTTTTATTCCTTGGAACAATAAATGGCTAGGAAGAAACATTTGGGAAGAAAGGATAGACTCTCTCCTAGATACTTCCATCTCATATCAATCCATTTTGTTAGAGCTAAAGTGGCTAGCCAAGACCCATTAAATTTAGCAATGTTTACCTTATCTTTAACCAATGAGGATCACTACTCTGTGAGGTCATCACTAACTCTACTACTAGAAAATATTATAAGGATATAGCTATGAATCAATCTATAGAAATGAATCTATAATTAGATATCTACTAAAAGTTTCCAATATATCCTATAGTGATTATATTATTTGAAATAAACCTATAATAATTTACATGTAGAAATTCTATGATAATGAAGGGATAAATAAATTTTAGCTAAAAAATTCAACACCTAGACAAAATGTGTTGCCTTATAGATGTGTTACCCCTCCATTGCTCCTCCCATCATCTAAATCTTGGTTGAAAAGTATCTATAATTTTGCTTTCTCATTATTTTAAAAATCATCAGTGTCCTTGTTTTGAATGACTGATTTCATAGGGTCATATATCCCTTAGTATTTCTTGGATTCCTTTATATGATCACTCATTTTAAAGCTCTTAAAATTCTACACATATTGGCCTAAGAATAATCTAAATCAAAGATTCCTTTACAAATATATGGCTCCTAAAATATGAGATGTTTTAAAAAAAAATTGCCTTGATGCTATCTTTGTTCTAAATTTTTGTCTTTATATTGTCATCTCTCCTTTAATATTTCTTGGATTCTTTTGTGCAACATATTTACTATTTAAAAAATAGAAATCATAATACTGAATTGTAGGCCTCTTCAAGGGGACAACCTCCTAGGAAGCAAATATTTATTACACTATTAGAGAATGACTTGATACATTTTAATTCAACTCTTATCATTTTATAGACTATTTTCAACCCTAACACTAAAACTCAAAGGTTAGTCTGTATGCAAGTGTGGACCCTAAGCTAGTAACTCCTAATAAAGGAAGAGTTTCATATTTTATAAAATATTTTTAATAAGTAACACTTACATCACATGGGCCTATATGCATTAGACACCCAAGTTGCCACATTTACATTTACATTTTAATGTTAGGATAAGGTCCTAACATTAATACTATAAAATCAAGGGTCTTTTTTATTCACACTACCCTCGATATTTTTTTCATTGGTTATATGGAATTGAAATAAGACCCACCCATATTACATCATGATCATATAGTGGCATTACAACCTGGAAATTATGCAAGTATCGCTTTGCAATATTTGAACCTAGGTATCCTCAAATGTTGAGGAATATAACTGATTGAACTAATTTCACTTGATAGCACTACCCTATATTTACAATGGATTTTTGTGGATATTTTAGGGTTTAAAATTAGAAAATTTATATTTATATTTTTGAGTATTCCTTTGTCTCATAAAGTAAAGAAGGAGCATTGGGACTCAATCTTGGATTGATTGAAATACTGTCTAGCAAGATGGAAAGGTAAGTTCTTAACCATGGCCAAAAGACTATAACTCATAAAGGCTACATTGCAATCCATCCCTATATATGGTGTCAAATTCAAGATCGCCAACAATTATAACATTTGAATTTTATAAAATTCTAATATATTTTCTTTGGAAAGGATGTGAGGAGAAATTTTGGTTTCCTTTTTATAAATGGGACAAAGTTTTCAAAAGAAAGAATATTGGAGGGGTAGGTTTGTAGAATTATAGAATTATGAGTTTGACCTTAAGAGCAAAGATTGGTTGGATATTATTCAAATATCAAGGTAAGAGTTGGGTGGAAATGTTACTTCAAACATCTATAGGCTCTATTAATGGAATAAAATTATTTAAAAAATAAACCCTACTTAATGGATCAACAACATGGAATTTCATATTTAATAGTTTGTAATTGGTAGAGAAAAATATTAAATGGTCAATTAGTGATGGTTATTTTATAAATTTTTGAATTGGTGCTTGATTAAATTCTTATAATTTTATTTCTAATCCCATAGGAAATGG
Organism: Wollemia nobilis; assembly: GCA_028583015.1. Taxonomy (NCBI): domain Eukaryota; kingdom Viridiplantae; phylum Streptophyta; class Pinopsida; order Araucariales; family Araucariaceae; genus Wollemia; species Wollemia nobilis. Next base: position 3,128,295 of record JAQPPZ010003107.1, read on the forward strand.
GCAAGCAAAAAGTTTCACAAGTGCAAAGTTCCAAACTTCAATTCCTGTCAATGTAAGTAATGTTTACAGTTATGTTTAGGTATAGGTGTGCTTTGTTAGTAAGGTGTTGTAGAGGATTCAACATAATTTCTGGTAAGAAAGTTTCAAGGATGACTAGGATCTACAATCTCAGCAGAAGATTGGATATTGTAATAGGTTTTGGGTTAACCTGCAAAACCCAGTAATTAATGAAGACTTTTATTTACCAAAAAAAATTGTATCAAGCATATCTAGATTGTAAAGGTCCAAAGGTCAAAGAATATATTAATGTAAGAATCAACACTAGATTAGATATTTCTACGAATAATTTATTTGTAGGAAATTAGCTCAAAAAAATAGCAAATAAGCTTCAAAATATGCTTCAAGAGTTGTATTTAACTATTTTTACGTAAAAATATGGGTTCATTTGAAAACTATCAAAAGATGGTGGATACTTAATTAAGTTGGGATAAGAGGATTTAGAGTAATCTAACTTTCATGCTTCCAAATATTTCCCTTAGAAGAATGTTTGATCATTGGATGCCCTCCTAAGGGCTTAACATTTCTTTAGTTAGTAGTCCAAAGTAAGATTATGACAACAAAGAGTCTATAAAAAAGGATGTCATGGACCTTTCATGCATGCCTTGTGTAAGTAGAATTTAGAAACATCATACCTTTTACTTCTTCATTGCTCCTTCCTTGCAACATTTGGGGCTACTTTTTCAAAAATATGAGAGTATATTGGATATCTCAATCAAAATTGAAAGGGTTCATGAAATTTTGGATTAACTATTTTTAAGCCAAAACATTATATACTATGTGAATAATTATTTCACCATTATTTGCTGAAATTTATGGCTTGAAAGGAATAATACATTTTTAAAAAGAAATCTCAATGTCATGCCCAATTTTGGAACTGTATTATTGTCTCTCTTGTATAATATTTACAAATATGATGCTCATCATTAAAAGTCTCAAGTATAAAAAAAGAGGTGCTAGCCTCTTGGTTACAAGATTGAAATTTACATGGAAGGTTCATTTGCACCAATGGTGTTAAGAAGGATTTGCTTTAATCATTGCTAAAATGAAATTACCCAAAAATTGGGTTTATCAAAAACTTTGATGGTGCTTCCAAAGGAAATCTAGAAAAAGCTAGTGGAGGTGGTATTTTTCAAAATAATCAAGGCAAATTTCTCCTCACTTACTCATAATCATATGAAACTTCAATTAACAACTGCGTAAAGGCTAGGGAACTTCTAACAAGGATAAAAAATGCTTGAAAAAGGATGAAAATATATTTTTATTGAGAGGGATGCACAAAATATCATTAATATTATCAAAAAAAGGATGTGGGAGATAAAAAAAATATTATCATCAATTTTCATCAACTATAATTGGAGATAATATTTATGTGAGCATATTGGCTAGTACATAATGTAACCAATCATGTTGTTGATATTTATCTTGGTGAAATTTATATTTTAGAAGGTAGTTGGCTAAGTAAGATTTTATCTCTTAGTCAAAACTATATCAAGAAGTTGATTACATAAACATAGAAATTTGAGAAAGATAAAGAATATATTTGATAGTAAAGGAAATGAAGAATATCTTTGAAAAAATGGTAAGCTATTTATGGTTTTATTTTAATGGAAATGGCCCTAATAGAATCCATATAGAACTTATTAAATAAAGTCATAATTGTGATTTATGTATTCTTAAAGGGGAACTTCAACAAATTTCTATATTCTTAAAAAAAAGGGTGATATTTTCAGATGGTCTAAATGAATGAAGGCTTTTGCTTCATTTGTTAATTCAAATACCCTTGGAATGTTATTCCTTCAAGCTTTTAATATACATATGATAATAAACACATTGGAAAAAATCAAGTAGCTAGAAGATTTGATATATTTTTGTTATCTAATACATGGTTACAAAAAAATTATACAATCTCTTTAAACCCTTTATTTTAAGTAGGATTAGATCACAAAAATTTATTACCTTAAGATATGATCTACTCAATAATTTTTTACAAGAAAAAAATCGTAATTTTATTTCAAGAGTGAAAGAAAATTACACTTCTCAAGTGCCTTAGCACAAACAAAAACCTAGATAAAAGCAGATTACTGGGATTCAAGATATAATTACAGTCAGGCAGATCAGAGAGGAAAAAAGCCCATATTCAAAATAGCATGGGGATAATAAGGATAAATATCCTTATATATCAATACTTAATCATCCAAACAACCTCCATGACCAAAACTTGGATAGAAATCAGTGAAAAAGAAACCAACAGAATAGAAAAGAAACAGTTAGAAACTGCCATAAAGCTCTAATCAAATGAAACAGGCCCACAATAAAAAAACCCAGAGCTAGCATAGAAACTAGGGATATGATATGTGGGTGAAAGAAGAAACTCCATCCTTGTTCTCTTCCATTTGCAAGAAACCTTCTGGAACCTATTGACCTTCTTTTGATAACCTATCTGCTTCTTGATTTAATTCCCTATAAACATGTGTAAAAGAGATATTTTCAAAAAGGGAAATCACCTCCAGTAGTTCATATCCCACTGGTCTAAGCAGATTATTTTTTAATTGAGTAGATCTATTCATCCAATTGATGACTAGAGTGGAATCTCCAAAAATTTGTAATTTTTTCACATTTCTCTCCACAACACACTTCATTAGCAATCTCAATGCCTGAAACTCAGCAAAATTGTTGGAACCTATCCCAAGACCTACTTTAAATTTGATATAGTGGGTATCCGAGAAGTACATAATGCCTCCCACGCTACTAAAAGATGATTGTCTCTGACTAGCCCCATCAAAAAACCCCATGGCTGAGACTTTTCAATGAACAAATTGTCTACTTGTCGAGGTTTCTTATGTTTGTCAGGCCCTTTGTTGATTGAGACCAAAGTCCTCACCTGAAATATGACTTGAAATGGGGGAATTAACTTCCCTTAAAAAATAGCTGCATTCCGTGCCAACCATATACCCCAACATATAAGACATGGTAAAGAAAGAAATTGTTTCAACTCTTTTTTCAAAAACCATTGTCTTAAGCATACCTCCACTATTTCTCCTTCCCAAATATTTTGTACTCTAGTTATCTATTTAGCTTCTAACCAAACCTATTGAGAAAAAGGGCATTTTATTAACAAATGTGTGATGTTTTCCTCCTCTAACTGACACAACATACAAATACTTGGACCTTGTCTGCTTCTCCTTTGTAAAACTTCCCAAGTCAAAGCCTTATTTCTCAAAGCTAACCACATGAAAATAATTGTCTTTTTTGGGGTAGATAATTTCCAAATCTGCTTCCACCACCAAGTAGGCCCTTGAGGATGAGGGTCAAAACTTGCTTTGTAACCAAGTCTAGCCGTATATTGACCCCTAGATTTGTTGTATGCCCAAGAAATAGTATCTGGTTCAGCTCTCAGCTTGATATGAATCTTATTAAGACTATCAGTGTAAGCCTTCCACAAAACAACCTACTCATCAGAAAAACCCAAGACTTGAGCCTGCTTCCAACCTTGGGTCCAAAGACTAGAAGAATATGATTCCCCCACCTGATGAAGAAAGTAAAAACCCTTGTCTTGTAAAGAACTTATCATAGCTTCTAGCAACAAAATATTTTCTCCACAACCCAAAATAGAATCAACCCCTATTCTAACTTGTTCACCGTTGCCCACTTTCCAAGCCAAATATTTTCCAATCATAGGAAAGGCCTGTACTAGTGCCTTCCATTGAATGGAAATATTTTTAATGCTTTTATGTGGACTTTTGATCCAATCCATAAAGGTCCCTGGAAAAATATACTTCTATTCAATAATATTCTTCCATAATCCTTCTCTGGTCAAAATCCTCCATAAAATTTTTACTACCAAAGAAGAACAAAAAATATGGATATTTTTAAGGCCCCATCCACCTTCCTCCTTTGGCCTAGAAATACTCTGCCACTTAACTAAAGGAATACCTTCATGTTCCTTGCATCCAGTCCAAAGAAATTTGAAGCAAAGTTTTCTTATTTTCTCTAGAACTCCTTTGGGAATGAAGGCCAAGGAGTGCCAAAACACAAGAATTGCCTCAAGAACCGACTTTACAAGTGTTAATCTCCCACCAATAGACAACCATCTATTACACCAATGGTTAATCCTAAATTCAATCTTCTCTAAAAGCCATCCCCAATATATCTTCCTGTAAGTATTTGGCTTCAATACAAACCCCAGATACTTAAAGCCTTCTTGGAAATCTAAGAGATTAAAAGGAAATTTTTTGATTAGATCTTGTTTAGTCTCCTGCTCTAGACCATTAAAGAAAATAGAGGATTTTTGAAAATTTATCTTCATGCTGGTAGAAATACTGTAAGTATCCAAGATTTCTTTTAACTTTCTAGCTTCCCTTAAAATACCATTTGTGAACAACAATACATCATCAATAAATAATAAATGAGATAAATAAAGGACCCCCATTTTGATCCCATACAAGGATCATGTCCTCTTTGCATCCAATATAGATCTACTCAATCCTTCAAAAACTAGCAAAAAAAGTAAAGGAGATAAAGTACATCCATGTCTCAGTCCTCTCGAGTGTCTAAAGAATTTGGAATATGATCCATTGATAAGAACAACAAAAGATATAGAAAAATTACATCCCATAATCCACTTTACTACCGGATAGCTAAAACCCACATGTAAGAGCATCAATTTGAGATACAACTATCTAGTTCTATCATATGCTTTAGATAGATCTAGTTTAACGACCATTGCAGGAAGATTTTTGGTTTTAATAGAGTGAAGGCCCTCTTGTGCGGCTCCTATGGCTTCAAAAATCTGTCTACGTACTAAAACCCAAATTGCTCATGGGAAATAACTTCAAAGAAAATATTCTTCAATATAACAACCAAAATATTTACAATTATTTTATAGATATAGTTACACAATAAAATAGGTCTAAATTCATCAAACATTTCAAGCTTATCCTTTTTTGGAATCAAAGAAAAAAAAGTGGAGTTAAAAGCCCCCTAAACCTGACCACTCAACCTAAATTCCTCCATTACTCTGAGAAGATCCTCCTTTACTAGATAATAGAAAACTAGGAAAAGCTCCATAGGCTATCCATAAAGCCTTAGAATTCTACCATTTTTGAAAGAAGGACAACTTTCAGTTCTTCCTTTGTGACCTCCTTCATAAGGAACTGATTGTCCTCCTATATCACAAAACTAGGGAAGAAAGTAGTTAACTTTAAAATTTCTCCAATATTGAATCTATCAGATTCTTTATAGCTAGATTAAAAATGTTTTACTCACAAATTTGCTAACTCAAAAAAACTCCTAACGAGGGCCCCTTCTTCATTTTGCATCTCCCAAATAGTGTTAACCTTCTTCCTGTGATTAGAAAATTATGAAAAATTTAGTATTTTCATTCCATTTTTTAACCATACAAATCTACTTTTCATTCTCCATTCAACTTCCCTCCACTCCAAGAATTTATTCTTCTTAATTTCTAGTTCAACCAGTCTTGTTTTATCTTCAACCTCATTATTTTTATAAATTTTTAAAATTTCCTTCTCCACAAACTTAATATCTCTATCCATACTCTCCTTTTTAACTATAATACAAGATGACAAATTTTCTTTTAATTTTTTTAGAGTAGCAATAAATTGAAAACTCATTGATGACCTGGAACTTTGGTCATAACCAATCCATTATTTTTTAATCAATTGTTGAAATTTTTCTTCCTCCAACAAAATTGGATTGAGCTTAAAAGGACTGGAAGGTTTTGCCTCTTGAATTTCTAATTTAAGAAAAATGGGAGAATGATCTGAGCCACCTCCAGTATCAACCCATGATCGTTTTATATCTATTTCATTGTATAATATCTTTGAGATCAAAAATCTATCTAACCTCTTTGAGATCCCAAATTCCCCAAATCTATTATTTCTCCACGTAGACATTAATTTTATTGGTTCTAAATCAATTAAAATAGCTTCTTTAATATTATGCTTGAAGTAATCTATAAGTCTATCAAGTCTTGTAGATTCTCCCCAGATCTTACTTCTATTCATAGTAAAATTTAAGTTCTCACCAATGATAACTATTTAATCTCTAAGACACCTTTGGGAGAAAAATTCATCCCATAAGACTTGCCTATATTTATAGGGACCATAACAATTAATAACTGATAATATCAAAACCAAGTCTTTCAAAAATAATTCTATCCACAAGCCTAAAACCATAAGGAAAAATTAATTAAGGATACTAAGTTCTTCCAACCAGTCAAAACATCCCATGAATTTTTTGTAGCATCTAGAGCTAAGAAATTCTAGTCCCTAAGAAATTTACTTAACCCTTAAATGACTTTTGTACTTGCCCCCATGGTTTCTTGTAGAAGGATAACATCCGGATTATGAATTTCCACTAGCCTAGCTAAGGCAAGTCTTTTAGAGGGACTACCAAGACCTTAGATATTAAGGGATAACAAGATCATTTAAACATATTAGAGGAAGTTTATCTTGCTCTAAGGACCCCTTTGATAGATTTTTGTTTACCCTACTGAATTTTCCTTAAAGACTTCTCCTGTGCATGAAAAAAAAATAATTTCCTACTTGCTGAAGTAGTGGAATATTCATTTATATGGTCTTATATCTAACTCTAACCTTCCAACAACTGCACAAGTTCTTAGCTTAGGTTATCTTTTCCTAGAATGTAACAAATATCTGTAAGATGAAATTGTCTCCAAACCATCCTCTAAAATAGATACCTCCCTAGAAGATTCACCTAATAGGTCACAGAGACTTTTACAAATAGTAGAAATATTTGGATCACAATCCTTATTCAATGTGTTTGAGGTTGTTGATCCATTGTCCAAAATCTTAGAAAATTCCTTTTCCTTGGGACTTCTCTTCGAAAATTTATAAGGAAGTGTACAAAGTTATTTATTACCTAAGTTCATATTATTCTCATTTATTGGATAGTAATTGTTATAAGGCTTAGATGTCTTACCAATAAATTTAATAGTATCGGGTTCCAATCCTTTCATAGTTTTCTTTATGAATCTGACTCCTTCTCTAATAGCTTGTGAACAATGAAGTGGAGATAAATCTAGGCCCAAAATTTCTTCCTCCTCCAAATTAGATGGTTCTAGGTTCAACAACATTATTTTTGCTTGTTTGTGCCAAATCAGGGAGCACTATTGAGCTCTAAAAAATAGGTATCTCTTGGTTGTTGTTAGATGACTTGAAATCCCCATTAGTCATTTGTTTTCTCCTCCAAAATTTCTATGTAAAATCTTGAGAAAATTCCTTAGCAATATGTCCATAAACATGAAAATGAACAAATCTAAAAGGAATATTCAAATAATTCAATATTTGACTATGAATTTTATTCCTCACAACTATCTTGATATAGTCTGATAAGTCTTCATTGATATCCATATCAACCAAAACCTAAGGTACAAACCAAAATTACTAGATTTGAAAGAAATATCTATATCCAATATTTTACCTAATGGATCTCCAATCACTTTAAAAGCTCTTTCTAACCATAAATCCATTGGTAGACCTAGAAGTTTTATCCAGATCAACATTTTCCTAGAAAAATTAGTCCTAAGATCAAAGCAAGTCATCCAAGCCTTCAAAGCTAAAAAATAAGATCCCTAATACCGAAAACCTCCTAGAATTTTTTGTGCATCTTCCTCAAATCAAAAAGGAAACCTATCCATCCTATGGTAAGTAAAAAATTGGTCCATATCCTAAGATTGGGACCCATACCTTCTACAACCACTCATTTAGTGTATTATCAACTATTTGACATTCATGAAACTTTCCATTAAGGACCTTGCCCAAAAACTCCAAAACTTGTTCCATCCTCAGGTCTTTCCCAAGTACCATTCTGATCTTCAACATTCTATTTTTAACCACTTTATGTGCATTATGCATTTTAGTAACCAAATTTGTAGATTGTGCTGATTGTAAGTTTGGACCCACTACACTTAGGACCTCTAAATCAAGACCTTTACTAGTAAAACTAGAACCAAACAAAGAAAAATTTATTAGACAAAGTAAGTTTGGATAGTTTGTAGCCTGCTCAAGTTTTTCTTCCCTGTGATAAAATGTTTTTTCATTCATTAGATCCATCACTTGAGTAGAGTGTTATGAGACACCTAAGAGTGTGTAGTCAATAGGATAAATGAATTGATCTGAATATTTTGACATAGACTCTCATCTATCCACTAAAGCCTAATAACCCGCAGTATTATTCTGGTCACTCAAAAACCCAAGGACCCCAAGTTCTCAACTTCTAAATATTATCCATAAATGGAACCCTTGGTCCTTGGAGTTGAAAATATACGTTACCCCTCAAAGGGGTCCTCTGAGAAGTTCAAAAATTCCTCTTCATTCTTCATCAAAAACAAGAAATCAATTTCTAAAATTATACTACCATTTTAAAAAATACCAAATAAAAAATATTTTTACTTCACTGCCTTAGCATTTCTGTACTAGCCTTCATTGCCTTAGCACTGCTGTGACACTATTAAAATATTTTTACTTCATTGCCCTAGCACTATTGCAATCGCATTTGTTGCCCTAGCACTACTGTGAGACTATTAAAATATTTTTACTTTGCTGCCCTAGCACTTCTACACTTGCCTTCACTACCCTAACACTATTGTGATACTATTTTTTTTTTTAAATCATTACCCTAGCACTACTACACTCACCTTCGCTACCCTAGCACTGTTGTGATACTATTAAAATATTTTTACTTCACTACCCTAGAACTACTGCACTCACCTTTGCTACCCTAGCACTACTACGAAACTGTTAAAATATTTTTACTTTGCTGTCCTAGTACTGTTGCACTCACCTTAGATGCCCTAGAATTACTGTGGCATCATAAAAATATTTTTACTTCACTATATTAGCACTGCTGCACTCACCTTCACTGCCCTAGCACTACTGTGGCACTTCTAAAATATTTTTACTTTGCCACCCTAGCACTACTACACTCGTCTTTGCTGCCCTCGATGGGGAATCTTTGCATATCAAAGAATACTAGTCCATGTATTTTTATCTTTAAGTGAAGTGATATTTTATTTCCACTAAAACATATACACATAACATGCACCAAAAGCTACTCAACATCACCCAAATAAATAAAAGGTATTCAAAATGAGTCTACCTGCAAATTCTGTCAGCTCAGAATATTTTTTTTCTAGCCAATCCAACGCACACTCACTCTCCAAACTTATTCCTATTCTCTTATCTATTCCCCTGACTCCTCCTCAGATAAGGCATCAAAAATCTACTCAATAATTATCATCCAAAACCATTTCAATTTTTATCTAAGTGGCTTTAGGTGTAAGGAATTTATTATATCATTTAATATAGTTTATGTTAGGTATTCAAGAGTTGTATCTGAATAGGTGGTTGATAGTTAGTTATACAAACCAACTACCATCATCATTGTTGTACATATACATAATTTTGCTTGGTGAAAATTTGTCCAACACCCTATTGGTCCCATATGTGGTATCATAGCAAGATATATGAGAAAATGGTTACTTTCTCTAGGCATTTGTTTTATTGTTATATTGTAAAGACATTCATTGCCAAAATAGGAGACATTCCACAAAGCTTGTTGATTAGAAGTAATCTGGATCATCATCAATGAACACAACATGAAAATAGAATGCAACAACATGTTGAAGATTTTTGTTTTTGGATTAGATAACAATAAATAAATGAAAATATGCTATAGACATGATGGAAGCCACTAGTGACATATTAGAATCAATGTTTAAAGTAAACAAAAGTGGTATTCATGTTGAGGTACAAGATTGGAATGGTAAATAAAAAAATTGTTTAATTATGCAAAATTTTATGCTAAACATTTTTTTATAATTTTTACTAAGACATAAGAAAATCACAACATGTTAGATATAAATTATGAGAGATAAATAGGGTTGAAGTTTGAAAATATTTCATATTATTACCTACAAACAAGAGAGATACAATTCTAAAGATGAACTTGTGCACGTCAAATAAGAACATTGTCTAAATTAAGTAAAACATTATTTAAAATTATATGCTATAAAATGACACATTTTTTATTTTATTTTAAGGAAAGCATTTACTCATTTACTAGGACTTTCGACAATTTTAATTTCAATGAAGATAAAATTTTCTATATGTGATTAATGCATGCACTAGAACTTTTAAAGCGAATGCATTACCTCATATCTACATGAAAAAAAAAATATTGGCTAAATCCATGGAGTTAATTTCAAATTTGTAGCATTTGTATATGCAAAAGGTGTCCTTCAACCATGGATAGTATATATGGTCACGATACTATGGTAACTAAGGATAGGTATATGGATATACGATATTTTTTTTTGGTAAATTAAAGGATTTCATTACAAAATGGGTTTTAAGGATCCCAAAACCTTAGTACAAAAATAACACTGATTGCTACAAGTAGAGCAGAAGACCAACAGGGGGTGCAATCCCAAGCCCAAAAGAACAAAAAGAAAAGCAGAGGATACAACCTCAAGAAAAAAGTGAGAAAGGAGAAGAAAGGGATGTTGCCCTAGAAGAACAAGTCACAGATAAAATAAAGAGGCTCCATGCAGGATAACCACATGAAAAGAACAGATAAGGTCGAGGAAGTCAATCCTCAGTGGCTTTATCATCCTCATCCTTGACCTCATCCTTGGGATCCTCCTTGATAGCAACCATGCCCTTAGCTTCAAAATAGACCTTGATCTCCTATCCAATTTGCACACCAAATAAAAGTGTATGGAGGGCCTTCCTGATGTCAATGATGGAGTTTACCATAGCATTCATCATGCTTGTCATTGTGGATATGATGAACTCCTTCAATTTACTGACTTCATATTCTGCGTCCTCATCATCTACCTTGATATCTATCACCTTCTGACTACCTTTTGCAGACTGATCCTGAAGGTGGACTGATTTTCTGATAGGGCCTTCAAATTTTCAAAGTTGATTCTTTTCCTAGCCTTTAAAATGTGAACAACTTCAATATATTTTCTCTTCCTTTTTGCAAGGAACAAGCGGGCCGGGGGCCCAATATATTTCACAACTAGGCTAGGTTTGCTTGGGTGGGCTTGGGGGCTATGGGCTAGGATGTGGCTGCAAATGACTTTGAACAACCCTTGGTGGTAGGGAAGGTCCATTACTTTATTTTTAGTACAAGAGGTGATGGAGTAATTCATGGAGTTGATGAGGAACTGAGGAATGTTTATAGGATTCATATCATGAAAATGGTTGAAAAAGGATAAATGGAAACTACACAATATTTTCTCAGGATCATTGACTATGATGGATTCCATACGGGTTTCATCACGTCATTCCAATGTGTGAAGAGATCCTTCCTGAAGATCCCTTGTTTCACCCCTTTGAAGATTATTTCATATGGATATGCGATATTACATTGTATATGTGTATTATAGATAGTTGGCATGGGCTGCATAACCCAAGGATGATTATATTATAATAATGAGTTGTAATAGGGTTTAAGAGTCAACTTACCAAAGTAACATTAGGATATGGATATTTAAATAAGGGACACTGTCATTGTAATAATAATCATTCATATAAAATAATACTTGTAATCATATGTGCCTACAAAGTAGCTTATGAGACTTTCCCCCCTCTAAGTGGCACTCCCATATTGGGAGATCTTGTGGAATTATTCATTCCATAAGGATTATTATTGATGTTGCCTTATATTAAGGGTATTATCTATATCTATATATTATTTGTATGGTTTATCATTGTAGAATATTATTTATGGATGAATGATTTGATATTTCTACATATCCATGAATTGTTTGCGTTAATGAGAACAAAGTTTTGTAATAGGCACGAGGAAGTATTTTGAATGATGTATTGTTGAGATGTGTGGAATTGTTTGTATAAGGTGTCATAATATTTTTTTGAGGGAAAAATAAAGGTTTTTTAGAGGTCCAAGCTAAAAAATATTGCTAATATATGAAAGTTTTTCGTTAGAACAAATTTTGAGCATTTGAAAAGAAGATGGTAAATATGAAGAGTGACATATAGATGAATGTTTTCTAGTCTTGAAAATATTTGTAGTGCATTCAATTGAAATACCATCTAATAAAGAATGGATGTAACTCTCATAACCTATAGAGTGTTGTAGACTCTTGGGAAAGGGAAAATTTTGAATTGCAATGGAAAAATATTTTAACTCTTATGGAGTAGAGCTACCTAAAGATCTGCATAAGCAAAGGCTATAAAAATGTATTCAAAGATGATAACATGATGAGACACTCACTATAAGACCATTTCCATATGGTGCTAGATAAAAGACTCTGTTGCAGATGTAGTTGTAGGGTTAGAAGAAGAAATGATGCCATCTTTTTGGAGGTGTTGGTTGAAACAAGATTAAATCATAATGCAATTTATCAATAAAGGAGATGTAGATAATAATTGGTTGTTAATATCCAACAAGAGAAATACTAATTTTTTTCTTATTTTACAAGTTAATATCATTCATGAAGGCCTATAGTTATTCTGGCATAGGTGTGTGAACCAATTGTTAGATATTCCATTGATTATCGATGCCTCCTTTTTCATGTAAAGCCAATAACTTGAAGGCACCAAGGCCCATGAACCATGTATTTTCCCATCCAATGGATCATCCATGAATTCTTGAGATATATTGTATGGTATTTTGTTTAATTAATAGTGTCATTTGTTTTATTTATATATTTATTAAAAAATTAAAATAAATAAAATGATGTTATTCAATTTTCAAATGAAGTATGTTTACTTGATAGTACTAAATATTATCATGACTTCATTTTGTTGTTCAATTTATTGATAAAAAAAATTAATACTCATGTGAGGTTTCCTTTGTTGTCCAAGTGATGGACATGACATAAATTTGAATGTGTTGTTATTTTTGAAGAGCATCAATATTGTTCTACTTTTTCAAATATGGTTTATCCCACATATATCATGTGGGTGATGTTTTGAATATTTTGATGATGGACTGAGAACAACTTGAAGACTGTAGTTCTTGCTCCATGGTGTCACACTATTCTTTTGTCAGTATAGGAATATTGATACTTGTTAGAAAACATTTTCTGAACCCAATGCAATTGATTTGTTGGAGAAAATATATCAATTGATTTGAAGACCACATGATAAAAAAATATTAAGTTTGATGGGGATCATATAGTTGACCCAATTATGATCATTTTGCAGATTGAATTAGAATGCATTGTCTATTGCAAATAATGCTTCAGTTGAAAGAAGTGGAGACCTCTTTTTTTGTAGATAGTAGAGCATGTACCTATTTTCATATGATATTGTAAATGTTGTGTGTCTCTATTCATAAGTGAAGTGTTATAATTATGATTAGTTAAGTATATTCGTAATCACAAAGGTGTTGTAGATAATTGTGTTTGTCCTTGTTTACAACCTTGGTGATGGATAATGTGTGTGTCCCTATCTACTTATAATATAAAATTATAGATAAATGTATTTATCTCTATCAAGTTAACTAAGGTTAGTCTCATTGAGATGAGTAGTTGAGATTATCCCTATTGATGATGATGTAAATCATGGACTATTGTGTGTCTTAGTCAATGAACGTTTTGAACTATATTAGTTGTTCCTATCCTTGTTTAAAATATGATGTAACAAGAGGAGAATATCAAGACTTTATCACATCATATAATATAGTAAGGGTTATGTAATTGGAAGTTGTACCCAAATAGGTAGTTGATAGTTAGTTATCCAAACCAACCACCATCATCGTCATTGTACATATACATAATTATAATTTGATGAATTTTTTTCCACACCCTATTGGTCTAACACTAAGACCCTAATTTCTACTAGATGGTTGTTTTAGGGTGTAATGAATTAAGTTTTGAAGGATATTTTATGTATAAGTTTGTTCAAAAGATGAAATATCTAAAAAAGTAAATAATTATTTGGTGATGAGCACTAAATATATCAATTTGGGTAGCTACACTTATGAGGCACTTTATATGCATTATAGAACTAATATATATTACAACATATATGCTCCTACAAATCAAGTCCAACTCTTGAGGGTTGTCATCCTAGGTATTCCACAAGAAGGAAATAAATTACACATATATTCATAATTATATTACAAAATTTAAAAATAATGTTGGAAACTAGATAAAGCATACAATAAACTACAAGATCAAAAATTGAAAAGAAAATGCATAACAAAAATGAAACAAACTCACACAACTAAATAGAAAAACTAGAAAGAGTAGAACTAAAAGAAGTTTATTAAAAACTATAAACATGATACAACCTATAAAAAAAATGCTCATAGGGGTTCTTGCAAACCATATTCATGTAGTGGATCCTTTTTCCAAGAGTAGGTGTAGTTACCTAGTGGTGATAAAATAAAATTAAATGCTCAAAATATAATATAGTACATATCTATTTTAATGTTACTAAATAAATACATAAAGAAAATTATGTCTATTGTTGTGCTACGATCACTATTGTTGTTCTAGTTATTGCTAGCTTGTCCTAAATTATGTCATAAATTTAAAGATAACCATGAAAGGTCCTTCAACTATTTTCCAACTTATAGAGGGATGCAACTAGAACTACCATGGCCTCATTCCACTACAAAATAGAAAAATTCAAAACAAAAATTTAACTAGTTTTTGGATTTTCTTACAATTTAGAGGAACATTGTTCTAATCTTAGGTAGTTGGGACAATTACAAAGGAACACAAGAATCCACTGAAATAATTCTTGTTGATGTCTTCTATTATTGTTGAAAAATTACCTAACTCTACAAGAAATAATTTATTTAGTTTGGATAATTAAACATCATATTTCCTAATTTCCAGCCCATAGGTTAGAATGTGTCTTCTTCTCTGCACAATTGATATGCATGAGTTTGTACAATTGGAAGTCACTGGGTAATTTTCCAATGCATTTACCGACTATGTTTTCTACAATTTAGCAATTGCACATTCTCATAGTTTAACAAGGTGAATTCAAATTCTAGCCACCTCATCCTATTCACTTTCATGTAGCAAGCCCAAATACCTATAGTATAGAAGGGATGTAGACTCACTGTTGGTTGGATAAACTCAGGTAAAGCATCCAAATTCTTATTAAATTGTTATATTGCATTATCCTTTACAAATTATAAGATAATTGCTAATTCTATGAAAAACAAGGATTTGCATGACATTATTTATAAAAATAGTAGGTTTTATAGATAGAAAAATCTATGTAGATGTGTTAATTGCGTGATTCATCAATTAGGATGTGAAATATTTTGGTTACTAGAAAAGAGATAATTAAATCCAAGCTTAGGAATTTATAAGATATAGTAGAAATCAATTGAATGAATTAAGATGTAAGAAGCAAGTCTGTGAGAATATATTGGGACAAATTAAAGCAACGAGTAAAATAAAAAAATGAATATGATAACAATTGCAATAGAAGAAAAAAAACCTAGCAAAATAACTAGAGTCTCATAAATAAAATACAGTTGAGATTTTTAACTAGAAGGGTAGTGAAATCGATAAGCTTAAGCATGTAGAGTGAAATCTCAAGAAAGATATGGAGTTCATGAAGATAAAAGTCTTAGGCATAGACATATCAAGGCTCTTTAGGATTAAATATTGGATGAGGTACAAAAATCCAAAGCATACCTACAACATATCTAGGATTGTGAAGAAAAATTTATCAGAGCCCAAACTACTATCAATAGTGCTCAATTTGAGTTGGCCTCAAAGACCAATCATATGCAAATTTTGAGGTACATTCATAAGGTCACATATCAATAACTCTAGTAGCTACTTCTATGACATAAATAAAATGTGTATTATTAGTTAATGAATATTCCATTGAAACAACCAACCTTGAAAACTTGCAAGACCTCCTATAATAGTACTAAGAGTGTAAGAAGTTGAAATATGATACTTCCCAATTGGTCCAAGTAGGTCTCCTAGACCCCCTTTCCAATCAAGAAGATATTATGCCTAAATACTAGTATGAGTCTGATCAAGGAAGAAAAGAAAAACCATATAGGTAAGTAAATCTTCTCCATTAAATATATTAGCTAACAATCCAAATGTTATTTTAAACTTGAAGTTATTGCTAGAAGGGATTAAATCAATTCCTAAGACTGAAGAGGACCTATTGATAGAATAATAAGATGACCTAGCTATAACAATGATTCAAATGGATAACATCAATATTCCTTTTGATGAGTCAAAAGTGCTATAGGATTTATCATAGAAATAAAATAAACACTTCAAAATTTTTGGAATTTCACCCTATTATGATGACTTTGTATTCCATTGGATTAAGGTTTTTATAGGATCTATTAGCAAACAAGTTTGACGTCCCTACAAGTCATCAAAATTATAGTACTATGTATTACCTTCAATTAGAATTGTTTAAATTGATGACTAGACAAAAGGTGTGAGGTGAGAGGGAAGGAGCAACTAGACAAAAATGATAAGATTTAGAATATTGGTATCCATTAGAGGCCTAGGTTACAACAAATTTAGAATAATTAAGAAATATTACAATCCATCGACATAACTTATAATTTATCAATAAATTAGTGATTAGTCAACAAGATGCATGATTTGTTGTATAGCTAGTGAAGGAAGTGCAAGCTCATCCTTTATGAAAACATGTATGTGGCCCCTAAAAGTGATGTTCTTGTCTTATAGTTCTTGAGGTACAAATTAGTCAATTTTACTTAGGCAAAAAGAAGGGTAAAATTGCTACTCTACATAAAAGCATTGTACTCATTTGTAACGATATTTTATCCATTTTGAAAAATAATAAGACTTTGCTTTATAATAAAAAATTATATTTTTTATATATTTGTATTTGATATAAAAATTTACATGGTGATTGTTGATCAAGTGTGGTTTTGACCTCTTGGAACATGAGTAAATGGTGTTTTTGGTATTACCTTCTCAACCTCTTACTAGTATTTTTTTGTTGATATGAGTTGAAAAATTATTTGATTATACTAATGTTATTTGGTTGTCTCTAGGTGGTCAGAATGATAGTACACTAATATCACTATGGTCTTTGTCATGTTTTGTTTCATTGCACTTTGCTTCCATTCCTTGCAACCTTACCTTATCAAATTTATTTTTTTGTATGTAGATTATTTGAGTTTAGCTAGATTAGTTGTGATTAAACCTAAATTCAAAGTTCAAGAGAAATTAAATCTCTCTTCATCCATTAGTTTACATAGAATCGTAGGCATGAATCTAATCAAATGTTTTTATGGATAAACGATTCTATAAAAAGGAGTTTGATAGAATTATTAAGGATGACATAGATTGATGCTATTGATAGTCTAAATATTTACTCCTAGAAAAATAAATTTTAGGATAATTTTCTATTTAGGTGCTCTCTTTTCTAAGATATCATTGGGTAATTATTTTGTCTCTTAAAAGATACACAAAATCCTCTCTAAATGTTCATGAAATAAGATGACAAAAGATATTTGGCTGATTTATTTTGAGAGATGTTGGATCTTCATAAATTCTTAGTTAAATATTACTTTCATATTGCTCCTTAAGTGGATTATTTCTTTCATTCATCATTATATTTTTTCAATATATTGTAGGAAATGATCTCAAAGTAGGCTTGTAGATGTGATTAGGATATCTGTTATGACCTATTTGAGATTGTAAAAATTGCAATTGTACTTCATATACCCTAGTTGGCATTATACTTCCATTGATCAATTTTAATTTTTTATAACTCCAACATCATTTTAAATCTCATGAGTCATCTTTAACATATTTTATATCTATTATAACAAAAATTTTACTATCCAATTAGGTCATTAACACTATATGTTTTAAAGAATTATTGAACATAGGGCCTATTAATCATAAATATTCCTAGATATTTATTGGTAAAAATATGTGATTGATCATTCAAATTAAAAATCAAGCTATCCCTAATTCAAAGCAACTATAAAGTGTGCAGTTTCCAAGCTAATTGCATGTATTTTATTTTTCCCTTTTTAAATGAAAAATATTTTATTATTATACTATTTTAGAATGCACACTAGTAAGATGATAAGTTTATCAATTGCTAATACCTAAATTATTGGGTTGAGTCTAAATAAGAGAAGGGTTGCAACTACACATTTTTTGCAATTTTAAACAACTAAATACCTATGAACTAGTCAATACTTAAACATTAAAAATTTTAAATGTACTCATTACTTTAATAATTTTGTGAAAAAAAAAAACGGTTCTCATCAAAGGAATCCAAGTTTAAATACGAATGTGTGAGTGTGGATGTGTGAGTATGTTAGAAAAAATAAAATTTCTAAACCACGTTTCAATAAACCATAAAGAAATTTATAGAAACAATAATAAAGTTTTCAATAATTGAAGAGAAACTTAGTGATATATGCATATTTGTGAAGCTAGTATTGTTTTAATTTTATATAAAAAATTAAAGAAAAAATGATTAGTAAAACAATATTTTTTATAAATACTATTGAAAATATTCCTTTTTTAAGGATGGGGGACTTTGTAGGGCGACTTCCCATGGAAGTCTTGTTCCTCTTACCTGCATCCTTTCCTCATCCCTGTCCCAGGATTATGTTCCTTTTCAGTTTCCTTGGCATATTTTCCCATCCTTTATGAAAGGAAGGTGTTGCAAACGATATCATTTGGGGGAGGAGATCCTTGATCCATTGTTTTACCCCTTTCCTTGCCCTAAGGTGGGAAAAATTATGTCCCATTTTCTGTTCCATTGTTCCTTTTTCCTTTGGTGCCTGGGTTCTAGGTTATGTTCAGGTTTTTCCTTGGGACTTTTCCTGGGGTTTTTTTCTCAGGTTGTTTTGGGAAGTCTTCCTTTTTTGACATCTGCTCATTGAGGATCTTCAGTTGTGAATGGTTGGGTCTGAGGATTTTTTGCTTCTTGAGCAGTTTTGCTCAACATCCTTTTGGTCTAGGAGGGGACCATGTGCTTTATATTGTGACTCTGCTCTTTGGTTTCGAGGTGGTGAGTCTTGCAGGATTTCAGTTCCTTTCATGGATTTATAGCCTCTAGTATTTTTGCTACTGAATCCTTGTAGGTTTTCCTCCTTGTTTTCTTGAAGCTGCTTTTCGACGGGTCTAAGGAATTGTGGCTTAATGAGAAGTTTTGCATAGCATCCTTTTGGGTTTTTATGGGTTGCCCATATCTTTTCAACTATGACTTTGCTCTTTGGGTTTGAGGTGGTGATTCCTATAGGATTTTAGTTCCTTTCATGGTTGGTAGGGGCCTCTATTTTTCTTGTCATTGAATCCTTACAGGACTTCCTCTTCTGTGACCTTGAAGTTGTTGAAGGTTGTCTAGGATGCATGGCTGCTATTTTTTATTTTGTGCTCTAACACCTGCAGTCATGCATCTTCGGGACTCTCTTATTTTGAATTCCTATGGCACTTTCTCATCCTTTCCTTTAGAAGTGTTGTTTTGTTGTTGTTGCTTCTTCTGCTGGGTAGGTGTTCTTGAAGGCTTCCTTTTTGCATAAGGACCCTATGGCCTGGGGTGTTCCTTTGCTGCTGAACCACTATAGTTCCATTTTATAGGCTTTTGTTCCTTCTATATTTCTGCTCGGGCTCCCCTGCATGGGATGCTTATTTTCTTTCAGTTATCTATTTTCCAAGGGTAGTTTATGGTTTTCCCACCCTTGGGTTGTCTCAAATTTCAAATTGATGGCTTTGTTTCTTTTTCTACCTTTGGGAAAGATTCAAATTGTATTTTAGTGGTTGGGGTGGTCTGGTTCTTTCTCCCGCTTTGTATGTGCTTCAAAATCTTGTTTGGTGCCCTTTAATTCAAATTTGGTTTCTCGTAGGCCTTCCCTTCCTATCCATTTTTCCTTTGGCGCAAAGGAAGATGTATTCCTCTAGCGCAAATAAAAGTGCTTTTATCTGTTGCAAAGGATGGCACCTTCCTTTTTGGTCCTCTTGCATGTTCCATATTTGTTCCTTTTGGCTATCCTTGCCTTGATTTAATCTAATGTACTTTGATGCATTCTGATCCATTGTAATCAGGTTTTGGGATCCTTGACAAAAACCCACTTTTAATCTACCAAAAAAAATATTCCTTTTTTAAAAAATTTATACTATATAGAACTTATATAATCAAGATATAAATTTATTAAAATTATTTTAATCTTATATAATCAATTAAAAATACTGAAGTAATAATTTTATAAAAATTCAACCAACGATGATCGTACAAATCTCGAGCAACCGATGGTATCCTTTATGCCAAGTCAACAATAACGATGTGGAATTGATTTGGTGGGATAAACCCATATGGTTTGAATCCTAGGCTTGTCAGTTACTAAAAATAGTGTAATTGTGACCAACTCTCCTATGTAACAAAAAAACTTTTTTAAAAAAATTTACATTAAAAATATAATAATCCAACAACTTTCTTGAATCCTAATAAACCTAGTATGTATTCGTTTATTTTTATTTTTTATATTAAACATATATTTAAGAAACTTGATATTTATTGACACTTTGAGATCATGAGAAAATATTATCTAGAAGCTAAGAAACAAATACCCTTTAGACATTGAAATTATTCCAAAGCCTTTAACCTTTAAATATTATTTATTAAATAAATATTTCTATTCTTAATATTGTTTTGAACTAGATTACTAAATTGTTATTGTTAAAATTTTGTTTAGATTTTTATTTAGGAGATTCAAGATGGTACATGTGCGTGTGTGAACTTGTAAACAAAAAAATTTCAATTCTTGATATAAGGGGACTTAGACCTCTAAAAAAGTATTCTCTATTAAGTATGCATGTGAGATTACCTCAATGCAAAGGCGAGTTCCTTCCTATATAAGGGGTTGTTTTCATTCCATTTCAACATAAGAAAATTTAAATTTTGCAAGGTTTGAAACTTTGTAAACCTAATCATGGTTGGCAAGGTTTTTAATGGGTTGCAATGCTTTCTTTTGTTATTGATTATGATCATTATAATTTCATTTAGGATATTTCATATGTATGAATTCAAGAGAATAGACCAATACTATTATTATTTCTTTTAACATGTTATTTTAACCTTTGACATATTTATATTTGTGATGATATTGCAGAATGATATTGTGAATGGGATTACAGTGGTTAATTCTTTTGAATAATTAATGTGTTGAATTATTGTGCATGGTGGTGGTATGCATTATTGTGCATGCCACCACCATGCACAATAATACATGATTGCAACCATTATCCTCCTAAATGCAAATGTTATTGTAGAGAACCTAATATCTGCATATACTATTGATAAAAATGGTTTGTGATAAATAAACTAATTATTGTAATTATGTATTATTCGGTGCCAATATTACAGTAAAATTCATCTCCCTTATTTTAGTATTTTTTGCTAACAAGTTTGCAAATCATTTTAACATGAGTCATTGACTATGATGTTAGAATATCCCATGTTTTAAGGATGAAAATAATTTTACATATTTATAATAGTTTTTTGCATAGATCAAAAGGTTTTGGTAGAGTGGTGATGTGAAGAGGTCAAATATTATTTATAATTTTACATATTTAAGGTTTAAAAAAAATTATAGAGAAATAGTTTATAAATATGAGATACCTATTTGATAGAATATAGTGGAAAAAATACAAAAATTATAATAGGATATACTTTTTTTTTATTGATAGTGGGGTTTTACAAGGATCCCCAAACCATTACACCTAGAAAAGGGAAAGAATCCCTCCAAGGGAAGATTTATCACCTTTCATAAAATAAAAAATTAGAGTTTAGAAGGGTAATCTCCATAGTCACCCAACAAACCAAAAGAGGGCCAGACTAGAAATAAACAGTAAAAAGAAACTACATAAGGGCCCAAGGCCTACAAAGGGAATTAAGATAGGGAATACCAACAATAATTTGTTATGACCATAAAAAGCGACAGGTGATTGAACAACTTGTTATGACACCTGTAGAGTTTAGGCATAGGATATATTATCTTCAATGTTACAAGTGTGTATTAAGCATCAGGGAAAAGGTCCCTTCCATATCATGAGGGTATCCTATAAAAGCCCATGATTGGCCATGAGGTTGGCCAGTTTGTTTACCTCCTGATAGAAATGTTGGACTACAACATTACTAAAGCTTTGGAGAATAGCCTTCAACTCTTCAATAAGTGTTGTAATGTTCTAGAGTGGGTGAGTAGACCCTTTTAAGAAATTAATAGTATCGAGAGAACCCCCTTCCACAATAAGGTTCTTGGTATGTATCTCTTTTGCCGCCACCAAAATATTTTAACTTTGGATTTTTTTTTAGATTGACACCCTATATTTTTTGTAAAGGCTAGGATAATTCTGGTTTCATTATCTTTGATCACTCCTCCACAACTAGCCCTATCGAGGTTAGCCTTTGCTACTCCATCAAAATTAAGTTTAAGCCAACTTGGTGGGGGTGGGGTCCAAGACACCAAGGACCTATCCACTGTGGTTCAAGTTTAAATATTGGGGTAGACTGACAGGTTGAGGGTGTACACCAACCTGTATTCAGATCGGAGCATGGGTTTCTTAGTTGAAGACACCAAGTTAGAATTTTCCATAGCCAAAGCTATATTTTTGAGAAAATATATTCAAAGTTCCTAGCTTCATATTTGAAAGCTCTTATATTTTGATCCAATCTAATCTGCCATAAATAATGAGGGAGCAAAAAGAACCACCAATATCTGAGATGAGAAAATTTGAACGAGGGCCATTGGATACATAGGTTAGCTAAGGAATTAGGGATAGTCCATGCTAAGTTGACCCAAGCAAGAAGGAAATATAGGATGCCAATGGAGAAGGGGCATGCAAGGAAGATATGGTGGACAGATTCCCAAGCTGACAGACAAATAAAACAATGGTTTAGGATAAGCATTCCATAGGAAATAATATTATCAGAGGTAAGGATCTTATTTTGAACAAATAGCCAGAAGAAGTGGGCAATTTTAGGAATAAGATTTTTTAACCAAACACTTTTGATAGGGAACCAATTGCAAATAGATTCATCTTTTATGTGATATACCATTTTGACAAAGAAGAGGCTAGATTCACAAGGCTGCTAAACAGGGATGTCCTGTGAAGGAATTCTTGGGATGACACTACCTATGAGCATATCATAAATGGCTTTGCACACTAGGTGCTGGTTGGGATTGCCTTCATTCTGGGGTAGATATTTCCACCTGGGATGACCAGATTCATTTGATATGAAATTTCTTACTCTGTTTCCAAATAAGTGGTTAGAGATTGGTTTACAAATTCTTAGTGTAGGATCATTCATCAATGGCTGGTTGGTCGCCCAAGGATATTCCCAAAATATAACTATAGAACCATCTCCAATGCACCATATGATTCCTTTTTTTATGATAGAGATAATCTGAGTGATGGCATTCCAAAAGGTAAATCCTTCAAGAAGGGGGTTATAGATAAGTAAGGATCCTCTCCTTAAATATTTGCTTTTCCTAAAAGTATTTTCATTATTCTCTGGATGACTTCGTTCCACATATCAACAATTGGTTTACCCTGAAAGAGGGGTAGCCTAAGGTAAGTGGAAGGGAACGAAGAAATATTACACTCAAGAATTATGTTTATTTTATTTTGCCTCAAAATATGAGTATATAGAAAATAAAGGATGATTTTGTTGAAGTTGATTTTTTATCTGGCTGCTTGCTCGTAGGAATCCAAAATAGATTTTATGACTTTAGCTTTAGGTTTTATGGATTGGTTCATCGAAATGGTATCATCCACAAATTATTGGTGGAAAATTGAAGGAAGATCAGAGGATGGTTTGATTCCTAAAATATCTCTAGAGGAACAAATACCTTTCAAATTTCTTCATAAAGAATTGACCAAGATGATAAAAAGAAGGTGGGAGAGAGGGTCTCCTTGCCTTAGATAATATCCACTTCTGAAGTACCTTGTAGTAGACCCATTAACTAGAATAGAAAACCAAGCATATGAGTTGTAATATTTAATTAATTTGATCCACTTGGAGTGAAAATTGAACTAGGATAGCACAACAAACATAAATTTCCATGAGACCTTATCAAAGACTCATGTCAAGCTTCATGAATAAATCTACCTTTCCACTTTTGGTGATAGAATGAATAAGCTTGTGTATGGTGACAACACAGTCAGTTATTACTCTCCCCTTCACATAATTTCCTTGGAAAGGATAATTGATGGACGAAAGGATGAATTTCATTCGTTTGGCCATGGTTTTGGTTAAAATTTTGTAGAACACATTGTACAATATAATTGGTCAGTAGTCATTTTGAAAGAAATCATCTTGGGATTTGGGGATGAGGGTTAAAAATATGGAATTGATAGCTCAGGAAATGAAGTTGGATTTTTGTATTTCTTGGATGGATGTAGAAACATCATTCCCAACAATATCCCAAAAGGTCTGGAAGAAATGTGAAGGAAACCCATCTGGACCAGGGGCTTTATCAACTGAAATAGAGAATAGGGCTTCTTTTATTTTATTAGTGGAAAAGGGTTGAATCAAGAACTCATTAACATCATCATTGTTGAGGGTGAGAATGTATTGAATAAGAGAATTGGCCACTTGATATGGACATTATTGAGCTGAACCTAAAATATCTTGGAAATGATCTACCACCTCAGATCTAATTTCTTCCAAGCTACATGTAGTTGAACCATCTCTTTTATGAATATACTTGATTTTTTTGGTGCTTCTATACCTTAAGGTAGATGCATGATAATACTTGGTATTGGTATCTCCTCCCTTGAGCCATAATGCCTTGGATTTTTATCTCCAAAATGTTCCTTCCTTTCCAAGGATGTTATGAAATTCTAAAAGCAATTTTCTTTCTTTGAGTATGAGACTATGGTTGGTAAGACTAGACTGGAATTGATATTCAATATCCTTGAGCTGGTTTCTAATGACCTTCTTGGTTCAAAAAATATTTTTGAATACTTATTTATTCTAACTTTTAAGTTTATATTTTACATATTTGAGTTTTAATAAAACTTGGAGGGCTCAAAATACACAAAAAATTTGTTGCCACCACTCTGAAATTTAGGGTCTGAGGTCTTCATGCTAGATCCACATGGACTCAAACTTGAAGGAAGACTTATAGAAAGGTCCAAAATTTTGGATTTCAAAAACTAGGGGGTTGTGGTCAAAGGCTATTCTAGGAAGAGAAAATGAGGAGGCATCTCTAAACAGTGGGATAACTTCCTTAGAAATGATAAATCTATCCAATATGAGTTGGATAAGATGATCTCCAACTATCTGATTAGACTAAGTGAATTTAGAGCATTTGAGTTCTACGTCCATAAGTTCATTGGAGTCAAAAAATCTACAAACTATTCGAAGCAATGGGGTGTGATGGGTATTCCTCCCACTTTGTCAAACAGGTAAAGAAGATTATTGAAATCACTAGCAAAGACCCACTCTTTGCAAGGAAATAATTTTTTTATTTGGGTTAGGGTTTACTATAGAAAGGTTCTATCGATAGGGATATTATAAGCATAGACATTAGATAGGATCCATCGAGTGTTAGTTTTTTGGTAGCTAAAGAGGGTGCGAAATGAGTTGCCCTTCTACTTTTAGAGGGTCCCAAAAATAAAGGAGGCTACCTAAAGCTCCACAAGTTGAGCTGGCTATGTATTTATAATTTTTCCAAAAGGATTTGACAACCCTTTCAATATTTGAAGAATCAACCTTGGTTTCCTATATGATAACTTTTGATGGTTTAAGATCTTTTCTCAATGATGAAACAACCCTCTATTTTATTGCACCATTGAGACCTCTCGTATTCCATGAGATAACAATCAATTAGTGATTTTATATGAGGATTTTTTTCCTCCTTTGGAATGGGAGGTTTTAGATATTTTACCTTCTTCTTTGGACATTTTCTTGTTTGGTGATAAATATGATATCAAATTTGTCTGTTTGCCATTAGCAATATTGTCCTCAATTTCTTTTCTTCTTTGTTCCTACCTAGACGGTCTCCATTTTTTCTTATCGAATCCAAAATTAGAAAGAGGCTTCTTTTAGATTCTGGTATTGGTCATGGGAGGTCTATATGATTCACCCACAATAATAGAGATGAGGTTCTTGGATAAAAAATCTCCAATATTTTGGGAAAATGGAGGAATCATGGATGCAGAAGAAAGGGATTGGTGGATAGACTCACTTGGAGTCTTCTTGTTAGGAGAAATAAAAGGATATTTTTTAGGAGAAATGATTTTTGTAAGCTTGGGAGAATGGGGAGTGTCGATGACTTGGGTTGGGCATGGAAGGCCATCTTTGACCACTCCTTGATTAGCTAAAGAAGGGTAAGGATGGAGAACTAGTTTGACCATAGGGTTAGAGAGCTCATTAGGGCCTGAGTTAATAGCATCATACAAAGCCTCAAATAATTAGGGGTTTTCAAAAAGAGAGTGTATCTTGGAAGAGGGTTGGAGAGGAAAATTGAAGGAAGGACTGGAGATAATGCATTTTCCTTTGTTCATAATCGATCCTTTAGGGTGGGACCCATTGCTTTGTCTCTAACTAGAGGGTTTTTGGCTCAACCCTGGTTGAGGGTCTTTGATTTATTTTTTTAGGAGAGGACACTCCACTCTCAGATGACCTTGCTTCTAGAATTCGATGCAGAAGGTCAATTTGTTCTCATATTCTAATACTTGTTGCCTTCAATAGGACCCATAAGTAAGATCGATGAAAGTGAGGAGCTTAAAATTTAGATCTTCCATGACATAGAAGTGAGCATATAAAATTTGAGACTAGGTTTTGGTTGTAGAATTGAAAGCAACGAGATACCCAATGGAACTAGAAATACTTCTAAGAATGCCCTCATCCCAAAATGCACAGCTAGTTTTGGGAGCCTCACCCAAATGAGCACAATGCTAATACTTTGATTTTTCAAGTTGAAGCTGGAATCTCATCATTTGTGAAAGAGGGAGTGTCTCCCATAAAACCATTGTACTTCAGTAAAAATATGGCTAATATCACTTGCATTATTTAGTTGTATGAGAAAGAATCCTATAGAAAGGGTAATTAGGTTTATGTGGCCGCTCAATTTCCATTTTCTAAAAGCCCATATACGGATGGATTCCATATCCGAATGGGAGCTAATAAAATTTATAACAAGGGAAAGAGAGTTTATACTAAGAATGGTAGTCATAAATTCCTTCGAAAGACTCATCTCCTTATGATTCTGTGAAAGGGTTCCCACTACTGCATGAAAGCATGGCTTGGACGGCTCAGTACCCTTCTTAAGTTTTTTTGCAAAGGAGACCTTTGGGATGGAGGTAAAATTCAAAGGGTATAATTTTTTTGATTGAGTCTCATCAGGGGGCCCATCATGGGGGTCTTCCCAAAATCCATGATTTCCACATCGTCAATATCTTCATCTTGGTTGTTCGACAAGATTTCTATAGAATCTGTTAGCCTTGGTTGGGTGGGCTCGAGACCATATTTGCATCTTGCATTTTCTCGCATTTAATATACTTGGTTATTTAATATTTACTAAGAAATTTATTAGTTATATATGTATTTAATTTTTAAGTAAGAGACATAAGTTTATGTAAAATTATTAAGTTGTTATAATTATGTAGTTAATAATGTACTAGAGTAGGACCTATTTGTTTGAATTTCATATAATTCATAAAAAAATGTTTATCCTTAATGATTTGTAAAAATTTTATTAACTAAATTATATTTAGATAAATTGAAATATAATATATATTTTAAAAAATTAGAAAACATATCAAGTGGCATTAGCTCAACTAGTTAGATTCCTTAATATTTAAAGAGGAGACCAAGGTTCAAATCTTACCCAAAGATACATGGATAATATCCAAGATTTATTGTAATACCACTATGTGATGATGATGTAATACAGGTGGGGCCCATTTCAATCCCATATAATCAATTGAAAAAGAATAGAAAACATATGATTTTATCTATATATAAAAGTTTGGCCTTATTAATAATGATTTTTTACATTTTATTATGTAAATTTTGTTTAGATAAATTAAAATAGAATATATATTTTAAAAAATTAGGGAACATATGCTTTTGCTTGTGTATAAATTTTTTTATGATAATTTTAATTTATTATATATGTATATGTATATGTATGTATGTTTGAACATAAAAAATTCTCATTTTTGAACTTATTTATCAAGATAAACCTATAATTGTGAGTGTGAACCAAGAGCAAGTAGGAATTTTGAGCAAGAAGGAAGAAGTGTGGGCAGGAAGTGGAAGGAAAGAGTAATCAAGGATTGGACACCACTTAATATATTAGATCTTAGGTGAAATATTACGTGAAAATAAAAAATAAAGGATTTATGTGAAGAAAATCTAGATAACATGGTAAAAAAGTCATTTTTGGAAGTCCTTACTAGAAGTAAGGATGTTGTTCTTAGCATTTGGCAAACCCTATTTACATAATAGATACTACACCAAAAGTGATTATCAAGGATGAGATTATTGAGCATGATATAATGGTTCTTAAAACCAAAGGGTTAATATGTAAGTTCCATGGATATTGGTCAAGTTTTTTAGAGATTCAAAATTGGATCAATTGGAAGTGGGGATTGAATTCAAATTACTCCAAGAATTTTCTTTGAAAAGGAATTTTCCTCGTTATCTTCTCTAGTTCAAAAATAAGGGATAGAATAATAGGTGGAATCCCTTAGGTTACGTGCAAAGATGCATTATATTTAAGACCATAGAGTGAGAATTTTTCTATGGAGACAAATACCTTTAAAAGGCTTCCAATAAATATTAGGCCTTTTGGACTTCCTTATAAACTCATCAATAAATATATTTTGAATAATATTGGAAATTCTTTAGGTGGTTTCATCTAGGATGGACAAAATATTAAGGATATAAGATATGTTGTATACACTTAAAAATGTGTTGCTATGAATAATTAAAAACCTTTACCACATCCCATTAAGATTAAATATGAATCAAGAAAATAGGATCAATAAGTGGATTATGAAAATATTGCATTATAATGTTGTAAATGTCATGAAATTGAACACATCGCTACAGATTTTAAAATGAAAATGATGGAGAAAGAGAAATTTTTGGGCATGAGGTATACTTGGTATACTTCAACATGAAATAAGGAGATCGTATCAAAGGAGAATCTAGGTCAAATCAAGAATATTTCATTCCCAAGAAAGTGGTAAGAAAAATTTCTTTGCATCATCAAATGGTAAAAGCCATCATAATTCACTCAAATCAACCATTAGAAGAAAAATATGATACAAGTAACTAGGAAGTATAGTGTGCAAGTTCAAATACAAAAGGAGTAAAATATACAAAGGAAGAGGGGGAGGCAAATTTTAAAATGAATGAGGTGAAGGAGGTCAAGCTTAATCTAGGTAAATCATATTCATTTTTCTCAAGTAGCATAAAGTCTTCTCCTTATAATGAAAATAAAATTAATATAGTGTGTAGTCATTAGAATTCAATGTTTCAAGAGCAACACAACAAAGAAAAGCATATGGAGGATATCCAAGAATATCTAGGATTTCTAGAAGAGCATAATAAAGTAATGATTATGGAGGATCATCCATTCATTGTAGGGTTTTAGGGTAACATAAAGAAGAAAAGTTTATGAGGCTGGCTATTCCTTGCATTTGAAATTCTTTAGGAAAACATAAATCTTTAGAAGATAGGTCTCATTATGAACAATATGAAAAAATGGAAGAAATTGATGAATATGAGAGTGTTGGAGAGATTGATGAAGATGAGAGTGTCCATGGAAATGGAAAAAGAAGAGGAAGGCCATCAAAACATGAAAAAATAAAAAATAAACTCAAAAGGATAACAATTTAGGAAGCGAAATAAAAAATCACAAGTGTTAACAAGACATGGGGCTAAACCCACTAATACAAATAAGAAGTTATTATGATGAATATGATATCATGGGATATTAAGGGTATGAATAATATTGCTAAAAAAATAGTTAGTAAGGAATTAATAGATTTTTATAGTCTTGGGTTTATTTTAATACACAAAATAAAATTAAGTGGTGATGAATGTATGGATGCTTTTATATTGGAAGATGGGTGATTGTCTAAGAGTTTATTCTACAAGAGCTTTAGGTAGAATTGCAACAATATGGGACAAAAACAAATATGATGGGTAGTTGTTAGAATAAAAAAACAACTGGGTTGCTAGATTATTTTGTAGAAAGAGGAAAACACCAAAGTTGGGGTTATAAATGTATATGCTCCAACAAAAGTTACTCCTCATGAAATATGTTGAAAGGACCTTAGCATATTTTTGTCAAACATAATGATGATTCATAATTATGATCTATGGATTCTTATGGTTGACTTATATACAATTTTATCTCCCTTGAAAAAGAAGGGCGATACTTTAGGATGGTCTAAATCAATGCAATAATTTGTTTTATTTATCAATTCAAATGGCCTTTAGGGTGTTAGTCCTTCAAGTATTCAACATACATGGGATAAAAGACACATTGGAAAAACTCATATAGCATATTCAATAGATTATTTTTATCCAATAAAAGATTATAAATAGAGCATACCATCTCTTTAAATATTTTAGTGCAACAAAGATTGGATCACAAACCTATTATTTTGGCATGTGATTTACACAATAATGGTCATGTAAATCCATTTTGCTTCCAGTATTTGTGGATCCAAGACAATGATTTCTTCTAGATGGTTATGTTATGGTAATATGAAGCAAATTTTAGAGGATCATATATGTACAATTTTGTTCAAAAGATAAATTATTTAAAATAGCAAATGAATCTTTGGTATGCAAATTTTTTTTTGTAACATTTAAAAATAAGAAGAAAGATATTGAACCCAACCTCAAAAATTTATAGGATATGGTAGAAATTAATAGAATGGATCAGGACTCTTATATGAAAAAAAATTACTTTGTGATTATTATAATGCATTGAAAAAGGAGTCATTTTGGTTCAAAAAATCTAGGGAGAAATAGCTCAAGGAAGGAAAAAGTAATACAATTTTTTTTTCATGCTACAACATTTTTTTTTTTTGCGTCACATAAAACATATTTTAACTCTAAATGGAAGAAATATTAAGGAAGAAGAAGGTATGAGGATGGAAGCAATTAGTTATTTCAAAAATATTTTGTTAGATTCTAGGAAGACAAGAAAGTACAAGTTAAGCTTTTAAAAAATACTCCATCAATTATCACATACAGAGAAAATGTAAGATTGATGAAGAAACAATTCTCTTTCCATCCTAACAAAGTACTTGGCCTCGATGGATTTTATAAAATTTTAGGATTCATTAAAGAGTGATATGTTGCGGTAGAAGAAGCCCAAAAAAGGAAGACTATAATAAGTGAGACCAATGCCACTTTTATTAAGTTGGATTTCAAGAAATATGAAAAAATAGTTTAATAATTTTCATCCAACAAGCCATTGTAGTTTGATTTATAAGATCATTTCAAATATACTGGAAAATAGGTTGTGTGTTATCTCAAAGGAACAAGGTGGTTTTGGGAGTGTTAAAAAAAATATTGATGGTATAATAATTGCATATAAGGCCATACATTCTCTTTATTCCATGAAAAATCTAGGTATGCTTATGAAATTAGATCTAAACAAATCGTATGATAGGGTTTCCCAACATGATATTCTCAAAAATTTTGGTTTTAATTATAGGTGGTGTGAATGGATTAAATGTTTTCATAGATTTGCAAAATATTCTATTTTACTCAATGGTTCTCTTGTTGGTTACTTCAAGTCATCTTGTGGACTCTTCCAAGGTGATCCACTCAGGGTTATGCATAGCAGTGAAAATTCGCCATTGGGGCAAAAAGTAGCATTTTCAAAAATTCAAATTTGTGAAATTTGGGGGACCCGAACGTCGACCATTTAGCCAAATTTTTTGGGACAAATAAATTTTAGGTGTCGGTTCACCATGCTTTGATAAGAGTATCATGGTTATTTTGAAAAATTCGCAAGCAATCCCGCCTAAATAGAGTACCCTTTTCACCCTAAAATTTTAAAATTTCTAAATTATCCCGCCCAACTCGCCAAGTATACCTCTATATATAATTAACACCCTAGGGATACATTTTCATTTTTGGACCTTGTTCTACACCCGATGGATATACCGACCCAATTTTGCACAAGATCAGAACCATTTCAGCACCAGACCAGAACCTTTACAGATCAAGGTAGGATCGGATCCATTTTTGTACCAGACCAAAACCTATTCTACGATTGACCACCACTAGTTCTGCAATCTTATGACATCAATTCTATAATAAAAAAAAACAATTTTACAAATAAACCCTATTATGCAATTGGTCGAAAACACTTTTGTAGTCGAAACCTATTCTATAACTAATTGAAACCATTTTGTAAGTGAACCCTATTTTACAATCGACTGGAACCACTTTTGCAATCGAAACCTATTCTACAACTAGTTGAAACTATTTTGCAAGTAGACCCTATTTTGCAACTGATCAAAACCACTTTTGTAGATGGAACCTATTCTACAACTGATCAAAATAATTTCTACAATTGAAACCTTTTCTACAACCAGATCCTATTCCACACTAGATAATCAGGTCTCTTTTTGCACCAAGATGATTTTTGGACCCTATTCTACATCCGGACCTCATTCTACACTAGGTTCTCTATCACTGCTCTACTTGCCATATTTTTCTCTATTTTTCCATGTTCTGCATGTTATCCCCTATTTTCTCTCTTTCTATTAAAACTCTTTGATTCTTTATGAATAGGTGAACCAAAGACATTGTGATTCTCTATTTCTAGTCCATTTTGTACCATAATCTTATATTTTTTGACATGTATCTTTAATGATTTTTCAATCTTGTTCTGCACCACACCAATATTTGAGCCCTCTTCTGCATCCGGATGGTCATTGCTCTGTTCCCATGTTTTCTCTATTTTGCCCTATTCTACATGTTTTAAAACTCTTTGATTCTTAGTTTCTATTCAGATCTTTTTTCCTTGCTAAGATTATACATGTGTAAATGCTTTGGTTCTCTAAAGACATATTGATGCTTTGTTTCTCCGAAGACATTTTGATTCTCTATTTCTAGTCCATTTTGTACCATAATATTATATTTTTTGACATGTATCTTTAATGATTTTTCAATCATATTCTACACCACACCAATATTCAAGCCCTCTTCTGCATCTAGATGGTCATTGCTCTATTCCCATGTTTTCTCTATTTTGCCCTGTTTTGCATGTTTTAAAACTCTTTGATTCTTAGTTTCTATTCAAATATTTTTTCCTTGCTAAGATTATACATGTGTAAATGCTTTGGTTCTCTAAAGATATATTGATGCTCTGTTTCTCTGAAGATATTTTGATTCTCTATTTCTAGCCCATTTTGTGCTATAATCTGATATTTTTGACATACATATCTCCAATTATTTTTTGCATAAAGAATATTTTTCTTAAATTGATTTCAATTTGAATGTTAATTACCTTTGTGCTCTTGTCAGTTACAAGTGCTTTCACCAGAAAATGAACCAGTGGCATAAACTGATAAAATCACAATAAAGCATGGCAAGAAACAAGTATGTATAATCTACCACCCAACCATTTGTTTATTCTATTTACAATATTATCTTAAGGCCTACCGAAAGTACACCCTCTTCAACATTTTATTACTCTTCTAAATTGAAAAATATTTTTCTTACAAGTAAAATGTCACCTAGTGATGGAAAGAAGGGGGCCAAATCTTCTGCTGAAAAGAGTATCCTCAAATATTTTAGCCAAATTTTGAAATGCAATGAGCCAACGACATCCATGCAAATTCAAGGTACAAATGATTTTTGACTTTCCAGTATGTGCTTGATTGATGATATGAATATTTTTTTTATATATTTTGTTTAATCCAAGAATGATAAAAAATATTATGGTATGCTACTATGCAGAATACCTTATCGATCCTGATATGCCTCGACTTGAAGATATTCCCCAACAAGAGATGCCTTCTAATGAAAATCCCCTTGACAATGACATCCAACAAACACTTGAAGACAACCCTCGAAATGACATTACAATTGAAAATGAAAGTGATAAATCAAAATCATTACAAGCTTCATATGAATCTTCAAGCAAAAAGTCTAACAAAAGAAAAGCATCTAACTGGATAATTGGAAGGGGATTTAAGAAAGAATGGGCAGAAATATTTTCTTGGCTTGAGCCTATCCTGACTGAGGATAACCAAATCGATGAAAAAGAATGTAGATGCAAAATTTGCAGTTGGAGACTTGGTAAGGATCATAGGCTGCAAAATAAGATTGATACAATTGAAAAATATGTTGGAAAAGCTTATGTAAAAGTTATAAAAAGTAATGGTGAAGTTAGTAAAGAAGTTAAGTGGAAGGATGCATCAGAATGTATGCATTTAAGATATGCTATAGAATATGACAATCACTTAAAGCAACAACAATCTCTTGTTGAGAAAGGTGGAACAATTGCAGCCCAATTTCATAAAATTTAGAAGACCATCTTAGCTTCAAAAAGTTTGTAGTTTGCCATTGTTTATAGTATTCTCAAGAAAGGTAGACCAATGTCCGATTTTATTGATTATAAGAAGCTATTACACCTAGCTAATGTGCAAAACCTTCCTAATTCCCATTGGTCAGATCAAAGTGGTTGGGAAATGGTAAAATGTCTATCTTTAGTTGAGAAAGAAGACCTAAGGGAGCAAGTAAAACTTGCCAGATTCATTTCACTTTCTATTGATGAGGTAATGACTGTGGACAACACATCTTGGATTTGCATGCATGTGTACACATTTCAAAATCATATAAGGAGGCCTATTTTTTTGGGAATACATAAGATGTTGGAAAGTTCAAATGCAGAAAATATTTATAATATTGTTGTCAATAGTTTAAAGAATATTGTGAGAATGAATGATATAGACATAGCAACAAAGTTAATTTGCGTTGGAGCTGATGGTGCTGCTATTATGCAAGGGCACAGGTCTGGTCTTTGTGTTCGACTCCAAACCATAGTTGCCCCATATATGATTCCCATTCATTGTATGGCTCATAGAGTGAATCTTGCATATAAAATCATGAGCACATTTGCAAATGTTGCTAGAGTGGAAGACCTTATTCATGAAATTCATTCTTATTTCTCATTCAGCCCAAAAAGGTTTGCAGAGTTTCAATAGTTTGCACTAGGAGTTACGAAAGGAAAAAATTGTTAAAATATGTGGATACAAGATGGATTTCATTGTATCAACTTGCTTAGAGAGTTTTTGTAGAATATCAATCATTGATGGGGTTTATGCATGCAAATCGTAGGATAGTTGATAAGGCAAAAGATATGTTGTTCCATTTGACTGACTTGGAAACACTTTTGACCTTATGTGGTATTCTTCCAATGTTACAAGAAATGAATAGATTAATTAAACTTGCACAAGAGAGATCCATCTATATCATTGATTTCATGAGGATGAGAAAACAAATATGCGTGCTTATTGATATATTATATGTGTCTAAAGTAGATTTTATAGAACCTTTGTTTGATAGTTGGAATACATTGATAAACGTGAACAATCCAAAAAGATTTTTGAAGTTTGACATCAATGATCATCTTTGTATTAATGTTCATGGAAATATGGTAGCACTTTATTGTTTTGAAAGGCAATCAAGTATAGTTGTGGATGATTTTGAAGAAGTTCCTATAACACACAATAGATTTCATGTTATTGTACAGAAAACTAAGTGTAATTTGTCAAAAATAGCAAAATATTTGATAAGTGAGATAAGAGAATGATTTCAGAGAGATGAGTTGCTCGAGGCCATGGGTGTGGTTAACCCCATGTTTTGGGGTCCTTGTACTGAATACAATTCTGCAAATGAGTTGTTTATTAAATATATGGGTAACCTCATTAACCATTTTAGTAAGAGTGTGGAAGTCAATGGTGTTGAAATCAGAGGTATACTCAATAATGATATTTTGAAACAACAATCATCGCATTTTGGAAGAACAATGGTTGGGCAAACATCACTTATGATAGGTGTCCATGAGATTGGTTCCACTACACGTTTATGGTAAAAATTGTATCCAAGTACTATCTTACAAGATACAATAAGTGAATACTTTCGTTTATATGAATTATGTGAAACAATGATTTTGGGGTCTATCAAAGATGAAAGAGTTTTCAGTGCACTATATTTTGTTAAATCTAAGCTCCGCAACAGACTCGACAAAAATTTAGAAAATTGTTTAAGAATTTATGTGTCATCGTATCAGTTGGATAAATTTTTGTATGACAGAGCTTTGGCATACTAGAGTTCCCTTGCAGATAGAAGGGGTACCACGAATACGATCGATAAGGATGATGATGATGCTTTCAGTGATCAGATGGTGGAGACACAAATTTTTGCTATGCTTAATAATGATTCTAGACAAGCTGATATGTTTCAGCTACCTTAATGATAATTATTCCATGATTTCATTGATATTGATAAACACAAATTGATTTGATAGCAGATTTCACAATATTGTTCCAGATTTATAAGATTTCAAAGAATTGTTGTTTTATATCACATTATTGTTTTAAAAATTACATGTCTTATAACTTATTGCGGTTTTTAAAATTGTATGTTTATGTCTTAGTGTCTCAACTCTCTTCATTGATAAATATTTATGTTTCATGTTTTAAATCTTGTTATTGGTATATTATTGTTGATGTATGTATGTTAAACAACAATAAATTTAGGATCTATTTTAGTTCATGAGATATTAAAAGATGCTTGGTTTGATTTCTATGATACTTAAGATCATTGTTTTGGTTTATTTTAGTTTTAAAAATTTTACAGTTCGTGAGATCTTAAAGATGCTTGGTTTGCATAAAGATCTATAATGTTATCTATGATGCTTTTGTTGTTTGAGATGAACATAGTGAACAATATTAGCCAAAAATAAACTAAAATAGCAACACAAATTTATAAATGCAAATAAAATTTGAATGATGGAAAACACAAAATGAGAAAATATCATTTTCATTAGTTCGAATAGAAATATATTACATCGTACAAAATTGTTGACTACAATCAACTTGATAGCATATTACATTGTCAAACATTTGATTGGGGCTTTGATGCTTCACTATCGGTTGGAGTTGCCATTTCTTTTCCTTTATCTACTTTTGTGACACTCTCTTCTAGCAGTGCTCTAGCTTTGACTAGGTTTTCACGTACTTTCACAATACTCACCACCAATGTTGCTTCTTCTTTGTTTGGATCTTCGAGTATTGTTGGAAGCGTTTCTTTTGTTTTCTCAAGTACCTTTTTTGGATCTTCTTTGAGCCTATCCCTGATGTATTTTTTTAAACGATTATTTTTTGATATTTTTTCTTGCATTCTCTTTTTCATTTCCATTGCATTATGCAAAAATGTCTTCACCCTATTAATATTGACGTCCATGCTCTTAACTTGTGTTTTTAAGTTTTCAAAATTTGACTGCAAAAACAAATTGAAAACATAATTCAAAAGGGTTATATTGAAATTATTACATATTTTCAAGAAATATAAAAATTTAACTGTAATAGAAAATTGAAACATAAAAAACTTTTCTTACCTCAACCATTTCCCTTGCAGCCTCAACAACTGCAACTTTGTCCTTATCGAAAGCCCAATGGTTATAAAATGCTTGGGCTTTAGCATTAATGTTCTCTAATCTACCAACAAAAACATTTAAAACATCATCATCATAAATAAAATCAGACTTTATTGATCCTGATGTGGCCTGTTGTAGCAGGCCATCAAGCTTTTTTGGTTCATATTGAACCAAAGAATAAAGAGAATCTCTTTTTGCATAATTTTTATATCGGGTATTAATTTCCCTTATAAGGACCTTTGCCCGATATTCCCATTCCTTCATCTCCTGCAAATCTCTAAGCACAACCTGCTTAATGGTTGCTTCAGTATTTTTAGTCATTAAAACATTTTCATTAAAATTTACAATATCATCCTCAGTTTGAGGACCTTGAGGAGGAGGGTTGTCTTCTTGGGCTTATGGTAATGATGCTCACTCAGTTGCAAAGGAAAGGGGCTTCTCCTTGTTCTGCTTAACCCTATCGCTCATGAAGCACATCTATTGCCTTGAAGCCTACAATGTTGCCCTACAAAAGAAAATCATCATCGAGATGAATATTATCCAATCCCTCGATTGAAAATTTTGGTGCCTGTGAATTTGTGTTAAATGTAAAATATGACCAGCCATACCTAAAACTTGGTGTTGGCATGTGTGATCTCTGTGAGTGTGAGAACCCATACCCAAAAATTTGTGCAGTCCCCTATGATCTCTATGAAAACAATTATTTTCCAACATGGATTTTCCCTCGCATTAGCGTAGGTTGTGCCTATCATTGATGTGGTGGAAGTGGTGGCTGTGGTGCAAGCGGTGGGTGTGATGCAAATAGTGGCTATGATGGAGGTGGTGGTGGCATATGGCCTCTCACTTGCGGTGTTTGTACTTGTCATTGATTTTGAGAATCAACTAAAAATAGTCAAAAATATTTTGTTACAATTTTTTAGAAAATAAAATAGATCAAGTTCTTAATTTAAATTAACTACACATAGATTTACCTGAAGATGATGAAATGTGTTGAATTTGGGTTCCAATGGGGGAGGGGTTGGCCACACTAGATTCAACCTGCACATTTTATGCATACCTAGGTGTACGAGAACCCCCAGGAGTAGCGGCTTGCTTGGAACGTTTATACGACCTCTACAATGGTGTCGCTTCTGATCCTGTGTCTTCAGAATCACCAGTTTGTTTTGGCCTATGACCCCTATTGGTAGCATCCTGTTTACTCTTTGTAATGGCTGCCCTACCCTACATATAGATGAAAAGAAAAATTAAAAAAAGAAATGTGATAAAATATAAAATAGTATGTCAAGGTCAAAGATGCAATTATTACCTTCAATTCCTCTGTTGACATTGCAATAGCCTGTAGTGTTGCATGCACTACAGTTGGTACATGAGTAGTTTGCAAATTATGAAAACACTCATAATAGAGTGCTAAAAGGAAATTAATAGTGCCCATAATGGGTTGTGTCTTGCTGGTTGCCATTTGTACGGTGTGTAACTCGGCCTTGATCTGATCCAAAATATACGTGCACCAATCGAACCTTTGATTGTTCTCAGATTGAACAATATAAGCTAGTGCCCAAAATAGAATTTTTGATCTTCCCATAAAAATTAGTCTAGCCTAGAAGAACTCGATAATGGCCTTCAGATTTGGATGGTTAACATCATTGATTGTTAACCCTCTTTTTGACTTGGTGGCGAAAGCTGCAAAAATAAAATTAGATGACAATTTACAAATTTGAAACTTTGAACATTAATAGAATATAATTAACAAGAATTATACCTACCAAATATTTTTATGATAGATCGTACTTGGTTTTGAGGTGTGCTTTGTCATCTAGAGACAACTGCAACCTCATCGACACTTGAGGAAAATCAATGAAAGGAAGACTTGTCAATCTGTTAATATCTGTAGGAGTGATGGTGAAAAGTAGATTTCTATTTCGTACTTTGATTCTCATTGTAGCCCTATCATGGTCATAACCAGCTATGATATGTTGTAGGAGGACTTTATCTATTTTGAATTGTGGCATTGAAACCAAGGTTGTCAAACCTACGTTATGGAGCCACGTAAAGTCCATACCTGGGGTTGTCATTAAATCTAAAATCATAGAGCAAGAAAGATTCTTGAATTTTGGTGTAGGGGTGGAAGGGGTGGCCATCGCAAGAAGTTGGAAGCCGAAGAAATAGGATTGGGAATTAGAAGGTTGATTGGAAAGGTTAGCTCTGGTTGGTGTAGTCGTAGAAACAAAATGGAAAAAATGATAGTTGATGCCCTTTTATAGATTGAAGAAACAGGGTTGACACGTGGTAGCATTGTATTGGACATGCAGTGTTTTTGAATGAATGTGTGACATGTGGCAGCCGAATATTTATTTGCATCACGACCATATTCCGCATGAGGCCCTAGAACTGGACCTTATTCGTGTCCGGTCTGATGTCTGAACCAAAATTTGCATCAGGCCCGATACCGGATCGGATTTTGCATCCGATACAATGTCAGACCATATTATGCATCCGATCTCGGATCGGATCACATTATGCATCCGGTGTAGGATCGGATCCTATTCTACATCCGATTGGTGATCGGATCATATTGTGCACTCGGTCCGAGATCGAATTATATTATGCATCAAGCCCGATATTGGACCAAATTTTGCATCTGGTACAATACCGGACCATAGTATGCATCCAGTCTCAGATCAGATCACATTATGCATCCGATGTCGAATCAGATCCTATTCTACATTCGATCGATGACTAGATCATATTGTGCATCTAGTCTAATATTGGATGCATAATATGATCCAATTCGAGATCAGACCAAATTCTGCATCCAATCTAGGACTAGATCATATTATGCATCCGATTCGAGACCGGATCATATTATGCATCCGATCCAAGATCGGATCATATTATGCATCCGGTCCAAGACCGAATCATATTATGCATCCGGTCCGAGATCGGATCATGATTTGTAACCTGGCCATCATCGTTGAAACTCCTTTTTCACCTGGTCCAATCAAAACTTTGAAATTCGCCATTTTTTGCCATTTTTTTTGAAAAATTAAGGTCATTCACCATGCCATCCTACATGTAGTTGGCCAGGATTCACCAGGTTTTCGCAATAGATTCACCATTTTTTACAAGTACCTTTCGGGTCCTACCCCTTATGCATAACCATGGATCCACTATATCCAAATATATTCATTATTCTTGCAAAGGCATTAGGGAGGGAAAACAATGGAAGAAAAAATCAAACATATTCAAGTTATAAAAAATGATCCCTTTGAATCTCATCTCTAATTTGTCAATGATACTATTTTTTGGGCCACTCGTAGTCAATAAGGCCATGAAATTTAAATCAATATTAGCATGTTATAATAAGGCTATTGGAAATTTGGTTAATTTTATAAAATCTAGGATATTTTCATTAACACTAGCCTAGATTTATAAAGAATTATTATGGATATTTTAGGATTTAAATTTACAATTTTTTTATCAACCTATTTCGACATTCCTTTGTATTATAAAGAAAATAAAAAGAAGCTTTGTTTCTCTTGTTTGGATAGAATGAAAGCTTGTTTTGTATATTAGAAAGGTAGGTTATTAACCATGGTGAGAAGGCTCCAACTCATTAAGACTACATTACAATCCATCCCTATTTATATTATGACACTTTTAAGATTACGAGAAGGTATAGTATCAAAAATTGAAAAAATTTAGAGATACTTCCTTGGAAAGGATACAAGAAAAATTTAGGTTTCCTCTATATAAGTGGGATAGGGTTTGCAAAGGAAAGAATATTGGAGAAGCAGACTTGCATAATTATGATTTTGACCTTACGAGAAAAAAATGGGTGGAGATTATTCAAAGATCAAGGAAAGAATTGAGAAAAAAAATTACTTAAAAAATATATAGGTTCTCTTGAAGCAATGAAATTATTTAATAAAAAAACCCTATCCAAAAAAATGTCAACATGGAAATTCATATCAAATAGTTTACAATTGATAAAGAAACATATTAGATGGCCAGTCAATGACAAAAATTATATAAATTTTTGGTTTGATGCTTGGTTGAAGTCTTATCCTCTTATCTCTAGCTCAAAATGGAAACCATTGGCTTGGGTATGCCTAGATTGTAAAGGTCCAAAGATCAAAGACTATATTAATATGGGCAAAAAATCCAAATAATGGATTTTTATTAGTAACCTAGTTGAAGGAGATAAAATCAAACAAAATCCAAATGAACTTCAAAAGATACTTTATTATTTACCTATTTTTATATAAAACGATGATTTGGCTTGGAATCCATCACAAGATGGTGGATAATCGGTCAAGTTGGGATATGAGGATTTAAAGCAATCAAAATTTCCTACACCAAATTAGAAATACTAAGTTGTCATTGATGTCAAAGGTGCATGGTATTCAAGGCAGAAATATTCTTCAAGGATGATAAGTTTATAAGGTTGGACAATATATCAATAAATTTCAGATATGGACTTGATAAATAGAAAATAATGGAAAATCATTCAAGGCAAAGATATATCTCAAGAGGAGCAAAGACAGTATATTTCAAAGTAAGGCAAATATATTATAATATTTAAATATAAAATTTAAATATTATAAATAGAAGGACAAAGGCTTGAAATATTATAAAGAGAAGGATAAAGGTTGGAACAAAGGTTTGACATTTTTAAATCAAAGGATTTAAATATACGAGAGTTTAAAAAATTGAATAATATATATTTAAATCGTAAGTTTAAATATTATAACCTAAAGTGTTTGAAAAAATTAATGGCCGATATCTTTCGAGAAGATATAAAATTGAAGGTAAAAATAAGAGCCAACCTCCTTATCGAAGATAATGGGAAACATATTAATATGAGGTATCATTTCACCTTTGCAAGAGCAAGCAATAGATCGATCCTTGTGGTGAGTGCGAGTGGTAGAGAGAGGAGAAGAGCAGCAAAAAATTGGGCAATGAAAGATAAGGATAAATATCAATTTTACCCCTTTTGATTCTATCTTCTGGGGTAGCCCATACGACCGCCTTGCTTGCATGGAGTGCTATTGTATAGGAGGTTAAGAGGTCGAATCTGGTCGATGTTGTTTTGCTAAAGAATGAAGGCAGAATTAATAAGGATATATATATATATATATATATATATATATATATATATATATATCCGTATATATATATATATATATATATATATATATATATATATATATATATATATATATATATATATATATATATATATACGTATATATATATATATATATATATATATATATATATATCCGTATATATATATATATATATATATATATATATCGTATATATATATATATATATATATATATATATATATATATATATATATATATATATATATATATATATATATATATATATATATATATATATATATATATATATATATCAAATTTTCACCTTTAGTTCCATCCATCGGGGTAGCCCATACGATCGTCTAGATTGTGTGGAAGGGCTACTGTGTAGGAGGTTAAGGGATCAAATCCATTCAACACCGTTTTACTGTGGTTTTAATATTTTAAGGAGCATAAAGACAAGGATAAATATTTGGGCACCCTTTTAAATTTCATGAGCTATGGTAGCACAACTGGTCATGAGTGCTTGTGAAAGCATTGCGCTTTGATAGGATAGGGGATCAAATCCCGTTGTGACTATGCAAGGTATTTAAAGTTTTACTTTATAAAATTTAATTAAAGGAGAAATAAGTCTTATGGTGGTAGTGTAGAATTATATTTTTGCATATTAAATAAAGGGGAGATATAAGGGTTGTGATGTTGGTATAAGGTTTTATTTTTGAAAATTAATAAAATAAGATATAAGGGTTTTAGTTGTCAATAAAGATTTACATTGTGAGTTTCAAAAATGGAGATATAAGGAGTTATTTTTAAGCTTTATTGTGTATATTTTTTATAAGGGATTTTAAACTAATTGATTAAATTTTAAATCAAAAAAGAAAAAGAGAATTGCTAACCAGTTTTTGAAGGGACAAAGAAAAAGAAAACTATTTTTGTCAAGACAGGTTTGGAAAGCTCATACAAAAGAAGACCATCATCATTGAGGCAGATTTAGAGGTATGGTGATTTAATTTCTTTCTCAAAATGGTTTTATTTAAGGAAAATATTTTTAGTCATATAGTGGGAGGTATAAGGAATTATTGGATTGTTAGTCTTACAATGGTACTGAGAGGGGCGGTGAATTAGTGTAGTTCTTTAAACTTGAATTTATAGCTCTTAAAATTGAAATAAAGAAACCTTAAAACTAGAAAAAGCAAGTATCACAAGAGAACATCACACAACACAAGATTTTAATGAGGTTCACCAAAATGGCTACTCCTCAAGAATGACTGCTTGGACTACCATCCAAATCCAGCCTTTGCAAATCACCAACTTTACAAACAATTTACCAGCACCAACTGGAAGGAGCACCAACCCCTAATTTATATGCACCAATAAAAAGGAGCACCAACCCCTAATTTAACTACACGAATAGAAAGGAGCACCAACCCCTAATTTATTTGCACCAATAGAAAGGAGCACCAACCCCTGAT
The DNA here is from genome assembly GCA_028583015.1 of Wollemia nobilis. Classification (NCBI taxonomy): domain Eukaryota; kingdom Viridiplantae; phylum Streptophyta; class Pinopsida; order Araucariales; family Araucariaceae; genus Wollemia; species Wollemia nobilis. The sequence continues at coordinate 3,172,609 of JAQPPZ010003107.1, forward strand.
TTACTAGCACCAACTAGAAGGAGCACCAACCCCTGATTTACTAGCACCAACTGGAAGGAGCACCAACCCCTGATTTACTAGCACCAACTAGAAGGAGCACCAACCCCCGATTTACCAACACCAACTGGAAGGAGCACCAACCCCTAATTTATCTGTAGCAACAGAAAGGAGCACCAACCCCTGATTTATCTGCACCAACAAAAAGGAGCACCAACGCCTAATTTACTAGCACCAACTGGAAGGAGAACCAACCCCTGATTTACCAGCACCAACTGGAAGGAGCACCAACCCCTGATTTACCAGCACCAAATGGAAGGAGCACCAACCCCTGATGCCAAGCATCAACTTGGACTTCAATTCTGAAACTAGAAGATTGATAGTGAGATACCTTTGCTTTAGCAAGACCCTGACTGGTATTCTTCACCTTTGTGCTCTTTGTGCACTCTGCTCTCTCTATGCAATCACTTCGCACACTCTACTTTGTTACAGTTGCACTTTGCGTTTGACTTCACCCTTTGCACTCTCTGCTCCTACTTTCTTTGTGCAATCACAGATGCACTTAGGATAGTTCGACATGACTCTTTGCTCACTTTACGCACTTTGCCATCATCTCGCCGCTTCTACGCTATCTGTGCTCTTGCGGCCACATCTCACACTTCGACACACATTCCATGAATTATTCAACACATCTCAATTCTCCAAACAACCCTCCTTTTATAACAATAATTTCATGATGAAAACCCTAATCTTAGTTGGCTTGCATAGCAACTGAAAACCCTAAAATTAGTCGGCTGTTCATCGATCTTCGTCGGCTTCAACTTAACCGCGAGAATACAACATGTCACGATATCGCGACACTTCCACTTTCTCTCTTACTCTTTGCATCAGATCGCGAAAATACAACATGTGACGATATCGCAACACTTTTTCTCGTTGCTCTTTCTCTTAAGCTTTGGCCAGCGAAAATACATGTCGCGATATCGCGACACTATTTTCTCTCTCCTATTTCTCTTTGCTTTGGCCCATGAAAATACAACATGTCGCGAAATCGTGACACTATTTTATCTCTCCTCTTTCTCTTTGCTTTGGCCCGCGAAAATACATGTCGCGAAATCACGACACTATTTTCTCTCTCCTCTTTCTCTTTGCTTTGGCCCACGAAAATACATGTGATATCACGACACTTTCGCCTCCTTACTTCTTTTGTTTGCTTGCACCCGTGAAAACACAACATGTCACGATATCGCGACACTTTTGCCTCTGTACTCTTCCTCTTTATTTTTGTCACGCTATTGTGACACTTCTACCTTCTTACTTTCTCTCTCCTCATTTAGTCGCGAAAATGCGACATGTCACGAAATCGTGACACTTTTCCAACTTGTCTTTTTCTCTGCCAACATGTCGTGAAATCATAACAGTTTTCCAACTTACTCTCTTTCTTAGAACTTGTTGTGAAATCGTGACACTTCTTCCTGCTTTCTATTTTTCTTCCAACATGTCGTGAAATCGTGACAGTTTTTCCACTTGCCTTTTTCTCTGCCAACATGTTGTGAAATCATAAAAGTTTTTCCTCTTGCCTTTTTCTCTTCCAACATGTTGCGAAATCATGATAGTTTTTCTTGCTTGCACTTTCTCTTCGAACATGTCACGAAATCACGATAGTTTTTCTTGCTTGCACTTTATTTTCGAACATGTCATGAAATCGTGACAGTCTTCCTTTTTTCTCAACATGTCACGATATCGCGACAGTTTTTCTTTCTTGCTCAACATGTCGCGATATCGCGACAGTTTTTCTTTCTTCTCAACATGTCGCGATATCGCGACAATTTTTCTTGCCTGCTGTATATGTTGCGATATCGCGACACTTTTCTTGTCTTTTTCTTTGATCTTTTGCATATGGGCCACTTCAATATTCTTGGAAAATCACTGTACAAACTTTGAGTACCCTTTGAAAACTTGTCTTCTGCATATGAATATATTTTGAACTTCCTGTCCACTGCATCAATAGATCTATCTGACTGTGTTGACAACAATGACAATACTATTGCTGCAACTTGCTCAACATGGATGTGCATTATTTTTGTTTGAAATTGGAAGTAAATGGGCAAGGGTTATAGATTTGATTTGAAAAAAAATTTGTGCATTGTTTATGATTGATTTTGGGAGTAGATGAGAAGGACAGATTTGTGCATTGTGATTGGATTTTAAGTGAATGTGGAAATAAGAAAAATAGTATAGTTTGAGGATTATTTGTATACAAGTTGTGGAGCAGGTTTTGTGAACAAATTATGGAGTAAATTTGAGCAAGTTATGGAGTAAATTTGAGCAGGTTTTGGAGCAGATTTAAGAAGGTTTTGTGAGAAGGTTATGGAGCAGATTTGAGTAGGTTTTATGAGTAGGTTTTAGAGAATATTGGAAGTAGTGTTTGTGTGTAGGTTCATGAGAAATATTTGAGGATGAACCAGAGTAGAGGGGATTGGTTTCTCCTATGTATTAGTTTCCATGAACCAAAGCAGAGGGGATTGGTGTATCTTGTGGATTGGTGTCCATGAACCAGAGCAGAGGGTATTGGTGTCTCCTGTGGATTGGTTTCCATGAACTTGAGAGAGGATTGATATATCATGTGGATTGGTATCCATGAACTTGAGAGGGATTTGTGTCTCCTATGGATTGGTGTCCATGAAATTGAGAGGGGATTGGTGTCTCATATAAATTAGTGTTCATAAACCAGAGAAGGGGGGATTTGTGTCTCCTATGGATTGGTGTCCATGAAATTAATAGGATATTGGTCTCTCCTGTAGCTTGGTGTCCATGAAATTGAGAGGGGATTGGTGTCCACGAACTTGAGAGGGGATTGGTGTCTCTTGTGGATTGGTTTTCATGAATATTGTAATAGGGGATTGGTGTCTCTTGTGGGTTGGTACCCATATAATTTTAGAGAAATTTATAAGTATTATTTCTTCATGGATGTAGCCCATATTGGGTGAACCATGCTAAATTTGTGTCTCTCATATGTGTGATGATTTTTGCATTGTTTCATTACTACATTGATATTATTGCCATTATCATTTGTACTAAAAAGTAAAAGTTTTATCTTATATTGTTCACCTTCCCTCTCAGTATTAGCTTGTGTTATTCAATTTGTATCAGAGTGATTTCCTTAGTGAAAGCCTAATAACTTTAAGGAAGATATTATAGGAACACAAATGGATCATTAAGAATGGTTTCATTAAATAAGGGTCCATTGTATGATGGGACTAGCTATGCTTTCTAGAGAATAATGATGAAGACTTATTTGATGACACATGGATATGGTATATGGCAATCCATTGAGAATGGGTTCACTTCACCTACAAATCCTACCACGAATGAAAATGGTAAGAAACCATATGAAAATAATTCCAGGGTAATGAATGCAATATTAAGTGGGTTATGTGAATCAAAGTTTGTGAAAGTCATGCAATGCACTTAAATAAAATAAATATGGGACAAGTTATAGAGAACTTATGAAGGAGACGACAAGGTTAAAATGGTAGAACTTCAAAACCATAGGAGGAAGTTTGAAGACTTGAAGATGAAATATGAGGAAGATATTGCTAGGTATCTACTTATTTTTGATGAGGTTGTCAAAACCATTTGTGGACTTGGATAAATTATTGAAGACTCTAAGATTGTTCAAAAAATCTTGAGATCACTTTCCATGAGATTTGATGCAAAGGTTTCAACAATTGAATAAATGAAGGATCTCAAAACCTTGAGGATGGATGAGGTACATGGGATTCTCATAGCCTATGAGATGAGGACTAAAAAAGATTAAAAATTCAAACAAGAGACATCATTCAAAGCTTAAATGAAGGTGAAGAATAAAGAACCAGAATCAAGTGAAGAATCAAGTAGTAGAGAAGAAGCTAATTTTGTGAGAAGGAATAAGAAGGGTCAAAGAAAACACAAAGATATGTAGTCTGTAAAATATTTTAATTGTGGTAAATATTTTCACTATGCATATAATTTTCCACAATTTGGAAGTAGTAGCAATGAAGAAGAAAAGGAATACAAGAAAAAGAAGGAAATAAAAAATTATCATGAAAACAAAAATAGGTACGATCAAGGCAAGCATGAGAAGAAGATATTTTCAAGACACAATAAGATTTTTTATGTTAAATAAGCAAGCAATTCTTCCAGTAGTAGTGATGAAAGCCTCTCTAATAGTGAAAAATAATAAATCCTATTTTTGGCCATAGAAGAGAAAGAATATGATCCTATTGTTGAAGACCAAGAAGAAGAGAAATATTCAAAATATGAAGAGGAAGCCACAATTGACATAGAAGAGGAAATTATTGTTGCTCTTGAAGAGTTGAAAAGGGTTAGAAAGAAGAACTCAAGATTGAAGGATCAAGTATAAGAGGATGAGAAAACAAAGGTAAATCTTCTACAAGATCTCATCGACTTAAAAGTAAATGTTGAAGAGCCAAGGATAATTGAAGAAGCTATGGCTGAAAAATTAAAGGTAAAAAAACTAGAGTGTGAAAGACTAGAACATGAAGCTATATTTCTAAGGAAAGGACTTGAAAAATTTAATGATAAGATATATCAGTTTAGGAAAAGCTCAAAAAACTTGGATGATCTTATCAAAGCACAGAGATCTCCATTTATAAATACTAGACTTGGTTTTGAAGAAGGTCAAGAGAAATAAAAGGAGGAGTCAAGATCAAAATAAATAGAAGCATCAAAGAGAGTAATTGAAGAAGAGCCTAAGACCTATGTTGATATATTGAGAAGTGGAAGCATCAACGAGGAAGAAAATAATGCACCATAAAGGAATAGAGACAATCACAAAAAAATCAAAGAAAGAAGCATGCGACAAAATCCTTCAAGGCAAGATGAATATTCTTTTCAAGGCTATTTTTTTTCATGTAATCATTTTGGTCATAAAGCTGTAAATTGCAGAAGAAATGTCAATTCATTTACACCTTTCATGGACTACATCATCATTTTTTAAAATTGCATTAATTTTGGGCATAGAGCTAAATGGTGTAGAATAGTGTTCCCTAAGCTCTCAAATTCAAGGAAGCAAAAGGATAGTCAAAATGTTCAAAAGGGTATGATCTCCAAAGTTTGGAGAAAGAAAATGAAACAAGAAGAGGAGCATAGTAATTTGGGAGTTTCACTCCCATCTCATAATTGAAGTCTCAAGTAAGAGCAGGGAGGAAGGGGGTTGTGTTAAGTGTCTTATTTTTAGCTCCCAAGGAGCCCTTTGCCATTGATGTCAAAAAGGGGAGAGTTTTTAATAAGGGGGTGCAGCTTGTTAGGGGGAGTAGATTGTGAATCCAGTTGTAGTAAGAGAAATATTTTTGTAGGGTTGTCATCAATGACAAAAGGGGAAATTTTTTATAAATACTAAGTTGTCATTGATGTCAAAGGTGCATGATATTCAAGGTAGAAATATTCTTCAAGGATGATAAGTTTGTAAGGTTGGACAATATATCAATAAATATCAGATATGGACTTGATAAATAGCAAAAAATGAAAAATCATTCAAGGCAAAGATATATATCAAGAAGAGCAAAGAAAGTATATTTCAAAGTAAGGTAAATATATTATAATATTTAAATATTATAAAGAGAAGGACAAAGGTTTGGACAAAGGCTTGAAATATTATAAAGAGAAGGACAAAGGTTGGGACAAAGGTTTGACATATTTAAATCAAAGGATTTAAATGTACAAGAGTTTAAAAATTTGAATATTATAATATTTAAATCATAGGTTTAAATATTATAACCTAAAGTTTTTGAAAAAATTAATGTGCCATATTTGGAGAAGATAGAAATTCGAAGGTAAAAATAAGAGCCGACCTCCTTATCGAAGACAATGGGAAACATATTAATATGAGGTATCATTTCACCTTTGAAAGAGTAAGCAATCGATAGATCCTCATGGTGAGTGCAAGCAATAGAGAGAGGAGAAGAGCAATGGAAGCCAAGGATAAATATCAAAATTTTCCCTTTTGATCCCATCCGTTAGGGTAGCCCAAAAAAACACCTTGCTTGCGTGGAGCACTGCTATGTAGGAGGTTAAGATGTTGAATCTAGTCGATGCCATTTTACTTAAGAGTGAAGGCAGAATTAAGAAGGATATATATATCAATTTTGCACCTTTAGTTCCATACGTTGGGGTAGTCCAGACGGTCACCTATCTTGGGTGGAAGTATTGTTGTGCAAGAGGTTAAGGGATATAATCCTTTCGACACTATTTTTCTATGGTTTTATGTTTGATGGAGCATAGAGACAAGGATAAATATTCAGGTGCCATTTTAGTTTTCATGAGTTGTGGTAGCACAACTAGTCATAAGCACTTGTGAGATCATTGCACTTCAAGAGGATAGGGGATCAAATCCCATTGCGGTTGTGCAAGGTATTTAAAGTTTTATTTTATCAAATTTAATTAAGGGAGAAATAAGGGTCATGGTGCTAGTGTAGAATTATATTTTTGCATATTAAATAAAGGGGAGATATAAGGGTTGTGATGTTGGTATAAGGTTTCATTTTTTAAAATTAATAAAATGAGATATAAGGGTTTTAGTTGTCAATAAAGCTTTACATTGTGAGTTTCAAAAAGGGAGATATAAGGAGTTATTTTTAAGCTTTATTGTGTATATTTTTGATAAGGGATTTTAAAGTAATTGATTAAATATCGAATAAAGAAAAGAAAAAGAGAATTGCTAACCAGATTTTGAAGGGAAAAACAAAAGAAAAATTATTTTTGTCAAGACAAGTTTGGAAAGACCATACAAAAGAAGACCATCATCATTGAGGTAGATTTATAGGTATGGTGATTTAATTTCTATTAGGATACCATTCTAACGTTATTTTGTAATTCTCATTATTATGTAATGACCCAATTCCAACATGGGGGATCCCATATATAATGTTATTTTGTAATGTATGTGGCATGTTATGCTCCTAGGAAAGTGAGGCCACTTGATGTAACCATTATAAATATTGTAACCGACATTTTGTAGAAGATTCTAGCTCGAGTGACATTTTGCATGTAAGCCAACTCTTGAGCCTAGGGTTAGGGTTTGCATGAATTCTTTCTTTAAAAAGCTATGAAGCCATGCACGAATCATCTTTTTGCAAGTTAATGAAATATTGAAGGAGGTTGCCCCCTTGAAGAGGCTTGCGATTCTGAGTTCTTTTGTGAGATTTTTCAATTCTGTAATTACTTTCTGCATAGTATTATTTTTTTATTGCATGTAATTCAGTTATCTTTCAATAGTTTGTATGTGTGAGCTTTGTTTCAATAGTAGGTTCTTAACAAGTGGTATCAGAGCGCTTTCCAGGGCTGAGTTCTGTTGCAACTACGATGATTCTTGCCATCCATTCTATATGTTAGGTATAATTTTGTGTGTTTTTTGTTCTATTTTTCCTTTATTAAAAAATCCCCAAAAAAATAGTTCATTTTTTTACTAGCAAATCCAAAAAATACAAAAAAAATACAGTTTTTGTTTCAATAGTTGTGTAGGTTAGAAAACCTATGCCCAGGGTTTTAAAATATCATGAAGGAGTTGTCATTATTAGCTAAGCTAGATAGCCCATAAAGTGTCTAGTGAAGTAAGGGACGATCAGGCTCAAATACCCAGGCTTTAGACAATACTCGCGCACGAAATTGAGCTCCCATGCATCTTTGGGTGTATCGGGAGACCATTCTAAGGTTAACAAAATTTTATTTAGCAGGAAGCTTTTTGGACTTGTATCATCCATAGTCCACGGGACACAGCATCCTGGAAGATTACCCTCCTGTACTGTCAGAGAGGCAACTAGTGTGCTCAAGGGTATGTGTGGAATCCTCCTTGGGTAGTGGCTTGAAATATTGTTCCGAGCACTATTGTTCATCATTGTGGTATAATAGAGAGCCTATGGGTGTTATATACTCATTTACCTAGCATACCCTGGTTTTGATAAACACTTCCTCCTAAAAAAACATACATCTTCCTATTTTGCTAAACCTGCATTTGTAATCCTAAATTGTGAGCATATGGAGAAGGACATCCCTATCATAGAAGAATACACCTTGCATGCACCATTAGTTAGGATAGAGTTTGAAAGTGTCTCTAATAGTCTGTAATATTCTAGTAACAACTAGGTCAGTGGCAGTAACAGTCCGATCGATGACAGTAACAGTCGAAATATTAATAGTCAATTGTAATAGTCAAAAAATACAGGTGGTTAGGGTCAGAAACAAAACCGTTAGTATCTATAACTACAGTACAAGTGACATAATAGTGACAGGGTGATTAGTTGATAGATCCGAGACAGTTGATTTAATTTTCCAACTTATGACCTAGAGCCCAAAAAAAAATTGGAATTTTATTAAAACAGGGATATCTCTTCACACATATCTCAGATTGACTCAAAAATTTAGCTGATAATTATACACTATTCTAGAAAAAATTGTCGTGGGTAGCCCCTGGTCAAATTTTGCACCCATTTACTAAAAATAACAATTTTTTATTTTTCTTGCTAAGGCCATAACTTTTCAATGGTCAATTAGATTGATCCAAAGTTTTGGGAATATAATCTACTTGTTATTCTGCACCAAAGACCCTCAAGGACTCATTGGTGAAATTTTAAGTCCAAGTGGAGGAAATTACCTTGACATCGCCTTGCAACCAACCAAAGCTCACAAAAAATCAAGAAATTCAGTATATCTCCTCATTGAGTGCTCAGATCAAACAACCATTGAAGTGGACCCTAGTCTAAAATCAATGTTGCAATCGATTTCCCAAATTAAATTTTGGACCCTTACTTAAATAATAACTCTTGAAATCCCACATCTACTTTTAGCAATTGAGTAAAAAAGTTCAAGGCTATCTCAAATGGAAAGTGGCACTTATGGACATCAAAAAGAGGTAGAACAAAATACTATTTCAATGTTGGATACCCTAGTAAGTGTTGTTATGAGCTTGCAAAAAACAACTGAACACTTGACAACAAAATTTTAAACTTTCAGAGTTGCCCAAGATACCTCCAGAATTCACATAGAAGAACACCTAGAATATGTTGAGTCTAAAATACAAGGTGGTCCAAGCAATTCTGAGTATCATCACGAAATTGGAACATATGACTCTTACCTTCGCTTTGATCATGATACTCCCTTCAAGATGCCAAAACTAGACTTTCCTAAGTTCAATGGGAAGGATGTTGATGGATGGTTATGTCATGTTGCTCAATCATTATGCAATATTTAGAATAGATGAGGATTATTTGTATACAAGTTGTGGAGCAGGTTTTGTGAACAAATTATGGAGTAAATTTGAGCAAGTTATGGAGTAAATTTGAGCAGGTTTTGGAGCAGATTTAAGAAGGTTTTGTGAGAAGGTTATGGAGCAGATTTGAGTAGGTTTTATGAGTAGGTTTTAGAGAATATTGGAAGTAGTGTTTGTGTGTAGGTTCATGAGAAATATTTGAGGATGAACCAGAGTAGAGGGGATTGGTTTCTCCTATGTATTAGTTTCCATGAACCAAAGCAGAGGGGATTGGTGTATCTTGTGGATTGGTGTCCATGAACCAGAGCAGAGGGTATTGGTGTCTCCTGTGGATTGGTTTCCATGAACTTGAGAGAGGATTGATATATCATGTGGATTGGTATCCATGAACTTGAGAGGGATTTGTGTCTCCTATGGATTGGTGTCCATGAAATTGAGAGGGGATTGGTGTCTCATATAAATTAGTGTTCATAAACCAGAGAAGGGGGGATTTGTGTCTCCTATGGATTGGTGTCCATGAAATTAATAGGATATTGGTCTCTCCTGTAGCTTGGTGTCCATGAAATTGAGAGGGGATTGGTGTCCACGAACTTGAGAGGGGATTGGTGTCTCTTGTGGATTGGTTTTCATGAATATTGTAATAGGGGATTGGTGTCTCTTGTGGGTTGGTACCCATATAATTTTAGAGAAATTTATAAGTATTATTTCTTCATGGATGTAGCCCATATTGGGTGAACCATGCTAAATTTGTGTCTCTCATATGTGTGATGATTTTTGCATTGTTTCATTACTACATTGATATTATTGCCATTATCATTTGTACTAAAAAGTAAAAGTTTTATCTTATATTGTTCACCTTCCCTCTCAGTATTAGCTTGTGTTATTCAATTTGTATCAGAGTGATTTCCTTAGTGAAAGCCTAATAACTTTAAGGAAGATATTATAGGAACACAAATGGATCATTAAGAATGGTTTCATTAAATAAGGGTCCATTGTATGATGGGACTAGCTATGCTTTCTAGAGAATAATGATGAAGACTTATTTGATGACACATGGATATGGTATATGGCAATCCATTGAGAATGGGTTCACTTCACCTACAAATCCTACCACGAATGAAAATGGTAAGAAACCATATGAAAATAATTCCAGGGTAATGAATGCAATATTAAGTGGGTTATGTGAATCAAAGTTTGTGAAAGTCATGCAATGCACTTAAATAAAATAAATATGGGACAAGTTATAGAGAACTTATGAAGGAGACGACAAGGTTAAAATGGTAGAACTTCAAAACCATAGGAGGAAGTTTGAAGACTTGAAGATGAAATATGAGGAAGATATTGCTAGGTATCTACTTATTTTTGATGAGGTTGTCAAAACCATTTGTGGACTTGGATAAATTATTGAAGACTCTAAGATTGTTCAAAAAATCTTGAGATCACTTTCCATGAGATTTGATGCAAAGGTTTCAACAATTGAATAAATGAAGGATCTCAAAACCTTGAGGATGGATGAGGTACATGGGATTCTCATAGCCTATGAGATGAGGACTAAAAAAGATTAAAAATTCAAACAAGAGACATCATTCAAAGCTTAAATGAAGGTGAAGAATAAAGAACCAGAATCAAGTGAAGAATCAAGTAGTAGAGAAGAAGCTAATTTTGTGAGAAGGAATAAGAAGGGTCAAAGAAAACACAAAGATATGTAGTCTGTAAAATATTTTAATTGTGGTAAATATTTTCACTATGCATATAATTTTCCACAATTTGGAAGTAGTAGCAATGAAGAAGAAAAGGAATACAAGAAAAAGAAGGAAATAAAAAATTATCATGAAAACAAAAATAGGTACGATCAAGGCAAGCATGAGAAGAAGATATTTTCAAGACACAATAAGATTTTTTATGTTAAATAAGCAAGCAATTCTTCCAGTAGTAGTGATGAAAGCCTCTCTAATAGTGAAAAATAATAAATCCTATTTTTGGCCATAGAAGAGAAAGAATATGATCCTATTGTTGAAGACTAAGAAGAAGAGAAATATTCAAAATATGAAGAGGAAGCCACAATTGACATAGAAGAGGAAATTATTGTTGCTCTTGAAGAGTTGAAAAGGGTTAGAAAGAAGAACTCAAGATTGAAGGATCAAGTATAAGAGGATGAGAAAACAAAGGTAAATCTTCTACAAGATCTCATCGACTTAAAAGTAAATGTTGAAGAGCCAAGGATAATTGAAGAAGCTATGGCTGAAAAATTAAAGGTAAAAAAACTAGAGTGTGAAAGACTAGAACATGAAGCTATATTTCTAAGGAAAGGACTTGAAAAATTTAATGATAAGATATATCAGTTTAGGAAAAGCTCAAAAAACTTGGATGATCTTATCAAAGCACAGAGATCTCCATTTATAAATACTAGACTTGGTTTTGAAGAAGGTCAAGAGAAATAAAAGGAGGAGTCAAGATCAAAATAAATAGAAGCATCAAAGAGAGTAATTGAAGAAGAGCCTAAGACCTATGTTGATATATTGAGAAGTGGAAGCATCAACGAGGAAGAAAATAATGCACCATAAAGGAATAGAGACAATCACAAAAAAATCAAAGAAAGAAGCATGCGACAAAATCCTTCAAGGCAAGATGAATATTCTTTTCAAGGCTATTTTTTTTCATGTAATCATTTTGGTCATAAAGCTGTAAATTGCAGAAGAAATGTCAATTCATTTACACCTTTCATGGACTACATCATCATTTTTTAAAATTGCATTAATTTTGGGCATAGAGCTAAATGGTGTAGAATAGTGTTCCCTAAGCTCTCAAATTCAAGGAAGCAAAAGGATAGTCAAAATGTTCAAAAGGGTATGATCTCCAAAGTTTGGAGAAAGAAAATGAAACAAGAAGAGGAGCATAGTAATTTGGGAGTTTCACTCCCATCTCATAATTGAAGTCTCAAGTAAGAGCAGGGAGGAAGGGGGCTATGTTAAGTGTCTTATTTTTAGCCCCAAGGAGCCCTTTGCCATTGATGTCAAAGGGGGAGAGTTTTTAGTAAGGGGGAGCAACTTGTTAGGGGGAGTAGATTGTGAATCCAGTTGTAGTAAGAGAAATATTTTTGTAGGGTTGTCATCAATGACAAAAGGGGAAATTTTTTATAAATACTAAGTTGTCATTGATGTCAAAGGTGCATGATATTCAAGGTAGAAATATTCTTCAAGGATGATAAGTTTGTAAGGTTGGACAATATATCAATAAATATCAGATATGGACTTGATAAATAGCAAAAAATGAAAAATCATTCAAGGCAAAGATATATATCAAGAAGAGCAAAGAAAGTATATTTCAAAGTAAGGTAAATATATTATAATATTTAAATATTATAAAGAGAAGGACAAAGGTTTGGACAAAGGCTTGAAATATTATAAAGAGAAGGACAAAGGTTGGGACAAAGGTTTGACATATTTAAATCAAAGGATTTAAATGTACAAGAGTTTAAAAATTTGAATATTATAATATTTAAATCATAGGTTTAAATATTATAACCTAAAGTTTTTGAAAAAATTAATGTGCCATATTTGGAGAAGATAGAAATTCGAAGGTAAAAATAAGAGCCGACCTCCTTATCGAAGACAATGGGAAACATATTAATATGAGGTATCATTTCACCTTTGAAAGAGTAAGCAATCGATAGATCCTCATGGTGAGTGCAAGCAATAGAGAGAGGAGAAGAGCAATGGAAGCCAAGGATAAATATCAAAATTTTCCCTTTTGATCCCATCCGTTAGGGTAGCCCAAAAAAACACCTTGCTTGCGTGGAGCACTGCTATGTAGGAGGTTAAGATGTTGAATCTAGTCGATGCCATTTTACTTAAGAGTGAAGGCAGAATTAAGAAGGATATATATATCAATTTTGCACCTTTAGTTCCATACGTTGGGGTAGTCCAGACGGTCACCTATCTTGGGTGGAAGTATTGTTGTGCAAGAGGTTAAGGGATATAATCCTTTCGACACTATTTTTCTATGGTTTTATGTTTGATGGAGCATAGAGACAAGGATAAATATTCAGGTGCCATTTTAGTTTTCATGAGTTGTGGTAGCACAACTAGTCATAAGCACTTGTGAGATCATTGCACTTCAAGAGGATAGGGGATCAAATCCCATTGCGGTTGTGCAAGGTATTTAAAGTTTTATTTTATCAAATTTAATTAAGGGAGAAATAAGGGTCATGGTGCTAGTGTAGAATTATATTTTTGCATATTAAATAAAGGGGAGATATAAGGGTTGTGATGTTGGTATAAGGTTTCATTTTTTAAAATTAATAAAATGAGATATAAGGGTTTTAGTTGTCAATAAAGCTTTACATTGTGAGTTTCAAAAAGGGAGATATAAGGAGTTATTTTTAAGCTTTATTGTGTATATTTTTGATAAGGGATTTTAAAGTAATTGATTAAATATCGAATAAAGAAAAGAAAAAGAGAATTGCTAACCAGATTTTGAAGGGAAAAACAAAAGAAAAATTATTTTTGTCAAGACAAGTTTGGAAAGACCATACAAAAGAAGACCATCATCATTGAGGTAGATTTATAGGTATGGTGATTTAATTTCTATTAGGATACCATTCTAACGTTATTTTGTAATTCTCATTATTATGTAATGACCCAATTCCAACATGGGGGATCCCATATATAATGTTATTTTGTAATGTATGTGGCATGTTATGCTCCTAGGAAAGTGAGGCCACTTGATGTAACCATTATAAATATTGTAACCGACATTTTGTAGAAGATTCTAGCTCGAGTGACATTTTGCATGTAAGCCAACTCTTGAGCCTAGGGTTAGGGTTTGCATGAATTCTTTCTTTAAAAAGCTATGAAGCCATGCACGAATCATCTTTTTGCAAGTTAATGAAATATTGAAGGAGGTTGCCCCCTTGAAGAGGCTTGCGATTCCGAGTTCTTTTGTGAGATTTTTCAATTCCCGTAATTACTTTCGCATAGTATTATTTTTTTATTGCATGTAATTCAGCTTATCTTTCAATAGTTTGTATGTGTGAGCTTTGTTTCAATAGTAGGTTCTTAACAAGTGGTATCAGAGCGCTTTCCAGGGCTGAGTTCTGTTGCAACTACGATGATTCTTGCCATCCATTCTATATGTTAGGTATAATTTTGTGTGTTTTTTGTTCTATTTTTCCTTTATTAAAAAATCCCCAAAAAAATAGTTCATTTTTTTACTAGCAAATCCAAAAAAACAAAAAAAAATACAGTTTTTGTTTCATTATTTATGTAGGTTAGAAAACCTATGCAGAGGGTTTTAAAATATCATGAAGGAGTTGTCATTATTAGCTAAGCTAGATAGCCCATAAAGTGTCTAGTGAAGTAAGGGACGATCAGGCTCAAATACCCAGGCTTTAGACAATACTCGCACACGGAATTGAGCTCCCATGCATCTTTGGGTGTATCGGGAGACCATTCTAAGGTTAACAAAATTTTATTTAGCAGGAAGATTTTTGGACTTGTATCATCCATAGTCCACGGGACACAGCATCCTGGAAGATTACCCTCCTGTACTGTCAGAGAGGCAACTAGTGTGCTCAAGGGTATGTGTGGAATCCTCCTTGGGTAGTGGCTTGAAATATTGTTCCGAGCACTATTGTTCATCATTGTGGTATAATAGAGAGCCTATGGGTGTTATATACTCATTTACCTAGCATACCCTGGTTTTGATAAACACTTCCTCCTAAAAAAACATACATCTTCCTATTTTGCTAAACCTGCATTTGTAATCCTAAATTGTGAGCATATGGAGAAGGACATCCCTATCATAGAAGAATACACCTTGCATGCACCATTAGTTAGGATAGAGTTTGAAAGTGTCTCTAATAGTCTGTAATATTCTAGTAACAACTAGGTCAGTGGCAGTAACAGTCCGATCGATGACAGTAACAGTCGAAATATTAATAGTCAATTGTAATAGTCAAAAAATACAGGTGGTTAGGGTCAGAAACAAAACCGTTAGTATCTATAACTACAGTACAAGTGACATAATAGTGACAGGGTGATTAGTTGATAGATCCGAGACAGTTGATTTAATTTTCCAACTTATGACCTAGAGCCCAAAAAAAAATTGGAATTTTATTAAAACAGGGATATCTCTTCACACATATCTCAGATTGACTCAAAAATTTAGCTGATAATTATACACTATTCTAGAAAAAATTGTCGTGGGTAGCCCCTGGTCAAATTTTGCACCCATTTACTAAAAATAACAATTTTTTATTTTTCTTGCTAAGGCCATAACTTTTCAATGGTCAATTAGATTGATCCAAAGTTTTGGGAATATAATCTACTTGTTATTCTGCACCAAAGACCCTCAAGGACTCATTGGTGAAATTTTAAGTCCAAGTGGAGGAAATTACCTTGACATCGCCTTGCAACCAACCAAAGCTCACAAAAAATCAAGAAATTCAAGTATATCTCCTCATTGAGTGCTCGAGATCAAACAACCATTGAAGTGGACCCTAGTCTAAAATCAATGTTGCAATCGATTTCCCAAATTAAATTTTGGACCCTTACTTAAATAATAACTCTTGAAATCCCACATCTACTTTTAGCAATTGAGTAAAAAAGTTCAAGGCTATCTCAAATGGAAAGTGGCACTTATGGACATCAAAAAGAGGTAGAACAAAATACTATTTCAATGTTGGATACCCTAGTAAGTGTTGTTATGAGCTTGCAAAAAACAACCGAACACTTGACAACAAAATTTTAAACTTTCGAGTTGCCCAAGATACCTCCGGAATTCACATAGAAGAACACCTAGAATATGTTGAGTCTAAAATACAAGGTGGTCCAAGCAATTCTGAGTATCATCACGAAATTGGAACATATGACTCTTACCTTCGCTTTGATCATGATACTCCCTTCAAGATGCCAAAACTAGACTTTCCTAAGTTCAATGGGAAGGATGTTGATGGATGGTTATGTCATGTTGCTCAATCATTATGCAATATTTAGAATAGATGAGGATTATTTGTATACAAGTTGTGGAGCAGGTTTTGTGAACAAATTATGGAGTAAATTTGAGCAAGTTATGGAGTAAATTTGAGCAGGTTTTGGAGCAGATTTAAGAAGGTTTTGTGAGAAGGTTATGGAGCAGATTTGAGTAGGTTTTATGAGTAGGTTTTAGAGAATATTGGAAGTAGTGTTTGTGTGTAGGTTCATGAGAAATATTTGAGGATGAACCAGAGTAGAGGGGATTGGTTTCTCCTATGTATTAGTTTCCATGAACCAAAGCAGAGGGGATTGGTGTATCTTGTGGATTGGTGTCCATGAACCAGAGCAGAGGGTATTGGTGTCTCCTGTGGATTGGTTTCCATGAACTTGAGAGAGGATTGATATATCATGTGGATTGGTATCCATGAACTTGAGAGGGATTTGTGTCTCCTATGGATTGGTGTCCATGAAATTGAGAGGGGATTGGTGTCTCATATAAATTAGTGTTCATAAACCAGAGAAGGGGGGATTTGTGTCTCCTATGGATTGGTGTCCATGAAATTAATAGGATATTGGTCTCTCCTGTAGCTTGGTGTCCATGAAATTGAGAGGGGATTGGTGTCCACGAACTTGAGAGGGGATTGGTGTCTCTTGTGGATTGGTTTTCATGAATATTGTAATAGGGGATTGGTGTCTCTTGTGGGTTGGTACCCATATAATTTTAGAGAAATTTATAAGTATTATTTCTTCATGGATGTAGCCCATATTGGGTGAACCATGCTAAATTTGTGTCTCTCATATGTGTGATGATTTTTGCATTGTTTCATTACTACATTGATATTATTGCCATTATCATTTGTACTAAAAAGTAAAAGTTTTATCTTATATTGTTCACCTTCCCTCTCAGTATTAGCTTGTGTTATTCAATTTGTATCAGAGTGATTTCCTTAGTGAAAGCCTAATAACTTTAAGGAAGATATTATAGGAACACAAATGGATCATTAAGAATGGTTTCATTAAATAAGGGTCCATTGTATGATGGGACTAGCTATGCTTTCTAGAGAATAATGATGAAGACTTATTTGATGACACATGGATATGGTATATGGCAATCCATTGAGAATGGGTTCACTTCACCTACAAATCCTACCACGAATGAAAATGGTAAGAAACCATATGAAAATAATTCCAGGGTAATGAATGCAATATTAAGTGGGTTATGTGAATCAAAGTTTGTGAAAGTCATGCAATGCACTTAAATAAAATAAATATGGGACAAGTTATAGAGAACTTATGAAGGAGACGACAAGGTTAAAATGGTAGAACTTCAAAACCATAGGAGGAAGTTTGAAGACTTGAAGATGAAATATGAGGAAGATATTGCTAGGTATCTACTTATTTTTGATGAGGTTGTCAAAACCATTTGTGGACTTGGATAAATTATTGAAGACTCTAAGATTGTTCAAAAAATCTTGAGATCACTTTCCATGAGATTTGATGCAAAGGTTTCAACAATTGAATAAATGAAGGATCTCAAAACCTTGAGGATGGATGAGGTACATGGGATTCTCATAGCCTATGAGATGAGGACTAAAAAAGATTAAAAATTCAAACAAGAGACATCATTCAAAGCTTAAATGAAGGTGAAGAATAAAGAACCAGAATCAAGTGAAGAATCAAGTAGTAGAGAAGAAGCTAATTTTGTGAGAAGGAATAAGAAGGGTCAAAGAAAACACAAAGATATGTAGTCTGTAAAATATTTTAATTGTGGTAAATATTTTCACTATGCATATAATTTTCCACAATTTGGAAGTAGTAGCAATGAAGAAGAAAAGGAATACAAGAAAAAGAAGGAAATAAAAAATTATCATGAAAACAAAAATAGGTACGATCAAGGCAAGCATGAGAAGAAGATATTTTCAAGACACAATAAGATTTTTTATGTTAAATAAGCAAGCAATTCTTCCAGTAGTAGTGATGAAAGCCTCTCTAATAGTGAAAAATAATAAATCCTATTTTTGGCCATAGAAGAGAAAGAATATGATCCTATTGTTGAAGACCAAGAAGAAGAGAAATATTCAAAATATGAAGAGGAAGCCACAATTGACATAGAAGAGGAAATTATTGTTGCTCTTGAAGAGTTGAAAAGGGTTAGAAAGAAGAACTCAAGATTGAAGGATCAAGTATAAGAGGATGAGAAAACAAAGGTAAATCTTCTACAAGATCTCATCGACTTAAAAGTAAATGTTGAAGAGCCAAGGATAATTGAAGAAGCTATGGCTGAAAAATTAAAGGTAAAAAAACTAGAGTGTGAAAGACTAGAACATGAAGCTATATTTCTAAGGAAAGGACTTGAAAAATTTAATGATAAGATATATCGGTTTAGGAAAAGCTCAAAAAACTTGGATGATCTTATCAAAGCACGTAGATCTCCATTTATAAATACTAGACTTGGTTTTGAAGAAGGTCAAGAGAAATAAAAGGAGGAGTCAAGATCAAAATAAATAGAAGCATCAAAGAGAGTAATTGAAGAAGAGCCTAAGACCTATGTTGATATATTGAGAAGTGGAAGCATCAACGAGGAAGAAAATAATGCACCATAAAGGAATAGAGACAATCACAAAAAAATCAAAGAAAGAAGCATGCGACAAAATCCTTCAAGGCAAGATGAATATTCTTTTCAAGGCTATTTTTTTTCATGTAATCATTTTGGTCATAAAGCTGTAAATTGCAGAAGAAATGTCAATTCATTTACACCTTTCATGGACTACATCATCATTTTTTAAAATTGCATTAATTTTGGGCATAGAGCTAAATGGTGTAGAATAGTGTTCCCTAAGCTCTCAAATTCAAGGAAGCAAAAGGATAGTCAAAATGTTCAAAAGGGTATGATCTCCAAAGTTTGGAGAAAGAAAATGAAACAAGAAGAGGAGCATAGTAATTTGGGAGTTTCACTCCCATCTCATAATTGAAGTCTCAAGTAAGAGCAGGGAGGAAGGGGGTTGTGTTAAGTGTCTTATTTTTAGCTCCCAAGGAGCCCTTTGCCATTGATGTCAAAAGGGGAGAGTTTTTAGTAAGGGGGAGCAAGCTTGTTAGGGGGAGTAGATTGTGAATCCAGGTTGTAGTAAGAGAAATATTTTTGTAGGGTTGTCATCAATGACAAAAGGGGAAATTTTTTATAAATACTAAGTTGTCATTGATGTCAAAGGTGCATGATATTCAAGGTAGAAATATTCTTCAAGGATGATAAGTTTGTAAGGTTGGACAATATATCAATAAATATCAGATATGGACTTGATAAATAGCAAAAAATGAAAAATCATTCAAGGCAAAGATATATATCAAGAAGAGCAAAGAAAGTATATTTCAAAGTAAGGTAAATATATTATAATATTTAAATATTATAAAGAGAAGGACAAAGGTTTGGACAAAGGCTTGAAATATTATAAAGAGAAGGACAAAGGTTGGGACAAAGGTTTGACATATTTAAATCAAAGGATTTAAATGTACAAGAGTTTAAAAATTTGAATATTATAATATTTAAATCATAGGTTTAAATATTATAACCTAAAGTTTTTGAAAAAATTAATGTGCCATATTTGGAGAAGATAGAAATTCGAAGGTAAAAATAAGAGCCGACCTCCTTATCGAAGACAATGGGAAACATATTAATATGAGGTATCATTTCACCTTTGAAAGAGTAAGCAATCGATAGATCCTCATGGTGAGTGCAAGCAATAGAGAGAGGAGAAGAGCAATGGAAGCCAAGGATAAATATCAAAATTTTCCCTTTTGATCCCATCCGTTAGGGTAGCCCAAAAAAACACCTTGCTTGCGTGGAGCACTGCTATGTAGGAGGTTAAGATGTTGAATCTAGTCGATGCCATTTTACTTAAGAGTGAAGGCAGAATTAAGAAGGATATATATATCAATTTTGCACCTTTAGTTCCATACGTTGGGGTAGTCCAGACGGTCACCTATCTTGGGTGGAAGTATTGTTGTGCAAGAGGTTAAGGGATATAATCCTTTCGACACTATTTTTCTATGGTTTTATGTTTGATGGAGCATAGAGACAAGGATAAATATTCAGGTGCCATTTTAGTTTTCATGAGTTGTGGTAGCACAACTAGTCATAAGCACTTGTGAGATCATTGCACTTCAAGAGGATAGGGGATCAAATCCCATTGCGGTTGTGCAAGGTATTTAAAGTTTTATTTTATCAAATTTAATTAAGGGAGAAATAAGGGTCATGGTGCTAGTGTAGAATTATATTTTTGCATATTAAATAAAGGGGAGATATAAGGGTTGTGATGTTGGTATAAGGTTTCATTTTTTAAAATTAATAAAATGAGATATAAGGGTTTTAGTTGTCAATAAAGCTTTACATTGTGAGTTTCAAAAAGGGAGATATAAGGAGTTATTTTTAAGCTTTATTGTGTATATTTTTGATAAGGGATTTTAAAGTAATTGATTAAATATCGAATAAAGAAAAGAAAAAGAGAATTGCTAACCAGATTTTGAAGGGAAAAACAAAAGAAAAATTATTTTTGTCAAGACAAGTTTGGAAAGACCATACAAAAGAAGACCATCATCATTGAGGTAGATTTATAGGTATGGTGATTTAATTTCTATTAGGATACCATTCTAACGTTATTTTGTAATTCTCATTATTATGTAATGACCCAATTCCAACATGGGGGATCCCATATATAATGTTATTTTGTAATGTATGTGGCATGTTATGCTCCTAGGAAAGTGAGGCCACTTGATGTAACCATTATAAATATTGTAACCGACATTTTGTAGAAGATTCTAGCTCGAGTGACATTTTGCATGTAAGCCAACTCTTGAGCCTAGGGTTAGGGTTTGCATGAATTCTTTCTTTAAAAAGCTATGAAGCCATGCACGAATCATCTTTTTGCAAGTTAATGAAATATTGAAGGAGGTTGCCCCCTTGAAGAGGCTTGCGATTCTGAGTTATTTTGTGAGATTTTTCAATTTTACAATTACTTTCTGCATAGTATTATTTTTTTATTGCATGTAATTTAGTTATCTTTTCAATATTTTGTATGTGTGAGCTTTGTTTCAATAGTAGGTTCTTAACAAGTGGTATCGGAGCGCTTTCCAGGGCCGAATTCTATTGCAACTACGATGATTCTTGCCATCCATTCTATATGTTAGGTATAATTTTGTGTGTTTTTTGTTCTATTTTTCCTTTATTAAAAAATCCCCAAAAAAATAGTTCATTTTTTTACTAGCAAATCCAAAAAAACAAAAAAAAATACAGTTTTTGTTTCATTATTTATGTAGGTTAGAAAACCTATGCAGAGGGTTTTAAAATATCATGAAGGAGTTGTCATTATTAGCTAAGCTAGATAGCCCATAAAGTGTCTAGTGAAGTAAGGGACGATCAGGCTCAAATACCCAGGCTTTAGACAATACTCGCACACGGAATTGAGCTCCCATGCATCTTTGGGTGTATCGGGAGACCATTCTAAGGTTAACAAAATTTTATTTAGCAGGAAGCTTTTTGGACTTGTATCATCCATAGTCCACGGGACACAGCATCCTGGAAGATTACCCTCCTGTACTGTCAGAGAGGCAACTAGTGTGCTCAAGGGTATGTGTGGAATCCTCCTTGGGTAGTGGCTTGAAATATTGTTCCGAGCACTATTGTTCATCATTGTGGTATAATAGAGAGCCTATGGGTGTTATATACTCATTTACCTAGCATACCCTGGTTTTGATAAACACTTCCTCCTAAAAAAACATACATCTTCCTATTTTGCTAAACCTGCATTTGTAATCCTAAATTGTGAGCATATGGAGAAGGACATCCCTATCATAGAAGAATACACCTTGCATGCACCATTAGTTAGGATAGAGTTTGAAAGTGTCTCTAATAGTCTGTAATATTCTAGTAACAACTAGGTCAGTGGCAGTAACAGTCCGATCGATGACAGTAACAGTCGAAATATTAATAGTCAATTGTAATAGTCAAAAAATACAGGTGGTTAGGGTCAGAAACAAAACCGTTAGTATCTATAACTACAGTACAAGTGACATAATAGTGACAGGGTGATTAGTTGATAGATCCGAGACAGTTGATTTAATTTTCCAACTTATGACCTAGAGCCCAAAAAAAAATTGGAATTTTATTAAAACAGGGATATCTCTTCACACATATCTCAGATTGACTCAAAAATTTAGCTGATAATTATACACTATTCTAGAAAAAATTGTCGTGGGTAGCCCCTGGTCAAATTTTGCACCCATTTACTAAAAATAACAATTTTTTATTTTTCTTGCTAAGGCCATAACTTTTCAATGGTCAATTAGATTGATCCAAAGTTTTGGGAATATAATCTACTTGTTATTCTGCACCAAAGACCCTCAAGGACTCATTGGTGAAATTTTAAGTCCAAGTGGAGGAAATTACCTTGACATCGCCTTGCAACCAACCAAAGCTCACAAAAAATCAAGAAATTCAGTATATCTCCTCATTGAGTGCTCAGATCAAACAACCATTGAAGTGGACCCTAGTCTAAAATCAATGTTGCAATCGATTTCCCAAATTAAATTTTGGACCCTTACTTAAATAATAACTCTTGAAATCCCACATCTACTTTTAGCAATTGAGTAAAAAAGTTCAAGGCTATCTCAAATGGAAAGTGGCACTTATGGACATCAAAAAGAGGTAGAACAAAATACTATTTCAATGTTGGATACCCTAGTAAGTGTTGTTATGAGCTTGCAAAAAACAACTGAACACTTGACAACAAAATTTTAAACTTTCAGAGTTGCCCAAGATACCTCCAGAATTCACATAGAAGAACACCTAGAATATGTTGAGTCTAAAATACAAGGTGGTCCAAGCAATTCTGAGTATCATCACGAAATTGGAACATATGACTCTTACCTTCGCTTTGATCATGATACTCCCTTCAAGATGCCAAAACTAGACTTTCCTAAGTTCAATGGGAAGGATGTTGATGGATGGTTATGTCATGTTGCTCAATTATTTAGACTCCATGATGTCCCCATTTATCACTGAGTTCAAATGGCTTCTTTCAATTTGGAATCTTAAGCCTTACAGTGATACCAGTGGTTGCAGAAAACTATCTCTGATCCTTATTGGGCAGAATTTGAGTCCCAGTTACTCACTCGCTTTGGCTCTAGTGAGTATGATGATTTTACAAGACAATTGAAAAAGCTGAAACAAACTTCAACAATTTGATATTACCAAATACAATTTGAGAGATTGGCCAACAAAACTATAGGAATAAATGAAGGATTTTTTATGAGTTTTTTGTTAGTGAGTTGTGGGAAGATCTCCAAGCTGAGGTCACAATGTTTAGACCACAATCCATGATGCAAGCTATCCAGTTGGATCCTTTGATTGAGTCAAAATTTTCAGCTCAAATGCGGTTCTCTAAATTTCCACAAGCTAAACCCTCTTTTCCTCCTAGAGTCCACAATCAACATGAACAAAAACTTGTTGCACCCACTGCTGCACCCAAATGTTTGATGACTGCTGAAATGGATGCACGACACACTCAAGGGTTGTGCTAAAATTATGATGAAAAGTTTTCTCATGGGCATATGTGCACCTAAAATAAATTATTCCTCATTGATATTGATGAGCCTGACACCAGCGACCATAGTGATGATGATATTGAATCAGCAAAAAAACCACCAAAACTAGAGGACGAAAACCCAGATAAATCACAGGATGAAATTTCTATTCATGCTATTGCTGGAATTACTACGCCCCAAACCATGAAAGTTGTGGGTTATTTCAAAGGCCTATGACTTACCATCTTGATTGATTCTGGTAGTACACACAATTTTATTGATCCCCGCATCGCCAAGTAGGCAAATTGTTATGTACACACATGTAATTCCTTTGAGGTTATGGTAGAAAATGGTGGGACTTTACCTTGCAAGGGAAAATATTTTAATGTTAAGGTAAATATTGGGGACTATGAGCTCAAACAATATATGTTTGCACTTAAATTAGGGGGATGTGATATTGTGTTGGGATCTCAGTGGTCGGGCACATTGGGAGTCATATCTTGGAACTTTGGTGAGCTTTGGATGCAATTATCATAGAATGGACAATCCTACACTCTCCATGGCTTAAAATTAGGGTTATCATAGATTATCAGTTCCAAAAAAATGGAGAAGTTGTTAAAAAAATCATCTCGGGATGTCATAGCTTAGATTTTTGTGATCCAACCACATTCTTCAAAGGAGGATTTCATTCCTGAAGATTTGCAACTTATTTTGACCACACACAAATATTTTTTTGCTGAGCTAATAGAATTACCACCTCGTTCCTCTCATGACCATGCTATTCCCTTGTTACCTGGTAATGCACCACCTAAAATTAGACCATACAGGTATCCTCATGCTCTTAAGTCAAAAATTGAGAAGTTAAGTACAAAAATTGATAAAAGTCGGTATCATTCAACCAAGCAATAATTCTTAATCTTCTCCAGTTTTATTGGTACATAAGGAAGATGGGTCTTGGTGGTTTTGTATCAATTATCGAGAGCTCAATAAACTCACCATCAAGGATAAGTTTCCTATTTCAGTGGTCTTGGGACTATGTATTTTTCCAAACTTGACTTTCGCTCGGGGTACCATCAGAGGAGGATATTCCCAAGACTGTCTTTCATACGCATGAAGGTCACTATGAGTTTTTGGTCATGCCATTCGGCTTGACTAATGCCCCTTCCACCTTCCAGAGCCTCATGAACAATATATTTCATCCATTCCTTTGAAAGTTCATTCTAGTCTTCTTTGATGACATTCTAGTGTATAGTCGCTCATGGGAAGAGCATCTTACTCATGTGAATTAGACTCTCCAGATGTTGGCACAACATCAAATCTATGCTAAATATTCCAAGTGTTCTTTTGGGTTGAAAGAAGTAGAATATTTGGGACACATTATCACTAAGGAGGGCATTAAAGTTGATCCCAAGAAAATCCAAGCTGTTCAAAAATGGCCAAAACCTCACACTCTCAAAGATCTTCCAGGATTTTTAGGGCTTACATATTATTACCATAAATTTATTTGTAACTATGGTAAAATTGTAGCTCCCCTCACTTCCATGCTAAAGGAATCTTTTACTTGGACAGGACCCGCTGAACAGGCTTTCCAATAATTGAAGCATACCATGACCACGACACCTATCTTAGCCATGCCAAATTTCTCCAAATCATTTTTATTGAAAGTGATGCTTCAGATCATGGTATTGGGGCAGTGTTGATGCAATATGGACGACCCTTGGCATTCACTAGTAAAGCTCTCTCCAACCATAATTTGGGAAAATCAACTTATGCCAAGGAGATGATGGCAATTTTGCATGTCATAACCCATTGGTGACCGTATCTCATTGGGAATCATTTCTCCATTAAAATAGATCATCAAAGTCTCAAATACTTTTTGGAGCAACGAGTTGCCACCCCTGAACAACAAAAATGGGTCTCTAAACTCATGGGATATGATTATGATATCACTTATAAGAAGGGTAAGGAGAATGTTGTGGTCGATGCTCTCTCTCACCAATTTGAAGCTCTTAGTATGTTGTGTGCCATTTCATTGTCGATCCCCCAATGGATCGATTCTTTATGCTAGGAGGTACTTTAGGATTCTAAATTGCAAAATTTGGTTGCTTCCCTAACCACTGAGCCTACTTCATGTCCAGGATACACTTGGGATGGGTAGGATTTGTGTTACCACCAACGCCTTGTTGTTACCCACAAGTCCTCACTATAGGAACTTCTCATGATAGAAATGCATGCTACTCCATCTGTTGGCCATTTAGGATTTCTCAAAACATATGAATGACTCAAACACACTTTTTTGGAAGGGTATGAAAAATGATATTCATGAATTTGTGGTAGCTTGTGATACCTATTAGTAGATGAAAGGTGAAATAATGCGTTCTCCAGGCACTCTTCAACCCTTGCCCATTCTAGACCAGGTCTAGACAGATATTTCTAGGATTTTATGGAAGGCTTACCTAAGTTGGGTTGCAAATATGTTATCTTAATGGTAGTGGATTGTCTTTTGAAGTATGCTCACTTCTATACCCTCTCCTATCCTTACATAGCCTCCATTGTTGCCCAAATTTTTCTTGATTCTATCTTTCACCTTCATGGTCTACCCTCCTCCATCGTGTCCGATCGTGATCCAACCTTCACTAGTCACTTCTGGAAAGAATTGTTTAAGTTGCAAGGAACTCAAACCAAGATGAGTTTAGCATATCATCCACAAATGGATGGCCAGATAGAGATTGTCAATAAATGTTTCGAAACCTACCTTCGTTGCTTTTCCTCAGATCATCCTACACACTATGCAAGATGGCTTCCTTTGGTCGAGTGGTGGTACAACACTTCCTATCACACAACCACCAAGGTTACCCCTTTTGAGGTGGTTTATGGGAACCCTCCACCGACGTATTCCTCCTACATTCCAAGTAGCTCCAAGGTCCACGTAGTTGACACTACTTTCAGTTAGCATGCTGATATCCTCTATCAACTGAAGCTGAATTTGGAGGTAGCCTAAAATTGGATGCATCAATAGGCTGATCAACACTGTTCTAAGAATAGCTTTGATGTGGGTAATATGGTTTTCCTTCGATTATAATTGTACAAACAATTGTCCCTCCAACTTCGTAGATGCCAAAAGCTTACTATAAAGTACTATGGGCCCTATCAGGTGTTATAGAGGATTGGTGCCACAACCTAAAAATTGGCCCTTACACCTACATCCAAGCTCCATCCTATTTTTCATGTTTATACTCTCAAAAAGGTGGTAGGAAATAAGGTATAGGTTCAATCTGCACTCCCAGAGTTAGATGAAGAAGGTTCTATCTTGCTTGAACTTGAACAACTATTGGATCATCAGACTCGCACTCTTCGCAATTGTACCATTACTTAAGTTCTTGTGCAGTGGCGTAGACTCCAGCCGAAAGATGCTACATGGGAATCTATCCAACAACTCTAACACTAGTTTCCTCACCTTCAAATTTGAGAACAAAGCTTTTTGAAGGGGAAAGACATGTTGGGATCCCATCCTAATGTTATTTTGTAATTCTTATTATTATGTAATGACCCACTTCCAACGTGGGGATCCCATATATAATATTATTTTGTAATGTACATGGTGTGTTATACTCCTAGGCAAGTGGGGCCATTTGATGTAATCGTTATAAATATTGTAACCGACATTTGGTAGAAGATTCTAGCTCGAGTGGCATTTTTCATGTAAGCCAACTATTGAGCCTAGGGTTAGGGTTTGCATGAAGTCTTTCTTTAAAAATCTATGAAGCCTTGTACGAATCATCCTTCTGCAAGTTAATGAAACATTGAAGTAGGTTTCCCCCTCGAAGATGCCTGTGATTCTGAGTTCTTTTATGAGATTGTTCAATTATGCAATTAATTTTTGCATAGTATTATTATGTTATTGCATGTATTTCAGTTATCTTTCAGTATTTTGTGTGTGTGAGATTTATTTCAATAGTAGGTTATTAACAATTCCTTTCTGAAAATGGTTTTGTTTGAGGAAAATATTTGTGTTGTCGTATAGTGGGAGGTATAAGGAATTATTGGATGTGCATTGTTTTTGCTTGAAATTGGAAGTAAATGGGCAAGGGTTATAGATCATATTTGAAAGTAAATTTGTGCATTGTTCATGATTGATTTTGGGAGTAGATGAGGACAGATTTGTGCATTGTGATTGGTTTTGAAGTGAATGTGGAAATAAGCAAAATAGTACAGTCTCACACAAACAGAAGGGTTATTTTAAAGCAAGTCAAAGTATCACATAGTGTAAGGATAGTGTGAAATAATTCAATTGAAATGAAGGACATTTTCAACTATCTACAAATGGGAATGAAAGGTGAAAATCAGCAATTACAAGGTCAGTTATCAAGTGCTAGACTAGAGTTACATTTCAATGTAATAAATGTGAGACATGTGGAAGCGATAGACTTAATGAATATGAAGAACATATTGGGAATTTTATTGGTGTATATTATTCTCTATATGTTCATGAAGATAAAAGAATTCTAAATAGAATATGTTTGAATTGCTTTAGTTGAGGAAAGCACATTGAAGAATAGGTGAAGAACTTGATGACATAATTATGCAAGATTTGGAATAGATGAGGATTGATTGTATACAAGTTATGGAGCAGATTTGAGCAGGTTTTATGAATAGGTTATAGAGTAAATTTGAGCAATTTTTGTGAGCAGGTTATGGAGTAAATTTGAGTAGGTTTTATAAGCATATTTTGGAGCAGATTTGAGTAGGTTTTGTGAGCAAATTATGAAGAAAATTTGAGTAGGTTTTATGAGTAGGTTTTGGAAGCAATGTTTTTGTGCAAGTTTATGAGCAAGATTTGAGGATGAACTAGAGAAAAGGGGATTGGTGTCTCCTATAAATTGGTATCCACTAATTAGAGCCGAGGGGATTGGTGTCTCTTGTGGATTGGTATCCATGAAATTGAGAGGGGATTGGTTTCCTGTGGATTGGTGTCCATGAACCAGAGTAGAGGGGATTGGTGTCTCCTATGTATTGGTGTCCACAAACTTGAGAGGGTATTGGTGTCTCATGTGGATTGGTGTCCATGAACTTGAGAGGGGATTGGTGTCTCTTGTGGATTGTTGTCCATAAACTAGAGTAGAGGGTATTGTTGTCACCTACAGATTGGTGTCCACAAACTTGAGAGGGGATTGGTGTCTCTTGTGAATTGGTGTCCACGAACTTGAGAGTGGATTGGTGTCCATGAACTTGAGAGGGTATTGGTATCTCCTGTGTATTGGTGTCCATGAACTTGAGAGGGAATTTGTGTCTCCTATGGATTGGTGTCTCCTGTGGGTTGATGCCCATAATTTTTTTTGAAAAATCTATAAGCAATATTTCTTTGTGGATGTAGCCCATATTGGATGAACTACATTAAATATGTGTCTCTCATATGTGTGATGATTTATGCATTATTTCATTACTATATTGATATTATTGGTGTTGTCATTTGGATTGAAAAGTAAAATGTTTTATCTTATACTATTCACCCCCCTCTCAGTATAAGTTTGTGTTCCTTACAACAACTCCAAATCATGGATTTTTACTAGTAACCTATTTTAAGGAGATAAACTCAAAAAAATTGCAAATGAACTTCAAAATACACTTTATTATTTACCTATTTGTACATAAAAGAATGATTTGGCTTGGAATCCATCACAAGATGGTGGATAATTGATCAAGTTGGGATATAAGTATTTAAAGCAATCAAAATTACCTACTCCCAAAGGTTTTCCTTCGAAGAACGTTTGTTCACTAGAGGCTCTCCTTGAACCCTCAACATTTCTTAGGTTAGTAGTTCAAAGTAAGATTGTTACAAGAGAGAATCTACAAAGAAGAGGATTTCATGAATATTTCAAATATTTATTAGAGGAGTTAGATTTATTAGATTTGAACATACATGGAAGACTCATTTGTGATAATGGCATTAAAATAAATGATCTACTTTGATCTAGGGTAAAATGAAAATATTCAAAAATTAGGATTATGAAAATTAATTTTAATTGTGCTTCTAAAGGAAATTTGAGAAAAGCTGGTGGAGGTGGGGTTTTTCAAAATAATGAATGTAAAATTATCCTCACTTACTTTGAATCATATGTAAATTCAACTAACAACTATGCAAAGAGGCTATAGGGATTAAAATAGCAATAGAAAAATGATGGGAATATATTTCAATTAAGGGGGATTCACAAATTATAATTAATGCTATTAAAATATATGTGGGGACTGGATAAAAATAAGATTATTTTTTATGTTCATCATCTATCAATGGAGGCAATCTCTTGGAAATGTGATCATATTTATATAAAATGAAATGAGGTAGTAGATAATTTAACCAATCATGATGTTGATATTTTTTATGTTGGATAATAAGGGGTTGTACTCGAGTCCCCCACCCTTGACAAATTACAACTCTCTTATTTAGAGCTTACGATATTATGGATAAATACACTTCTTATCTCAATTTAGTAGCTATTTCTAGAAACCTACATCATTTTACATAAAATATTTGAATTCTTGATTTTCATTTTCAAGATTTTTTAATTTTTTATATGAATACAATTATTCTAGAATTTGGCATCTTTCTTGACATTTTCTTGTAGCATCCTTCACAATGCCAAATATTCACCTCTACTATCTATGCCTTGCATATTAGTAGAGTAATATTTCCAAAACATCGCACTATCATAGTCCAATTTACCAAATATGGATTACCAATTTCCTTCCTCATTGAAGTCCCATCCCTTCATTGCTCTTCTTATCATTTGAACCCTAGCTGATAAATATTTACAATTTTATTTTTTGTGAATTGAAAAATCATCACTACCCTTGTTTTCAATGGTTGAATTCATATGAACGAATCTCCCTCAATATTACTTATATTATTGCATATGACCCCTCATTTTAAAGCTATTCATATTCCACACAAGTTGGTACAAGAATCAACTGAATTGAATAACTTTTCACGAAGATATGGCTCCTAAAATATGAGATATTTTTTAGAAAAAATCCTTCCTTTGCACATTTTGTTGTTGTAATGAGAGGGGAAAATCCACTCCAATACTTGTGGATTCCAAACCCATAGGCACACTACAAAAAAAATATAGGGTTTTAGCTGACCCAACATTTCACCTAACAACCTAACCTGTTGTTGCACTACACTCAACAACCCAACCTATTGTTGTGGTTCCCTTAGCTAATGTAGTCTTAAAAAAGCCTTCCACCCAACAAAGGCCAACCTTCCATGCTCCTTTAGCCTAAGTAGCCTTCCACGCTCCTTCAACCTTCCTAGCCTTTCACTCAACATCCCAACCTTTCATTGTAGCTCCTTCAATCAGCCCAACCTTCCATGCTCCTTTAGCCTTATCAGCCTTCCACATTCCTTCAACCATACCAACCTTCCACCCAACATCCTAGCCTTTCACTGTAGCTCCTTCATCCAAAACAACATTCTATGATCCTTCATCCAACTCATCCTTCCACACTCCTTTAGCCTTGACAGTCCAAATATCAACTCATCATTCAACTTTCCATGCTCCTTCAGCCTCTAGTATTCCACGCTCCTTCAGCATTCAGATTTGCTGATCATTAAAGCACTAGACCATTTGCCAAATACCTCAGGGGGAAACCCCCTAAAATTTCTCTCAAAGTCCCTAAAAATCATGATGTTGATCTTCATCTTGATGAAATTCAAATTTTAGAAGGTAATAGGCCAATTAAGATTTTATTTTTTAATAAAAATGATGTCTTAAAGAACTGATTGTGGAAATATAAAACTTCAAGGAAGTTGAAGAATATATTTGATAGAAAAATAAAAGAAAATTATTCATGATAAAAAGACATGTCTAGTGTAAATCCAACTATAAGAGGTCAAAACAAGTACCTCCAATCACATGAAATTAATAAAAAAATTAATTTTTAATGATTTTTATTTTCTCTTTCCTGGATCCACCATCCATAATGCAATACAAGGGAAATTATAAACCCAAGAGAAACCCTATGTCAAACCCTAAATCTTAAATACCTAAAGATAAGAAATTATTATTTTTAGCCAAAAATATACTATTTCTAGTAACTAGCCAAAGACCTACCATTTTTAGTAACCTGGGAGAAAAACTCACTAAAAACACAAAAATCCATTTTCAAGGCACTAGATGAAGGAATTAGGGTCTGAATAATTCTTGAAAAGACCTAAAAATAGTGATCTAGGTCCTATTATGACCTAGCCACAATATTGTCCTCCTCATTATCTAGCTCCTCATAAAATATCAAGCCAATCTGATGGTCAAATCAAAAGTTATACCCTCTAGAAGATAGGCTTCCACATCATTCTCCTATGGTTGAAAATAACTCTGCTCCTACGAGTTCCTTTGATCAAACTCTTGCAATTTTTTGCTGTCAATATTTTTAGTTCCCACTTTGAAATCCAAGTATTATCTTCCTATTGTAACCCTTCCCACTGTACCAAGTATTTGTTGTAGTTTTATTACCTGGTACTGATTGTCTTCTTGTTAAGTACTTGCACAACTTGGAAATCTACTACTCCTAGTTTATACCCTCTTATTCTTCAAATTCATCTTCATTCCCATGAAAGTAATACAAATTTGTAATATTAAAAATTGGTGAAATATTAAAATTATCAAGCAACTCCACTTTATAGGTATTATCATTCATCTTCTTCAAAATTTGACATAGTCCAATATTATTATAATTCAATTTGTTATATGTGCCTTTTAAAAATATCTCCTTCTTGAGGTAAACCATCACCATATATCCCATCTCAAATACTTTCATTATCCTACTTGCATCTACTGCTATTTTATACTTTTCATTACTATCTTGCAACTTCTTTCTGAAACCTTTTCTGCAATTCTTGTATGCGCTCTGCAATTATCTCTACATCATCATTGATTTTACCCTAAATAGATTGATCAATAAGATCTAACACACCATTGGGATTATTACAGTAAACAATCTAAAATGATATTTTCCTATTGACCTATTGATTGAACTATTATATGTAAACTCAGCTTGTGGTAAGGCTAAGTCCCACTATTTTGGTTTTTCTCCAACAATACACCTTAGAATATTTTACAAACATATATTTATTACTTCCATATACCCATAAATCTAGAGGTGATATGCAATACTAAACTATAGATTTGTCCCCATATTCTCCCATAGAATCCTCCAAAAGTAACTCAGAAACCTTGTGTCTCGATCTGAAGTGATTATTTTTGGAACACCATGCAATATAACAACTTCTCTAAAAGATAAATATGTAACTCTAGTAGCATCATTAGTTTTTTGGAAAGCAATAAAATATGAAATCTTAGAAAAAATTTCTACTACAACAAAAATTGAATCCTTACTCCATTGTGTGTTAGGCAACCCCAACACAAAATCCTTGCTCAATTCTATTCATGGTACTGTAGAAATGGGCAAAGGTATATAAAGCCCTGTATTCTACACATGGCCTTTAGCCATTTGGCACACTCTACATCTTAACACAAACCTGGTTATGACCCTCTTTACCTTCAACCAATAATACTTCTCCTCTATAAGAGCAATCATCTTGCTCACTCTAAAGTTCCTCCACTATGCAGTTCTCTAATAATGTTCTCCATCATTGAACCAACAACAATGCACAACTGCTTCCTTTTAAAAAAATAACCATTTTGCATCAAATAATCACAAACGACACTAACAACTTCTCCGAACACTGGATTGTTACACTGCTTCACAATATTACCAAAATCTAGACCATAATAATACATTTTATTATTTTCAAATGCAACAGGTGTTCTTCTTCATTCCTATTGAATATTATCAAAATACACAACCACAAACTTACAAATAAATTCCCATAGTACTTTGTTCATCATCCTCATAAATGTACTAGGTGTATTGGATAATCTAAATGACATCACCAACCATTTGTACAACCCATATCTTGCCTTGAAATCCATATTCCATTTGTATCCTTAACTTTGAATTTGATAGTATCCACTATGTATATCAATTTTATTGAAATATCATGCTCCTGATAGCACATCCATCATATCATCCAGTTATGGAATTGGGAACCAATAATTGATTGTAATTTTATTGATTGCCCTACTATCGACACACATAAACCATGTATCATCTTTATTTGGTGTCAACAGTGTAGGAGTCACATATGGACTCATAATTTCTCTAATAACTCCCTTCTTTATCAAAATTTTCACTTGTCTGTTCAACTCCTTATTCTGCATGGGACTCATCCTTAGGCTACCTAATTCAAAAGAGTTGATCCTAGAATTAGATCAATATGATGCTGAATATCTCTTTTTGGGGTAATCCATCTGGTAACTCCTCTAGTATAACATCTACATACTCTTTTAACAACTTTACTCCTATGAGTGGTATAGCAACATCCTTAGTACCCACCTCATTTTCTATCAATGCATAAAAAAAACCAACTTCATTCATTCCTATGATAAATTTTGTAGTTGTCAATAGAATTTCACTTTGCCCTTATTCCTTATATGGTAACAAGACCACTTTTAATCTATCCTTCCAGAATATGTAAGTATTCCCTCCCCCATCATGGGTATACTTACTATCATATTGCCAAAACCTCACTAACAATATTTGACATGCATCCATCAAAATTACGTCACACCTTACTTCATCCTTATAGGTATTACTAATTAAAAACTTTACTAGATACCTCTTATCTATAGTCACCTCGTTCCTTCTCTTGAACCATGATATGCGATAGGGATATGGGTTCTTCTCACACTTTATATTAAGTTTCTCAACCATTTCATTTGAAACCATATTTTCACAACTACCACTATCAATAATTACCTTGCATACCTTTCTTCCAGATGTACATATTGTTTGAAAGATATTCTTACGTAGCTAGGAATCATCATCAGCATTAAACTGTGCTTTCTCATTCCTTGGGATGATCATTATCCTCCTTATCATGAGATTTACCCCCACATCTACGACAACTTCTACCTTATATTTATCGTTTGCCTCAACCATATTGACTCTAGCTTTTTCTCCCTATCTTATTTCTTGTGTAGGATAGTGAGGGCACTCAAAAGCTCTGTGCCCTTCCTCACTGTATCTATAATAGGTATATCACATTTGTGGGCCATCCCAATTTCATCCTCCACCATAGCCTATTCCTCTCTAAAATCCTCCACCTCTTTAGTGGTTACTTTGACCCTTCCTACACTCTTCTTATTTATTTGTATTAGAATATTTTTCCTTTGAGGGAATAAATCCACCATACCCTATTACTAAAGGTGATGATTGATGATGATCCTTTCTTCACTCTTCTAAAATTACTCCTCTTATGTTTCTATTTCACTTTTAATGCTAATTGATATGCATCCTCTATAATATGGATCCAAAGCATACTCAACTCATATTGTATGACATAACTTAATCCATTCACAAATCTTACAACCTTTTGAATTTTCAAGTCCCACTCAAATTGATAACTTATAGAATTCATTGGTGTAGTCCTCTATGCTTTGATCCTTTTGTTTGAGGTTCTAAAGTCTATAAAATAATGTATGGGCATAATATTTAAGCAATAATTTCTTCTTCATTTTATTTTTATTTTACACCAGCTTCACATAATATTTAGGCATAATATTTTTCTTTCCATTACTTTGCCTCTCCTTTTGTAGATGATCCCACCAAATCAATGCATGCACTTTCAAATTATTGTATGTAAGCTTCACATTATTTTCCTTTGAAAGGCTTTTCCACTCAAAGAACTTCTCCATGCTATTCAACCGGTCTATCAAATCTTATGGTCTCAACCCTTCTACATACTTAGAGACATCAATCTTGATCACATAATTATTTTCTTCCAAGGTCATAATTAGCCTATCCTCAAAATGAGGCTCCTTTGGATTCTCCTCTAGTTATTTTTCTACATGATCCTCTGATCTGTTGTCTCCTCCCATAGTCTCATTATAAAAATCTAGATTTGTAAAATCCACTAGATATTTTTGCTTCATACGGATCATCATTCTAGTCAACTGAGCAATTTGTGCCTGTAGCTCCTACATATACCTATTAACTTGGGCTTAACCCTCTCTTCCTCTCCTCATGCTAATATGATCTATGTTAATAAAAAAATAATAATAATATTATAATGAATGTAATCATCAAGATTACCTTCTATTTCCCAACAAAATCCAACTTGATTTGATACCAAATGGTGTAAATCTAGCTACAAGAGGTCAAAACAAGTACCTCTAATTACATGAAATTTGTAATATAATAAATCTATAATAATTTTTATTTTCTCTTTTCTGGATCCACCATCCATACTGCAATACAAGGGGAGTATATATCCTAAGAGAAACCCTAAATATTAAAGCACTAGAGATAAGAAATTATTATTTTTGGTAAATTGTCATATTTAGACAAAAACCTACTATTATTAATAACTAGCCAAAGACTTACTATTTTTAGTAACTTGGGAGAAAAACTTAATAAAAAACACTAAATCCATTTTTTGGGCACTAGATGAAGGAATTAGGACCCAAAATAATCTTGAAAAGGTCTAAAAATTATGATCTATGTCCCTTTGTGACCTAGCCACGACATTGTACTCCTCATTATCTAGCTCCTTATAAAATCTCAAGTTGATCTGATGGTCAAACAAAAGTTATATCCTTCGAAAGATAGGCTCCCACATCACATTGGATATGCTTATTTGACCTAACAAAAAATATAATAATTTGGTATTTTTATGATTAAATGAAATTATCTCAATTGGTTAGATTCCTCAACATTCAAGGAGGAAACCCATGTTCGAATATTGCCAAGCAATACATGTTTAATAACTAAGCTATTGTAATACAACTACATGGTGATGATGTAATACAGGTTAAACCCATTTCAATCCCATATAACCAATTGAAGAAAATAAAATAAAATAGTATTTTGATGGTAGAGGTCCCTAGTAGAAACAACATATGACTTATTAAAAATAAATTTTCACATTTTGTCGATGAGGTTTAAAATATTTTGTAGGAAATGAAAGTTTCAAATCCTTAACCAAGGTTTAAATCTCTAGGCTAAACCTTAGTATTTTGATCAGTTTGTATTAGCTCAGGTATTATTCTTGAACTCTAGAAGAAGAGATCCAATTTTGAATCTTGTCAAGTGATACATGTGTAATTTTTAAACTCTTATAATACCACTATGTGGTCATGATATAATATGTTGGGTCCTATTTCAATCCCATATAATCAATTAAAAAATAAATGATCACATTTTATATATGAATAATTTTTTAAGTTTTAAATGTAATTTTTTAGTTAGATATAAGTTTAAAAATATTTAAATCTTATCAAATAGTATGATTACAAAAGCATGGACATTCAAATTAAATGACAATAAATCAATCAATTATATTACTCAACCTTCAAGTTAAAGACCCAAGTTCAAATCTTGCCAAGTGATACATACACAAGTGCCAATTTGTTATAATACCAATCTATGGTCACGATGTAATATGGACAATTCAACAATTTTACTATATATATATATTTTCTCAAAAAACATTTGTTACTTCCATTTCATCATTTGAAAAAAATACAACGAGTTAGGTATTTTATACACTCGTATAGGACTTACTAAACAACCCCATTTAGAATTATTTTAGAACCTTCCAATAATGAGTCAAATTTATTTTAAAATTCTATTAGATTTGTTACAACAAAACCAACCTATTACAAGCCTTCAATCATCTTAAAGAGTGTCATTTTAATACCTTAGCCTTGTAGCCATCAACCATCTTACATATATGATCTTAATTATCAAAAGATATAAAAAATAACATAAAAGGTGTTCTAGACCAATAATTATATCAAAAGAAAAAACATCAAATGAGTGCATACTATGGGGAATCATAGTCCTACACACTATTCCTTCCTTTAACCACATACCAACTGGAATATCCATGTCAACTATTGAAATACCATATGCTTTATCATTTAGTTTTCTATAGATATGTTTATAAAAGATCTCTGTAAAATATACTTCTAGTAATTTCACCTACTTATAATAAATTATAAGTATCAAAATTTGCATCCCCACTAACCCAAAGCCTAATTTGCTACCAATTTTGAGTCACCAAAAACTTAAAGTTTTTTATTTCCTATTTCATTACCATTTTTTATAAAAGGATCGAAGCCTTTCACTATGCCATATTATTAGTTCCTTCACCAAGACTTACTTTGAAAGTGAATTTGTGATTTTCATCATAATATAACATTCTTGCCCTATATCTATCTAAATTGTCTTGACAAGCTCCATCGAAAAAATCCCAAGACTTCATAATATCCACTGTTAAAATACCAACCTATCGTACAACCTTTAATTTTGGGTACTTGTTATGCCTTCATAAACATATATGATCTACGCTTGAAATTGTATAGGTGGATTTTTCTTACTCTCAAACAATATATAATTTCTTGCCAACTGTAGACCGCATGTCAAAATTAATAGAATGCACCTATATTCATTTAAGCCTTTATCTTTGAACAATTATTACATATTATTCAATATATTCATTGATGTCCATTGTCCCTTTCCCTTAGTCATGGGTAGAATAAACCTCCACACTTCTCTCAAGAAATCACAATAAACCAATAGGCGAGCCATTGTTTCTTCTTCCATTTTATATGGGTTATATTGACTTGGACCCTACTAGGACCTCTCTTGTAGAACATCCCATGTCAATTCCTTCTTAGATAAAGCTAACCAAAAGAAATATAATTTTCAAGGGTGTTTTCATGTTCCAAATCCTACTCCACCACCAAAATACCTCATTATTATCTTCAAATATTGTCTTGTATCCTTCCTTAGCTATAAAATATCCACTACATGGGTTATTTGACCATACTAAAGAGTCTTCTTCTTGTATCAATAATAAAATTGCTTATTAAATTATTTGTATAATCACTCCATTGCTTAGCTTCATTTCCTTCCAAAAATAATTCTTCTGCTAAAAGCCACTCTTGATTCCATAAACAACATAAAAACTACATCTACCAATACCACTAGACCTTGTCTATTTATATGTTCTATTAAATTTTGAGACAACCAATAATATCCTCCATTATCTAGCCAAGGATCTTTTTCTATTCTTAATTTTTTTCCCTTTCCTATTTTCTATACTAAAAAATTACCCACTAATGGAAAAACCTTCACTAGCCTTTTCCAATTAATAGCTGCATTGGTCATGTTGGAATAAATTACATTATTTGGTAGCATTATCATAGTTTAGAGTGTGTGTTATTATATTAGGTATGTAATTTATATTTTTCCTAAAGTATGTATCAATGTGTAGGATGAGTACAAGTGTTATATAATTAGGTGTGCAAGTGTGTAATAAGTCAAGAGTTATGTGTAGGTGTCAAGTATACAAGTGACAAGATGTAAATCCAAGGGACATGAGAGGTTTACCTTATGTGTGGGATAGAAAAAGATGCATATTTTAAATATATTAGGGGATTAATATTCAAGTATTAAAGAGTCACCTTTAAACATTATATTATGGAGACAAAGCTCCATGTATTGTAATGTAAAAATAATATTTAGATCTAATCAATATTATTGTGAGTTTCTATATTGAAAAAATGTTATTTCATTTTACTTTATTTTGTTTGTGGAAAAAATCCTAAAAGGTATGCCACTTTTGGGTAAGACCCAAGGAGACAGAGGTATCTCTTTCACAAAAATTTCCCAGGGCTCGTACTTGGCCTACCACCTTTAACATACTCAAGGAGTAAACTTGAAACAACAAAAAACAAGAACACACAAACATAAACACACAATAAAAAAACATGCTCCTTGAGTGTGTCAAAAAGATAAAGCACAACCAAACACACACAATAATATTAAAAAAATATACAAACCACACATAAAAAATACAAGAACAACATAACAAAAACCCAAACATAACAAAAAAAACAAAACGCTACAAAGACACAACTAACAAAAACAGCCAAAACCTAAAAATAAAAAAAAAATAAAAAAAAAAACAACCAACAAAATACAACAAACAAAAACAAATAAAATACTCACACACCAAAACACAAATACAAAAATTAACACAAACATATAAAAACAACAACAATAATTGAAAAA
Source organism: Wollemia nobilis (assembly GCA_028583015.1). Lineage (NCBI taxonomy): Eukaryota > Viridiplantae > Streptophyta > Pinopsida > Araucariales > Araucariaceae > Wollemia > Wollemia nobilis. Next base: position 3,212,620 of record JAQPPZ010003107.1, read on the forward strand.
AACACTAACAAACACAAAAACACCCAAAACCAACTAAGCCATTGGAGCTATTAAAAATCCCATGACCATATCTATAAATGAAAGAGTTGAAAAATAGCACCAAGATAGAAAATATCACAATAATTGCATAACCACAATAGGGGTTTGAAATGCCACACCAAAAAGGGAGTTTTCAACCATCCGTCCCACCAAAGAAGCTATTGACTAATGAGACAAAACCCTCTAACAACCTCTATCAAGGAAATAAATGAAGAATCATTTTTTTTCTTGGGGTAAGGGAACCTATCATTAAAATATCTGCACTACTTATCAAATTAAACATAGCTTCCTGTATTACCATCAAGAGACTGATCAAGGAGAAGATCAGTCCTAATTTGTTCTAGCCACCACCTAGGAGGATAACCATAGCACTAAAAATTTCCTTTGTTAAGAACCCAATTTTTCATAGCATCTGCCACTTTGTTCTATTCTCTAAGTGCATGATTGAAAACAACCTCTTGAAAGTTGTTTATGATTAACATAATCTTATCTATAATCTTCTGGATTCTATAATCAATCTTCTTAGACCCTAAAGTTGAATTTAGATAATTGATCATAACTTGAGAGTATTACTATACAATCACCCTTCTCCACCCTATCTTAAGAGCCTCCTACAAACCTCTAAAAATACCCTACTCTTATGCTAAGTTATTGGATATAATTCCTAATTTTTTTGTAAAAGTAAAAATTGGAGTACCATCCTCCAATCCACTTATCCCTCCTATACTGGCTCTTCCAAGATTTCATTTGGATTCTCCATCTATATTGACTTTTATGAAGTCATGTGGGGGAGACCACCATTGCTGAGTTCTATCTATTATTTGGCCAATCCTTTTATTCCTTCTATGATGGGCTAATCCATTTCTTATCTTTAATCGAGCCATTATTTGTTCCCATAGTTGATCTGAAATGTGAGGATGAGTTAATAAATACTCGATAATATCTCACATTTTTTATGGTCTTTAGCCAGACATAGTGGATGTCCCTAATTTCTTATTGAAATATTCACTTGTTTCACTCCTTCCAGATGTTCCAAGGAATAATAGTCATACCTATCCAAAATATTTGGTTCACATACTAGTCTTTTCCTTCTTGTTTGCTCCAATATTTCCATAGTTTTTCTATGGATTGTTCATTGGACCATTTTTATTTTAGAAGGGAAGCCATCAATGCTGCAACTATGGAGCATTCTATGAACAAATGTTTAATAGTTTTATTGTTATCCCAACACATTACACATTGAAAGGGACCATTCAAACATTTCTTCATAAGCTTCTCCCCTGTGAAAACCCTTTTATAGAGCAGCAACCAAATAAAAAAATTGACTTTTGGCTATAATTGTTGAGCCCATAATAGGGCTTAAGGCTAAGTAGCCTTGAACAACAGTGTACTCACCATACCCTAAATTATTCCAGCCAATACAGTCCTTAACTTGTGACCATGAAGGAGATCTCATTTGAAGGATTATGTGAATATCCATTTTTTGAGCTTCAAACAGTTGGATTGACCACTCTTCTACTGGGATCCAACACCTTCCCACCTTAGCATTTATTGTCTAATATGTATAGTATATGGTAATTTTTATCCAATTCATCCTATGCATTTTATCCATTATAGGCCTTAATTTTGAATGTTGGATTAACAATGGAAGGTGCCCATTCCAAGAGTCTGTCCAAAAATTAGTCTTTTGACCATTTTGTGTGACCCAAAAGAGCTTTTTATTTATCATTTCCTCTCTAGTTTTAAATATATTTAAAATTGGAGCCCTCTAGAATGTAGTTGATGAAAAATTAAGTCAGACGGATCCTTATTTTCTGCATATTTGTCTCTTAGATTTTTGACCCATAAGGCATTGGGGTGGCTAATTAATCTCCTATATAGTTTTCCTACAAAAGCCTTATTATTCTTGACTGCCAATTGAGACCTTATCCCCCTTCATGAGTAGGAATACATAGAGTCTCCCATTTTACTAGGGCCTATTTCTTCTCATTTTTTGAACCTCTCCATAGAAATCTGTGACAAATTTTGTCCAGTTTATTGAGAACTAACTTAGGGATGTTCAACACTATTAAAAAAAATATTGGGATATATTGAAGAATTGATTTAATAAGAGTTATTAGACCTCTTGATGAAAGCTATTTGTTGTTCCAACCACCTATTTTATTCTCCACTTTCTCTAATAACTAGCTCCGATGCTCTTTTTTTTGGCTACCGAGATTAATAGGAAAACTCAAGTATTTAATTAGGAGAGAAGTTTTTTTGAATCCTAATATGTCCATTATCAGCATCACTTTTCTAGGTGAGCAATGAAAATTAACTTTAGACTTATCTTCATTAATAAATTACCTTGAGGATCTAGTGAAACAATGAATAATTTTATTTATTGAGGTTGCTTCCTTTATAGTTGCCTTCCCCAACAGGGTCGAATTATCAAAAAATTTGAAATGCGTTATAGGTCTGACTCCTTTAGCTATAGTAACTCCTAACCTTTGACAATCCTGATTCTTAGTAAAATTACTTCCCAAACATTCTACAAGGATGATAACAAGATATGGAGAAAGAGGATCTCCTTGTTTGATGCCTCTAGTAGCTGATAACCAATGAGTAGGGTATCCATTAAGAATAACTGAATAAGAAACTTAGGAAATACAACCTTTGATTTATTTTTTCCATTCTTGAGAGAATTCAAATTTTTTTAAAACTTGGATGAGAAAGTGCCAATCCACCCTATCATATTCTTTGGACAAATACAATTGAATGAACATGGAGGGGGATATTTGAGCTTCCATAAAATGAATTGTTGCATGGGCTAACACTATCTCATAAAAAAATTGTCGTCCTTCGATAAATCCTCCTTGTTCAGGATAAATGATATTGTGAAGCAAAGGTTTGAGCCTTTATGACATAATATTCGAAATAATTTTTAGAATAACATTACATAAAGTAATTGGTCTATATCCAGTAATGTTATCCACTTCTTGAGCTTTAGGAATCATAGATATAAAAGTCTTGTTGATATTTTTGAGGATTTCCTTTGCCTTTATAGACTCTTCTACCACATCAAGCATGTCATCCTGCAAAACATCCTAAAATTCATGATAAAATTCAACAAGGAAACCATATGGACCTGGGGTTTTCCCATTTTAAAATTTTAAAACTACCTCTTGTAGTTTCTTCTTAGTTATAGGAGTAGTTAGGGCCACATTATCATTGAAAATAAGAGTAGGTGTAGCCTAAAGAATTTCTTGTTGAGCTCTTGGGTCAAGCAATTGGGCTGTAAAGGGGTTTGAAAAATGATTAAAAACTAATAAAGATATGCCTTCCCATGAGTGGACTATATCTCCTAGATCATTCTTCAGTGAGGGTATAAAGTTATGAGTTCTTTAGGTTAGGAGAGACTTGTGGATGAAACTTGTATTCTGGTCTCCATCTTGTAGACATTGAATCCTTGAATTTTGTTTCCACAGTATTTCTTCCCTTTTGTCCCATTCCTTCACCTGGGCTGAAAGATTAATTTTTATCTTCACCATGTTTTTGTGAGTCCCTGAAGATGAATTTGCTTATTTAACTCCTCAATTTAGGTTAGTGCTTCCCTTTTCTTAGCCCTAACATATCCAAATTTCTCCTAATTCCAAGTCTTTATTTTCAATTTAATATACTGCAATATTTTGATAAAATAATACATCTTAGTACCATGTCTTGGATTACCTTCTTGCCACCACTGTTTTATCCTTGACTTGAGAGATTCCTCTCTGCTGAAAATAAAATGAAGTTGGCTTACCCTTGGTTTTCCACACTTCAATTAAAATTGGCCAATGATCAAATCCAACATTGTTTAATATTTTTGCTTTTGGGATGTGTCCTTGAATTAAAAACTTATCTGAAAGCAAGAACATATATAGCCTTTCAAGAATACATGTTGAGCCTTGTTTTATATTGGACCAAGTCATCAAACCATTGGTTGGCTTGATATCTACTAGATGAAGGTTGACCATGTATTCATTCATGAGTTCAAAAATCCCATTCATTTTCCTACTATTTTTTCTTATAAATAAAGGATAGAGTTGAGATTTCATCCTATCAAAGCCCAAGATTTCGATAATTGAGAGTTGATACAAGTTACATTTCTCCATATTTTTTATTTCTCTTCTATAGTACATGGAGTATAGACATTTATATAAAGTATAATCTGATCTGAATCTCTATTTTGGGTAACCACTGCTAGCATTCCCTTACTCCCCATCATGCATTGTACTATAATTTCCTTTGGATACCAAATACTTGCCACTCCTCTTGAGGCCCCTTGGATGTTGAGGGACACTTCTTTATTGGATGGCCAAATTTTTTCTCTATAATCTCCATTTCATCAATAGAAACCTTTGCCTCCTGAAGAAAGAGAAGTTGAGGCTGATTTTTTGAATCATTCTTCTAATTTCTGATTGTTTAGGACTTCCTTTAAGTCCCCTAATATTCCAAGTGATAATATTCATAATTAACTTGATTTGAAGTATTGGGTAAGCTCTATTACCTTACCTTCCTCAATTAAATTTTGACCTTCCTCTACCATATGATGTTGGTTGGATCTACGTCCTACATTTTGGTTGGTATCCATCCTAATATTTTTATTTGTATCTTACTTCATTCTTGTAATGGCTATATAATGATTACTTGGAACCAAAGAACTATTGTGGGGATCCATATGATATTTTTGAGTAATTTACTTGTTTATTGTTTGAATTTAGCTTTTAGTTTTATACTTATTTAAATTTTCTATGTTGTTCTTTTCTTAAAGGCCCATTGCTGGATGAGATGGCTTTCCTCGGTTATTTCTCAAAATTAGGGTGGTTTCTTTTATTTTGATTTCATCATACATTCCTTATTGTTCCTTATTTTTATCATTTTGTCTCTCCTTTTGCTTCTATTTTGTCATCCTCCTCATCGAATTGTTCATCTACAAATAAAATTTCAAAGATGTTAGGTGAATTTACTATTTTATCTTTTGATGTTATATATATTTTTAAATTCTTCTATTTGGGGATTTGAAATCCTACCAAATCCTCATCCTCTTTCTATTTATTGGAGATATTTTGAGGATAATCCTTGGCTATATGGCCATATTCGTGATAGATTCTACATCTAAAAGGGATATTTTCATAGTCTACTTGTTGCTTCCATATTTATTCTCCATATTGTAAAGTGATCCTCTCCGGAAGAGGTTTGTCCAATTCAATTAGAACACAAATCCTTGAATAGATCATGTAATCCAACTATTGAGTACTATCAGATATCAATATGAAGACTCCTAAAGAATTTTTAATTACTGCAAAAATATTTGGATTTCAATATTCTACTGGGAGGTCGAATAAAAAGATCCAAAAAAGTGTAGTTGATGGCATTTATTCCTCATCTTTGAACTTGGTATGTCAGGGCTTCATGAAAAGCCCTAACCTACCTAATAACCATGGATACCCTTAAGAAATATCCCCCCTATATTTTCAGTGGTAAACATAGAAAGAAAATAACCATGAGGGTAATAGAGATTTGGAACTCACCTTTAGTTCTATAGTTTTTGGTAGCCCATTGCTTAATGGTAGCAATATTCGGTTGAAATCCCATGAAACGATAAATTATTCCTCTACTCTCCATAATGTCTATTCACTCTTGGATATCCTTCATTTCCAAGTCCACTAATGGGGATCCATTACCTGCTTTCATACAACCCATCTCTATTTTTCTTGAATCAATTTTTGACATCCTCAATGGTTTCCTTGGCAATTGTTGGCTATTTTTTCCTCTCATTTGGGATGGTCCAATACTAATTTCCTCTTTAAATTTTAGTTTTGGAGGTAGATCCTTGAGCTCCATCCCTTCAAATTTTTTGGTTATGATTCACAATTGTAGCTTTGTCGAGGTCTAAATCTACCATCAACATGTTATCTCCCTTTGCTTGATCCATATCTTGAATCTTATTTAAGCCCTTGTCTGTACTTTCATAGAGGATACCCTTCCTCCTTATTTTGTGCTATGAACTAAAAAGGGTTATCAGTTTTGTTCAGTACCTATTCATTTTGTTGGATTTGCTGATCCACATGCATGGAGGAATACTGAATATTAATTTTCCCTATTCACCTTGTTTGTTGTTCACTTGATTTGGTGTTATGAATATTATCCCTATTGAACATAATATTTGTATGATCATGCTAGATTCATGATAACCCTCTAGGAGGCCCACAAACCCCTTGAATATTTGGTCCTAAAGGGCCTTCTTTGTTGTTCTCCACTGCTTGTGCTCAAAGAACTAAACCTCCAAAATACCCAAGAGGTACTCTGATGATTGTTAGCCATAAAAAATACAGTTGACACTATGTAAAAATCCTCATTCTCATATTTTGAAAAAAATTCATAAAGTGTCATCCTGAAACATTGTTATTTTATGAATGTTAAAGTGATTTATATTGATAAGAGATTTGTATGCATCAATATTTTGACGAATATTTGATCTTTGATAAAAGGACCTATAAAATAATCTAGCTGGAAAGCTAATAATGGTATCAGAGCCATAGTGGTGGAAGCCATCTTGGTTCATAGCTAGCATAAAAGAAAAAATCTGGTGTGAATTTGTAAGATGAATATGGAGAGATAAGTTTTAGATCTAAAAGTAAGCATTAGAGACAAAATTTGGTGTTAATTTGAATTAGTTTGAAGCTTGAAGCTTGAAATTGACTGGAAAAATTGAATATTGAATATTTGCTACCTAATATTATTGTTGACAAGATTATGTACTTTGAAGGAGCCAAGCTTCATAGAAGGAATACCATATTTATGAAAGATAATTAGTGAGAAGATCATACTTGTAAGTAGTCAAGTCTATTTTAGCCTTGAAAAAAGGAAATCATGGTAAGGAAATCATAAGTGTCGTAATTGCACACTATAGCTATATGTAAAAATTTAAAAATACTAAATATTGAATAAAAAAGGGCTAAGAAAGCCCAAATTTGAAGATAACCAACTGAAAATATTGCTAGAAATTTATAAAGAAATTAAAGAAAACTAGCATCAAAATTTGGTGTGAATATAGGGTTGAGGTCACCCACATTGCTAAAGAAGAATTGCCAAGGTCAGATAAAAATTTATCTGAGAAATTTATTTAATTTTTCTAGATTATTGGAGAAATAAGAAGGCCTTGTTAAAGTAAGAATGAAGAAATAAGAAGCTTTTTATATAAGTAAAGAGGAATGTAGAATTATTAAGTTTTTTGCTTACGTTGATAAATATTGATCAAAGACTAGAGAGTATCGTTTGGGTTGATTTCACCCTAAAGTTGAGAAAAAAATTGGTTTTATAATAACACCTGAGAATTAGGAGAAGGAATTATTGGTTATTGAAGTCATAGTCATTGAGAAAAGGAAAAAATACTATGGTGAAGATAAAACCACCATAGTGAAAGAATTAATTGGAGTGATAAAAGTTATAGGAGAAAATTAGTATGTATGTCTATGATGTGTATGATGTACGAAGAGAATATACCCAAGCCTTTCAATAGGGCACATGATAATATGATAGCTCTACTATTCAAAGAAGCATTTTTCTTATATATAGACCCAAAGGACAACATGTGATCATGCTAAAGCATGACGAATCAATACAAACGATAAAATTATCTAGATGATTAGGAAGATCACTGAACCCCAAAAGCCAAATAATTATATAACATCCATGGATGAAGAGGTTTATTTTAGGCAATTTGCACCAATGTGGGAAGTTCAAATGCTGCATAAAGAGCCTCCTACATATGCATTTATGAAATTTTATTATTTGGAAGGAGTAGTGTCAACACTTTGCAATACTAAAGCTCATTATATCTTAGGTCAAAAAGTGATGGTGGAAGCCAAAATTTGAGGCATCCATGCAAAGAATGAGAGGATACGCCTGATGACATTCATGAAGGAAGTAAATTCTAGATGTTATGAAAGAGCCTTGGTGTTTACAATGCAGGGAGTCTTCTGCAATGCATTAGATATTCATTACCAAGGAAGAGAGTTGAAAGACATTGTAACCCCACTTGGGTATCATGTGAAAGTTGTTGCAGGAGGAGACATAAAGGTATTATATTACTCAATGACCAAACAAAATATCTCAATGGAATATAATAATGATAGGAGTTCTAAATAATAGACAGTATAAAGAGATTATTCTCTATGGACTGTAGACAAGAAACATAGCAAACGATCTCTAGAATCAATTATGTGTTTTAAAATTTTTATGGTCGTAGTTTTTTCTCTTCTTCAAAAATTAGCTGTGTAGCTATCACAACCTATGTGATGAGGATCATGAAAGGAAGAATATGGTATTGAAATCCATACCAATTAAAATATGAAATTTGAAGTATTTTTTATCATCTGATAAAAAGGACAAAAGTGATTGTTTTAGATGTGTGATAGAAAATCATGTAATGGAATTTATTAAAGTCCAAAGATTTTTGAATTAATTTAAAAAATATATATTTAGAAGGTAAATTACTAGATAATGTAATAAAGGGGGTGTTGGAAGATATTATATTATTTGGTAGCATTTTCATAGTTTAGAGGATGCGTTATTATATTAGGTGTGTGATTTATATTTTTCTCAAAGTATGCATCAATGTGTAGGATGAGTCCAAGTGTTATATAATTAGGTGTGGAAGTGTGTAGTAAGTCAAGAGTCATGCGTAGGTGTCAATAGAAAAGGATGCATCTCCCATATATGTGAGGAGAGCAATAGTCAAATATTGAAGAGTCATCTTCAAAGGTTATATTATGGAGATAAATTTCTATGTATCACAATGTGAAAATAACATATAGATCTTGTATATTTGATCAAAATTATTGTGAGTTTCTATATTAAAATATTGTTATTTTATGAATGTTATATTGAGTTATATTGATTAGTGTTGGCAGTTTTGCAATATGCCACATTGAGAATTTTGAATGGAATTTGATTGTAATACAACAAAATATATTAATATGATACTATAGTAATTTGACCGATCTGATATACAACTATATTTTATATTCCACTTTTTATTTTTGTGCACCATTTTTGGCTTGGAAATAATGGGGTTTTTAATGAAAAGGGCTGGAAGAATGAATTGGAGAATTTGGTTTACGTTTTCTGTAAAATTGCTAAAAAGTTGTGTATAAAGACTTAGTACATAAGATGAAAAATTCATTGAAAAATGAAAGTGTGTTCAATCCAACCAAGGGGTGAAAAGCCCTGCTTATTCCCTGTTAAAGCGAAATAAGGAAAAGGAAATTAAAAATAAAATAAGAAGAAGAAAATAAAGAATGATGATGAAGCTTCAAAATGGCTAAGTAACTATGTCACCCGAAGTTGAAGTTTTTGGAGAATCACGTTCACCCCAAGGTTGGGGTGAAGGTTTTGTTCACCCAAATTTGGGCCAAACGTATTGGAAAATCAAAGAAACATGCCCGCCCATCACAATGAAGACATGTTCGGTGAACGTCTTGAGTTGTAACGGACTTGGGAAAAATTTGGTTTAAAGGAAGGGTGTTTGCCCCAAATTTGGGGCGAAAGCTCCATTCATCCCACTTTGGGGTGAAAAATATTGAAGGTAGGGTATTTTAAATTCAATGTCGCGTTCACCTTGGTTGAGGGACGAAAGCTCCTTTCACCCCTCCCGAGGGTGAACGTATTGTAAAAGCAAAAGTTTGGGCAAATGCATCATGAATGTTGAAGTTAGGTGAAGAGTTATAAAGGTCGAAGCGACGTTGAAAAGTCAAAATTGCATTCACCCCAAGAGGAAGGCGATGGCTCCTTTCACCTCTTTTAGGGGTGAAAGTAGATTTAAAAAAGAGAACGACGCAACTATTAAAGGCACTTTCACCTTAGAAAATAAGGATGACTATTGCTGTGACCAGAGAAGGAATACGATCCATTAAATATATAAAGTTGTTCTCTCCACTAATGCATGCCTTGGAAAGAGTAAATGTACATTTGCTTCTTGTCAGGGTCGGGAAAAGTATGTTGTTAATGATATCATGAGTTTTCAAGAAGCACCCAAGGCAAGCCAATAAAAGGCATTAAATAATGGAGGCGAGGAGCAATTAAAATTGTGGATCTCAAGCAAAGGGGGAGTAGCAATATTAAAAGTGCTAGGTGATTTTCATAATTTCCAAAATAGAAGCACATTTTCGAGATGGCGAATGCATCCAGTCAATGACCAAGCCTTACAGTTTTTCATGCACCGACACCTAGAGATGCTAATTTTCTGGAGGATTTTCCTTAGAAGTTGGATCGCTATTTTGAGGGGATGGATTTTTAATATTTCCAAGAAGGAATTTTCTCATTATGGTTCCTGATTTGTAAACATTTTGTCTCCATGTGCATTTAATGAAAGAGGCAAAATCCTCTATAAATACTACTCAATTCTCATTGTAAAAGGAGGTTAGACATTCTACGAGAAAAATATTCAAGTTCTCTACATCAATAGAAGATACTTGGCTTCTAAATTTGCAAGTGATCTTATGTGTGATTTCCTTCTATTTTTATGCATTTCTATTTTATGCTCATATTCATTATCTACTGTTAAGTTTAAATTCTGCATATGAGTTTGAACATTGTTGGTTAGGAAGTGAGTCCTGGAATATGATCCTGGAGGTAGTATTTGCAAGGTTGTAAGTAAAATATATTGCCTTATTTTATTACATGCTATTTTAATTCTTGGGTGGAATTCTTGCTGCTAGTCTATCCCCAATCCTACACCTTCGGCCTGTGGCCCTATTTCCCATCTCTTTCTGTAATTTCTAATTTCTTTCCTGTAACCTTAGTCTTAAACCAGTGTAGGATTTAGTAAGGGAGCCAACCCTCTATGGAGATTGGCACAGAGGACATTCCTTTCCTTCGGCATTTCAATATTGGCCATGTCTAGGGTGCACAAACGTAGTTTTTGTTAATTAGGTAGATATTTGACCAATAATTTTTGGCACGCTCGGTGGGACCTCGAAAGTTCCACTTTCAACAATATTAAGGTTTGATGTTCACCTTCATGTTGTATAGTTAGAACATCTGGCAACTCGATTGTACCCAAAAACCTTCAAATGTGAAGATAGTGAAAGTTGTGCTTCACAATTACGAGATAGAAGGCCAAAATATCCTAAAAATTCTATTAATTTCTATGAAATTGATACCCAAAGGTTAGGAGAACATTCTCAAATAGTCACTTTATGCCGTTCATCATTGTTACCTCAATAATTTCATACATTATCGACAACATCCTCATAACTAGTTGGTGTGTTTTCCACTCCTACAAGTCCAATTAGTACTGCTACTAGCATTCCCCAAGATCAACCATACACACCAATTCACATGGCTCAGAACCCACCACCATAGCAACAATAACCTCCAAGGAAATTCCCAGCATGGAATAGCTCAGGAGCCTTGAATTTACAAGCATAAAATCTAGTGCCTCAAGAAACTTTGAAGGTTTTTCTAACCTATGATGGTATTGGTAAAACCGCCTATGAGCATATTCAGGATGTGGCTTCTTTGGCTACGATCCATGGCATAGTATACGAAGATATTATGGTAAGGTTGCTGGTGTTATCACTGAGAGGAAAGTTGTTGTATTGGTACCGATCATTGTAGCCCGACACTATCACCACATGGGATCAGTTGGTGGAACTATTGATCAAGAATTTTCATGAACAAGTCAATCCATTCTCCTTGCTGCATCAGTTTACAATGATTCAAAGGCATCCATAGGAGGAGATAGTTGATTTCAACGTTAGGTTCACCTAAATTTGGCAAAGGGTTCCTGATGGTCTTCGGCCCACGCATGAACAAGTTGCGTTCTACTACCTCAGAGCATTCAACTCTGATATTGGCATGGATTTTTGGCAAACCAATGTGAATACATTCCCAGAACTATACACACAAGCGCAGAAGGCTGAATCATATTTGATCGCCATAGGCAAGCTTCCCCCAAAAATGACAATGCCTATCCTTCTCGACCTTCCATAGCATTTGTATTCAAGTGCATTTTTATAGCCCATGCCTTCTATGTACCCAGTTCCCTCATGGAGCTCGGGTCCACCTCAAATCACTCTGATTCCTATCCCACAACTTCTTGCTTCAAGTTTTCCATAGTTACCCACTCTAGTAACACCATAGTTTCAACACCCATTCCTTTCCTAGCATTTCTAGTGCCACCGGTTCCACTACCATTTCCTACCCCATTAGTGCCTCTACCTTTACCGACACCTCCTGCACCCTCCAATCCTGATCCTTACATGGCATTGTTACAAGAGGTGAAGTCGGCTAATTCAGCCATAAGGACAATGTCAAATGAACTTACAACGATAAGAAAGAAGAAAGCTAAGGTTTAATTTTGGTCTAGAATATTTCAAACATTACCAATCACTCGGGAGCAAGCAACCACTAGCAAGGACCCTGAGAGGAACAAAACAGTGTTAGCAAATGAAGAATCTAGCATGCCCGAAAAGGCATATTGGTGCTCCACTTGTAATGATCCTCATGGAGAAGACACGTGTATGGTGCATCTGAACTATGTATAGATGTTAGCAAAAATTTTGGTTAGTGGCCAAGTTAATATGATAATGGAGGTCGATCATAATTTTATGATCCCATATTTAGAGTAAGTTTTAGTTATTACAAGATATGGGAAGAAGCTCATGGATGTAGACCTAGTGGAGTTGGAGCCTTTGAAAGTTCCTACAAAACCAAATGTGCAAAATGAAAAGTGCAACCACTCATGAAAGCATCTGGTGCAATGTCTAAGAAAAATATTCAGTATTTTTGAAAGATCTACTACCTAAGCAAGCTCAAGAGAAGCAACCGATAAAGGCATCAACTTCACAACCTACAACAACTCGAGAACAATATGAAATGAAAGAGCAGGCCAAAGAGCGCCTCAAATACCCATCATTGACAAAGAGACAAAGGGTGGAAGCTACTCAATAATATCGTGATAGGTATGAGTGGGTGGTAGAAGAAAAGGCTCCTAGGGTGTCTAATTATAACATCGTGGAAGAAATGAAGAAGATTCCAACAAAGGTAAGTTTATATGATGCATTGCAATTACCTAGGCAAGTTGACCTATTGCAAGAGTCTCTTAAGACTATAAAAGAACAAAAGAAAAGTCATTCTCAGATAGTATTGGCTCAAACACTACCAAAATATGCCACGAGAAAGAATAGGCCATCCTTGTTCTTTTTGTCACTTAAAATGAAGGGGTGGATTGTGCACAACTGTATGATCGATTTCGGTGTTGCAACTACTATCATGCCGAAGGTAGTATGTGAAGTAATGGGGATGGAATATACGAGAAGTAGCCTAAGAGTATTGCAATTGGATGGGACTCTAGTCAAAATAGTGGGAGTAATCAAGGATATCCCCATCGTTCTACATAGCATACCGTAAATCACTATTATCCAAGAAGTAGTGGTGGTTGACTTGGAGCCATACTTCAGCATGTGTCTCTCAAGGGAGTTCACGACGAAGCTAGGGGGTTACCTTTCCTTGGACTATTCAAATCTAGATATCCTATTCAAGGGAAGAAGAATCCGTATTTATAATGAAAAGTTATCCACTTTTCATATAGAAAAGTTGGGAGAAGAAGAAACATTTCTAGGTACAGTCAACATGATGATTGAAGAATTAGAAGAAGTCAATTTGATGGAAGAAGCACTTGGTGAACTCCACCTTGAATATGAAATTTTTCTCATGGATTTCAACATGATGGTTGAAACTGACATCGGTTATTATACAATAACCAAGCCTGAGCATATTGAAGAAAAGGTCCCTACGTCCCCATACCCTATCACAATTCAATTATGGGAGTCACGCTTTGATGGTGCCAGGTGTAAAAATGGTGTAGAGGCTAGTATCATTCTTGTTTCTCTTGTAGGGTTACAAAAGACATATTCATATAGATTAACTTGGAGTTGCATGAATAATGCAGTCGAATACAAAGCATTGTGTCTTCTATTGAAAAAGGTTAAGAAATTAGGCATCAAACAACTGCAAATCTTTGGTGAGTCTAAGCTTATTGTCCACAGACCATAAACAAGTGTGTGCTAAAGTAGCACTACTTGAAGGCTTATCACAATAGAGTATGGGATTTGTTTGAGTCCTTTACAAATTTGAATATTAAGGCAATTTTGTGAGAGCAAAACAAGCATGTTGATATTTTAGCCTCTCTTGGTGCAAATTACTCTCCCATGGAACAAGTGGTCAAGAAACCCAAGACTGTTAGGGTAATCTATAGACCCTCAGTCCCTGATAAGAACCTCTATTGGAAAGTGTTCAACAATGATGAGAAAATAGTTAATTTTTTGATTAAGGAAGCTACAAGCACAAATGATAGAGTACTTGTCGAAGAGGAGATGGAGGGGATGATTCAGCTGAAGAATAACCATATTCCTAGGGGACTGATTTTTCTAGAAAACCTATTCGACCAAAATTATAGGTTTGAGAAGCATAAAATCAAGGTAGATGCGAAGGAATATAAGGAGTTGTTATTGGAGCCTGAGAAGATCATTAAAATCAGAACCGACTGTTCTTTAGAAGAATTGGAAGATATCAAAAGCTTGTGTTATGGGTTCCCTGACATTATTGCATGGAGCTATCAGGATTTGAAGGGGTATGACAAGAACATGATACAACATACCATCGAGCTACAAGCGGAAGTAAAACCTTTTTGATAGAAATAGTGGCCTATCAATCCCAAGATCGAGGTGCTCATGAAGGCATAACTATTAAATATGATGGAAGAAAAAATAATATATCCAATTAAGCACTCAACATGGGTGGCAAACCTAGTGCTAGATTAAAAAAAGAATGGAGATATCCGGTTGTGTATGGATTTTTACAATCTTAACCAGGAACAATTGAAAGATCACTAATCTCTGCCACAAATTGATCAAATTATCCACGTGGTTGCTGGACCATAAATATTATTATTTCTAGATGGTTTCTCTGGTTATAACCAGATCTGGGTGAAGGATGAGGATCAACACAAAACAACATTCACTACTAAGTGGGGCACGTTCGCCTATCAAAGGATGTCGTTCGATATTTCAAATGTCGGCACAATATTTCAGAGAGCCATGGACATCACTTTCGATGAGTTATTAAATATAATTATTGTGATTTACCTTGATGATATGACTATGTTTTTGCATCACAGAGAAGATCATGTTTCTAATTTGAGATAGGTGTTCAAAAAATACTAGGAGTTCGGGATTTCCATCAACTTGAAGAAGTCTATATTTTCTATCAAAGAAGGAAAATTGTTAGGTCATGTGATCTTCCAAGAAGGACTGGTGATTTATCCCACAAGGGTTGAGGCGCTCTTGAAGCTACCATTACAAACTAAAAAGGGTACCTACAATATTTCTTCGATTAAATAAATTTCATTCGAAAGTTCATTGTTAATTTTTATCAGGTAGTAAAATCTATGACCCAGCTGTTTAAAAAGAACACAAATTTTAAATGGATCAAAGCAAGAAAACAATATTTTCAAGAGATAAAGGAGAGGATTACCCAAGCACCAATAGTAATTAACCCAAATTATTCTAAAGATTTCATATTATATGTAGTGGGTGAACAAGAGAGTTATGTTGTTCTCACATAGAAGCAAGAACATGGAGATGAAAATCCAATTACCTTTCTGAGCCAAGTTATTACATCACACCAGGAGAAATATAATTTCATCGAGAAACAAGTGTATACAGTGATGAAATATTTAAAGAAATTTTGAAACTTTGTCTCACAAAGCATAATGGTCATTTATGTTATACACCCAGATGTTCAAAATTTCATTCTCCAAGGGGAACTAGGTGAAAAAAGAATAGGTTGGATCTCAAAAATTCAAGAGTATGACATGGAGATCCAACCGACAAAGCTGGTTCGTGGATGAGCTCTTTTCCAAGAATTAGCCAAAAGTGCAACATATGAATCATTGACTATGGTAAAGAAAGGGGATATCGATGAAAGCATTTGTGCAAATCATGCTATGATAGGTCATGACTGGATAGAGGACCTTGTTGAATTCTTTACCACTAGTAAATGTCCACCACACCTTGATGCTTCACAGTGTCAAAGGTTTAGGCTACAAGCACTCAAATATGTTCTATTTCCAAACGAACTATTCCATAAGAATATTGATGGAGTTCTCCTCAAATGTGTGAAGGAATCAAAAAAGGAAAAGATATTGGAGGAGTTTCATTATGGTCTATCAAGTGGCCATTATGCAGGAAGGCCCATGGCTTTGAAGATCATTCGAGATGGATACTTTTGGCCTACCCTATTCATCGATGCTCATAAGGTGAGTCAACACTGTGATAACTATCAACGTTATGTTGGTATAAATAGAAAAGGATCACTGTCCCTACACCTGATTCAAGTGGAAGTGCCATTTCAGAAGTGGGGCCTTGATTTCATTGGAGTCATAGAACCACATTCTTATGTGGAATAAAAATACATCTTAACGAAAATAGATTATTTCACCAGGTGGGCAGAGGCTATTCCTATAAAAAAAGTAGATCAAGCTACTGTCATCTCTTTCCTGGAAGGACTGATTACCCACTTTGGTGTCCCAGAATCCATCATAATAGATAACGAGACTCCATTAATTGGGGCTAAGATCACTGAATTCATGAGTAAATATAAAATTTATCTTAAATATTCATCCAATTATTATCCATAGGGAAATGGGTTGGCCAAATCCACTAATAAAAACCTATTGTGAATCTTCAAAATTTCACTAGGTAGCAATAAAAGGAGTTGGCACTTGTTGTTGAACCAGGCTCTATGGGTAGACTATATATCCATGAAAAATTCTATTAAAGCCTCCCCTTACTCCCTAGTGTATGGAAAAGAAGTAGTTCTACCTTCTCATATTGAGCTCCCCGTCCTCCAGACCTTAAAGTTGTTCAAGGATGAATATGATGAATATGATCCGATGAGCACAAGGTTGGCTCAATTATTGCAGTTGGAGGAGGACAAGAAAAAGGTATATCAAGATTTCACCAAACATACCAAAATACTATAGAAGTGGTTCGAAAAGAAGACAACAAAGCATAGGTTTTAGGTGGGAGACTTAGTTCTTAAATGGAACGAGAACAAGGCCAAGCCGGGGAAACACCACAAGTTTGATGTGATTTGGGAAGGCCCATTTCAGATCTCTACAGTGAATTTGGCAAATGCATACCATCTTCGAGACATGGATGGCTGGGATCTTCTGATTTCAGTTAATGGACTTCATCTGAAGGCCTATGTTCAAAATATTGGAATTTAAAAGGTACCACCTTGTAAATATGTACAAATTTTCCTTCAGTATTTTATTTGTTTTATAAAATAACATGAAATTATAAAAGTAAAAAAAAAATAAGAAAGAAAAATAAAAAGAAGTGTTCTTTTTGGAAATTAGATTCACTCCAAACTTATTATTGTATTGAAATACTTTGGTTGAAAGAGATGACGTTATTAAAATTGTAGCAGAGAATGCGCCTTTAAAAAAAATGTTCTACGCACATGGTAAAAAAGCAAAAAATATGCTTTTAGGCACTTTTTCCCAAGGAAGGAGTGTAAAGCCTTAGTCACCCCCCTTGAGAGTGAACGAGCAAAGAAAAAATAGAAGCTCTAGGTCAAAGTGCTATAAAAATAGTCAAAGTCGTGTTCGCCCCAAAGTTGGGGTGACACGTTTGTTCGCCCCTAGTTGGGATGAACACGTTGATTAAAATGCACACCGTAATTTTAAAGTTAATTACAAGGTGATTAAAGGCATTTTTGTTTGGTGTGGACCGACGAGGTTTTAACATGTGAAATACACATGTACCTTGGTTTTTATGGCAAATGACTTCAAATATTAATGCAAGGTGTTAGTGAAAATAAAAAAAATGGAGAGAGAAAAACTTAGAAGCGCAAGCTATATACTTTTATTTTTGGCATGCAGGCACCCCTAAAAGAAAGAAAAATCTAAAAATAGATAAAATCCCTAAAAGCAATTATTTTTCTGTTAAAATCATGTTTTTTCTAAATCTCGGTGAAAAAGAAAGAGGGAGGAGGTTTTAAAAGAAGGACATTCTCTGTGGAGATGTACTAGGGAAGTCGAGGATATTTTTAGAAGAAAAAAGGAGGAATACGAGTGTTCCTTAGGGATGCTTTCACCCCCATTATTTTCTAAAGCACCTTGAGTTCATAATTTTGAAAGCATTCTATCAAAACAATTTCATCCCCTGATGCATGGCGAATATCGAGAATTGTGCATGAAAGCTAAGGCATATTCCTTGGGCATTAATTCAAAATGTGCACCTAGATTTGTATGGGAGTAAGGTTTGGTGTTTCCAAGAAGCAAAAATACACATGATTGGTTTTCGGGTAGCCGATTTATTTTTCCAAGTAAGCTTTGATAGCCAGGGCATGTTTTATGATAAAATTGCATGGTGGAGGGCACACTTTCCAAAGGTGATCTTGCAACAAGAAAACATTGATATAATGAGTACATCATAAATAGTTTTGGGTAGGTGAAACAAAGTGCAAGTTATTCTAAAATTGCCCAGGGAAATTGGTATTTATTGCGGTAGTTGAAGGAATGCTCTATATATAGAAACAGGTAAAAGAATTGCAGTTTAATATTTTTAAAATTTTTACTATCGTAGTGTTTTTGAGAAATTGTTGTAGAAGTTATAATGAAAATTTAGGGTAAAATTCAGAGAGGTATAATGGGAAAGAGAAGCAAAGAGGCTACAGAGGCTTAAATCCCAAGAATTCTAGAAAGAGAGATGGATGATCAAAATCTAAGAAGGCCCGAAGGAATGATAATATTGATTTGGACCCATATGCTGTCATAATTGTAGAGATTGAAGACTATGCAATTACAAATAAGGGCATCGAGAAACTACGATAGGATGTGGATTTCCCATGTAAATCAGGGGTTAACATTAGGAAGCATATTAATGGTGCCATATCACTTGCAATTATTTTGGTATCTGTGTACACCCGTACACCCATACCTGAAACTAGTGCAGCTCATTGCTCGATTTTATAATCCAATTACTAGGAAGGTGAGGAATGCAAATAAAAAATACTCTTTACTATTCCCCAAAGGAAGTGCAAGAGGCATTCGCTTGTGGTTTGAAGCCTCTTTCTTATGTTATTACCAATAAGTTACATACCAATGAGCAGGATGATAGATACATCTCCATTGTAATGATGCATCAATTCATGGAGACACAATCAATTAAGGAGCCACATTTGGGGTAGCTTTTGAACCTATTGAATATGCTCACCAAATTTAAGAGCCTAGACGTCTATTCGATGTTGGCATGGATTTCTGGTTTGTCGATAGATTCTACCATTCATAAGTGGCAGGTGGCCCTAGCACAATGCATTTTACAGGTGGAATTTTACTCTTTGTCTACCATGAAATAGGGCACCAACCCAATTTTCTTCGAATGGGCTAATTTCATATCTAGAAAGCTACATTTTAAGCTGGAGATGTTGCAAACTAGGGAGAAGACATCATTCAAGCACACTTATTTTTTGGTATGGTATTTCTTCTTTCACCTACACCAAAACTTCTCATTCATCACAGTGAGACAAATGGATGAGAGCGATGAAATTCTACTAGTTTACATGTGGAATTCCACCCTATCAAATAGGAAGTCATTTTATAGTTTTAACAGTTTATTTTTGGATCCAACAATAGAACTACTTTGTGGTGCATGTGAGATAATGCCACAAGATATGAGAGAAGTAGTAGTTAAAGGAGAAAAAGGAGACATATTTATACGTACATAGGGTGTGGTCATAAGGATTTTTAACTTCACGGGAAAGCCATTCTTGCTACCATATTTCACTATCGAACATGTTTTTTCTATGGAGGTGGTGCACCAATCAAACTACGTGAATGATATATATGGAGTAGGGCATTATAAGAAGACAACTTGCAATATGCCATTCAAGTTCAATAGTATAGAGGTGAGACAAGTAGGGTAGAAAAGGTTGCCCATAATGATGATCCAGGACATGGGGTTGATAGAGTTACCACAATGTTGGAGGTATGAACCATTGGGAAAATTCATAGAGATAATAAAATCTAAGACATTTTGCTATTGTCCTATGCCCGATATCGAGAAAAATAAAAATAAATTTGATGGGACTGATTTGGAGTGGCACATTGAAGATATGATGATGCTCCCACCTTGGCATGATTGCTACGAATAGGAGGCTGAGTATAATCTAACAAGGTACAAAAATTAGATTCCTTTTCTTGGATTGTTTAGTCAGGTAAAAGAAAGTCAGCCCCTATGGTCTGAGGAGAAAATTATGAACTGGTGGATAATGCGGGTCCACCAAGGAAATACCACATCTCCTTACAGGTTGAAGATGGACGAGGTATTTTTGGATACCTACGATGAGTTTTTCAATTCCTATCAATCCATCACTTTTCCTAAGATCTTACCTCAAAGATTCCAACATTCTAATAATAGTGAAAGCGGGGCAAAGAGAGAATACTCGATAGTCAAACAAGAGATTCCAAAGGAGTAAGAACAACAGTATGTGTTTAGACAAAGGTCGCAGCAAATAAAGCAAACAATTAAGGAGGCACCTTTGCCAAATAAGCAGGCTATCCAAGACATGCCCCCATTTCCCAAAGATATGAAGAGACCAAGGATTGGTGCCATTTCCTCCTCTACTACTAAAATTTCAGTGTCTTCAATACCCACAGTTCTAGTTATTTTAGTGACTGTTATTTCCTCTCCATTGATGATAGAGGTTTTGATGATGGTTACATAAATATTTTTGGGGATTTGGAGAGTCCTCAAGTGGATGTCATGGATGTTGAGGAGAATGTGAATGTTGAGGAGGAAGCATAAAAGCAATAGGAGGAATTTATTTCACAATCTCTTCCATCACCAGAGTACATGGTGCCTACGCCTAAAGGTATGTCCTCTTTTCCTTCTTGTTCTTCTTCAGAGCATGTAGTGACTATCAATGCACTTCCATCAGTTTCTATGTTAGTCTCTCCACCTTTTGATATGCATTTCATATCCATTTTTCTTCCCTCTTCTTCCCTTCTTGAAGTCACTACTGCTCCTTCTCTTATCTTTTATTTGGCCCCCTTTCTTTTAGTTCTTATGCGTTAGGGCCGAATCCATTCTCGTGCCCTTCCCCTTATATTGCCACCACAAATTTCATTGAGGTTGTAAGTACACAGACTCCTCCCAGAGTGAGCATAACTACAATAAAACTTGATTTTCTATGCATTCCATAATTTTTGTCCCTCCTCTTATAGTCGTATCATATGCTTCCTTTGAGCCTGACCGCTCATAATTTTTATACCTTTCACACCATTTTTAGAGCTGCAAGTACTACCCAACGTTCAAGTGGTATCGAAGCAGCCCAACATCGAGAAAATCAATTGGGTGCACCTGATTTTGTCACAGTGGTTGAAAATTAAGAGGTGAAAAGAAGCTCTGGCTCCAGCTTAGCCACTCAAGAAGGTTACTTTTTATTCCATTGCCATGGAAGCTCACATGACTAAAATCATTCCCTTGGTTCATAAGCCACAAAGAGAAATGATGTCGAGTGACTATATTTGTGAGACCATAATAGAGGACCTCACTAGGATTGATCCTATAGAGAAGATGGTCAACATACAGGTTGATATGAGCTCGGTATACTTGCATGGCAAATATTTTAATAAAAAATATTTTGATCAGGAGAATAAAATTATCGAAATCAAAAATGCCTTGGATAAAAAGTAGAGTATAAGAGGAGAATATAGACACAGATAATGAACACTTGCATTGACAAGTAGGAGTGCACTTGAAATAAAGGGATGCAACAAGGATAGAAATGCACACACTCCGAATGTAGCTAGAGGCCATACAAAATCAAATGGCGAAGGACGTATAGGCTGTAGTTTTTTCTTCGAAAAGTATCAAGGAGGTGCACCTTCGTTCAACCCAAAACTATGAAAAGTTGGTCGTACAGGCAGTACAAGTGTTGAATTATCTCTGGGTATCTAGGATACAGATTCAGAAGGGGAAACAATTAATAGATACTACCGAGGAAATGTTGGAGCCGTATATAGAGATGGCTATGAAAATTCAAGCTTTAGCTAACTCCAACATATACATTCACCCCATTAGCGATATGGACCATGCTTGGTCAACTTCCAAGGTCATGCTTCATAGTTGTTTCTAGAGGATGGACCTGGTGAGAGAAGGTTAAAAAATCCTCAACACCATAGAGTGAGAGAACACTATCTCCATGATCCACTTTGATGCTCTTGTCGATATGGGTTTTTCAAGTTTTACTGATGACTGGGGCGAACCTTTATTGAAAGAACAGTTGGACGTGGCCTAGAAGAATTTTGTGAAGGATACCTCGAATATTGATGTATGGGAGGAGCCCATAATAGAATAACAAGTATTACCTCTAATGCAAAAGTTCACCCGCATGGAGCTTTCACTATTTGAGCTAGCCCATCAAGCAAAGTGCCTCAACTTGGAAGATGTCCAAAATCTCTATTTTGTTTATGAGTTACTGAGTGTTCCCTATTTTTTTACCACTCATGCTTGGGAGGAAGTAATTACAGTCTATGAGGTAACTACCAAAATCCTCAAGGAACAGGAAGAAAAAGTAGGAGCGAAGCATGCCACAACAGAGAAGGTAGTAGAGGAAGTAGAGCAGGTAGATGTACTCTGAGTGGCAGCCAAAGTCGAAGGGCCTAAGAAAGCAGAGGAGGAGGCATGAAGAAAAATGTCCACATCAAAGGTGCCAGCCAAAGATACTAGTGAGAAGATTCAGCAAAAGCCTAATGGATAAAGGTTTAGGATTTCTTGCATCCATGCAAGAAGGATACCCCTCGAGCCTCCAAAAATATTAGAAGTTTTAAAATATTCCACATTGAAAAATTTAAATGGAATTTGATTGTAATACGATAAAATATATTAATATGATACTATAGTATTTTGACCGATCTGATATATTGCAGCTATATTTTATTTTTCCTTTTTATTTTCATGCATCCTTTTTAGCTTGGAAATAATGGGTGTTTTAATGAAAATGACTGGAAGAATGGATTGGAGACTTTGGTTCACATTGTTTGTAAAATCGTTGAAAAGTGGTGTATAGAGACTTAGTACGTAAGATGAAAACTTCATTGAAAAATGAAAGCGCGTTCAATCCAACCAAGGGATGAAAAACCCTGCACATTCCCATTAAAATGAAAGAAGGAAAAGATGCAAAAATATGTTATTATTATTAAAAAAATATATATTTTAAATAATATAATTTCAATTAAAACCAAACATGTTAATGATTTGATGTCAAATATTTTAAAACATATTTAAATAATCTAAATTTTATCATTATATTATATATATGTATGTATGTATATGTATATGGATATATATATACATATACACTACTACCGTGAAGTCAAATACACTTCTAATGAGGTTGTTAGAAGAGAGTTTGGTGAAGACTAGTACATTCCATGCATGATGCATTGTGTTGATGTTTGTATTTGTTGTTGTCATTGTATCAATATTTGCCTTTGTTGTTGTCATTAGTTGATATCTAAATTTATTAAAATCTTAATATCCACTACTCACATGTATGTATTTTGTCTTATGCATGTGTTAAAATATTTTACAAAATAATATTTATTTTTGTACAAAGACAAAATTAAATGAATGCATATTTACTTAAATATTTTTTAAATAAGTTATATATGGATTCTATTGGGAGCCTTATTATCAAAATAACAAGATATTATATTTGTTGTCAAGTCAATTAAATAATATTTAACTTTTTTGTTTATAAAATATATTCTTCATCTTTGAAAACTTCCTATATTTTTGCAATTAACTCCTTAGTATTATTTTTAGTAAGGGATAAAGTTTGACTTGGTCATTTCCCTACCAAATTTTAAATTTCATCAAGAAAATAATTAGTGCTATACTTGGCTGAGTTATTTGCTACTTGTTTTCCTTCTTTATAGATTTGTTGACATTTCTAAGATACTACCTTCAATAATAGTTTATGGACATAAGAAATAATATTATTTTAATTCAATATTCATATCCAATTTGTTGATAACATTGATAATAATTTTTGAGTCCCCCTTAATTGAAATATATTTCCATCCTAGTCAATGAAGAGAATTATGAATTTCTTTGGTCTAATGCTTGGTTGAAGTCTTATCCTCTTATCTCTAACTCAACATTGTAACCATTGGCTCTGGAATGTCTAGGTTCTAAAGGTCCAAAGGTTAAATATTATATTATATGAACAACTCCAAATCATGAATTTCTATTTGTAACCTATTTGGATGAGAGGAACTCAAAAAAATTGCAAATGGACTTCAAAGTTAGTAGATACTTGGTCAAGTTGGGATATGAGGATCTAGAGAAATCAAAATTTCCTACTCATTTTTTTTTCTCAAAAGAATATTTGGTCATTGGAGGCTCTCCCTAAGGCCTCAACATTACTTAAATTTATAGCTCAAAGTAATATTCTTATAGGAGAGATTCTACAAAGAAGAGGATATCATGGACCTTTTAGATGTGCCTTGTATAAGAAGGATTTAGAAACATCAAATTGTTTACTTCTTAATTTTTCCTTTGCTCACACTATGTGGAGTTAATTTTTTAAAAATATCAAAAGTATATTGCGTGAAAAGGATTTAGGAACATCAAACCATTTACTTCTTCATTGTCCCTTTGCTCAGTTCCTTTTTTAAAATATAAAAATATATTAGGTAGATCCATCAACATTGAAAGAGTTGATGAAATATTGGATTATTTATTTCAAATATAAAGCATTATTTATTATGTGGAGGATTGGTCCTGCTAGTATTTGTTGAAATTTTTGGTTTAAAAAGAACAATTGAGTTTTTAAAAATAAATCTCAAAACTGTAACCAAGTTTGGAAATGTATTATTGCCTCTTGTAGTAGAATGTTTACAAATATCGTGATCCTATTGGAAAGTCTCAAATGTAGAAAAATATGTGTTAACAAATTGGTTATAGTATCTGAATATACATGGAAGAGTCATTGTGATAATGATATTAAAACAAAGTATTTACTTTGATCTAGAATAAAATAAAAATATCCAGAAATTGGAACTATCATTTTTTTATGGTGCTTCTTAAGAAAATATTGGAAAAGCTAGTGGAGGTGGTGTTTTTTGAAATAACAAAGGCAAAATTATCGTCAATTATTTATTATCATATGGAGCTTCAAATAAATACTATGCAAATACTAGGATACTTCTCATAAAGATTAAACTTACAACTGGAAAATGATGGAAATTTATTTGAATTGAGGGGTAGTCACAAATTGTCATTAATGTTATCAACAAAAATGGATGTGGGGATTGGATAAAAAATGATATTATTATTGATGTTAATTATCTATTATTATTGATGGTCAGGATAAAAAAAAAAATATAGATTTCATCTAGTATCCTGGGAATAAGTGTGCAGATCCAAATCCCATGGAGGAATTGGTCTCAGAAGAATACAAAAGCTAAATATTGCCATGATGGCCAAACAAGCTTGGAGAATCATTTCCAATGACAGCTCAAAATGGGTCACTATAGTAAAGAGGAAATATTTATAGGGAATTAACTTCCTTGATGAATTGGCTCCAACAAATAGATCAACTTTCTAGAAATCCATAATCCATACTAACTTTTGTTGAGCAAAAATCTAAGCTGGTAGCTTGGGAATGGATAGAACATAGACTTCTGGTATGATAAATAGATTAGAGTAGAACAACTTCTTGAATATACCCACATTTATATCCTAAAAAGTTTCACTTATTCATTGCTGGGATGAAAGCTTTCGACTTCATAACTCAATCCAAAAATATGCCTTCTTGGAAATCATTCATGTGTGACACTCACCCTACTGAGCCTGTCTCCCTAGTTTCGTTCCTCAATTATATGGTCATTCATATAACCAAAACCTTAGATAATTTCATATAGAAACATACTTAAAGTGGGAAGCTCTTCGTAAATTTTACCTATCAACTACTAACATTGCCCACTGAGTCCTTGTTCCCCTGTCACCTTGTTTGGCTCAAAAATATTATTTTCTAAAATATCCTTCTTTTCATGGTTGGCCATCCAAGATAGGATTCTTACCACTAATAATTTAATCAAAAGAGGTATCATGATTCCTAATTGTTGCCACCTGTGTAAGTCTACTTGGGAGTCCACTCATCACATCTTCTTGGGTTGCACCTTTTCTTCCACCATCCTTGACAATCTATTTCACACATTCCATATCCTTTGGGCCAAACCCCAATCCATAATTGAAATTTTTACTCAATGACCTTGACCTTTTCAATATTCCAGCCTTAGAGCCATTTGGATGTTCTACCTCCACCATTTCCTTAAGAAAATTTAGCTCAAAAGAAACAAAAAAAATTTCTTCAATGTTTGTAAGGACTCTACCTCATTAACAAAAAAATCATTTCTTGTACCAAATAAAATGCTCAACTCACCTCTTCCATCAAAACCACCACTTACACATTCGAATCCTTCTTGTTGTCCTACTTGAATATTCTCCTCTAGGATTTCATGCCCTACACCCTTCCCAAGGTCAAAATTAACACCAAGTGGATCCATCCTTTGATAGGTTGGATGAAGCTAAACTTTGATGGTGTAGCCAAAGGTAACCCAAGAAGAGCGAGGGTAGGAGGTATATTTAGAGGCCATGAAGGGTATGCCATTTTAATCTACACTGAAGGTCTTATCTTTAAATCCAATCATTTTTCCAAGGCCAAATCCCTTTGGAGAGGGTTGTCTTTAATCAAGCTGAATCCTACTAGGTTAATTATTGAAGGTGATTCTATCAACATCATAAATTACTTGAGGAACACCAAAAATCCCTCATGGAAGATTAACAGATACATTGAAGAAGCTAGAAAAATCATCTCTCATCAGTAGGAACCCATTATTCAACACACTTTTAGAGAAGTGAATAAGGTGGTATATGTGTTGGAAAATCATAGGACCAATATCAATGGTTTAATCACTTGGTTTGATGCCTTTCCCCAATATATATTTTCCATGGTCAATATGGACCATATGAGAGTACCATATTCTCTACAAAAATAAAATCATGAGTACCATATGAGAGTATTTATATGCCTCACATGCTTTCCCTTCTTGGGTTACCTCTTGATGCACCATCAATGTTGATCTTCTCCATACCCTTGGGAGGGGCTTGCCATGGTCTATACCTTTAAACAATATGTTAGGGACCTTGTGGATGCCTAGGTCTCCATTCATCCATAAGTAGTTGAAGCTTAAAGAGTATATTGTACCATTACTAAGATACCATTGAGGGAGGCTTCAAAGTATAAAGGGTAGTTTCCTTAATATTGGCTGTAGTCTTTCCCAAAATATGTTGGAAATTATGGGGAGTCACTTAAAATATTATTTTATTCATTTATTTTCAAATATTCCAAGGCATTAGAGATATGCTAACCAAAGCTATCTCTTTTGAGTTATCCAATCCATTCACCCTGGGTCACGTCCTCCATACTTGTTTGAGATATGTGAAGTGAAGGAGTCTTAGATCTAAAAAGGTTACCAAAATTTTTCATAATTGAATGGCCAGGGGATAGAAGAAAAAAATGGTCCTAGGTATCACTCTCTATACAACATAGCTCAAATTTGAATAAACCAAAAAACCATATTTCATTAATTGGTCTCCTATAAGAAACCTCTTATGAAGGAGAAGCCAAATACAGAGTCTCACTTTAGACAAAATTGTAAGTTGCATAATCTTGTTGAAGGCATCATTGAGTGGATTTTCTCCATGGTAAGTGAGGGATGAGTATCCTAGCACTACAATATATACACCATTAGAACATGAGCCCCATCCTAGCTTGTCTTTGTATTTCGATTAATATAGTGATTTAATTCTATGAACCTAATGTATAGTGTACTTGAAAACCTCTTTTGCCAAGATTGACTAGTCCCTTACTAGAATCTAGACTCTATCTTTTGCATTCCTTTCCATATAGTTTCTATAGTAGTATGATATATTTATCCATCCTTGACTATGGTATTGTTCATGAGGTCTCACTATTCTAGAAATTGTTGAGACAATGGAGGTAAACCATCCCACGTGTCTATCCAAAAGTTACTTGATGCCTATTACCCACTATCCAAAATAGTGATGATTTGATAATTGTCTTGTCTATCCATAGTACCTCAAGTACTAGATATCCTCATCAAGGAAGCTGATATCTAGTAAAAAATTTCAAAGCTTAAATGTTTACATACTTGGCTCCTAGGACCCATGTCTATGATTCATTAAGGTAATAATTAATAACCAATATAATTCGCTACCAAGGCTAAGTTGTTTTTATCCATTAACTAGAGGCCTTAACATCCATCTTATTTAGAAGATATAGATAATATCACTTCACTAGAGCCCACTTATACTTTGATTTTTCTCCACTCGGTAATAACATTTGATTAATCTTGTCCAAATTTTTCAATACATACTTAGGAATGCTTAAGATCAAGTAGACATAGATGGGAATATACTATAAAACTGATTTAACCAAAGTGAATGTACCTTGAAGGGAAAGCCACCGATTTTTCTATTTATTTATCCTACTCTATTCATCTCTATCAACCACCTCCATTTCTACTTTTATTTTGTTTTTCACCTTTAATGAGACTCCTAGATAAGATGGAGATGTTTGTATGAAATTCAAAATATTTAGAATCATGATCTCCAATGTAGCAGTGCAATCAAAATATGATCTTAGATTTGTCCTCATTAATAAGTTGACCTATGATAGCCAAAATGAGGTTTAGAATTCTTTTGAATTTGGATGCTTCTAATGTAGTAGCATGGTCCATCAAGGTTGAGTCATCTACAAATTGTAAATGAGAGAGTGAATAGGTTTTTGATTCATATTTTATTTCTTGAATGGAGTTGTTATTCCTTTCCTTAGAGATAAGATGACCTAGACATTTTGGCAAAATGATGAATAGATAGGGTGAAAGAGGATCACCCTACCATCGTTCCCTAGAAGTAGTAAATAAAGGAGACACACTACAATTTATCATCATAGCACAAGACATTGAGAAAATAATACCTCTAATCCAATCCACCCAATATTAGGAGAAGCCAAACTTCCTCAAGACTTGAAGAAGAAAATCCCAGTCTACCTTGTCACAGTCCTTAGAGAGGTCCAAAAAAACAAACACAAAAGGGGATCTTTGTACCTACATGGAGTGAAGGGCCTCCTAGGAAAGCACTATTTAGTTTATAATGTATTCTTCTCATAAATCCTCCTTTATCTAGCTATATTATCATCCAAAGAAAGTGTTTTCAACCTTTGAGATATCACCATCATAATAATTTTGAGAGCATTATATAGGGATATTGGTCTAAAGACAAAAATCTAATTAACCTCTTGGGACTTAGGTATGAGTGCAATGTAGTTTTTTAATTTATTTTAAAACTAAATTTGCCACCCATGTTTCCTCTACCATTGTAAGTAGATCATCCTTGATTAGGTCCTATAGTTCTTGAAAGAACTCAATGGAGAAGCCATTTGGCCTAGGTGTTTTTTCTTTTTTTCATCTTGAAAACCACTTCCTTTACTTCCTCCATAGAGACTAGTTCTACTAATACCTCATTATTATATTCCTTAATAAGATAAGAGTTTCATAATATAATTTTCTCTAGAACCCTAGGGTCTAGAGGGACTACTAAGAAAAGTTTTTGAAGTAGTTACTGGTAATTTTATTCATCCCATCCCAAGAGTAAAATAGATCTCTGATGTTGGTATTCAAGGAGGAAACAAAGTTTGAGACTCATGTAACTAGTAGATATTTATGGAAAAAAGTTAGAGTTTCTATTCCATTCCTTCAACCAATGAATCCTATATTTCTATTTCCATAAGAGCTCATCCCTTATTTTTAATTTACTAACACAAAAGAGACTTGAATTTCTTATTTTCTAAGCTCCTTTATAAGTCCCAAGGAGAAAATTTAAACTTTCACTTGCTCCAACTAGAAATTTAAACCCATATTTTTAGCCCTCACATCCCTCAACTCCTGCTAGCTCCATTCCTTAATTCGAGTGTTGATGAACTATAATTTTTTTGTAAAGTAATACATTTGGATGCCATATCTTGGATTTCCTTCCCTCCACTATTGAAAAACTAATGACCTAAATGAAGTATCTCTAAAGCACAAAAGCTTAAAATTAAAAGGTATGTAATTCCTAGCATACTACTATAGATCTATTAAAATAGACTAGTGGTTTGAAGTATTATTTAGGATAAGAGATTTCAAAATTACTTCTAGAGAGAGGTCAACAAATATTACAAACTTGTATAAATTCACTAGAATGTGTGTAGGTCATTATTATTTGTTCATCCATTTGATCAATTTTATGTCAATGTTGGCATCAATTAAGTGGAGATGCCTCAAGTTATCATGCATTAAATTAGTCACAATATCTAGTGTTCTCATCCCTCCCATATTTTTCGTCTAAGGAGAGAATGGTGTTAAAATATCCTCCTAGCACAATATCATCATTACAAAACTAGAGCCTAAGATGTCATATATGGTACCACTACCTCCATTTTTGCTCTATATAAATGGCTACATATATGTTGATACATAGAAGTTGTTGGTCCTTTTGCCTCCATTACCCCTAAAATCCAAGGATGCCCCAAATTCCCATAGCTACATGCACTATAAATTCCCTTGGATCCCATGGAGAGGATAGTCCACCAAATACTCTTTGAGAACTGAGAGATTCAATCTGACCTATGGGTAATAATTTCTTAGTCATTATCTCCATCTATTCTATTGATAAATTAATATCTTTAAGAAATACTAGGTTTGTCTTATTTCTCAAAATCATCTTTCTAATTTCATTGCGCTTGAGGGAACTACCTCTTATCCCCACTTACATTCCATGAAATAAGTCTCATGAGAAAATGTGGATTAATAGTTTGGTGATAGAATTTATTTTTATAAATGTGATATGGTTTACAAAGGAAAGAGTGTTGGAGGGGAAGGCTTGAAAACTTAAAGACTTATGAGTTTGGCCTTAGGGGACAATCTTGGTTGGAGATTATTTAAATATAAAGGTAAGAGTTGAGTGAAAATTTTACTTCAAAAATATATAGGTTCTCTAAATGCAATAAAATTATTCAAGAAATGAACCCTACCTAATGGATCACCAACATGGAATTTCATATTAGATAGTTTGTATTTGGTAGAAAAATATATTAGATGATCAATTAGTGATAATGACTTTGTAAATTTTTGAATTGATGCTTGATCAAATTATTATCCTCTTTTTTCTAATTGTAAATGGAAACCATTGGCTTAGGCATGCATAAATTGTAAAGGTCCAATGGTCAAAGATAATATTAATGTAAGCAACAAATCTAGAATATAGATTTATATTAATAACCTAGTTGAAGGAGAGTAACTTAAAAAATGAACATATGAGATTCAAAATATGGTTCAAGAGTTCTATTTACCTATTTTTGCATAAAAATATGAGTTAGTTTAAAATCTATCAAAATATGGTGGATACTTAATCAAGTTGGGATATTAAGATTTAGAGCAATTTAAATTTTATAATCTTAATGATTTCCTTAGAAGAATGTTTAATCATTAAAGGCCTTCCTACAAACTTAACATTACCTTAGTTAGCAGTCCAAAGTAAGATTCTTATAGGAGAGAGTTGACAAAAAAAGAGGATATCATGAACCTTTCACATGTGCCTTGTTTGAGAAACATCTAGAAATATCATACCTTTTACTTATTTTTTTTGATTGATGTAAAGTTGTTTTTGAAAGGTCCCTGAACCTTTTATAGAGTCATTACAAAAATGGGAAACCCAGGATGAGATCTTGTAGAGAGACTAAAGGACATAAGCCAACATAGAACAAGGATTGAAACTACAGTCCTAGAAAAAAGTTGAGATAGAAAGAGAGGAAAACCCTTCCAAAAAAAAGAAAGGCCTATCAAACATGGAAGTTAGCATAATCAAATATTGGCCTCATGAACAATATTCTTACCAGTGTCAACATCCTGGGAAGGTGAAATACAGGTTTTTATGGCTCCCTTTTAGGAATAAATCACTGGATTGGAACATCATGATGAAGATAAAACTCAATGATTTTACTAGGGAAATATTTGTCCCAAACTCGGAGGCCTGTCTGGTTCAGGCCTATGTTTACCATGATATCAACTACTCCATTGCCTTCTCTATAGACATGGTGAGCTATACAATGTTCAAGGCGACTAATAATCCTTTTCGACTTTGAAATAGAATCAAAAATAGACCAAGTAAGAGGATAGGAACCCTTGACAAAGTTTATGGTGTTCAATGAATCCCATTAAATGATAATATTACGAAATTTTCTATTAGCGACTAAGGAGAGACCTTGGAACAACACCCGAGCTTCAACAAAATTGTTAAATTGAACACTAATAGCTTTAGCAAAGGCAAGAAGGATTTTTCTTGGTCATATCTGATGAGGCCTCATGCACCAACTTTACTAAGGTTGCCCTTAGCAGCTCCATCGAAGTTGAGTTTGAGCCAACCCTGGGGAGGCGGGACCCAGTGGACAGAAGATCTATTAGATTTGGGGAATTGAGCCTTGGAAGGGCCAACAAGGAGATTGAACAAAGAAATGAGATGGGTTTCAATGCCATGGCTATGAAACTCAACACAAGGAACAATACTGGTATTCTCCCTCATCAGGGCAAGAATTCTAGAAAGGATAGAGGCAGGGGAACTAGGGAAATTATCAAAGGCTCTATTGTTTTTCTCAAGCCACACTTGCCATAAAAAGTGTGGGAGGTAGAAAGACCACAAGGAAAGGAGGTGGATGTGGTGGAATGTATTGGGCCACTGGTAGCATAGGTCCATGATGGAGTTAGGAGGGACCCAGGAAAGACTAAACTCAGACATGAGGGAGGAAAAAATGGAAGAGGCAAAAGCGCAGACCAAAAAAATATGGGGAATCGATTCCCAATAAGATTGGCATATGTAGCATATTTTTGCAAAAATAAGCCCTTTGTGAGACAAGTTATCTAGAGTTAACACTCAATTTTGCACAAATAGCCAAAATGAAAAGGTAACTTTGGGAATGAGACGACAACACCAAATGATATCAGCTAGAATTTTTTTTTTGTAGCAGCTCTTCTTGGAGTAAATAAGTAAATTTGACATTAAAAATACCATTTTTCGTGGCTTCCCAAAATATGGAATCATGAAACTCACTGGAAGGGATAATAGTGGTTCTGAGTAAATCAGAGAGAGCCTTAACAACTTCGATCGAACCAGGGATGTTATCGGAGGAAGGGAATACCTTTTACTTCTTCATTGTCCCTTTGCTTACAACATTTGGGGCTACTTTTTCAAAAATGTTGGAATATATTGGATAGCTCCATTAACATTGAAAGGGTTTATAAAATGTTGGACTAACTATTTTAAGGCTAAAGCATGATATATTATGTGAAGAATTGGATAAAAAATAACATTATCATTAATTTTTATCAACTATTGTTAGAGGTAATATTTTTAAACTATGAGCATAATGGCTAGTAGATAATGTAGCCAATCATATTTTTTATGGATTTTATAAAGATAAAATTCTTACCCACAAACATGTCAAGGCTCTTTGAAATTGAATACTAAACAAGGTACAATATGCCAAAGTGTACCTATAATATATCTAGGATTGTGAAGAAAAACTTATCAAATTTGATTTGGCCTTAAAAATTATTCACATGCAAATATTGAGGTAGAATCATAAGCCCATAGATCAATAACTCCAATAGTTAGGTCTATCACATAAACAAATAATGTAGGTTTGGTTAATGAATATTCCATTAAAACAACAAACCTTGGAAACCTGCAAGACCTCCTATAAGAATACTAAGAGTACAATGAATAAGTTGAAGGATGATACTTCCTAGTTGGTCCAAGTAGGGATTCTAGACCCGCTTTCCAATAGACGAGATATTATGCGTAAAGACAAGTATACGAGCCTAATCAAGAAAGAAAAGAAAAAACTCATACTGGTAAACAAAATTCTCCATCAAATGTAGCAAATAATACTCCAAAAATTACTTCAAACTTGATATCATTGTTAGAAGAAATTAAATATATTCCTAAGATAAA
This sequence comes from Wollemia nobilis, assembly GCA_028583015.1. Lineage (NCBI taxonomy): Eukaryota > Viridiplantae > Streptophyta > Pinopsida > Araucariales > Araucariaceae > Wollemia > Wollemia nobilis. Next base: position 3,246,894 of record JAQPPZ010003107.1, read on the forward strand.
GAAGGACCTGCTAAGAAAATAATACAAAAATCTAACTACAAAAATGACTCAAATGAACAACATTAAGATTCCTTTTTATGATGAGTCAAAAGTGTTATAGGATCTATCATAGAAATAATATAAGTACTTCCACAATTTTAGAATTTTATCTAATTACAATGAAATTATACTCCAATGGATCAATATTTTAGAGGATCTTATCATCAAAAAGTTTGAGATCCCTACAAGTTTTAAAAAATATTTTACTAGGTATTACCTTTAATTAGAATTCTTCAAATTGGTGACTAAAAAAAAATTATGAGGTAAGACAAAATGAGAAACTCAACAAATAATGGTAAAATTCATAATATTGAGATCCATTAGAGGCATGGCTGCAACCAATTTTAAAACCTCGGACTAAGTATAAATATTGCGATCCATCGACATAACTTGTAATTTATCAATAGATTAGCAATCATACGACAAGATGCATGATTCACTGCATAACTGGTGAAGCAAGTGCAACTCACACTTTCTAAAGATATGTAGTCCAACATGAACTCTAAAAGTGATGTTCTCGTCTTGTAGTTCTTGAAGTACAAAATAGTCAATTTTACTTAGATAAAAAGAAGGGCGAAATCCCTACTCTAAATAAAAACATTGAGCTCATTTTTAAGGATATTTTCTTCATTTTGAGAAGAGCTATGCTTTGTGATCAAACATTTTATTTCTTATATTTTTATATTAATATAAAACTTTACATGGTGCTTGTTGAGCAAATGTATTTTTGACCTCTTGACATATGAGCAAGTGGTTCTTGTAGCATTACCTTCTCACCTCTTATTAGTCTTTTTTTGTTGATATGTGTTGGATAAATGTTTGATTATATTGATGTTATTTTCTTTCTCTAGGTGGTTTGAATGATCATACACTAATATTGCTATGGTATTGACCATATTTTACTTCCTTGTACTTTACTTTCATTCCCTGCAACCTTACCTTATCAAATTTATATTTTTGCACTTAGATTAGTTTAGTTTAGTTAGATTAGTGGGGGGTCAACCTAAATCTAGAGGTCAAGGGAAATTAAACCTCCCCTCATACATTAGTTGACATAGAATCACATGCAAGAATCCAATCAAATGCTTTCATGGATAAACAATTTTATAATAAGAAGTTTGATAAAATTATCAAGGATGACATAGATTGTTCCTATTTACAATTTTAATATTTAGCATTTTGAACCTCTTTCTTTGAACATTCATTACTATTATAGTATATTATTTTCACTTTGAGGATTAGTTCATCCAATCCCTTGAGGATACTTGGCTTCAATTAATTATGATTTAAGTGTTTGTTCATAATACCTCTATATACAAAGTGATTGCCATATTTCTTAGATGCATTGTATATATCAAATTTACTCCTAAAAACCAAAAGTTTAGGATCATTTTCTATTTAGGTGCTCTCCTTTCTAAGAGATCATTGGGCAATTCATTTACCTCTTAAAAGATACACATAATTCTCTCTATATGTTCATGACATAGGATAATAAAAGATGTGCGACCTATTTAATTTGAGGGTTGTTAGATCTTCATCATTTCCTCATCAAATACTATTTCATATTGCTCTATAAGAGGATTATTTCTTTCATTCATCATTATCCTTCTTCAAGATCTAGTAGGAAATGACTTCACAATAGGCTTGTAGATGTGTTAATGTGAATAAGATATCTGTTATTACCTATTTGTGATTGTTAAAATTGTAATTGTGCTCCATATACCTTAGTTGACATTATACTTTTCTTGAAGTTCCATTAATCAATTTTAACTTTTTATAACTTGAGCGTCATTTTTTTTTTTATAAGTAGCTATTGTATTTACAGTGGGTTTTAACTAGGATCCCAAAACCTGATTACATAAGATTTGGAAATAACATGTCGAGAATAAGCCATTACAACAAAATTCTGGGCCCAAGGCACCAATACCTTGAAAATGAAAAACAAATAGAAATCCCGCCCAACGGGAACAGGTAAATTTGAACAATCCCGTCCAGTGGGAAACCACCAATTTCGAAGGAAAGTAATTTTGAAGATCCCACCCAGCGCGGAGCAACTAAAAACCACCATCGTGTAAATCCTTCCTAGCAGGAAGTAGCAAAAAACCATTATAATATAAATCCCACCTAGCGGGAAGCAGTCGAAAAACCACCAAAGAGTGAATCCCGCCCAACGGGAAGCAGCTGAAATTCATCCCAGTGTAGATCCCACCTAGCGGGAAGCAGCAAAAACCTCTACCAAGTGAATCCCGCCTCCCGAGAAAACTAGCAGGAAATGAGAAAAACCCGCCCAACGGGAAACCCAATGGTTCTGGAGAATCCCGCCCCGCGGGAAACCATCCCGCCCAGCGGGAAACCATCCTGCCCAGAAAAAAAGGGAATCCCGCCCAGTAGGAAGCAGCTAAAAACCAGCAAAGAGGAGATCCCGCCCATCGGGAAGCAACCAAAAAGCACCACCAAGAGATTCCCGCCCCCAGGACAACCAGCAGGAAAAGACAACAGGTTAAGGGACCAGGGATACAGGGACTGGGGATTCTAGGTGGGAAGAGGTAACAACCACAAAGATGGGATCCCTAGGAACCTAGCCTGGGGGATCCAGGGTCTGCATGCATAGATTAGACCCCCCCATGATTTGAAAAATGTAGCAGAACCCAGAGAACCCCAACAACAGGGGCAAAGAATCCCATCCTTGCACAGGAGAAACTTCATGGAACTGGGACTGAGGCTGGGAATAGCTCAGACAGAGAAAAAGCCCCCCCAAGGCCAAAAAAATGTCCAGGGTGTCCACCAAGGAGAAGAACCAGCACGAAGAAGCCTCCAAGTGGGAAATCGAAGAGGGCCCTCCCCACAGGGACGGGACCAATAGCAGCCACAGGATCCCAGAGAGGATTGACTAGAAAAAGGGGGAAAGAGGCCCCCCCAGACCACCCACAAAGCAATAAGGACCTCAAAGGAAACCCCAGGAAGCCGTCAAAAACCCAACCAATCACCCCCACCACCCAGAGAACCGTAGGGAACCAGATCCATGCCAAAAACCTATAGAAAACCCTAGGGGGAAGCCTGAGGGAAAAAAAAGGGAAGGGATCCCGAAAACAACAAGGAACCCTGGGAAGCACCAGGCCAAAAAATCAAACAAGGGAACCTTGACCGATTGGAATAGGTGCAGAAAGAGGAGAAGGATCTCCCTCAAGGAGATCATCTGCAACAAACAATCCCAGGGAGGGATAACCTGGGATGAGCCAGGGATTGGGCAGAAACTAGGGGAGGGGGAGCAGGGAAGGGATCGGGACCCTCCCCTCTCTCAACTTGAGCGTCATTTTAAATATCATAAGTCATATTTAATATTTATTATAACAACTAATCTAACATCCAATTGGGTCATTAATACTATTAAGGCCTATCAATCATGAAGATTTCCAAATATTTTATTAGGAAAAATATGTAATTGGTCAACAAAATAAAAATCAATCCATCCAAAAATCAGCCTATAGCCGCATTCGTTCCACATTTTTGAAGTTGATTAGCCCAATTCTCGGATGTTTTTCAATTCTCGGATGTTTTTCTTTAATTATGCTCCTTCTCTCAAAAGAGTAAGAACACGAATTTTCTTAAAGACTCTGTAGCAATAATTAATCTCATATTTTAAACTATAATTTTTTTTTGTACCAACAACATCATAGGGTATGAAACCCTTATTTAAATTAAAAATGACCATCTTAAAAATTAGAGGTTGACTTTATTTAAGTATGAAATGACCATGTTTTAATATAACGTGAGTAGTCCTATAAGGCCCTTATTTAAATCAAAAGTGACCATCTTAAAGGTTGAATTGACCATGTTTTAATATTGCAAGGGTCTTAAAATGTTTCACTAACTCAGAGTTAACATTCTGCTATTATGAGTCATAGACAAAAGTAATGGTACAATTTAGGACATGTTTAAGTAACAAAAATTAATCATAATACAAAATTTTAGATTGTTCCCTATTCAAATAAATTACATTCCAAATGATTAATAAATACATAAGAAATAAAAAAATAATTACTGAATAAATCAAAAGTTTTTACTAAAAATTTACATTCCAAATGATTACTAAATACATAAGAAATAAAAAAATAATTACTGAATAAATCAAAAGTTTTTACTAAAAATACAGAATCATGTCTGCCAAAATAAATGTTGTCTACATCTATATTAACGCATCTCGTGTAAGATTTATACCTTTCAATATGTACATAAGCTCCTTGATATGATTAGATTATATTTGGATTGTGCTCAATAAAAAAGATTATCCATCTTCATTCATGGATTAATTATTCACCTTCATTTTTAGACGAGTAAACCTTGGTGTCATTAAAGAATTAAAAAAAAAATATTATCTTTTACAAGAATTAGAGACACTTCCAAAATAAAATTGTGGACGATAAATTTTACCCATTTACTAATCAACTTCTAAAATATGGAAGGAACACGTCTATTTTGAGACAGGGAGCACCGTTAAAGAACAAGATCCGAGAATTGGGCCCCCAATCTTGTCTTATGCCAAGGCTAACCAAATTTTACTTTGTTTGAGAGGGCGAAAATGTACCAAGAAAAAGTTTGGAAAAAAAATTACGTCAGTTTTTTTTTTAGGACTGCCAGTAAAACAACCTGTAATAAAAATCTTAATATAAACCTGAAATGGAAAGTGTTGAGAAAGACAACCAAGCAATCCAAAGATAACGCAATCAAATCTCCTTGACAGCCAAAAACAAATCTTGCCTTAATGCAAAGGAGTGTTCTTTCCTATATAAGGGGCTGCTTTCATTCCATTTCAACATAAGCAAATTTAGATTTTGAAAGGTTTGAATATTTGTAAACCTCATCATGGCTGGAAAGGTTTTTAATGAGTTGCAATGCTCTCTGTTAGTGATGGTGATTATTATGATTTCATCTGGGATACGTGGTATGTATGAATTCAAGAGAATATATCAATACTGTTATTATTTTTTTAATGTGCTATTTTAACCTTACCTACTTATATTTGGGATGATATTGTAGAGAATGGCATTGTGAATGGGGCTGCAGTGGCCAATTCTTCTGTATCTTCCATCCCAGAATCGTGCCCCAAAAAAGTAAAAGATTGCAGCAGTTGTCAGCCTCCTCATTGCACCTGTTCTTGTAGTCCTCCTCCTAATAATGATTGCAGTTGTTGGTCTTCTCCTTCTCACGTGAAATGAAGATGGTTGTAATATTATAATTATCATAATGATGTATTATTCGGTGCCAATATTATAGTAAATAAATTATAGTCCTTTTTTTTTTATATTTCGGTTTAACGTGAATCATTGATTATGATGTTAGAATGTACCCTTGTTTGAGGATGAAAATAAGTTTGTTGGTTTTGGGAGAATGATGATGTGAAGAGGTCATATCTAGTTTATGGTTTAAATCTTTGACATTTAAAAAATATATACAGAGAAATAGTTGACAGAGATTAAAGGAAAAAAAACAAAATTTATATTTTAAAAAGTTGGGAAACATATGATTTTACCTTTATATAAAATTTTGATCTTCCTAACAATAAAATTTTAAGTTTTATTATGTAAATTTTGTTTAGTTACATTGAAATAAAATATATTTTAAAAAATTAGGAATTATGAAAATTTTATTTATTTGTTTATTTATTGTATATATATATATGTTTGAAGTTAAAAATTGTTTAGATATAAATAACAAAAATAATTCTCACATTTTATACTCATTTATCAAGATAAACTTATCTATTAATGTGGGTTAAGAGTAAGCACTTTGAGGATTAATGGGTTTTAATACTTTCTTATGTTATTGACGATTATTATGATTTCACCTGGAATGACCAATGCTGCATTATTTCTTTTAACAAATGCTATTATTTCTTTTAATGTGTTATGATATATTTAAGTTTGGGATGATATTGGAAAGAATAGCATTGTGAATGTTTGCAGTGGTTAATTTTTCTATATCTTCCATCCTAAAATATTTTAGGAAATAACGAATTCTTGTTTATCTTCCATGCCACCACGATGCACAATAATGCATGATTGCAACCATTATCCTTTCGTTATAGAGAACTACATCTACATATGTTGTGATGGTCTATGATACTATAATTATCATAATGATGTATTATTCCATTCTTTTTCACATTTTTCTAACAAGTTTGCAAATTATTTTAACATGAATCATTGACTATAATGTTAGAATGTACTATATTTTGAGGACAAAAAAAAGTTTGTTGCATTGAATCAAGAGGTTTTGGAAGAGTGGTGATATGAAGAGATCAATATTTTTTATTTTTTTACATCTTTGAAGTTTAAAAAATTATAGAGATGATATACTTACAAAATAAAAAAACTATAATAGGATATAATTTGATACTTGAGATTTATTTATAAGAAATGTAATATTTATATATGTATTTAATTTTTAAGGAAGAGATCTAAGCTTATTTATAATTATTAAGTTGTTATAATGTAATTATGATCTATTTGTTTGAATTCCATATAACTCATTTAAAAAATTGTTTATCCTTGTTAATAAGGATTTGTAAAAGTTTTATTATTAAAATTTTGTTTAGATAAATTAAAAGAAAATAAATTTTTTAAAACATTGGAAAACATATAATTTTATCTATGCAAATTTTGTTTAGATAAATTAAGATAGAACATATATTTTAAAAAATTGGGAAACACATGATTTTGCTTGTGTACACACTTTTCTATGAGATTTTTTAGTTATTTTATATGTATGTGTTTGAAGCTATTTTTTTTTAAAATATAAATAACAAAAAATTTCTCAGTTTTGTACTTATTTATCAAGATAAACCTATAATTGTGAGTGTGAGAGGAGCAAGTAGGGAGTTTGATCAAGAAACACGTAAGTGTGAGCATGAAGTAGGAAGGAAAGTGGTCATTTTTTGAAAGTGTTGACTAGAAGTGACGAGGCTTTACTTAGCATATGGCAAATTCTAATCACATAACAAATAATACACCAAAAGCCATTATCAAGGATGAGATAATTGAACATGATATAATGATTTTTAAAACTAAGCATATGGAAAATGCTAATCACATAACAAATAATACACCAAAAGCCATTATCAAGGAACATGATATAATGATTCTTAAAACTAAAGGGTTAACATTTACGTTCTATAAATTTTGGCCAGTATTTTTAGAGATTCAAAGTTGGATCAAGTGGAAGTGGGTATTGAATTCAAATTACTCCATGAATTTTCTTCCGGAAGGATTTTTCTCATTATCTTTTCTAGTTAAAAAATAAAAGATATTTTTCTCATTATATTATCTAGTTAAAAAATAAAAGATAAAATAATAGGTGGAGACCCTTGGTTTAGGTGCGTTTAGTTGAAAGATGCATTAGATTTAAGACCATAGAGTGATAATTTTTCAAATAGGCATTATAATTAAGACCATAGAGAGAAGTTTTCTATGGAGATAAAATATTTAAAGGCTTCCAATGTAGAATAGGTCTTTTGGACTTCCTTATGAACTCATCAATAAGGAGGTTTTGAATAATATTGATAATTTTTTAGGTGAGTTTAAATAGGACGGCTCAACTACTAAAGAGAGAAAACCTTTACAAGAATCCATTAAGATTAACTTGAATAAAAAAGTGGGATCAACAAGTTGAAGGCTTGTTTTGTATATTATAAAGGTAGGTTCTTAACCATGGTGAGAAGGATCCAACTCATTAAGACTACATTACAATCCATCCCTATTTATAAGTTGAAACTTTGAAGATTACCAGTAGGTATAGTATGAAAAATTGAAAAAAATTAAAGAAAAAATTTAGTTTCCATGTGGGACAGGGTTTTCAGAGGAAATAATATTGGAGGAGTAAACTTTGATAATTTTAGAATTATGATTTTGACTAAGGAAAAAACTTGGGTGGACATTATTCCGAGATCAAACATTTTTCAGATATCAAGGAAAGAATTGAGTAAAAAAATTACTTTAAAAATATATAGGTTCTCTTGATGCAATGAAAATATTTAATAAAATAACCCTACCCAAAGAGTAATCAACATGGAAATTCATATCAGATAGTTTACAATTGATAAATATAGTTTACAATTGATAAATAACCATATTACATGGCCAATCAATTAGGGGAATTATACAAATTTTTTGTTTTATTCTTGGTTGAAGCTTTATCCTCTTATCTAACTCAAAATGGAAACCATTGGCTAGGGCATGCCTATATTATAAAGGTCCAAATGTCAAAGACTATATTAATATGGGCAACAACTCCAAATGATGGATTTTTATTAGTAACCTAGTTGAAGAAGATAAAATCAAACAAATTGCAAATGAACTTTAAAAGATAATTTATTAATTACCTATATGTACATGAAATAATGATTTAGCTTGGAATCTATCACAAGATAGTGGCTCACCAAATCCCCTAGCTTTGGTCCAAATAGGCCTCATCTAGTCTCTATATCTTCCAAATTTGGGAGTGAAACTAAGGTTTCTTGATTTTTAAGGTTATTAAAAGTGTCAAAAATGCATTGGTGATGATGGTCATGTTTTTTTCCCTTGCACATATTCCTCCTTATCCCTTGAACATATTCCTCCTGACATTTGTTCAAATGAGTTTCATATCACCTTGTACATCAAACTCATCTAATTCCTTGCCATTTTATTTTTTTCAATAATTTTACACAGGGTTTTTATGAGGGGTCTTGGTCCCCTCATACTAAGTGGGGTTTGAATATTGGACCTCTAAAAGAGAGGCCAAAGTCCTTACCACTATAGTAAGCTTTCAAATTGTTCCTTACCATTTTTTGGTTGGATTATTTTTTGGCCTTTTGAATGTCCAAACAAATGAGTTTTAAGTTAAAATCTAGTAGGCATGTGTGAAATATTATCGAGAATCTTAAGTAAAAAAATGGTTTTGTTTGGAACTCTCTAGAGAGAAAAATAGGACTGTACAATAGACTATATTTTATATTTACACTTGTCAAACAATTGTATTTTGGCATAAAATATACATCAAACATAGCCCTATGAGTCATCTTTTATCTTGAAAAATAATCACTTAATTTGGACTTGATTTGTTTGAATTATGCCCAAAATAATTTGGACTTGATTTGTTTGAATTATGTCCAAAATATTACTCACTGGTATTTACCGTTGTTTTCTAATTTTTGGGTTAGGTGATACATTTTGAGCTCAAATTAATTTATGGATATTTCTCTTATGTCAGGAACCTCCCTTTCAAGTTTCATTTAAATCTGAATTTATTTGAAGAAGTTATGGTCAAAATATGACGCTACCCTATTTTGTATGCTTTTTGGGTCACCGTCACTTTACATTTTTTCCTTGACATCAAATATTTTGGGCTTCCAAATGACCTATTATAAATAAACATGGATTGTGTTTGGTATGCTAAAATTAGTATGTATTGCTACACACAAGATAAGACATCTACATATTTTGTTTTAAAATTTTCCTTGAGAAAAGTTTGCAAACATGAAGCAAATAAAGTGAATACTTTACCACAAAAATAATAGTTAACATAGGATACTTGGTAGTGGCTTGGTTTATGTTGTATCTAGTGTTCTTAATTTAGTAAGCCTTTTTGGACATAATTTAGTTGCCTACATTATTTTCAATTGCTTAGAGTTTGAAAACAAAGTATAATGAGAAATTTAAAGTAAATTACTTGAGCACTAGTTGACTTAGCTTAATATATCTTCCAATAGCAATATTTATGTTTGATTTTGTATTCTTGAGTTATTATGGCTTGTTTTTTTTAATAATTTTACACATATTTTTATGAGGGGTCATGGTCCCCTCATACTGAGTGGGGTTTGAACCTTGGACCTCTCAAAGAGAGGCCATAACCCTTACCACTGCAGTAACCTTACAACTCATTATTATAGCTTGTTAACACAAGATAATAAATCATTTTGTTGTTATATTCTACAAGTGTATGCCCTTGATTAGGCTTTGCGAACGAAATATATTCTAAAATGATTTTCCTACTTTTAAATTATACTTATGGGCTCCATAGCGAGTGTTCATATCGGGTTAAGCGGGCAACATGATCATGATTTTAGTGAATGTATAAAGAAGTGTAAGGCCTAATTCGTATGTAGATAGTGTGGATAGTAAATCATCCAAGCATCATTTGATTTGACTTAGGGCATCAAGTAATTCTTGAATCTTAAGTTTATATTTAATTTTGTACTCTCAAGTTGTGAGTAATTGTTGGACTCCAATTAGTCACTAATTTTATTTTCAATTTATATTAGTTCTTGTCCTTGAAAAATATTTGCAAACAAAATGTACTATGAACTGAGTAGTGAATTGGTCAAACATTATTTGACTTAGGCATAGTATATTTGGTAGCGACTACATATATCCTAGGTTATTTATTTTTAAGTTCTTAGGTCTTGTTGAATATAGTTTGGTTACCAAATTGTATTGGTCTTCATTGTTGAATAACATATCAGGATTGATGTCTACAAGGCGATGAGAAAGGCCCAAAGCTCTAATCGAATCCCATTTGGGGTAAAATCCATATTCTTTGCTCTTATTATAAAAATCATAAGAGCTAAAAATTTAGTGAGTTTTAGCCTATTGGCCTATGCAACCTTTATATAATATCCTCTCCAAATTATTAGCTAACATATTAAAACCGTTGATACCTCTTCTAATTGATAAGGCTTAGAGTGGCTTTGTGGCTGGCAGATAAACTTTGGATGACGTTATTACGGTTCATGAAATTATTCATTCAGTGCAAAAAATTGGTAGGCCTGGATTTTTTCTCAAACTAGATATGAGAAAGGTATATGACAAAGTTTCCTAGGAGTTTCTAGAGGAAGTACTACTAAAATTTAGTTTTAGCTAAAGTTTGACAATGCTCATGAAAGCCTACTTATCATCTATAAATTTTTTAGCTCTAGTAAATGGTTCTCCCATTGGCTACTTCCATAGTTCCAGGGGTATCCATCAAGAAGACCCAATTTTACCCTATCTTTTCATTCTTATGGATAAATCCTTGGGCAGATCCATTCAAACATATCCCACCATTGAAGGGCTCAAGGATTATATAGTTTGTGTTGCACAGGCTTATTGGTGTAAAATATTTAATATCCTTGGCTCCAACATTCTTAGGAATAAGGACCAAAAGGGTGGGAGTTCACATCTTTTAGAATGTAGCAAGTTCTTTGAACTTCACATGTTGCTTCCACAACTTTAGTAACTATTATATGCTATTTTTTTTGGAAAAACATAACAGGAAATCCATCTGTTCTTGGAGCATTCTCTTCCACCATAGAGAAGATGGTATTATTAATCTCATCCTCCTCAAAGGCCCTGATTAACCTAGAGTTCATCTCATCAAAGATTAAGAGGGGAATATTAGCCAAAAGCCTCCTCTTTGCATGTTCCTCTCCCTGATTTGGAACCTAGGAGGTTCTAAAAAAATTGATTTCTTCATCTTTGATTTCCTTGGGATATATAGATTTGGAGTCATAAAACTTAATAATATCTTTAATTTTATTAAAAATCCTACACTTTAGAGCAATCACATGAAAAATATTGTATTATGGTCTCCATATTTCAACTAGAGAGCCCTTATTATTTGTCTCCAAAATGTATCCTCTTTAGCAAGAGTATTATGAAACTTAGTCAAGAACATTTTCTCTTTCTCTCTAAGATCCTTATGAGTGGATCCTAACTCCAAGGAGGTTTTTATTTCTTCTAGTCGTTTCTTCGATTCCTCTTTCTTTGTAAATAGGTGACCGAAAATCAACTTATTCCATTCATTTAGATTGGCCTTAACATGTCTAAGTTTTTTTGTTAATTTGGAAATTAGAGGACCGAAATTCTTTTTAGTCCATCATTCAATAATTTTAGGATCCAACTCAGTATGTTAGGTCCACATGGCTTCAAATATGAATTACCTTCTAAATATTTTGAGATCAGGAAAGACCTCCAACAATAGAGGATTATGATTTGAACCAATTTTAGGGAGAGAGTTTAGAGTGGCATTTTCCAAAAAAATTTGAACATCCTTGGAAACAAAAAATCTAACAAAAATAATTTGGATTAACTGATTCCCTAACCTCCTATTGATCTAGGTGTATTTTCTTCCTCTTAGGTCTAGGTCCATCAACTTGTAGATGTTAACAAAATTGAAGAATTCCTCCACACCTTTAGAAAACATCTAATTTTCTCTTGTTTTATCCGAGGGATAAAGAGGAGAATTGAAGTCTCCTTCTAGAATCCAACACTCATTCTTAAATGTTTCATATGACTTGCCATACGGTATTTTGTTAAACCACTTTATTTAGGGTGTAGATGTTGGACATAACCCATCTTCTATTAGATTACTCATAGACAAAACGATATTCATAATTCTATTTTAGTAAGAGATAAGAAAGCCTTCTATTCTCTTTGGATCCCAAATACATAAGAGCACTCTTAAAGTTCCTTGGGCATGGCTTACAAAAAAATTTACCTCTTTCTAAAAATAATTTTTAACTCTAACTATATTATTTTCTTCCAACTTTGTTTCCTAAAGGAGAATAATATATGGGGATAAATATTTCTATAATGAATCTAAGAGTATTTGCTTGGTATGTCCATTTAGTCCCCTAACATTCCAAGAAATGATCTTTATTTATGATTTTTGGAGTTGTGTTTCTTTTATCCACTATAATTGGTTGGTGGTTGGGTCTTGAGTGCTGCTGTGCTTATTAGATTTTTTTTGGATCACTGATACCCTCCAGTTTTAGGATTTCTTGGGATCCATTAGCAATATCAATCTCAGTAGCATATCTCCTTACATCTTTGTTGGATGGTTTTCCCACTTTTTTTTCAACTCCAACATCCACATTCCCTTTCTTTTGAGTTCTTGTTACAAGGCCAAGGATTATAATCCTCAAAATATTCTTTTATTTTGAGGGATAACCTATCAAAATTTTTGAATCCAACTTATTTCTAAGACTTAGAGAAGTAGCTTCAACAACTAAAGATTCATAAATTAAGAATTATATCACTAGATATCCTAGGATACTCTTTGAATCTGGTTTCATTCTAAGACTCATAGGAATATCTTCAATAGCTAAACATTTAAAAATAGGAAAATGTGCTTCCAGGAACTTTTCCTCTCAATAACTGAATCAATACCAAATGCTAAACATTCAAATGGATTACCTAGTAGGGGATTCAACAAAAGGGGTTCATGAAAGGGCTCCTTAGAATATACTTGGACAACAAGGTCCACCAAAGCATCCATAGATTCTATAGTAGAAAGTTCATATTGAGGCACCTCAGGATCTGTCTATCCTGTAAGGATTATTGAGGGAATTGGATTCCTTTTTGGAGAATTATATCCCTCTTGAGGTCCCACTTATTTCTTTTGGATCCACCTTTTTTTTGTGATTATTATTGCTTGGATATTAGTTAGCCACATGCCCTATATTTTTACAACTAGAATAAAATGTAGGCTTGTTTTCACGTTCAATGGTCTAGACTCAAGATCCTAAATCTAGAATAAACTCAATTGAAGTAGAGAGGTCAGACTACAAATCTACATTCATACACATTTTTGTGAAGACCATTCTATATTTTGCCCTAGTTGCAGCATCATTCATGACCAACTCCCCCAAGATTTTTGCAATACCTCTTAAAATATCCTCATGCTAGAATTGGAAGGGAAACCTAGGTAACCTAACCTAAAGAGAAGTTGTGTTTATTTTTTTAGAATTTTGTCAAAGTCTAGCCCCAAAATGGTAAGTAACAGGCTTCTCCCCCCATATATACAAGGTCTCCATTTGATAATATGCTTTATATATTCCTCCTCAATGAGCTTAATAGGAAAGAATCCTATGAGAAGTACCATGATTTCCATATGGACTTTTGGAGACCATGTTAAGGAGGCCCATATCCTAATAGAATCAATATCTAATCGAGATCCAAAGAACTTATCAACCAAATTACAAGTTCCTTCATCCATTGTTAACTTAAATAGGTTGCATAAGACTCTCATCGATCTCCCCATCAGTTGCAGGTTGAAACGACCAATTAGAGAATATTTTTTTTTGGATAATTTAAAAACAATACTTGCAAAATACACACCCCTAGTACTAAAGAAAAAATGAGGCTTGGAAGGCTTTGAGGGGGGTTTGCATCTCTAGGAGGAACCATATGATCTCTTTAAGGAATCGAGGGATCTCTCGTAGGAGTCAGAGGATCACTATATACATCAGTGATATCCTCCAACCCTCCAAATGCACCATCACTGTCCACTTTTCCCCTCACATCCATTTCAAATCACAAGAATATTTATCTCCATTATTTATTCACTTTCATTTGTTTAGACATATTTTTTGGAAGTTGAAAACCATCTTCATCCATATGCATTTGTAAGTTTCTCTTGCAATTTTCTACATATGTTTCTACTAGAATCTTCTTATAGAATGATATCTCAATGTGCCCTACCTCATGACATATTATACATTTGAAAGTTATATTTTTATAATCCATGGTTTAGGTCCATAACTTACCCCATAATTAAGAATGATTGATTCTGGTAAAGATTTATTGATATTAATCATGACCAATATCTAGGCATAAATAGCCTAGAATCCATATTTTATATTTTCTAAAATCTCAAGGAATTCTCTTGGAGTGTTTCCTATTGCCTTAAAAATATCCATTTCCAAAAAAAATATGGACAACCCATACATCCTGACCTAGATTGGTACCAAGGATATATTTACATTTTTAGATGTAAAGCATTCACACTAGGGGGTAAGGAAGAGTCCTACTCTTCCCATTAACCAAGGACCCCCTTTTAGGATTCTATCTCTTTCCTCCTTGGAACAAAAAACTACTAGGAAGAAATCTTTGGGAAGAAAGGATAGACTCGCTCCTGAAGACTTTCATCACATATCAATCCATTTTCTTAGAGCTAAAGTGCCTAGTCAAGACCCATTAAATTTAGCAATTTTTACCTTATATTTAAGCAATGAGGATCACTGCTCTATGAGGTCATCCCTAACTCTACTACTAAAAAATATTATGAGGATCTAGTTGTGAATCAATCTATGGAAAGGAAGCTATAACCTGATATCTACTAAAATTTTCCAACATATCCTATAGTTATTATATTATTTGAAATAAACCTATAATAATTTGCATGTAGAAATTTTACGATAATGAAGGGATAAATAAATTTTAGCTAAAAAACTCTACACCTAGAAAGAATTTATTGCCTTATAGATGCGTTAGCCCTTCATTTGCTCCTCTAATCATCTAAACCTTGGTTGAAAAGTATCTATAATTTTGCTGTCTCATGATTTTAAAAATTATTAGTGCCCTTGTTTTGAATGAATGACTTCATAGGGTCATATATCCCTTAATATTTCTTAGATTCCTTTATATGATCAATCATTTTAAAGCTCTTCAAATTCTACACATATTGGCCTAAGAATAATTTAAATCAAATAATCATTTACAAATATATGGATCCTAAAAGATGAGATGTTTTTGGAATTTTTTTCCCTTATGCTATCTTTGTTCTAAATGTTTGTCTTTACATTATCGTATCTCCTTTAATATTGCTTGGATTCTTTTGTGCAACAAATTTACTATTTAAAAATAGAAATCATAATACTGAATCATAGGCCTCTTCAAGGGGGAAACCTCATAGGAATAAAATATCCATTACACTATTAGAGAATGACTTGATACATTTTAATTCAGCTCTTATCATTTCATAGACCATTTTTAACCCTAACCCTAAAACTTAAGGGTTAGTTTGCATGCAAGTGTGGGCCCTAAGATAGTAACTCCTAATAAATAAAGAGTTTCATATTTTATAAACTACTTGTAATAAGTAACACTTACATCACATGGCACCATATTCATTAGACACCCAAGTTGCCACATTTACATTTACATTTTACTGTTAGGATAAGGTCCTAAAATTAATACTATAAAATCAAGGGTCTTTTTTATTCACACTACACTCAATTTGTTTTTCATTGGTTGTATGGAATTGAAATAAGACCCACCCATATTACATCATGACCATATAATGGTATTACATCCTGAAAATTATGCAAGTATCACTTTGTAATATTTGAACCTAGCTCTCCTCAAATGTTGAGGAATATAACTGATTGAACTAATTCCATTTGATAGCACTACCATAGATTTACAATGGATTATTGTGGATATTTTAGGGTTTAAAATTAGAATATTTTTATTTATATTTTTTAGTATTCCTTTGTATCATAAAGGAAAGAAGGAGCATTGGGACTCAATCTTGGATTGATTGAAATCCTGTCTAGCAAGATGGAAAGTTAAGTTATTAACCATAGCTAGAAGACTATAAATCATAAAGACTACATTGCAATCCATCCCTATATATGGTGTCAAATTCAATATTACCAAAAATTATAACATTTGAATTTTATAAAATTTTAATAGATTTTATTTGGAAAGGATGTGAGGAAAAAATTAGGTTTCCTTTTTATAAATGGGATAAGGTTTGCAAAAGAAAGGAATATTGGAGGGGTAGGTTTGCAGAATTATAGAATAATGAGTTTGGCATTAAGAGCAAAGATTGGTTGGATATTATTCAAATATAAAGGTAATATTTGAGTAAAAATGTTACTTCAAACATCTATAGGCTCTGTTAATGCAATAAAATTATTCAAAAAATAAACCCTACTTAATGGATCAAAAACATGGAATTTCATATTTAATATTTTTTTATTGGTATAAAACATATTAAATGGTCAATTAGTGATGGTTACTTTATAAATTTTTGAAGTGGTGCTTGATTAAATCCTTATACTTTTATTTCTACTCCCAAATGGTAGCCATTGTATCAGACATGTCTATATTGTAAAGGTCCAAAGGTCAAAGAATATAATAATGTAAGAATCAAATCTAGATTAAATATTTCTACTAATAACGTTTTTGAAGGAAAGTAACTCAAACAAATAACAAATAAGCTTCAAAACATGCTTCAAGAGTTGTATTTATCTATTTTTACGTAAAAATATGGGTTCGTTTGAAAACTATAAAAATATGGTGGATACTTAATTAAGTTGGGATAAGAGGATTTAGAGCAATCTAACTTTCATGCTTCCAATTATTTCTTTAGAAGAATATTTGATCATTGGAGGCCCTTCTAAGGGCTTAACATTTATTTAGTTAGTAGTCCAAAGTAAGATTCTTACACAAAGAATCTATAAAAAAGAGGATGTCATGGATATTTCATGCATGCCTTGTGCAAGAAGAATTTAGAAACATCATACATTTTACTTCATTGATCATTTCTTACAACATATGAGGCTACTTTTTAAAAAATATGAGAGTATATTGGATAGCCCCATCAACATTGAAAGGGGCGATGAATTGTTGGATTAACTATTTTGAAGCTAAAATATTATATACTATGTGAATAATTATTTCACCATTATTTGTTGAAATTTATGGCTTGAAATGAATAATACATTTTTAAAAAGAAATCTCAAATTCATGTCCAGGTTTGGAACTGCATTATTGTCTCTCATGTAGAATTTTTACATATATGGTGCTCATTCATTAAAAGTATCAAGTACAAAAAAAGAGGTGCTAGCCTCTTAGTTACAAGATTGAAATTTACATGGAAGGTTCATCTGCACCAATGGTGTTAAAAGGATTTGCTTCAATCTATGCTAAAATGAAATTACCTAGAAACTAGGTTTATCAAACACTTTGATGGTGTTTCCAAAGGAAATCTAGGAAAAGCTAGTGGAGGTGGTTTTTTTTCAAAATAATCAAGACAAAATTCTCCTCACTTACTCATAATCATATAGAACTTCAATTAACAACTATGTAGAGGCTAGGGAACTTCTTACAAGGATAAATAATGCTTGCAAAAGGATGAAAATATATTTTTATTGAGAGGGATTCACAAAATATCATTAATATTATCGACAAAAGGATGTGAGAGATAAAAAATAACATTATCATTGATGTTCATCAACTATAATTGGAAGCAATATTTATGTGAGCATAATGGCTAGTACATAATGTAACCAATCATGTTATTGATATTTATCTTAGTGAAATTTAGATTTTAGAAGGTAGTTGGCTAAGATTTTATCTCTTAGTCAAAACTATATCAAGGAGTTGCTTACATAAACATAACAATTTGAGAAAGATAGAGAATATATTTGATAGTAAGGAAATGAAGAATATATTTGAAAAAATGGTAAGCTATATGTGGTTTAATTGATCTAATAATAAATGCAATATTTTTTTATTTTAATGGAAGTAGCCCCAATAGAATCTATTGAAGAGGACATATTCCTTCCTCTCCATCCT
This sequence comes from Wollemia nobilis, assembly GCA_028583015.1. Lineage (NCBI taxonomy): Eukaryota > Viridiplantae > Streptophyta > Pinopsida > Araucariales > Araucariaceae > Wollemia > Wollemia nobilis. The sequence goes on from JAQPPZ010003107.1 coordinate 3,265,313, forward strand.
CAATGCACATCTTCCTTCTTCTTATTCTTCTATTATGGAAGGTGGTTTTCTCCCTTGTGGTTTATCATCATATTTTAGCAGAGTTTTCTTATGCACATATTGTACATGAGTACCTTATCAGGCCTTGTTGTCGGGAATCATATTTGTGGAAAAGCTCCCTCATTTTTTTGAAAAACAATTGCCAAAAAATAAAAATGAGGGGGGGGGGATTCCATAAGGGAAATCCCCCATGAGGAAAAGCTCCTCAGGCTCACAGGGCAGAGAAATCATGCTATGATACCATGTTAGAAAATTAAATGCTTGATATTATTTAATTGAAAGGAACTTTCTTAAATAATAAGTGCTTACAATCTAATACATTGGATGATAACTAACTGAGCTAATCTCAGCCATAAAAATTATCCTAGTAATAACTTGGGATATAATTTATTATTCTAACAAAATTCATATATAACTTATTAAATAAAGTCATAATTGTGATTTATGTATTCTTTAGGGGGAACTTCAAAAAATTTCTATATTCTTCAAGAAATAAGGGTGATATTTTCAAATTGCCTAAATGAATGAAGGATTTTCCTTCATTTGTTTAAATACCCTTGGAATGTTATTCCTTAAAGCTTTTAATATACATATTTTAATAAACACATTGGGCAAAATCAAGTAGCATAAATATTTGATAGATTTTTGTTATCTAATACATAGTTACAAACAAATTATACAATCTCGTTAAACAATTTATTTTAAGTAGGATCATATCACAAACCTATTACCTTAATATGTGATCTAATTAATAATTTTTTACAAGAAAAAAATCATAATTTTATTTCAAGAGTGAAAGAAAATTACACTTCTCAAGTGCCTTAACACAAACAGAAATACAAATAAAAGCAAATTACTAGGATTCAATATAAAATTAGAGTCGGGAAGACGAAAGAGGAAAAAAACCCATATTCAAAATAGCATGGGGATAATAAGGATAAATATCCTTATATATCAATACTTAATCATCCAAACAACCTCCATCCCCAAAACCTGGATAGATATCAATGAAAAATAAAACAACATAATAGAAAAGAAATAGTTAGAAACTGCCATAACGATCTAATAAAATGAAGTTTACTCATAGTAAAAAACCTAGAGCTAGCATAGAAACTAGGGATGTGATATGTGGGTGAAAGAAGAAACTCCATCCTTGTTCTCTTCATTTGCAAGAAACCTTCTAGAACCTATTGACCTTCTTTTGATAACCTATCTACTTCTTGATTTAATTCCCTATAAACATGTGTAAAATAGATATTTTCAAAAAGGAACATCACCTCTAGTAGTTCATATCCCACTGGTCTAAGAAGATTAATTTTTAATTGAGTAGATCTATTCATCTAATTGATGAATAGAGTGGAATCTCCAAAAATTTGTAATTTTTTTCACATTTCTCTCCACAACACACTTCATTAGCAACCTCAATGCCTGAAACTCGGCAAAATTATTGGAATATATCCGAAGACCTAGTTTAAATTTGATATAGTGGGTATTCAAGAAGCACATAATGCCTCCTGCGCTACTAAAATATGATTGTATCTGAGTAGCCCCATAAAAAAACCCCATGGCTAAGACTTTTCAATGAAAAAAATGTCTATTTGTCGAGGTTTATTATATTTGTCAGGCCCTTTTTTGATTGAGACCAAAGTCCTCACCTGAAATATGAATTGAAATGGGGGAATTAACTTCCTTAAAAAATAGTTGCATTCCATGCCAACCATATACCCCAACATATAAGACATGGTAAAGAAAGAAATTGTTTCAACTTATTTTTCAAAAACCACTGTCTTAAGCATACCTCCATTGTTTCTCCTTCCCAAATATTTTGTACTCCAGTTATCTATTTAGCTTCTAACCAAACCTATTGAGAAAAAGAGCATTTGATTAACAAATGTGTGATGTTTTCCTCCTCTGAATGACACAACATACAAATACTTGGACCTTGTTTGCTTCTCCTCTGTAAAAATTCCCAAGTCAAAGCCTTATTTCTCAAAGCTAACCACGTGAAAATTAATGTATTTTTTGGGGCAGATAATTTTTGAATCTGATTCCACCACCAAGTAGTATCTTGATGATGAGGGTCAAATCTTGATTTGTAACCAAGTCTAGTCATATATTGACCCCTAGATTTGTTGTATGCACAAGCAATAGTATCTGGTTCAACTCTCAACTTGAAATAAATCTTATTAAAACTATCAGTGTAAGACTTCCACAAAATAATCTACTCATCAAAAAAACCCAAGACCCAAGCCTTCTTCCAACCTAGGGTCCAAATACTAGAAGAATATGATTCCCCCACATGATGAAGAAAGTAAAAACCCTTGTATTGTAAAAAAATAATCATAGCTTCTAGAAATAAAATATTTTCTCCACAACCCAAAATATAATCATCCCCTATTCTAAATTTTTTACCATTTCCCACTTTTCAAGCCAAATATTTTCCAATCATAGGAAAGGCCTGCACTAGTGCCTTCCATTGAATGGAAATATTTTTAATGCTTTTATGTGGAATTATGATCCAATCCATAAAGGTCCTTGGACAAATATAAATTTGTTCAATAGTAATCTTCCATAATACTTCTCTGGTCAAAATCCTCCATAAACTATTTGTTTCCAAAGAAGAATAAAAAATATGGATATTTTTAAAGCCCCATCCATCTTCCTCCTTTGGCCTAGCAATACTCTGTCACTTAACTAAAGGAATACCTTCAAGTTCCTTGCATACAATCCAAAGAAATTTGAAGTAAAGTTTTCTTATTTTCTCTAGAACTCCTTTGGGAATGAAGGCCAAGGAGTGCCAAAACATACGAATTGCCTCAAGAAATGACTTTACAAGTGTTAATATTCCACCAATAGACAACCATCTATTACACCAATGGTTAATCCTAAATTCAATATTCTCTAAAAGCCATCACGAATCTCTCTTCCTATAAGTATTTGGCTTCGATACAAACCCCTCATACTTAAATCCTTCCCGGAAATTTAAGAGATTAAAAGAAAAAAATCTTATTAGATCCTTTTAAGTCTCTTGCTCTAGACCATTAACACAAATAGAGGATTTTTAAAAATAAATCTTCATTTCGGTAGCAATACTGTAAGTGTCCAAGATTTCCTTCAACTTTCTATATTCCCTTAAACTACCATTTGTGAACAACAATACATCATCAACAAATAATAAATGATATAAATAAAGGACCCCCATTTTGATCCCAGACGAGGATCCTACCATATTTGAATCCAAAATATGTCTACTTAATCCTTCAACAACTAGAAAAAGAGGTAAAGGAGATAAAAGAAATCCATGTCTCAGTCCTCTTGAGGGTCTCAAGAATTTAGAAGTTGATCCATTGATAATAACAACAAAAGATACAAAATAAATACATCTCATAATCTACTTTACTACTAGATAGCTAAAACCCACATGTAAGAGAATCAATTTGAGTTACAACCAACTAGTTCTATCATAAGCTTTAGATAGATCTAGTTTAAGGACCATTGTAGGAAGATTTTTGGTTTTAATAGAGTGAATACCCTCTTGTACAACTCCTATGGCTTCAAAAATCTATCTACATGCTAAAAACCCAAACTGCTCCTAGAAAATAACTTCAGAGAAAATCTTCTTCAATCTAACAACCAAAATCATGGCAATGATTTTATAGATATAGTTACATAATTAAATAGATGTAAATTCATCAAAAATTTTAGGCTTCTCCTTTTTGGAATCAATGCCAAAAAATGGAGTTAAAAGCCCCCAAAACCTGACCACTCAACCTAACTTCCTCCATTAATCTAAGAAGATCCTCCTCAACCAGATCATAGAAAACTAGGAAAAGCTCCACAAGCCATCCATTAGACCTTGGAATTTTATATTTTTTGAAATAAGTCAGGATAACTTTCAGTTCTTCCTTTGTGATCTTCTTCATAAGTAACTGATTGTCCTCCTCTATCACAAAACTAGGGAATAGAGTTTTTAACTATAAAATTTCTCCAATATTGACTCTATTAGGTTCTTTATAGATAGATTGAAAATGTTTTACTCCCAAATTTGCTAACTTAAAAAAAACCCCAACGAGGACCCCTTATTTATTCTACATCTCCCAAATAGTGTTAACCTTCTTATGTGATTAGAAAATTATGAAAAAATTTAGTATTTTCATCCATTTTTTTAACCATACAACTATACTTTTCACTCTCCATTCAACTTCCCTCCACTCCAAGAATTTGTTCTTATTAATTTCTAGTTCAAGCAGTATTTTTTTCTCCTCCTCTTTCAACCAACAAACCTCATTCTATTTATGAATTTTTAAAATTTCCTTTTCCACCAACTTAAGATATCTATCCATTTTCTCCTTTTTAACTGCAATTCAAGATGAGAAAACTTCTTTTAATAACAAAAAATTGAAAACTCGCCTAAAGGATTCCAAACTTTGGTCATATCCAATCCTTTATTTTTTTAATAAGTTGTTTAAAATTTTCTTCCTCAAACCAAATTGGATTGAGCCTAAAAGGACTAGTAGGTTTTGCCTCTTGACTTTCTAATTGAAGAAAAATAAGACAATGATTTGAGACATATCCAGTATCAACCCATGATCCTCTTCTATCTATTTTATTGTATAATGTCTTTGAGATCAAAAATTTGTCAAACCTCTTTGAGATCCCAACTTCCACAAATCTATTATTTCTTCATATAGGCATTAATGTTATTGGTTCTAAATCAATTAAAATAGCTTCTTAAATCTTATGCTTGAAGTAATATGTAAGTCTATCAAGTCTTGCAGATTCTTCCCAGATCTTACTTCTATTCATAGTAAACTTTTAAGTCCCCATAAATAATAACTCTTTCATCCTTAACACACCTTTTGGAGAAAAAATCATCCTAGAAGACTTGCCTATCTTCATAGGGACCATAACAATTAATAACCGATAACCTCAAACCCAAGTCTTTAAAAAAGAATTCTATCCACAAGCCTGAAACCATAAAGGAAGAATTAATTAAGGATACTGAGTTCTTCCAACCAATCAAAACACCCCCTAAATTTTTGGTAGCATCTAGATCCAAGAACTCCTAGTCCTTAAGAAATTTACTTAACCCTTAAATGACTTTTGTACTTACCCCCATGGTTTCTTGTAGAAGGATAACATCCAAATTATGAATTTCCACCATCCTGGCTAAGGCAAGTCTTTTAGAGGGACTGCCAAGACCTCAAATATTAAGGGATAACAAGATCATTTAAACATATTAGAGGGGTTTTATCTTGCTCTAAGGACCCCTTTGATAGATTTTTGTTTACCCTGATGAATGTTTCTCAAAGCCTTCTCCTGTGCATGAAACAAAAATTATTTCCTACCTACTAAAGTAGTGGAAGATTATTTTATATGGTCTTAGATCTAACCCTAACCTTCCAACAATTTCACAAGTTCTTAGCTTAGATTCCATTTTTCTAGAACGTAAAAAATATCTACAAGATGAACTTATCTCCAAACTATCATCTAAAATAGATACCTCCCTAGAAGATTCACCTGATAGGTCACAAAGACTTTATCCAATAGTAGAAATATTTGGATCACAATCCCTATTCAATGTGTTTGAGGTTGCCGACCAATTTTTCAAAATCTTAGAAAATTCCTTGTCCTTGGGACTTCTCTTCGAATATTTATAAGGAAGTGTAAAAATTTCTTTAGTACCTAAGTTCATATTATTCTCATGTATTGGAAAGTAATTGTCATAAGGCTTAGATGTCTAACCAATAAAATTAATAGTATTAGGTTTCAATCTTTTCATAGTTTTCTTTATGACTCTGTCTCATTCTCTAACAACTTGTGAACAATGAAATGGAGATAAAGCTAGGCCAAAAATTTCTTTCTCCTCAATATTTTTGGTTCTATGTTCAACAACATTATTTTTTCTTGTTTGTGCCAAATCAGGGAGCACTATTGAGCTCTAAAAAATAGGTATCTCTTGGTTGTTGTTAGCTAACTTGAAATCCCCATTAGTCATTTGTTTTCTCCTCCATTCTTTCTATGTGAAATCTTGAGAACATTACTTAGCAATATATCCATAAATATGACAATGAAAAAATCTAAAAGGAATCTTCAAATAATCCAATATTTGAGTATGAATTATATTCCCCACAAATATCTCCATATAGTACGATAAGACTTCATTGATATCCATATCAAACAAAACCTAAGCTATAGACCAAAGAATATTAAATTTGAAAGAAATATCTATATCCAAGGTTTTACCTAATGAATCTCCAATTGCTTTCAAATCTCTTTTTGAACACAACTCCATTGGAAGACCTAGAAGTTTTACCCAGATTAGAATTCTCCTAGCAAATTTAGTCCTAGGATCAAATAAAGTCATCCAAGCCTTGAAAGCCAAAAAAAAAGACCCCCAATACCAATAACCTCCTAGAATTTTTTGTGTATCTTCCTCAGATCCAAAAAGGAAACCTATCCATCCTCTGGTAAGTATGTGAAAAATTGGTCCATATCCTAATATTGGGACCCATACCTTTTACAAACATTCATTTAGTGTATTATCAACTATTTTATGTCCATGAAACTTTCCAATAAGGGCCTTTCCTAAAAACTCCAAAACTTTTTCCATCCTCAAGTCTTCCCCAAGTACCATTCTGGTCTTTGAACTTCTATTTTTACCCACTTTATGTGCCTTACGAAATTTAGTAACTGAAGTTGTAGACTATGATGATTGTAAGTTTGGACCCACTCCACTTAGGACCTATAAATCAAGATGTTTACCATTAAAACCAAAAAAAAACAAAGTAAATTCTATCAGATAAAGTGAGTTTGGATTATTTGGATTCTGCTCAAGTTATTCTTCCCCGCAATGAAATATTTGTTCATTCATTAGACCCATCACTTGATTAGAGTGTTATGAGATACTTGAGAGTGAGAATTCAATAGGACAACTGACTTGATCTAAACATTTTGACATAGTCTCTCCTCTGTCCACTAAAATTTGATGACCTACAGTATTATTTTGGTCACTCAAAAAACCCAAGGACCCCAAGTTCTCAACTTCTAAGTCTTATCAAAAAATGGAACCCTTGGCCCTTGGAGTTGAAAATATTTGTTACCACTCAAAGGGGTCCTCTGAGAAGTCCAAACGTTCCTCTTCATTCTCCATCAAAGACAAGAAATCGATTTCCCAAATTATATTGCCATTTTAAAAAATACAAAACAAAAAATATTTTTACTTCGCTACCTAAGCATTGTTGTACTAGCCTTCGCTGCCCTAGCACTGTTGTGACACTATTAGAATATTTTTACTTTGTTTCCCTAGCAAAACTATGACACTATTAAAAATTTTTTACTTCGCTGCCCTAGCACTGCTACACTTGCCTTTGCTGCCCTAGAAATATTGTGATACTATTATTTTTTTTAATTCATTGCCCTAGCACTGCTGCACTCACCTTTGCTGCCCTAGCATTGTTGTGACACTATTAAAATATTTTTACTTCACTGCCCTAGCACTACTAAAATCACCTTCGCTACCCTAGCACTATTGTAACACATTAAAATATTTTTACTTTGCTACCCTAGCATTGTTGCACTCACCTTCGCTGCCCTAGCATTGTTGTAGCACTATAAAAATATTTTTACTTCACTTTATTAGCACTATTGCACTCATCTTTGCTGCCCTAGAACTACTGTGGCACTATTAAAATATTTTTACTTTTCTACCCTAGCACTACTATGCTCGCCTTCGCTTCCCTCGATGGGGAATATTTGCATATCAAATAATACCATTCCATGTATTTTTCTATTTAAGTGAAGTGATATTTTATTTCCACTAAAACATGTACACAACATGCACCAGAAGCTACTCAACATCACCCAAAGAAATAAAAGGTATTCAAAATGAGTCTACCTGTATATTCTATCAGCTCATAATAATTATTTTCTAGCTAATCTAGTGCACACTCACTCTCCATACTTCTTCTCATTCTCTTCTCTCTTTCCCTCGACTCTCCTCACAGAAGGCATCAAAGATCTACTCAATAATTATAATTCAAAATGATTTCAATTTTTATATATGTGGATCTAGGTGTAAGAAATTTATTATATCATGTAATATGGTTTACTTTAGATATTCAAGAGTTTTACCTGAATAGGTGGTTGATAGTTAGTTATCCAAACCAACTACCATCTTCATTGTTGTACGTATACATAATTTTGCTTGGTGAAAATTTTTCTAGCATCCTACTGGTACCATATGTGGTATCATAGCAAGATATATATGCAAATGGTTACTTTCTCTAGGCATTTTTTTTATTATATTGTAAAGACTTTCATTTCCAAAATACGAGACATTCCACAAAGCTTATTGATTAGAAGTAATCTAGATCATCATCAATGAATACAACATGAAGAGAGTATGCAACAACATGTTGGAGGTTTTTGTTGTTGGATTAGATAACAATAAATAAATGAAAACATGCTATAGACATGATGGAAGCCACTAGTGACATATTAGAATCAATTTTTAAAGTAAACAAAAGTGGTATTCATGTTGAGGTACAAGATTGGAATGGTAAATACAAAAATAAATTTTTTTGTTTGATTATGCAAAATATTTTTTATAATTTTTACTAAGACATAAGAAAATCACATGTTAGATATAAATTATGAGACATAAGCAGGGTTGAAGTTTGAAAATATTTCACATTATTACCTACAAATATGAGAGATACAGTGCTAAAGATGAATTTGTGCACATCAAAGAAGAACATTGTCTAAATTGAGTAAAACATTGTTTGAATTTATATGCTAGAAAATAACATGTTTTACATTTTATTTTAAGGAAAGCATTTACTCATTTACTAGGAATTCCAAAAATTTCAATTTCAATGAAGATAAAATTCTCTAGATGTGATTAATGCATGCACTAGAGATTTTAAAGTGAATGCATTACCTCATATCTATGTGCACAAAAATAATATTGGCTAAATCCATGGAGTTAATTTCAAATTTATAGCATTTGTAAATGCAAAAGGTATCCTTCAACCATGGATAGTATATAGGGTCACGATGGTAACTAAAGATAGGTATATAGATATGCGATATTACTTTATATATGGGTATTATAGATAGTTGGCATGGGCTGCACAACCCAAGGATGATTATATTATAATAATGAGTTGGAATAGGGTTTAGGAGTCAACTTACCAAAGTAACATTAGAATATGGGTATATAAAGAAGGGACATTGTAATTGTAATAATAATCATTCATATCAAATTATACTTGTAATCATTTATGTCTACAAAGTGGCTTATGAGACTTTGCCCTCTCTAAGTGGAACTCCCATCTTGGGAGATCTTGTGGAATTATTCATTCCTTAAGGAGTATTATTGGTGTTGCCTTATATTAAGGGTATTATCTATATCTATATCTCATTTGTGTGGTTTATTATTGTAGAATAGATGAATGATTTGATATTTGTACATATCCATAAATTGTTTATGTTAATGAGAACAAAATTTTGTAATAGGCACGAGGAAGTGTTTTGAATGATGTATTGTTGATATATGCAGACTTGTTTATATAAGGTGTCATAATATTTTTTGAGGGAAATATAAAGGTTTTTGAGAGGTCCATGCTAAATAATATTTCTAATATATGAAAGTAATTTCTAGAACAAAGGTTGAGCATTTGAAAAAAATATGCTCAATATGAAGAGTGACATATAGATGAATGTTGTCCAACCTTGAAAAATATATGTAGTGCATTCAATTGAAATGTCATCTAATAAAGAATGGATGTAAATATCATAACCTATAGAGTGTTGTAGAATCTTGGGAAAGGACACATTTTGAATTCCAATGGATTTTTTTTTTAACTCTTATGGAGTAGAGCTACCTAAAGATCTGCATAAGAAATGACTATAAAATTATATTCAAAGATGATAACATGATGAGACACTCACTATAAGACCATTTCCATATGGTTCTAGATAAAATAATCTGTTGCAGATGTAGTTGTACGGTTAGAAGAAGAAATGATACCATCTTGTTGGAGGTGTTGGTTGAAACAATATTAGATCATGATGCAATTTATCAATGAAGGAGATGTAGAGAATAATTGGTTGTCAATATCCAACAAGAGAAATAATAAATTTTTCTTATTTTACAAGTTAATGTCATTCATGAAGGTCTATAGGTATTCTTGCATAGGTGTGTGAACCAATTGTTAGATATTCCATTGACTATTGATGCACCCCTTTTCATCTAAAGCCAATAACTTGAAGGAACCAAGGCCCATGAACCATTGATTCCCATCCAATGGATCATCCATGAATTCTTGAGATATATTTTATGATATATTAATTAATTTATAGTTTCATTTGTTTGATTTATATATTTATTAAAAATTTAAATAAATAAAATGATTTTATTCAATGTTCAAATGAAGTATGTTTGCTTGATATTACTAAAATATTTTCATGATTTCATTTTGTTGTTCACTTTATCGATAAAGAAAAATTAATACTCATGTGAGGCTTCCTTTGTTGTCCAAGTGATGAACATGAAATAAAGTTGAATGTGTTGTTATTTTGGGAGAGCATTAATATTGTTCTACTTGTTCAAATATGGTTTATCCCACATATATCATGTGGGTGATGTTTTAAATACTTTGATGATGGACTGAGAACAAATTGAAGACTATAGTTCTTGCTCCATGGTCTCACACTATTATTTTGTGAGCATAGGAATATTGATACTTCTTAGAAATAATTTTTGAACACAATGCAATTGCCTTGTTGAAGAATATATATCAAATTATTTGAAGACCACATGATAAGAAAAAGTTAAGTTTGAGGGGGATCATATAGTTGACCCAATTGTTATCAATTTTGTATATTGAATTAGAGTGCATTGTCTATTGCAAATAATGCTTCATTTGAGAGAAGTGAAGACCCCTTGTTTTGTAGATAGTAGAACATGTACCTATTTGCATATGATCTTGTAAATGTTGTGTGTCTCTATTCATATGTGAAGTGTTATAACTATGATTAGTTAAGTATATCCCTAGTCACAAAGGTGTTATAGATAATTATGTATGTCCTTATTTACAACCTTGGTTATTGAAAATATGTGTGTCCCTATCTATTTATAATATAAAATTATAGATAACTACATTTATCTCTATCTAGTTGACTAAGGTTAGTCTCACTGAGATGAGTAGTTGAGATTGTCCCTATTCATGATGATGTAAATCATGGACTATTGTGTGTCTTAGTCCATGATATTTTTGAACTATATTATTTTTTCCTACCCTTGTTTAAAATATGATGTAACAAGGGAAGAATATCAAGAATTTATCACATCATATAATATAGTAAGGGTTATGTATTTGGAAGTTATACCCAAATAGTTAGTTGATAGCTAGTTATCCAAACCAACCACCATCATCGTCATTGTACATATACATAATTTTTAATGATGAAATTTTTTCCACAACCTATTGGTCTAACACTAAGACCCTAATTTCTACTAGATGGTTGTTTTATGGTGGAATGAATCAAGTTTTGAAGGATCATGTATGTATAAGTTTGTTCAAAAGATGAAATATCTAAAAGAGTAAATAATTATTTGGTGATGAGCACTAAATATATAAATTTGGTTAGGTACACTTATGAGGCACTTTATATGTATTATAGAACTAATAGAGATTACAACCTAAATGCTCCTAAAAATCAAGTTCAACTCTTGAGGGTTGTCATCCTAGGAATTCCACAAGAAGGAAATGAAATTACACATATATTCATAATTATATTATAAAACTTAAAAATAATGTTGGAAATTAAATAAAGCATACAATAAACTACAAGATCAAAAATTGAAAAGAAAATGCATAAAAAAATTAAACAAACTCACACAACTAAATAAAAAACTATAGAGTAGAATTAAAAGAAGTTTATTCAAAACTATAAACATGATACAACCTATAAAAAAAATGCTCATAGGGGTTCTGCAAACCATATTCATGTAATGGATCCTTTGTCCAAGAGTAGGTGTAGTTACCTTGTGGTGATAAAATAAAATAAAATGCTCAAAGTATAATATAGTACATATCTATTTTATTACTACTAAATAAATACATAAATAAAATTATATCTAATGTTGTTCTACGATCACTATTGTTTTTCTAGTTATTGCTAGCTTGTTCTAAATTATGTCATAAATTTAAAGAGAACCATGAACGGTCCTTGAACTATTTTCCAATTTACAGAGGGATGCGACTAGAACTACCATGACCTCATTCCACTACAAAATAGAAAAATGTAAAACAAAAATTTAGTTAGTTTTTGGATTTTATTACAATTTAGAGGAACATTGTTCTAATATTAGGTAGTTGGGACAATTACAAAGGAACAAAATAATCCACTGAAACAAATTCTTGTTGATGTCTTCTATTATTGTTGAAAAAATTACCTAACTCTACAAAAAATAACTTATTTAGTTTGGATAATTCAACATCATGTTTCCTAATTTTCAACCCATAGGTTAGAATGTGTCTTCTTCTCTGTACAATTGATATGCATGAGTTTATACAATTGGAAGTCACTGGGTAATTTTCCAATGCATTTTCCAACTATATTTTCTACAATTTAGCAATTGCACATTCTCATTGTTTACCAAGGTGACTTCAAATTCTAGCCACCTCATCCTATTCATTTTCATGTAGCAAACCCAAATACCTATAGTATATAAGGGATGTAGGCTCACTCTTGGTTAGATAAACTTAGGTAAAGCATCCAAATTCTTATAAAATTGTTATAATACATTATCCTTTACAAATTATAAGATAATTGCTAATTATATGAAAAACAAGGGTTTTTATGATATTAGTTATAAAATAGTAGGTTTTATAGATAGAAAAAGCTATGTAGATGAGTTAATTAAGTGATTCATCAATTAGGATGTGAAATATTTTGGTTACTAGAAAAGAGATAATTAAATTCAAGCTTAGGAATTTATAAGAGATAGTAGAAATCAATTGAATGGATTAATATGTAAGAAGCAAGTATGTGAGAATAGAATGGGATAAATTAAAGCAACAAGTAACATAATAAAATGAAGATGATAACAATTGCAATAAGAGAAAAAAAACCTAGCAAAAGAACTAGAGTCTTATAAATAAAATATAGTTGATATTTTAAACTAGAAGGGTAGTGAAATTGATAAGCTTAAACATGTAGAGTGGAATCTCAAGAAATATATGGAGTTCATGAAGATAAATGTCTTAGGCATAGACATATGAAGGCTCTTTAGGATTAAATATTGGATGAGATACAACAAGCCAAAGCATACCTACAACATATCTAGGATTGTGAAGAACAATTTATTAGAGCCAAGCCACAGTCAAAAGTGCTCAATTTGAATTGCCCTCAAAGACCAATCATATACAAATTTTGAGGTACATTCATAAGGTCATAGATCAATAACTCTAGTAGCTAGTTCTATGACATAAAAAAATAGTTTAGATTTAGTTAATAAATATTCCATTGAAACAATCAATCTTGTAAACTTGCAAGACCTCCTATAATAGTCTTAAGAGTGTAATAAGTTGAAAGATGATACTTTCCCAATTGGTCCAAGTAGGTATCCTAGATCTCATTTCCATTCAAGAAGATATTATACCTAAAGACTAGTATATGAGTCTGATCAAGGAAGAAAATAAAAACCATACAGGTAAATAAATTCTCCATTAAATATATTAGTTAACACTCCAAACATTATTTTAAACTTGAATTTATTGCTATAAGGGATTAAATCTATTCCTAAGATAGAGGAGGACCTATTGATATAATAATAATATGACCTAGCTGTAACAATGACTCAAATGAATAAAATTAAGATTCCTTTTGATGAGTCAAAAGTGATATAGGATTTGTCATAGAAATAAAATAAACACTTCCAAAATTTTAGAATTTCACCCTATTATGATGATTTTGTATTCTGATGGATTAAGGATTTTATAATATCTATCATCAACCAAGTTTGACATCCCTACAAGTTATCAAAATGTAGTACTATGTATTACCTTAAATTAAAATTGTTCAAATTGATGACTAGGAAAAATGTGTGAGGTAAGAGGGAAGGAGCAACTAGACAAAAAATGATCAGATTTAGAATATTGGTATCCATTAGAGGCGTAGACTACAACCAATTTTGAAGCCTTAGGCTAATTACAAAATGTTACAATCCATCGACATAACTTATAATTTATTAGTAAATTAGTGATTAGTCAACAAGATGCATTATTTGTTGCATAGCTAGTGAAGGAAGTGCAAGCTCATCCTTTAGGTCATGTGATATTACAAGAAGTATTGGCGATTGATCCCACAAGGGCTGAGGTACTCTTGAAGCTACCACTACCAACTAATAAAAAAGACCTGTAATCTTTCTTCATTCAGATAAATTTCATCCGGAAGTTCATTATTGATTTTACTCAAGTAATAAAATCTATGACTGAGCTCTTAAAAAAGAACATAGGTTTTAAATGGATCAAAGAAATACAATAGACATTTCAAGAGATCAAGGAGAGGATTACCCAAGTGCTAATATTAATCAACCCAGATTATTCTAAATATTTTATATTATATGCAGTGGGTGAACAAGAGAGTTATGTTGTTCTCCCGCAGAAGAAAGAAGATGAAGATGAAAAGCCAATTGCCTTTCTGAGCCAAGTTATTGCACTGCACCAGGAGAAATATAATTTCATCAAGAAAAAAGTGTACGCAATGATGAATATTTGAAGAAATTTTGTCACTTTGTCTCGTAAAGTAGAATGGTCATTTATGTTATACACCTAGATGTTAAAAATTTCATTCTCCAAGGGAAACTAGATGAAAAAAGAGTAGGTTGGATCTCAAAAATTCAAGAGTATGACATGGAGATCTGACTGACAAAGCTAGTTCATGGATGAGCTCTTTGCCAATAATTAGACAAAAGCGCAACATCTAAATCATTGACTATGGTAAGGAAAGGGATATCGGTGAAATAATTTGTGTAAATCATGCTATGACAGGTCGTGGTTGGACAAAGGACCTGATTGAATTTTGTACCACCGATAAATGCCCACCACACCTTGATGCTTCACATTGTTGAAGGTTCAAGCTACAAGTACTCAAATATTTTCTATTGTCAAATAGACAGTTTCATAAGAATATTGATGGAGTCCTCCTCAAATGTGTGAAGGAATCATAAAGGAAAAATATATTGGAGGAGTTTCATTATGGTCTATCAGATGGCCATTATGTAGGAAGGCCAATGGGTTTGAATATCATTCGAGCTGGATACTTATGGCCTACCCTATTCACCGATGCTCATAAGGTGAGTCAAAAGTGTGATAAATATCAATATTATGTTGGTAGAACCAAGAAAGGAGCATTACCCCTACGTTCGATTCAAGTGAAAGCACCATTTCAGTACTGGGGCCTTGAATTCGTTAGAGTCATAGATCCACATTATTTTGTGGAACACAAATACATCTTAATGGTGAAATATTATTTCACCAGGTGGGTAGAGGCTATTCCTACCAAAAGTAGATCAAGCTATTATAATATCTTTCTTGGAAGGACTTATTACCCGCTTCAGTGTCCTAGAATCCACCATAACAGATAATGAGACTCCATTTATTAGGACTAATATCACTAAATTCACCAGTAAATACGTGATTTATCTTAAATATTCATCCAATTATTATCCAAAGGGAAATGGGTTGGCCGAATCCACCAATAAAAACCTATTATGGATCTTGAAAAGGACACTAGTTAGCAATACAAGGATTTGGCACTTGCTATTGAACCAGACTCTATGGATAGACTGGATATCTATGAAAAGGTCTATTAAAGCCTCCCATTACTACCTAGTGTATGAAAAAGAAGTAGTTCTACCTTACCATATTGAGCTCCCCATCCTCCAAACCTTACAGTTGTTCAAGGATGAAGATGATGAATATGATCTGATGAGCACAAGGTTGGCTTAATTATTGCAGTTGGAGGAGGATAGGGAAAAGGTATATTAAGCTTTCACTGAACATACCAAAATAGTGTAGAAGTGGTTCAAATAGAAGACAATAAAGCACAGGTTTCAGGTCGAAGACTTAGTTCTTAAATGGAACGAGAACAAGGCCAAGCCGAGGAAACACCACAAGTTTGATGTGATCTGGGAAGGACCATTTTAGATATCTGCAGTGAATTTGGCAAATGCATAGCATCTTCGAGACATTGATGGCTGGGATCTTCCAATTTTGGTTAATGGCCTTCATATGAAGGTTTATGTTTAATATATTGGATGTTAAAAGGTACCACCTTGTAAATATGTACAAATTTTCCTTTAGTATTTTATTTGTTTTATAAAATAACATGAAATTATAAAAAAAAAAGAAAAAAAAAAGAATTGTTCTTTTTGGAAATCAGCTTCGCTCCAAACTTATTATTGTATTGAAAGACATTGGCTAAAAGAGACGACATTATAAAACCCATAGCAGAGAATGTGCATTTTAAAAAAATGTTCTATGCACATGGTAAAAAATAAAAAAAGGTACTTTTAGGCACTTTCACCCAAGGAAGGAGCGTAAATCCTTAGTCACCCCATTTGAGAGCGAACAAGCAAATAAAAAATAGAAGCATCAGGTTGAAGCGCTATAAAAATAGTCAATTTCATGTCCGCCCCAAAGTTGGGGCGACACGTTCGTTCGCCCCAAGTTGGGACGAATACGTTGATTAAAATACATGCTACCAATTTAAAGGTAATTACAATGTGATTAAAAGCATTTTCATTTGGTGTGGACAAACGAGGTTTTAATATGTGAAAGGCACATGTGCCTTGGTTTTTCTGGAAAATGACTTCAAATATTAATGCAAGGTGTCAGTGAAAATAAAAAAATGGAGAGAGAAAAAAGTAGAAGCGCAAGCTATATACTTTTATTTTTGGCATGTAGGTGCCCCTAAAAGAAAGAAAAATCTAAAAATAGATAAAATCCCTAAAAGCAATTGTTTTTCTAAATCTGGATGAAAAATAAAGAGGGAGGAGGTTTTAAAAGAAGGACATTCGTCGTGGAGATGTACTAGGGAAGTCGAGGGCATTTTCAGAAGAAAAAAGGAGGAAGACGAGTACACCTCAGGGATGCTTTCACCTCCATTATTTTCCAAAGCACCTTGAGTTTGTAATTTTGAAAGCATTCTATCAAAGCAATTCCCCCCCCCCCCCGATGCATGGCAAATATCAAGAATTGTGCAGGAAAGATAAGGTATATTCCTTAGATATTAATTCTAAACATACACCTAGATTTGTATGGGAGGAAGGTTTGGTGTTTCCAAGAAGAAAAAATACACATGATTGGTTTTTGGGTGGCCTTTAATTTTTCCAAGTAAGCTTTGATAGCTAGGGCACATTTTACGATAGAATTACGTGGTGGAGGGTACACTTTCCAAAGGTGATCTTGCAGTAAGAAAACATTGATACCATTAGTACATCAAAAATAGTGCCAGGTGGGTGAAACAAAGTGCACGTTCTTCTAAAATTGCCTATAGGAATTTAGTATTTATTGTGGTGGTTGAAGGAATGCTCTATATATAGAAACAAGTAAAAGCATTGCAGTTTAATCTTTTTAAAAGTTTTACTGTTGCAGTGTTTTTGAGTAGTTGTTGCAGAAGTTATAAAGAAATTTTAGGGTAAACGCCAGAGAGGTATAATGGGAAAGATAATCAAAGAGGCTACAAAGGCTTTAGATCCTAAGAAGTCTAGAAAGAGAGGAGGGTCAAAATATAAGAAAGCCCGAAGGAACAAGAATGTTGATTTGGACCCATATGCTCACATAATGGCAGAGACTGGAGACTATGCAATTACAAATAAGGGCATCAAGAAACTACGACAGGATGTGGAGTTTACATGTAAATCAGGGGTTAACAACAAGAAGCATATTAATGGTGCCTTATCACTCGTAAATATTTTGGTATCTGTGTACACTCGTACACCCATACCCAGACCTAGTGCAACTCATTGCTCGATTTTCTAATCCAATTACTAGGATGGTGAGGAATGCAAATAAATAAATACTCTTTACTATTACCCCAAAGGAAGTGTGAGAGGCATTCACTTGTGGTTTGAAGCTTCCTTCTTATGTGATTACCAAGAAGTTACATACCAATGAGCAGGAGGATAGATACATCTCCACTATAATGATGCATCAATTCATGGAGACACAATTGATTAAGGAGCCACAGTTGGGGTAGCTTTCAAACCTGTTGAAGATGCTTACCAAATTTAAGATCCTAGATGTCTATTCAATGTTGGCATGGGTTGCTAGTTTGTCAATAGATTCTACCATTCATAAGTGGTAGGTGGCCCTAGCATAATGCATTTGCTAGGTGGAATTTTACTCTCCGTCTGCAATGAAATAGGGTACCAACCCAATTTTCTTTGACTAGGCTAATTTCATATCTAGAAAGCTACATTTTCAACTGGAGAGGTTGCAAACTAGGGAGGAGACATCATTCAGACACACTCCTTTTCTGGTATGTTATTTCTTATTTCACCTACACCAAAACTTCTCATTCATCACAGTGAGAAAAATGGATGAGAGGGATGAACTTCTGCCAGTTTACATGTGGACTTCTGGACTATCAAATAGGAAGTCATTTTATAGTTTTAACAGTTTTTTTTTGAGGTCTGAGGTGTATACCAATTGGTTCATCCAAACCCCATAAGGGGGGTAGAGGTCCAAGGTTCAAATCTCGGGCCTCATCGGACTAAACGCTTGTTCCTTTCCTAGTGATTTCAATGGCGTAAAAGATTTAAAATGATTGTGGCATGGAGGTTATAGGGGTGGACTGTGCGAAGATATGTGTGGTAGCTTCTAGGATGGACAACACAGAATACTGTGACAACAATAAAAGCTAGATAGCCTGCCCGAATTCGTGGTGGCTACTGATTCCACCATGTTTATTTTTGGATCCAACAATAATACTACTTTGTGGTGCATGTGAAATAATGCCATGAGAGATGAGAGAAGTAGTAATTAAATTAGAAAAAGGAGACATCTTACTGCTTACATAGGGCATGGTCGTAGGGATTTTTGGCTTCACAAGAAAGCCATTACTTCTACCATATTTCATTATCAAACATGTTTTTGCTATGGAGGTGGTGCGTCAATCAAACTACGTGAATTATGTATATGGAGTAGGGCGTGGTATGAAGATGACTTGCAGTATACCATTCAATTTTGATAGTATAGAGGTGAGCCAGGTAGGGTAGAATAGGCTGCTCACAATGATTATCTAGGACTTGGGGTTGATAGAACTACCACAATGTTGGAGGTATGACCCGTTGGGAAAATTCCTAGAGATAATAAAAGCCAAGAAATTTCACTATTTTCCTCAACCTGACATCGAGAAAAAGAAAAATAACTTTGATGGGTCTGATTTGGAGTGGCACATTGAAGATATTATGGCACTCCCACCTTGGCATGATTTATATGAATAGGAGGTTGAGTATAATCTGGTGAAGTACAAAAATCATATTTCTTTGCCTAGATTGTTTAGTCAGGTAAAAGAAAGTCAGCCCCTGTGGTCTGAGGAGAAAATTATGAACTGGGGGATAATGCAGGTCCACCAAGAAAAGACCACATCTCCTTATGGGTTGAATATGGACAAGGAATTTTTGGATACCTACGATGAGTTTGTCAATTCCTATCAACCCATCACTTTCACTAATATCTTACCTTGAAGCTTCCAACATTCTAATAGCAGTGAAAGCGGTGCAAAGGGAGAATGCCCAACAATCGAAGAAGAGATTCCGAAGGAGGAAGAACAACAATATGTGTTTATATGAAGATCGTAGCGGATGAAGAAAAAATTGAGGAGGCACCTTTTCCAAAGAAGCAAATTGTCCAAGACGCACCCCCATTTCCCAAAGCTGTGAAGAGACCAAGGACTAGTGCCATTTCCTCCTCTACTACTAAAGTTTTAGTGGTTGTAGTGCCCAAAGTTATCATTGTTTTGGTGACTATTATTTCCTCTCCATCGATGACAGAGGCTTCAATGAAGATTGTGTAAATATTTTCAATGATTCATGATCAATAGGAGGACCAAAAATTAGAGAGTCCTTAGGTAGAGGTCATGGACATTGAGGAGAATGCAAACGTTGAGGAGGAAGTAGAAAAGAAACAAGAGGAAATTATTTCATAGCTGCTTCCATCACCAGAATACGTGGTGCCTATGCCCTAAGGTATGTCCTCTTTTCCTTATTCTTTAGAGCATGTAGTAACTATAATGCACTTCCATCAGTTTCTGTGTTAGTCTATCCACATTTCGGTATGCCTTTCATATCCATTTTTCTTCCCTATTATTACCTTCTTGAAGTCACTACTACTTCTCTTCTCTTTTATTTTTCCCCCCTTTCTTTTAGTTTGTATGCGTTACGATCGAATCCATTCTTGTGCCCTTACAATTCCATTTTTGCCACCACTTTCATCGAGGTTGTAAGTATGCAGGCTCCTCCCAGAGTGAGCATAAATGCAACCAAAATTGATTTCTCTATCCATTCCATAATTTTGGGCCCTCCCCTTCTAGATGTATCATCTGCTTCCTTTAAGCCTTATCGCTTAGAAGTTTTATACCTTTCGTGCAATTTTTGGAGCTGCAAGTACTACCTGATGTTCAAGTGGCATCGAAGTAGCTCAACATGGAGAAAATCAATTGGATGCACCTGAGTTCATCACAATGGTTGAAAATCAAGAGGTGAAAAGAAGTTCTGGCTCTAGCTCAATTGATCAAGAAAGTTGCTTTTGATCCCATTGCCATGAAAGCTCACATGACTAAAATCATTCCCTTGGTTCAGAAGCCACAAGGAGAAATGATTTCGAGTGATTATATTTGTGAAACCATAATAGAGGACCTCACCAAAATTGATCCTACGAAGAATATGGGCAACATACAGGCTGATATGAGTTCTATATACTTGCATGACAAGTATTATAAGTAGAAATATTTTGATCAAGAGAATAAAATTATTGAACTCAAAAATACCTTGGTCAAAAGCAAAGTGCAAGAGGAGAAGACAACCATAGAGAATGAACATTTGTGTTGACAGGTAGGAGTGTAATTGAAATAAAGGATGCAATAAATATAGAAATACACACACTCTGAATGTAGCTAGAGACCATACATAATCAACTAGAGGAGAAGGTTGCATAGGCTACAGGTTTTTCTCCAAAAATTATCAAGGAGGTGCATCTTCATTCAGACCAGAACTACGAAAAGTTGGTTGCACAAGTAGTACAAGTGTTGCATTATATTTGGGTAGCTAGGATATAGATTCATATGGGGTAATAGTTGATAGATACTATCGAGGAAATGTTGGAGCTGCATATGGAGATGGCTATGAAAATTCAAGCTTTGGCTAACTCCAGCATATACATTCACCCCCTTAGCGAGATGGACCATGCTTGGTCAGCTGATAAGGTCACACTTCGTAGTTATTTCTAGAGGATGGACCTAGTGAGAGAAGGCCAAAAAATCCTCAACACCATAGAGCGAGAGCACACTATCTCCATGATCCACTTTGATGCTCTTGCCGATATGGGTTTTCCAGGTTTTATCGATGAGTGAGGTGAACCTTTTCCAAAATAGTAGTTGGACGTGTCTTGGAAGAATTTCATGGAGGATACCTTGAATATTGATGCATGGGAGGATCCCATAATAGAAGAACAGGTATTATCTCTAATGCAAAAGTTCACCCGCACAGAGCTTTCATTGTTTGAGCTAGTCTGACGAGCAAAGTGCTTCAGCTTGGAAGACGTCCGAAATATCTATTTTGTTTATGAGTTACTGAGTGTTCCCTATTTTTTTACCACTCATGCTTGGGAGGAAGTAGTTGCAATTTATGAGGTAACCACTAAAATACTCAAGGAACAAGAAGAAAAAGTAGCATTGGAGCACATCATGGTAGAGAAGGCAGTAGAGGAAGTAGAGCGGGTAGATGTACTCTAAGTGGAAGCCAAATCCAAAGCCCCTAAGAAAGCAGAGGAGGAGGCGCAAAGAAAAATGTCCACATAAAAGGTGCCAACCAAAGATATCGATGAGAATATTCAGTAAAATCCCAATGGATAAAGGCCTGGGATCGCTTGCATCCATACAAGCAGGATACCCCATGAGCCACCAAAAATATTGGCAGTTTTGTAATATGCCACATTGAAAATTTTAAATAGAATTTGATTGTAATATGGCAAAATATATTAATATGATACTATAGTATTTTGACCGATATGATATATTGCAACTATATTTTATTTTCTTTTTTTGTTTTTGTGCACCCTTTTTGGCTTGGAAATAATGGGTGTTTTAATGAAAATGGTTGGAATAATGGATTGGAGACTTTGGTTCACGTTGTTTGTAAAATCACTAAAAATTGGTCTATAAAAACTCAGTATGTAAGATGAAAACTTCACTAAAAATTGAAAGCATGCTCAATCCAACCAAGGGATGAACAACCCTACGCATTCCTCATTAAAGTGAAATAAGGAAAATAAAATTAAAAAGAAAAGAAGAAGAAGAAAATAAAGAATGATTATGAAGCTTCAAAATATGTCTAAGTAACTACGTTGCCCAAAGTTGAAGTTTCGAGAAAATCGTGTTCGTCCCAAGGTTGGAGCAAAGGATTCGTTTGCCCCACTTTGGGGTGAACGTCCTGGAAAATCAAAGAAACGTGCCCGCACGTCACAATGAAGATATTTTTCAATCAAAGTATTGAGTTTTAATGAACTTGGGAAAAATTTGGTTTGAAAGGAGGGTGTTCATCCCAATTTTGGGGTGAAATATCCATTCATCCCACTTTGGGGTGAACGTTATTGAATGCAGGGTATTGAAAAGTCAATGTCGCATTCGCCTCGGTTGACGGGTGAAAGCTCCTTTCACCCCTCCTAGGGGTGAAATTACTATAAAAGCAAAAGTTCGAGCGAACACATCATGAATGTTGAAGTTGGGTGAAAAGTTATAAAGGTCGAAGTGATGTTGAAAAGTCAAAATTACATTCACCCTAAGAGGAAGGTGATGGCTAATTTTACCTCTTTTGGGGGTGAATGTAGATTTAAAAAAGAGAACGACATAGCTGTTAAAGGTGCTTTCACCTGGGAAAAGAATGATGACTGCTGCTATGACTAGAGAAGGAATATTATCCATTAAATCTATAAAGGTATCCTCTCCACTAATGCACACCTTAGAAAGAGTAAATGTGCATTCACTTATTGTTAATGTCGGGCAAAGTATGTTGTTGTTGATATAATAAGTTTTCAAGAAGCACCCAAGGCAGGCCAATAAAAAGCATTAAATAATGGAGGTGAGGAGCAATTCCAATTACGGATCTCGAGAAAATGGGGAGTAGTAGTATTAAAAGAACTAGGTGATTTTCATAATTTCTAAAATAGAAGCACATTTTCAAGATGGTGAATGCATCCATTCAACAACCAAGCCTTACAGTTTTCCATGCATCGACAGCCATAGATGTGGATTTTTTGGAGGAGTTTCCTTAGAAGTTGGATCGTTGCTTTGAGGAGAATGATTTTTAATATTTCCAAGAAGGAATTTTCCCATTATGGTTCCTGATCTGTAAATATTCTGTCTCCTTGTGCGTTTAATGAAAGAGGCGAAATCCTCTATAAATACTACTCAATTCTCATTGTAAAAGGAGGTTGGAAATTCTACAGAAAAAATATTCAAGTTCTCTACATCAATAGAATATACTTGGATTTTGAATTTACAAGTGATCTTATGTGTGATTTTCTTCTATTTTTTTATGCTCATATTCATTGTCTGTTGTTAAGTTTAAATTTTGCATCTAAGTTTGAACATTGTTGGTAAGAAAGTGAGTTCTGGAATGCGATCCTGGAGGTAGTCTTTGCAAGGTTGTAAGTAAAATCTATTGCCTTATTTTATTACATGTTATTTTAATGCTTGGGTGGAATTCATGTTGCTAGTCTATTCCCAATCCTACACCTTCGGCCTGTGGCCCTATTTCCCATCTCTTTCTGCAAATTCTGATTTCTTTCTTGTAACCTTAGTCTTGAACAAGTGTAGGATTTAGTAAGGGAGACAACCCTCTCTAGATATTGGCACAAAGGACATTTCTTTCTTCCGACATTTCAATATTGGCCATATCTAGGGCACACAAATGCAGTTTTTTTAATTAGGCAAATATTTGACCAACAATTAGATATTTGTATGCATTGATATTTTGATTAATATTTGATCCTTGATAAAAGGACCTATGAAATAATCTAGTTGGAAAGCTAATAGATCATTGGCTTGATACAAAGTCTAATATAATCTTCAAAGGACATGGAACCCAAATATTTTTCCTTGATAACCTCATGCCATAATCCTTTAATAATATCAATCTCCAAAGACTCTTGGTAGCTAGTGCCTTCTTGAAGTTACATATATTATTAAACTCCCTTTAGAACGCTTGAAGAAGCTAGAAGCACATATATATATTTATCTCTCTCTCTCCCTCTCTCTCTATATATATCTAAAAGAAACATTAAAAGTTGATTAAGATGATGATTTTACTTTCATAATAAAAATATTAAAACTAAAAATATGTTATTATTATTAATATATATATATTAAATAATTTAATTTCAATTAAAACCAAACATATTAATGATTTGATGTCAAATATTTTAAAACATAGTTAATTAATTATATATATATATATATATATATATATATATATATATATATATATATATATATATATATATATATATATATTACTACCTTCCATACACTATGCAATGTGTTGATGTTTGTCTTTGTTGTCGTCATTGTATCAATATGTGCCTTTGTTATTGTCTTTAGTTGATATCTAAATTTATTAAAATCTTAAGATCCACTAGTCACATGTATGTATTTTGTCTTATGCATGTGTTAAAATATGTTTAAATATTAGACAAAATAATATTTATATTTGAACAAAGACAAAATGAAATGAATGCATATTTACTTAAATATTTTTTAAATAAGTTATATATGGATTCTATTGGGAGCCTTCATATCAAAATAACAAGATATTATATTTGTTGTCAAGTTAATTAAATAATATTTAGCTTTTTTTGTTTATAAAAGATATTCTTCATCTTTGTAAACTTCCTATATTTATGCAATAAACTTCTTAGTATTATTTTTAGTAAGGGATAAAGTTTGACTTGGTCATTTTCCTACCAAAATTTAAATTTCATCAAGAAAATGAGTAGTTCTATACTTGGCTAAGTTATTTGCTACTTTTTTTCCTTATTTATAGATATGTTGACATTTCTAAGATACTACCTTCAATAATAGTTTATGTACATAAGAAATAATATTATTTTAATTCAATATTCATATCCAATTTTTTGATAACATTGATAATAATTTGTGAGTCCCCTTAATTGAAATATATTTCCATCCTAATCAATGAAGAGAATTATGAATTTATTTGATCTAATGATTGGTTGAAGTCTTATCCTCTTATCTCTAACTCAACATTGTAACCATTGGCTTGGCATGTCTAGGTTCTAAAGGTCCAAAGGTTAAATATTATATTATATGAACAACAAATCCAAATCATGAATTTCTATTAGTAACCTAGTTGGAGGAGAGGAACTCAAAAAAATTGCAAATGGACTTCAAAGTTAGTAGATACTTGGTCAAGTTGGGATATGAGGATCTAGAGCAATCAAACTTTCCTACTCCTTGTTTTTTCTCAAAAGAATATTTGGTCATTGGAGGCTCTCCCTAAGGCCTCAAAATTATTTTTATTTATAGCTCAAAGTAATATTCTTATAGGAGATATTCTACAAAGAAGATGATATCATGGACCTTTTAGATGTGCCTTGTATGAGAAGAATTTAGAAACATCAAATTGTTTACTTCTTAATTAGTCATTTGCTCACACTATTTGAGGTTACTTTTTTAAAAATATCAAAAGTATATTGCATGAAAAGGATTTAGGAACATCAAACCATTTACTTCTTCATTATCTTTTTGCTCAGTTCATTTTTTAAAATATAAAAATATTAGGTAGCTCCATCAACATTGAAAGAGTTGATGAAATGTTGGATTATTTATTTCAAATCTAAAGCATTATTTATTATGTGGAGGATTGGTCCTACTAGTATTTGTTAAAATATTTGGTTTAAAAAGAATAATTGAATTTTTAAAAATGAATCTCAAAATTGTAACCAAGTTTGGAAATGTATTATTGCCTCTTGCAGTAGAATGTTTACAAATATAGTGATCATATTGTAAAGTCTCAAATGTAGAAAAAGATGTGTTAACAACTTGGTTATAGGATATTAATATACATGGAAGAGTCATTGTGATAATGATATTAGAACAAAGTATTTACTTTGATCTAGGATAAAATAAAAATATCCAGAAATTGGAACTATCATTTTGCTTTTTATGGCGCTTCTTAAGAAAATGTTGGAAAAGCTAGTGGAGGTGGTATTTTTTGAAATAATAAAGGCAATATTATCCTCAATTATTTAGAATCATATGGAACTTCAACTAAATACTATGAAAAGGCAAGGATACTTCTCATAAATATTAAACTTACAACTGAAAAATGATGGAAATTTATTTGAATTGAGGGGGAGTCACAAATTGTCATTAATGTTATCAACAAAAATGGATGTGGGGATTGGATAAAAAATAATATTATTATTGATGTTAATCATCTATTATTATTGATGGTCAGGATCAAAAAACAAAGATAGATTTCATCTAATATCCTGGGAATAAGTGTGCAGATCCAAATCCCATGGAGGAATTGGTCTAAGAAGAATACAAAAACTAAATATTGCCATTATGGCCAATCAAGCTTCAATAATCATTTTCAATGACATCTTAGAATGGATCACTATATTAAAGAGAAAATATTGTTAGGGAATTAACTTCCTTGATGAATTAGCTCTAACAAATAGATTAGATTTATGGAAATCCATAATCCACACCAGAATTTTGCTGAGCAAAAATCTAAGGTGGTATCTTGGGAATGGAGAGAATATAAACTTCTGGTATGATAAATAGATCAGAGGAGAACCACTTATTGAAGATACCCACCTTTATATCCTAAAAAATTTCACTGATTCATTGTTGGGATGAAAGTTTTCGACTTCATAACTCAATCCAAAAACATGTCTTCTTGGAAATCATTCATGTGTGACACTCACCCTACTGAGCCTATCTCCCTAGTTTTGCTCTTAAATTCTATGGTTATTCCTATCACCAAAACCTTAGATCATTTCATATAGGAACATACTTAAAGTGGGAAGTTCTTCGTCAAGTCCACCTATCAACTCCTAACGTCACCCACTGAGTCCTTGTTCCTCTGTCTCCTTGTTTGGATCAAAAATAATATTTTCCAAAACATCTTCCTTTTCGTGGTTGGCCATTCAAGCCATGATTCTCACCATTAATAATTTAATCAAAATAGGTATCATGATTCCTAATTGTTAACACTTGTGTAAGTCTACTTGGGAGTCTACTCATCACATCTTCTTGGGTTGCACATTTTGTCCACCATCCTTGAAAATTTGTTTCACACATTCCATATCCTTTGGGCCAAACCCCAATCCATCATTGACCTTTTTACTCAATGGCCTTCACCTTTTCACAATTATTGCCTTAGCTCCATTTGGATGTTCTACCTCCATCATTTTCTTCAGCAAATTTAGCTCGAAAGAAACAACAAATTTTTCTTGAGTGTTTGTAAGGACTCTGCCTTTTAAAAAAAAAAATCATTTCTTGTACCAAAGAAAATGTCTAGCTCACCCCTTCCAAAAAACCACCACTTCCAAGTTTGAATCCTCCTTGCCATCCTCCTTGAACGTTCCCCTTTCGGATTTCATGCCCCACACCCTTCCCAAGATCAAACTTAACACTAAGTGGATCCCTCATTCGATAGGTTGAATGAAGCTAAACTTTGATGGTGTAGCCAAAGGTAACCCAGGAAGAGTCAGGGTAGGAGGTATATTTAGAGACCACAAAGGGAATGTCATTTTAGTCTACACTAAATGTCTTGGCTTTCAATCCAGTCATTTTGCCAAGGCCAAAGCCATTTAGAGAGGGTTGTATTTAATCAAGTTGAATCCTTCCAGTTAATTATTGAAGGTGATTCTCTCAACATCATCAATTACTTGAGGAACAACAAAAACCCCTCATGGAATATTAAATGATGCATTGAAGAAGCTAGAAAAATAATCTCTCATCAATAGGAACCCATTATTCAACACACTTCCAGAGAAGCTAATAAGGTGGTAGATGCGTTGGCAAATCATGGGACTAATCTCAATGGTTTAATCACTTTGTTTGATACTTTTCCCCAACATATATACGACATGGTCAATATGGATAAAAATTTCATTCCTAAAATCTCTAGTGACCAATCCTATCTTTTTATTCACCACTGCAATTTCTAATCATAATTTTTCAAGTTTGGACCCCAAGACGATGTTGGAATTACCTTGTTATCCATGCAGCCTTGTCAGTGCATTCACTCTTTTCTCTTGTGATGACTCAAATTGCAATAGTTATCTTTTACATGATCTGTCCTCTATGCTCCTCCCCATTCTTTATTTTTTCCAAGTCCACCTCCCTCCATGTCCTTCACCTTACCATTTTCCACATGGCTTTGTCCACATATTTCTTTTTAGGACCCTTTAGCCCTATCACATGTTCCCAATTCTCATCATTTTCTCTCCACCAACCATACCGATCACCTCTCTCCTCTTTTGTTTCTCTAAAGTTACTTGCATCTGAGTTGCTTTCTCACTATTGGAGGGTTTTCTCATGTGTCTTCAGGAGTCACATGCAACATCAACCTTTCTGAGTGTGTTATTATTACTAGGAGGCCCGATAACTCCTTTGATTTACTTCTTCCTCCCGAGGATGGATTTTCAAATTTGGAACCCAATCATTGAAGCATCCACTTTGTCATGACCCACCTTGGAGGAACTCTATTAGTATGCTATTTGTATTATGATAGCTGATTTGTAATGCTTAATATATTTGCATTATATTGGTTTTAGTCAAGAGAAAATGATACTGCATGCATTGACTATTTGCAAGAACAGGTATTCTCATAGGTGGAAGATTTACCACCGAGAGATGAAAAAGGGAAATGATGACAAAGATAACTCATCAGGTAAAGCTCTTGTTTCTATCATCACTAGTTACCTCCTTGATGGCGGTGTTACCTGAGGAATCACTCCCAAACTCCTGCCACTCAAATAAAAAACGGTGATGGGAAACGACGAGCAATTGCATTGAGTGCTTGCATGCTATTTATGTGAAATAAGTTGGTTGCATCATTAATTTGCATGAAGAAAGTCTACCTTGAAAATGCATATTTATTAATGTTTGGCATTTTAATATTTTAAAATATATGTCTTTATGCATACCATTTAAGCATTCTCTAGAGTAGAGATTAATTTTTTGAGCATGCTTGTTTAAATTAATTGACCCCATTTTTGAAAAGAAATTAGGTTTATGGGCATGTCCAAATTCTATTGGACCAAAAAAATGAAAAGACTACCTTATAAATAAAATATTACATCTTTCCTACACATGGCAATTTTGGAGGATTGTAGGACTTTTCTCTTATCTTTAACAGTTTCAAATCTGAGCACCCATGCTCTCAATAGTATTAGTGCTCTTAAGTTGTGAAACAAAAGACATGTAGCCAGCCCATATCTTATCCCTTTTTGCATTAAAATATTATATTTTGAATAAACTTGCATGTGAAAAGAAAAGAAAGAAAAATAATAAAATAATGTGAAACATATTACTGGGGAAGAAAGAAAAAGTATTATAAATAGCCCTGAGGTTTGAGAAAAGAGGTCATGCTATGCTATGTTATCTTATGCTGAAGAAGTCCGAAGGAGGTCTTAAGGTTCAAGTTTATGCAGGAATTTTCCAGGTGGAAGCTTTCTATCTTTATCTTGTTTGAATATAGTTGGATTTCTTTTTCATTTTCCATACTGTACTTTGGGAATGTTCGGATGCATGACCAATATAGATTATGAGGGAAAGAAATGTGTTTGCCTAGTTTAGTAATCTTAAAAGCATACTTACCAAAGTTTGGAATATCATAATGTTTTATAATTCATACGAGTTTATTTCTTTCTGGCGAAATCTTAATATGGCCAAATTCAATGCCAACTGTGTTGCATCCGCCTCAGAGTAGGCAGTGTTGAAATGGTTTGACTAGATATGTATTCAACGAGTCAATTACCAAAACCTTACCACTTTAGGTATGATATTATTGGCAAATCAACTTCTTAAGAGAAGTATATCCGACGCCGTTCGGACTCGTTATTTGGTTATTATTGGCAAAATGGTGTTACTCTTCCGATGGCATACGAACACCGACTCGCAAGATAGCGCAGACGGATAGGTAGGCAGTAAACTGCCTTGAGCTGTAACGAAACCTAAACGTTTTATTGAAACTCCCTCCTGCGACAAGCTACCGTGCCATTTGTGTTGTCGCCTTGAATAGTGATTGTCAGTATCACATTTTTATACCGTCCATTAAATATAATACACTATTCTCTGTTCTGATAATACGATCTAATTGCCGGATTGCTTGTGTCAAGCTTAGTTAATTGTACAACCTTGGGAATCACTTATTAAGCTTGAATTTTCTGCCCTTGCCCTTGTCGTCTGCCGTAGGATACCTAATGTTGGAATTTTGACTAATGGATTATGTATCTCTTACTGTAAGTAGTGCCTATGTTTTCCAGCGCCAGTACATAATAGCTGTACTCCTTCTTCCGACAGTACTCCTCGCGTTGCAATCGCGGATAACCCCATCAGTTACTTACATGAGCTCTCCGAGTGTTATCCGGTCATACTCGGATAGACAACCATCACCTTATTGGAAATCTCCTCATAATGTGTTGTAGGGACAATTCATTGAAAACTTATCTCATATTTACCGTAAGGTTTAATGCAATGTTCGGGTATGAACTTTCTTGAGACAAACCGTATATTCTTTAGATCTAATCAGCAGTCCTGACAGTGATGTGATTAGTCACTACCATATTGTTGAAATGTTAAAAGACTTTGATATTAAAATTAAGTCTAGGTCGTCTTGGCAAAAGGGAATAGGGTTAAATGTGATAAAATATGCATAGGAATGATTTGAGAAAGCCTCTTGCCATGGGTATCTTGACTAGAGAGTTTCATTTCAGTTATAAACGTTGACCTTTTCCTTTATGATAGTATTGGATCTTAATGGAAATATTGTAGAATGTTTTATATACTCCTCTCTGTGCATAGTGTTACGAGTAGAGAATGAATTGGAATTAAAAATAAAGGTTTATAAGTTATGGAATTTTAATTGAGTATCTAAGTGCAATTATACATTCTGCATATATAAAATGTGTAAAGGATATAAAAATTAAAAGAGAAGAAATAAAGTAAATTAGTTAAACTTTTTCTTATATATATAAATGTACCTTTGGTAGATATTTAATTTCATGTTGGAAACAATTGATGATTTATTGAAAATTTGGTTTAATTATTAAACTAGAATTTGAATGTGATTAATCAATATCATAGATCTTATATGCAATTATTTAGAGAAGAAAACTAAGAAACTAGAAGATTGGAATAATAATTTCAGTTTTGGGAAGGAAGGGATTGGTGTCCTTTCCTTGGGAAGAGGTATGGGACTCTTCCTAAATTTGGAAATAATCCAAATAAATAATGCCTTGAATTGGGTAATGATCCTACTATGCATGTTGTTAGAAATGGTGAAATATTTGCTAAAGATGCTTTTAAACATGAATTATGCATATGGCATATTTAATGGTGCATGTATGCATTTAAGTATGAAAAAGCATGGCTTGCTTGTGTTGCATTGGTATACTCTGCATTCGAGTTGTCCTGATCCCTTACAAAATCATCTCTCTCACCTCATGAAGATGCAAGAAAACTAGAGAAGATTCAAGAAAGTCATTATTGAAGACTCTTTGATATATATATTTGATTATGTTCATCATTTATGTAATTTTTCTAAATGGTTGAAAAGATAAAGCCAAGTGATGTAATATTGGATGTATTTTTACTACTGCTTTGTAAATTAGAAAGGAAGTATTTCATTGATGTAAGCATCTCCATTAGATAGCAAATGATGTATAGCAAGGAAGCATTGTAAATTATATCATCATGTCAATTAGGTAAAGATGATGTATAGTTTTAGAAATATTATTCAATGAAAGTATGTTGAAATAGAATAGTTTCTCTATACTACTTGTATACTTACTTCTTTAAGGTTATAGAAATGTGAGCATGAGAACCAAACATTCAGAACATAGTTAGATGAATATTAATTCATGAATAACATATACACAGAAGAAGTATTCTCAAAACTTGAAACTCATGGGCTAAGTACCACCACCACCAAACTTGACAATACCTTGGAGATAAGTGATTCTTATAATAAAGCATAAGACAATTAACCCATGTTATATGTAAGTAACCATAAACTGCAATAGAATGATGATTCTCCTAAAACACTAGCCTTCACTGGTAGTGTGGAGATTTGGAGAAGGGCTATCCTTTGGTGAGGATCCCTATCCTAAGTGGTTGATACAACCATATGATGTCCCTTGCTACATAGCAATTACATAAAGGGAGTAAAGCCTTTGTATGATATTATCCATCTACCAGTATGGGATGGTGAGATGGTAATGTAGGAGTTGGTGCTCCTACTTGCAATTGGCTTAAAATAAATTATAGAAGTTGGTGCTTCTATATACCTAATCTATTGCAAATCGGATCACTTACTTTTAATGGGGAAATCTTGTCTTGGTATCTTATTATAACTCTGACTTATCAATGGGTGAACAATGAGCCTATATATAAAAAAAATAGTGAACATGTAGTGTCAAATTATCGGTTGTTACACACTTTCCAATGCATAAGCACCATGTTCCTATATGGGCTCTACCAAATATACCCAATTCCAAATCCTTGTTTCAGTTAATCCATACCCTTGATTTTTGGCTTTGTCTTTAGTTTGTTCACTGCATCATCATATGCTACGTTGAGCCAGACACTCTAGAGATGAACACATTTGCCGAGTCCATCCTCGACGAGAGGAGATATCTCCCTTTCCTGAGAAAATTTTATAGAAATAAATATGATACTACCCTCACATTTCTTTGTAGCTGGGATGGGGGTTAGGTCATTATCCAGGGTAAGGATTACATCATTGACACTCAGATGCTCGTGGAGATCACTGGAATATCTCTGATCGAAAGATCTGTGATGAGGGAGAAGCATAATTGGGAGGTGGACCTCAAGGAGTTCCCTAATAAAGCCAAAATGTTCAAGCTGGCCAAAATAGGTATGCACAGGTCATACTTGTTGTCTCCTTAGAATAGGGTCATCATGCCCATCATGTAATACATAACTGTTGATGATCTTGAAAAAACCTTATGTAGCTTTCACCTTGCCTTTGTTAACCACTTTAGGGATATAAATGTCATCAATTTTTTGGATTTTCTATTTCATTCCATGAGTTACTCCATAGAAACCTATACGAAAAAGAAGAATTCCATGTTTTCATCCCACCAAGGTTTATTCAAGATAATATATAGTTATTTTATGATTCACTATCATGAAGGTTCCTTGGCTGACCATGTTTCGCCCAAGGAACCTCCTCAAGGTAAGTTCAGTCCTTCCAAGGTTATCCTTGAGGATGACATGTTGACCCGTTTATTTAAGAATAGGAAGTTAGTGGGATCTGACAAGGACATCGAGTTTTCCATGGAAAAGAAGGTCAATGTTGAAGAACCAACAAGTGCTACCAGATCTTCTTCTCACCTCAGAAGGAAGACATATCAGAGCCAACAAAAGATTCAAGAAGTGGTTTTTGATGATGAATGTCATATCCATACATTCATGGTGCTTCAAAAACTCATTATCAAGATGATTTCTGATAGGACTAAAAAATAAGGCACATATTATTTACAAGTTATCTTACAATATATAAGCATCAAGATTAGGATGGAGATATGACAAGTGTCATAAGCTCCACTCCAAGTGTCTTTCAGAAGACACCACTCCAACTCAAACTGAAGATAGGGACAAGTGGCAGAAGACAAATGTCAACTTTGTCAATTATAGGCATAGTGCACATTATAAAAATAATAATATTCTAACATTCCCCCTTAATGTGCACTATCCTAAAAAATAAGTCAACATTAGATAACATTCCCCCTTAATGTTGACTTCTTTTACATAGATATAGCAAATTGCTAAATTGAGAAAACTTGTCTTTCCCAAGTGACTTGGTGAAGATGTCTGCTACTTGATATTGAGTTGGTACATACTTCATGTGTATAATATCTTCTTGGACCATTTCTCTAATGAAGTGATGATGGATCTCAATGTGCTTTGTTCTAGCATGGAAAACTGGATTCTTGGTCATCTTGATGGTACTTTGATTGTCACAATATATATATGTTGGACCATGTATGAATAGCCCAATATCCTGAATTAATTGCCTCAACCATATTGCCTCCTTAGTTGCCTCAACTGCTGCTCTATATTCTGCTTCTGTTGAAGATAGTGAAACTGTGTCTTTGCTTCTTTGTGCTCCATGAAATAGAGCCTTGGCCTAATTGAAAGCAATAACTTGATGTAGATCTTCTGGTTTCAGGACAACTGGCCCAATCTAAATCTATGTATCCAATCAAAGAAAAATTATCACTTGATTTATACATAAGGCCATGATGAGGTGTGGCCTTTAGGAATCTCACAATCCTCTTAGTTGCTATCCAATGGCTCTTCTTAGGATCTTGCATGAATATGGAAATAAGGCCAACTGAATAGCAAATATCTGGTCTAGTTGAAGTTAAGTAGATCAAACTTCCAACTAGTTGCCTGTAAAGTGTACCATCAACCCTTTCTTCTTCATCATTATTTAGCAATTTCAATCTAGTTTCCATGGGATTTAGAGAGGGCTTACACTCCTCCATGCGAAACCTCTCCAAAATAGACTGAATGTACTTAGCCTGTGAGATAAAAATCTTATCAGGCTGTTGCCATACCTCTATTCCTAAGCAATAGTGGAGGAGGCCTAAATATGTCATCTCAAAGTTCTTGCATAAGTCCTCCTTGAGCAACCTTATTCCTTCTATATCATCACCGTAATGAGAAGATCATCCACATACAATGTAACCAAAATGATGCGGTTCCTCCAATGTTTCACATAGAGAGTAGATTCTCCTGTAGATCTAGTGAAACCAAGGTTGAGAAAATAGGAGTCAATCTTTGCATACCAAGCTCGGGGTGCTTGATTCAACCCATATAGAGCTTTCTTTAATCTGAGGACTTTGTTGTTTTGGCCTTCAATTGTGTATTCTGGTGGTTGTTTCACATACACTTCCTCCTTCAAATGACCATTTAAAAATGCACTTTTGACATCCATTTGATATATTGGCCAATGTTTTTGAGCTGCCATAGCAATAACTATCCTGATTGTAGTCATCTTAGCCACAAGAGCAAAGGTCTCCTCATAATCAATTCCCTCTTGTTGCTTATAGCCTTGAGCTACTAGGCGAGCCTTGTAGCGATCTAGTGAGCCATCTACTTTATATTTTGCTTTGTATACCCATTTTGTGCCTATGGTATATTTTCCTTTGGGTAAATCAACTAACTCCCAAGTGTGATTCCTTTCAATGGAATCCAATTCTTGATCCATGGCATGAACCCATTTAGGATCACCAAGTGCTTCTTTGACATTAGAAGGTTCAAGTTGGCTAAGGACTTTGGCCATTAGGGCATAATTCACTTGGTGTCTTAGGGCTGAAGGCCTTTTACCTGTATAGGTGGGCAAATGATTTTGGGCTTCATCTATTGTGGCTTGAACCCACTTGGGTAAAGGATTGGATGATGTTACTTGATCATTAGGAGGAGGAGATGGAGGACATGGATCATTTGTGGGACGTTCTTCTTGTGGATGAATTTCTTGATTTATGAGTGAAGGGGAAGAACTAGATGATATTGTATGCATGAATGGAGCAACTATTTCATTAGTTATTTCTAAGGTGGGGTTTTTAGGAGGATTAGATGGAGGATACTCATGAAAGGTAACATCCCTAGATAAAATGATTTTCTTGGAAATAGGCTCATATAATTTATATGCATTGGCACTATCACTATAGCCAACAAAGATGCATTTTTGGCTCTTATCATCAAACTTCTTCCTTTTCTTATGAGGAATATGAGCATAGGCATCACATCCAAATATTCTCAAATGGCCCACATAGGGTGTTCTTCCACTCCATGCTTCTTCAGGTGTTCTTTCATGTAAGGCCTTTGTGTATGACCTATTAGTCAAGTATGCAATGATAAGAACAACTTCTCCCCAAAATGAGTTAGGTAATATAGCAACATGTAACATTGATTTTGCCCTATTTGTGATTGTTTGATTCATCCTCTCAGCAACTCCATTTTGTTGTGGGGTATAAGGGGTTGTGAATTGCCTCCTTATCCCATGATACTTACAAAAATTAAAGAATTCATTGGAGACATATTCTCCACCATTATCTGATCTTAAGGTGGAGATTTGATAGCCACTTTCTCTTTCAACAAGTGTGATGAATTCTTTGAACTTATCAAGGGCTTGCCACTTATATTGAATTAGGTAGATCCATACCTTTATGCTGTAATCATCAATGAAAGTGATGTAGTATTTTTCCCCAGTATAAGATTGAACAGACATTGGCCCACAAATGTCTGAATGAATCAATTGCAAAGGTCTATTAGCTCTCCATGCCTTTCCTATTTCAAATGGTTGCCTATGGTGTTTGGCTATTACACATGGCTCACAAAAACATTTTGACTCCTTAAGATGTGGGAGTCCTTTAACTAATCCTTTTGTAGCCATCATTTGAAGATTATTAAAATTTAAATGTCCCAATCTTTCATGCCACATGTACTCCAAAGAGAAAGTAGTTGTTGTATGCAAAGATGTTTGTGTTACAGATTTTGTAAGGAGGTAGTAAACACCATCCTTTTTCACTCCCATGGCCTTGAAATTGCCATTGGGTTCCTTAATGTAGCATTTTTATTTTTTAAAATAGACATTATAGCCCTTATCTGTAAGTTGTCCAATAGAAAGAAGACTCCTTTTAAGACCAGGCACATACAAAACATCTGTTGTAGGAACATTATTACCATCATGCAAAGTAAGTGGTGCCTCCCCAACACCTTCAATGGGTAGAGCACTTTCATCACCAAAAGTAATGAATTGATTTGATGTGGTCTGAACCTTGGTCAACCAATCTTGCCTTCCTGTCATGTGCTTTGTTGCTCCAGAATCAATATACCAACATTCTTTATCTTCAACATTAACTTGGTTGGCTGCATACAATGTGTTCATATTATTATTTTGTGGTTCTTCCTATTCTCTTTGCCTTTGATAGCAATTAGCAATATTATGATTCCATTTTCCACAATATTCACACCCTTGTTGATTGTTGTTTTGACCCCCTTGAGGTCTTGTTGTCCATATTTGCTTTGCTTTGGTAGTCTTCGTTGTTGTGGTTCTTGCTAGTACTATTGCTGACGTGGTTACTGATGGTACTGTTGATTTTGCTGCTGCTGGTACTATGTGTATCTCTGGTGTTGTCTACCCCTTTGATTCTGATTATGCTGATTTTGACCCTTGTTTTGTTTAGGTTGTAAAGTTGCCTTGGTGGCAAAAGTTGCTAATGTGGCTTCAATTTCTTCATCTTTGATTAGGGCTTGCTCATGCTTCTTAAGTAGGATCTCAATATCCTCAAGTGTTGAATTCATTGTTTTACCACTCAAGTCTAACATGGTAGCATAGGAGTGAAACTTTGAAGGAAGACCATGCAACATTATTGGAATTAATTCATTATCATCTAGGGTTTTACCAGTGACTAAGAAATCATTTTTAATAGACTTCACTTCCATAAGATAATCGGTAAGTGAGCCTTTCATACATAGATTGTGCAATTTTTGTTTGAGATACAAAATATTATCTTGACTTGGCCTATCAAAAAATCTATTGAGAGCATCCCATGCTTGTTTAGGTGTTTTTGCAGCCCTTACAGTTTCTCTGCATTGAATTCTTGTAGCTAGCTTGATTAAACTTAAAGCTATGTTGGAATTCTTCTCAAATTATGCTTTTTCTTTAGGGTCTGTAGGTGCAATAAGTGGGTCTTCATTAGTCTGCCTATCTCTCACAAAGTCCCACATGTCATTCATCATCAATATTGACTCCATCTCATACTTCCAATTTGCAAAAGTGTGTGCTCCTTCAAGTTTATTTGTAAGTCCACTTAATAGATTTGTAGTAGCCATGATTTAGAAAAGGATCAAAAGAAAAGGGAGCTCAACAAAGGATGAAGTAAGTACAACAAATGCCAAATTAGAGCCCTCAAAAAAATCTAGGGTACACTGCTGAAGATCCAGAGGAGGGTTCGCCTAGTTTTTCCACTCTGAATCTTCAAGAGATTCCAACAATGGGAGGGTTAAGTTGAACATAAGTGCATTTTTCTATCCAAAGAGAGTAAGAATTAGAAATTTTCCAGACCTTTATACCAAACTTCTCAATATACCCACCCTTACGTGAGGGAGACTGTAAGTATTTGAGCGGTTGATACGTGGAACATAGGCGATTACGAAAGGGAATAACTCCGCAGACCTTTATACCAAACTACTCAATATACCCGCCCTTACGTGAGGGAGACTATAAGTATTTTGAGAAGTTGATACGTGGAACATAGGTGGTTATAAAAGTGTGATGCTTGCTTTTTGTAGAATTATTACAATCAATGTGCCAATGTATTATTGCTGAAAATGTATGTATGTGTTTGCTTGCTTGTATATGGCTTAGTTTCAAGTGTGTATGAATTGGAACTACACTTGATTACAATTATAAAACCCAAAGTCATGCAAGGGTGATAGCAAGCATAAAATGTATACAAAGCCCAAATAGAATATGCAAGCAACAAACACCTAGTGGCCAAGAGAGTGCCACAAAATGAATCCACTGACAAGGGACAAGGGGTCCTAAATCACCCCTTAAGTTGATGATTTGTATTGAAAACTTGGCTAAGAACAAATTAGCCCCAAATGTGCCTGAAAAATGATACAAGTTCAATGCCTTCAAGGATAAAATTACCCCTAATCTTGCCAAAGTGAATGAATAACTTGGCCTAAAGTCCCCCTATAGACTTAAAATTTGAGCCCCTCACAAGTTTGCAATTTTTCACCCAAGAGTGTCGGATGCTACCGAAAATGCACTCTATTTTACAATCTCAACTTCAAGTAAAAATTCAACTGAATAAATGATCTCAAAACTGAAAACTAATTTCACCAATGGATTCCCCTCAAAATTCTCTTTCCAACGACTATATATAAGCCTATAGTCGAATACAAATTACTACTTAAAAATGATAAAAAAATGACCTTCTCAAGGTGTGCAGCTCCGGGACATTCCCAATTGATCACCCATCCGAGTTGTGCTCTGCAATACACTGCTTAACTGTGGAGTTTTTATAAAATTTGCTAACAACAAAGCAATTTTCACATATGAATTTTGAAAATATCATAGAAGATATTTAATACGAGTATTTTTCCCTTTAAAAAAAAATCAAAGTTAAAATTGCCCCTCCTTTTTTTTTAAACTTTAATACTGGCTGTAGTCGAGCTTCAACAATTTCTTCCAGAGGCAGTGACAGTAACTCTTTCGGTGGCTTCAAACAAAAAATAGGTCATCAATATTTCATGCCAGGTCAATGAGGTGCTCATCCAACATTGAATCGTTTCTCCATTTGCTCAAACTTTTCCAAATAATAATAAAAAAACATAGTTAGGAAAAAAACACAGTTAGGCGTCAAACACAGCGGGCAGAAATTTTAGTCATTTGGAGCAGGTACAAGGTGGTTCAAGCCCCAGTACTCAGAATTTTCAACTAAAACCGAGTCGGGGAAGAGCTTTGTTCCTGGTCCTATGCTATAGCCTCCCTGGCCCACCAAAAAAGTGCCAAAAAAGAAGGAAACCGGTGGCCAGGATTTGAAAGTTCAGCTGATAGACGCAGTCCTCTCCAACATTATTCGCGTGCCTATTTTATTCCTGTGACACCTTCTGAAACCACCCTTGCTGCCAACGATATTAATGGCCTTGGACGGTTCATAGCATTTGCAATTGTCACAGTAAGTTTTTAATTTCACTTACAGATTCGACCAATAAATTTAAGGCAGTCAGACTGTGAATCGAAGCAAAACACAGTAATTTCCATCTAGGGGGTTTCGATACCGTTGGGAGAGAAGAAAGACCCCAAATTTTAGCTATGGTAGAATGAGCAGTCCAAACGGAGGCGCAGTGGCGTCTGTCGGTGCTAGTAGAGCGGCAGACTTCATGAAATTCTAGGCAAGGAAGGAAATGGGGCAGCGGACACCGTGACTGACAGATTAAGTTGCAAGAATGTTATTGCCATGACAGAGCCGACGGAGAGGAAGGCGACGAGTTTGGGATGGGCTGGGGCAGGAACAGGGTCACTAGTTCTGGGCTTCACATTGTTTATGGATATAACAGATTCTTATTCTGACATGGGTTTTTTCGTCCCCCAAAAAATTCATGACTACAGTCGAAGTACGAGTTGTAAATGGATCACAAAACGATCGCAAGCTCCATACAGAAAAACACTCCACTATTAAAAAAAATAGTATGACAGATCCACCAGAGCGCATTTTAGAATAAGTTTGGAATTTTCTGTGCTGCTACGTGTGAAAACAAATCTCCCTCTAGAAAAATAGCTTAAAAAAAATCTCCATATTCAGCCAGTGTTACCAGCGCACGCTTCACAACCGGTGGAGAAACTGCTATTTCAAACCAAAAATAAAAAATTTCTTAGAAAACATATTGAAAT
The DNA here is from genome assembly GCA_028583015.1 of Wollemia nobilis. Lineage (NCBI taxonomy): Eukaryota > Viridiplantae > Streptophyta > Pinopsida > Araucariales > Araucariaceae > Wollemia > Wollemia nobilis. The sequence goes on from JAQPPZ010003107.1 coordinate 3,306,345, forward strand.
ACTAAACCTTAATGGAAATCTGGAAAGAGGCATGTCCTTGGATGGCGAGGATTGTCCTCTATGGAGTTTCTAGTTTCTGATCCACTCAATGAGTGGAGAGCATACTCCCTAACTCCATAAACTAGACTCCTTAACCCTAAGGTCCCTCAGGCGGATCTCACCGCTCTGATACCAGATGATAGGACTAAAAAATAAGGCACATATTATTTACAAGTTATCTTACAATATATAAGCATCAAGCTTAGGAGGGAGATATGACAAGTGTCATAAGCTCCACTCCAAGTGTCTTTTAGAAGACACCACTCCAACTCAAACTGAAGACAGGGACAAGTGGCAGAAGATAAATGTCAACCTGTCAATTATAGGCATAGTGCACATTATAACAATAATAATATTCTAACAATTTCTATATCAATTTTCAAGTCTGAGGATTTTTTGTCCACTTTGAAGGAGATGTGAAATGCCCTGAACCTACTTTTTTCTATGAAAATTTCTCTAGCACAATCATGGTTGACCCTATGATTTCTGATGAACCTAAGGTGGCCAGGGAAGTAGTGAAGGAAGTGGTAAAGGAAGCAACAAAGGATTGGAGAAATGACATCGTGTAGGTGTCGTTTATTGGGATTCTTCTAAGGATGTAGTTGTGAGCATTCTTTGGGATATATTTTTTGGAGCCTATTTGTTTGTGTCTAGTTGGCTGGTCTTATTTTGAATATTTTGTCTTGTAGGCAGGTTGCCTCTAATTTTTACATTTTCCTCTTCATAGCATTCCATAATTATGTTTTTGTAACAAGTTTTTGGAATTCCTTTCAAAACCTGCATTAATACAGTTTTTACTTAAAAAAAATATCTATTACTGGAGGTAAAATATTGGAAATATGACCATATCTATAGAGAAAAAATCAAGTAGTATATAATTTAACCAATCACATTTTGATCTTCCTCTTGGAGAAACTCAAGTTTTATAAGGGAACTAGCCAAGTGAAAGTTCATTTCTCAATGAAAATTATGTCAAGTAGTTGATTGTAGAAACATAGCACTTTGACGAAGATGAAGAATATATTTGATAGAAAAAGAAATAAAAAGTATTTATGATAAAATGACATGTTGGATATGGTTTAATTGACCTAATAACAAATGTAATATTTTGGTATATTGATGAGAGTGGTATCCAATAGAATCCACATACATTTAAAAAAAATATTTTCATTACTTATAAGTAAATAAGAAATCTACATTATTAACCTTTCCAAAAAAATAGGACTTTTATCCAAAATTTCTTAGAATAATAACTATGTCTTAAGTGCATTCAAAGAGGAATCAATGCATTTCTTCTAAGTCACTATATGCAAGAATCAACATGACCAACATTTGTATGGAGTATACAATAGAGATCTTCCCTAGTTTTCTACATCCACCATCAAGGAGGATATCCATAACAAGTAAGATCCTTAGGGTATAAATCCCAATTTTCTATAGCATATACGATATAATTTTATTCTTAGGGAGCATGAAGAAATTATACTATGTTGAATCTAGAACAAAGTGCATGTATCTTGTTAATGACCCTTTGTAACTTCTAATATTGAGAGGAGGTCTTGGTGGATGTCTTTAGTCAATTACTAGTTACTTGTGAGTTTGATTTTACTTGTACTATAGACCAATTGACCTTAATAACTTATTAAAAGTCGTGAAGGATAGTATACACTTACATTTAATTGTTAGGGAGGATGACAAGATTCTCTACAAAAATAAAATCATGAGTACCATATAAGAGTCTTTCTATGCCTCACATGCTTACCCTTCTTGGGTTACCTCTTGATGCACCATCAATTTTGATCTTCTCCATATCACTGGGAGGGGCTTACCATGGTCTATACCTTTAAACAATAGGTTAGGGACCTTGTGGATGCCTAGGTCTCCATTCATCCATAAGTAGTTGAAGCTTAAAGAGTATATTATATCACTACTAAGATACCATTGAGGGAGACTTCAAAGTATAAAGGGTAGTTTCCTTGATATTGGTTGTAGTCTTTTCCCAACTATGTTGAAAATTATGGTGAGTCATTAAAAATTCTCTTTTATTCCTTTCTTTTCAAATATTCCAAAGTATTAGAGATATGCTAACCATCTCTTTTGAGCTATCAAATCCATTCACCCTGGGTCATGTCCTCCATACCTATTTGAGATATGTGAAGTGAAGGAGTCTTAGATCTAAAAAGGTTACCAATATTTTTTATAATTGAATGGCTAGGGGATAGAAGAAAAAAATGGTCCCAGGTCTTACTCTCTATACAATATAGTTCAAATTTGAATAAACCAAAAAACCACATTTCATTAATAGATCTCCTATAAGAAACCTCTTATGAAGGAGGAGCCAAATAAAGAGTCTCACTTTAGACCAAATTGTAAGTTGCACAATCTAGTTGAAGACATTATTGAGTGGATTTTCTCCATGGTAAGTGAGGTATGAGTATCCTAGAGCTACAATATATACACCATTAGAACATGAGTCCCATCCTAGCTTGTCTTTGTCTTTCGATTAAGATAGTGATTACATTCTATGAACCTAATGTATAGTGTAATTGAAAACCTTTTTTGCCAATATTGAATAGTCCTTTACTAGAATCTAGACTCTATCTTCTGCATTATTTTCCACATAGTTTCTATAGTAGTATGATATATTTATCCAGCCTTGACTATGGTATTTTTCACGAGGTCTCACTATTCTAGAAATTGTTGAGACAATGGAGGTAAACCATCCCATGTGTCTATCCAAAAGTTACTTGATGGTTATTTCCCACTATCCAAAATATTGATGATTTGATAATTGTCTTGTCTATCTGTAGTACCTCAAGTACTAGAAATCCTCATCAAGGGAGCTGATATGTAGTAAAACATTTCAAAGCTTGATTTTTCACATACTTGGCTCCTAGGACCTATGCCTATAATTCATTAAGGTAATAATTAATAACCAATATAATTCGCTACCAAGGCTAAGTTGTTTTTATCCACTAACTAGAGGTTTGAACCTCCCTCTTATTTAGAAGATATAGCTAATATCACTTCACTAGAGCCCACTTATGCTTTGATTTTTCCCCACTCGATAAGAACCTTTTATTAATATTGTCCAAATTTCTCAATAGATACTTAGGAATGCTTAAGACGAAGTAGACATAAATGGGAATAGATTGTAAAACTAATTTAACCAAAGTGAATGTATCTTGAAGGTAAAGCCACCGATTGGTCTAGTTATTTATCCTAATCTATTCATATCTTTCAACCACATCCATTTCTCATTTTCTTTTATTTTTCACATTTAATGAGACTCCTAGATAAGATGGATATGTTTGTATGAAATTCAAAATATTTAGAATCATGATCTCCACTCTAGAAGTGCAATCAAAATACAATCTTAGATTTGTCCTCATTAATAAGTTGACCTATGGCAGCCAAAATGAGGTTTAGAATTCTTTTGAATTTGGATGCTTCTAATGCAGTAGCATGACCCATCAAGGTTGAGTCATCTACAAATTGTAAATGAGAGAGTGAATATGTTGTTGATGCATATTTGATTTCTTTAATGGAGTTGTTATTTCTTTCCTTAGAGATAATATGACCTAGACATTTTGGCAAAATTATGAATAGATAGGGTGAAAGAGGATCACCCTAGCATAGTCCCCTAGAAGTAGTAAATAAAGGACACACACTACTATTTATCATCATAGCACAAGATATTGAGGAAATAATACCTCTAATCCAATCCACCCAATATTAGGAGAAGCCAAACTTCCTCAAGACTTGAAGAAGAAAATCCCAGTCTACCTTGTCACAAACCTTAGAGAGGTCCAAACAAATAAACATGAAGAGGGATATTTGTGCTTACATGGAGTGAAGGGCCTCCTAGGAAAGAAATATTTTGTTTGTAATGTCTTATTATCATAAATCCTCCTTTCTTTAGTGATATTATCATCCAAAGAAAGTGCTTTCAACCTTTGATATATCACCATCATAATAATTTTGAGAATATTACTTAGGGATATTGGTCTAAAGATAAAAATCTAATTAACCTCTTGGGACTTAGGTATGAGTGCAATGTAGTTTTTTTTATTTCTTTTAAAACTAAATTTTCCACCCATGTTTCCTCTACCATTGTAATTAGATCATCCTTGTTTAGGTCCTATAGTTCTTTAAAGAAATCAATGGAGAAGCCATTTGGCCTAGGAGGTTTTTTTTTTTATAGGTCTTCAAGTCATTTTGTGGAATCTTCCAAGGTGATCCAGTATATCCTTATCTATTCATTATTCTTGAAAAGGCATTAGGGAGAGCTTTATCAAAGATAAAAATGGAAGGAAAAATCAAAGGTATTCAGGTTGTAAAAAATGGTCCCTTTGGATATTGTCTCTATTTTGTCAAGGATACTATTCTTTTAGGCCATCCCTCAGTAAATGAGGCCATGGAGTTTAAATTAACATTATCATGCTATAAGAAGGCTATTGGACATTTGGTTAATTCTATAAAATCTAAGATATTTTTTATTAACACTAGCCTATATTTATAAAGAATTATTATGGATATTATAGGGTTTAAAATTATAAATTTTTTATCATTCGACATAACTTTATCTTATAAAGAAAATAAAATGGATCTTTGGTTCTCTTGTTTGGATAGAATGAAAGTTATTTTGTATATTAGAAATGTAGGTTCTTAACCATGGTGAGAAGGCTCCAACTCATTAATACTACATTACAATCCATCCCTATTTATAAGTTGAGTCTTTTAAGATTACCAGTAAGTATAGTATGAAAATTTGAAAAAAATTAAAGATACTTTCTTGGAAAGTATGCAAAAAAAAAAATTATTTTCCATGTGGGATAGGGTTTTAAAAGGAAATAATATTGGAGGAGTAAGCATTGATAATTGTAGAATTATGATTTTGACTATAAGGAAAAAACTTGGGTGGACATTATTCAGAGATCAAGGAAAGAATTGAGTAAAAAAATTACTCTAAAAATATATAGGTTCTCTTGATGCAATGAAAATATTTAATAAAAGAACCCTACCCAAAGAGTCATCAACATGGAAAATCATATCAGATAGTTTACAATTGATAAAGAAACATATTATATGGCCAATCAATGAGGGGAATTATGCAAATTTTTGGTTTTATGATTAGTTGAAGGTTTATCCTCTTATCTAACTCAAAATTGAAACCATTGGCTTGGGCATACCTAGATTGTAAAGGTCAAAGACTATATTAATATGGGCAACAACTCCAAATCATGGATTTTTATTAGTAACCTAGATGAAGGAGATAAACTCAAACAAATTGCAAATGAACTTCAAAAGATAATTTTTTAATTACCTATATGTACATGAAATAATTATTTGGCTCGAAATCCATCACAATATGGTGGCTCAAAAAATCCCCGTTCTTCTTACTAGGTTTGGTCCAAATAGGCCTCATCTAGTCTCTATCTCTTCCAAATTTGGGAGCGAAACTAAGGTTTCTTGATTTTTAAGGTTATTAAAAGTGTCAAACATGCATGGGTGATGATGTTCATGTTTTTTTCCCTTGCACATATTCCTCCTGACACTTATTCAAATCAGTTTTAGATCACCTTTTACATCCAACTCATCTAATTCCTTGCCATTTTATTTTTTTAATGACTTTACACAGGGTTTTTATAAGGGATCTTGGTCCCCTCATATTGAGTGGGGTTTGAATCTTGGACCTCTCAAAGAGAGGCCAAAGTCCTTACCACTATAGTAAGCTTGCAACTTGGTCCTTACCATTTTGTTGGTTGGATTATTTTTTGGCCATTTGAATGTCCAAACAAATGAGTTTTAAGTTAAAATCTGGTAGGCATGTGTGAAATATTATCGAGAATATTAAGTAAAAAAATGGTTTTGTTTGGAACTCTCTAGAGAGAAAAATAGTAATGTACAATAAACTATATTTTATATTTACACTTGTCAAACAATGTATTTTGGCATAAAATATACATCGAACATAGCCCTATGAGTCCTCTTTTATCTTGAAAAATAATCACTTAATTTGGACTTGATTTTTTTGACTTATTCCCAAAATATTACTCACTGGTATTTACCGTTGTTTTATAATTTTTGTGTTAGGTGATATATTTTGAGCTCAAATTAATTTATGGATATTTCTCTTATATCAAGAACCTCCTTTTCAAGTTTCATTGAAATATGAATTTATTTGAAGAAGTTATGGTCAAAATATGATGCTACCCTATTTTGTATGCTTGTTGGGTCACCCTCACTTTACCTTTTTTCCTTAACATAAAATATTTGGGCTTCCAAATGACCTATTAGAAATCAACATGGATTGTGTTTAGTATGCTTAACTTAGCATGCCTTTCTAGACACAAGACATCTACATATTTTGTTTTAAAAATTTCCTTGAGAAAAGTTTGCAAACATGAAGCAAATAAAGTGAATACTTTACCACAAAAATAATTGTTAACATAGGATACTTGGTAGTGGCTTGGTTTATATTGTATCTAGTGTTCTTAAGTTAGCAAGCCTTTGTGGACACAATTTAGTTCCCTACATTATTTTCAATTGCTTAGAGTTTGAAAACAAAGGGTAATGAAAAATTTATATTAATTTACTCGAGCACTAGGTGACTTAGCTTAATATATCTTGCAATAGCAATATTTATGTTTGATTTTATATTCTTAAGTTATTATGGCTTTTTTTTAAAAATAAGTTTATACATTTGTTTATGAGGGGTCATGGTACCCTCATACTGAGTGGGGTTTGAACCTTGGACCTCTCTAAAAGAGGCCAAAGCCCTTACCAATGCAGTAAGCTTGCAGATCATTATTATGGTTTGTTAACACAAGCCAATCAATCATTTTGTTGTTATAATCTATAAGTGTATGTCCTTTATTAGGCTTTGTGAACAAAATGTGTTATGAAATGATTTTCCTACTTTTAAATTACTTATGGGGTCCATAGTGAGTGTTCATATCGGTTTTATCGGGCAACATGATCATGATTTTAGTGAATGCATTAATAAGTGTAAGGCCTAATTCTTATGTAGATAGTGTGGTAAATAACCTTATTTTTTTTGTAAAGGACCAGTTTACCATGTGGATAGTAAATCATCCAAGCATTGTTTGAATTGACTTAGGGCATCAAGTAATTCTTGAATCTTAAGTTTATATTTAATTTTGTATTCTCAAGTTGTGAGGCCTTGTTGGACTCCAAATAGTCACTAATTTTATTTTCAATTTATATTAGTTCTTGTCCTTGAAAAATATTTGCAAACAAAATGTACTATGAACTGAGTAGTGAATTGGTCAAGCATTATTTGACTTAGGCATATATATTTGGTAGTGACTACATATATGCTAGGTTATTTATTCTCAATTTCTTAGGTCTTGTTGAATATAGTTTGGTTACCAAATTTTATTGGTATTCATTGTTGAATAACATATTAGGATTTATGTCTACGAGGCGATGAGAAAGGCCCAAAGCTCTATTCGAATCCCATTTGGGGTAAACTCCACATTCTTGTCTCTTATTCTAAAAACCACAAGATCTAAAAATTTAGTGATTTTCAGCCTATTGGACTATGCAACCTTTATATAACACCCTATCCAAATTATTAGCTAACATATTGAAACAATTTATACCTCTTCTCATGGATAAGGCTCTGAGTGCATTTTTGGCTGGCAGATAAACTTTGGATGGTGTTATTACAGTTCATAAAATTATTTATTTAGTGCAAAAAAGTGGTAGGCCTGGCATTTTTCTCAAACTAGATATGATAAAGGCATATGACAAAGTTTCCTAGGAGTTTCTAGAGGAAATACTACTAAAATTTGGTTTTAGCCAAAGTTGGAAAATACTCATGAAAGCCTATTTCTCATCTATAAAAATTTTAGCTCTAGTCAATGGTTCTCCCATTGGCTACTTGCAAAGTTCCAGGGGTATCCATCAAGGAGACTCTCTTTTACCCTATATTTTCATTATTATGGGTAAAGCCTTGGGCAGATCCATTCAAACATATCCCACCATTGAAGGGCTCAAGGATTATATAGTTTGTGTTGCACAGGCTTATTGGTGTAAAATATTTAAGATCCTTGGCTCCAATATTCTTAGGAATAAGGACCAAAAATGTGGAGTTCACATATTTTAGAATGTAGCAAGTTCTTTGAACTTCACATGTTGCTTCCGCAACTTTAGTCCCTATTATATGCCAATTTTATTGGAAAAACATATCAGGAAATCCATCTGGCCCTGGAGCATTATTTTCCACCATAGAGAATATGATATTCTTAATATCATCCTCCTAAAAGGGCCTTCTTAACCTAGAGTTCATATCATAAAATATTAATAGGGGAATACTAGCCAAAAGCTTCCTCTTTGCATGTTCCTCTCCCTGATTTTGAACCTAGGAGGTTTTGAAAAAATTGATTGTTTCATATTTGATTTCCTTGGGATATATAGATTTGGAGTCATAAAACTTAATAATCTCTTTAATTTTATTAAAAATATTATACTTTAGAGCAATCACATGAATAATATTGTATTATGGTCTCCATATTTCAACTAGAGATTCCTTATTATTTATCTCCAAAAGGTATCCTCTTTAGCAAGAGTATTATAAAACTTAGTCAAGAACATTTTCTCCTTCTCTCTAAGATCCTTATGAGTGGATCCTGACTCCAAGGAGGTTTTTATTTCTTTTAGTTGTTTCTTCAATTCCTCTTTATTTGTAAACTGGTGACCAAAAATCAACTTATTCCATTCATTTAGATTGGCCTTAACATGTCTAAGCTTTTTTGTTAATTGGAAAATTAGAGGACCAAAAGTATTTTTAGTCCACCATTCAATAATTTTAGGATCGAACTCATTATTCTAGGTCAACATGGCTTCAAATATGAATGGTCTTCTAAATATTTTGATATCAAGAAAGACCTCCAACAATAGAGGATTATGATTCGAACCAATTTTAGGGAGATATTTTAGAGTGGCATTTTCCAAAAAAAATTGAAAATCCTTGGAAACCAAAAATATAACCAACCTAATTTAGATTAAATTATTCCCTAACCTCCTATTTATCCAAGTGTATTTTATGCCTCTTAGGTCTAGGTCCATAAATTTGTATATGTTAAGAAAATTAAAGAATTACTCCACACCTTTAGATAACATCTAATTTTCTCTTTTTTTATCTGAGGGATAAAGAGGAGAATTGAAGTCTCCTGATAGAATCCAACACTTATTCTTAAAGGTTTTATATGACTTGCCATAAGGTATTTTTTCAGCCACTGTATTTATGGTGTAGATGTTGGACATAACCCATCTTCTATTAGATTACTTATAGACAAAAGGATATTCATAATTCTATTTGAGGAAGAGATAAGAAAGCCTTCTATTCTCTTTGGATCCCAAATATGTAAGAGTCCTCTTAAATTTCCTTGGGCATGGCTTACAAAAACATTTACCTCTTTCTTAAAATAATTTTTAACTCTATATTATTTTCTTCCAAATTTGTTTCCCAAAGGAGAATAATATATGGGGATAGATATTTCTACAATGAATCTAAGAGTATTTTCTTGGTATGTCCATTTAGCCCCCTCACATTCCAAGAAATGATCTTTATTTATGATTTTTGGAGTTGTGTTTCTTTCCTCCACTATAATTGGTTGGTGGTTGGGTCCTGAGTGCTGCTGTGCTTCTTAGATTTTTTGTTGGATCACTGCTACCCTCCAATTTTAGGATTGTTTGGGATCCATTAGCAATATCAATATTAGTAGCATATCTCCTTGCATCTTTGTTGGATGGTTTTACAACTTTTTTTTCAACTCCAACATCCACATTCCCTTTCTTTTGAGTTCTTGTTACAAGGCCAAGGGTTATAATCCTCGAAATGTTCTTTTCTTTTGAAGGATAACCTATCAAAAATTTTGAATCCAACTTCTTTCTAAGACTTAGAGAAGTATCTTAAATAACTAAAGATTCATAAATTAAGAATTGTCACTGGATATCCTAGGATACTCTTTGAACCTGATTCCATTCTAATACTCATAAGAATAGCTTCAATAGCTAAACATTCAAAAATGGAAAAATATGCTTCTAGGAAAAATTTCCTCTCAATAATTGAATCAATGCTAGAGGCTAAACATTCAAATGGATTACCTAGCAAGGGATTCAACAAAAGGGGTTCATAAAAGGGATCCTTAGAATATACTTGGACACCAAGATCCACCAAAGCATCCATAGCTTCTATAGTAGAAAGTTCATATTGAGGCACCTCAGGATATATCTATCCTCTAGGGATTGTTGAGGGAATTGGATTCCTTTTTGGAGAATTAGATCCCTCCTAAGGTACCACTTATTTCTTTTGGATCCACATTTTTTTGTGATTATTCTTGCTTGGACATCAGTTAGCTACATGCCCTATATTTTTACAACTAGAATAGAATGTAGGATTGTTTTCACGTTCAATGGTCTAGACTCAAGATCCTAAATCTAGAATAAACTCAATTGAAGTAGGGAGGTCAGACTAAAAATCTACATTCATACACATTCTTGTTAAGACCATTCTAGATTTTTCCCTAGTTGCAACATCATTAATAACCAACTCCCCCAATATTTTTGCAATACCTCTTAAAGTATCCTCATGCTAGAATTGGAAGGGAAACCTAGGTAGCCTAACCTAAAGAGGAGTTGTGTTTATTTTTTGAGAATTTGATCAAATTCTAGCCCCAATATGGGAAGTAACAGGTTTCTCTCCCATATAACCAAGGTCTTCCTATGAGAATGCACTTTATATATTCCTCCTCAATAAGCTTAATAAGAAATAATCCTATGAGAAGTAATATGATTTCCATATGGACTTTTGGAGACCATTTTAAGGAGGCCCTTCTCCTAATAGAATCAATATCTAATCAATATCCAAAGAAATTATCAACCAAATTACAAACTCCTTCATCCATTATTAACTTAAATAGGTTGCATAGGACTCTCAGCAATATCCCCATCAATTGCAGGTTGAAACATTCAATTAGAGAGTATTTTTTTTTATAAGTTCAAAACAACATTTTCAAAAGACATACCCCTAGTATTAAAGAAAAAAGGAGCCTTGGAAGGCTTTGAGGGGGTTTTGTATCTCTAGGAGGAACTAGAGGATCTCTTGAAGGAATATATGTATCTCTCGTAGGAGTCATAGGATCATTATATACGTCAGTGATATCCTCCAACCCTCAAAATGCACCATCACTCTCCACCTTCCCACTCACATCCATTTCAAATAACAAGAATATTTATATCCATTATTTATTCACTTTCACTTGTTTAGACATAGTTTTTGGAAGTTGAAAACCATCTTCATCCATATACATTTGTAAGTTTCTCTTGCAATTTTCTACATATGTTTCTACTAGACTCTTCTTATAGAATGATATCTCAATGTGCCCCACCTCATGACATATTCTACATTTGAAAGGTATATTTTCATAATCCATGGTTTAAGTCCACAACTTACCCCGTACTTAAGAATGATTGATTCTGGTAAAGGTTTATTGATATTAATCATGACCAATATCTAGGCATAAATAGCCTACACTCCATATTTTATATTTTCTAAAATCTCAAGGAATTCTCCTGGAGTGTTTCCTATTTCCTTAAAAATATCCATTTCCAAAAAATAAATGGGTAACCCATACATCCTAACCTAGATTGGTACCAAGGATAGATTTACATTTTCAGAAGTAAAGCATTCACACTAGGGGGTAAGGAAGAGTCCTACTCTTCCCATTAACTAAGGACCCCCTTTTAGGATTCTATCTCTTTCCTCTTTGGAAAAAAATAGCTAGGAAGAAACCTTTGGGAAGAAAGGATAGACTCGCTCCTAAATACTTCCATCGCATATCAATCCATTTCCTTAGAGGTAAAGTACCTAGACAAGACCCATTAAATTTAGCAATTTTTACCTTATATTTAAGCAATGAGGATCACTACTTTATGTAGTCATCCCTAACTGTACTACTAAAAAATATTCTAAGGATCTAGTTGTGAATCAATCTATGGAAAGGAAGCTATAACCTGATATCTACTAAAAGTTTCCAATATATCCTATAGTTATTATATTATTTGAAATAAACCTATAACAATTTGCATGTACAAATTTTATGATAATGAAGGGATAAATAAATTTTAGCTAAAAAATTCTACACCTAGACATAATGTATTGCCTTATAGATGTGTTAGCCCTTCATTTGCTCCTCTCATCATCTAAACCTTGGTTGAAAAGTATATATAAGTTTGCATTCTCATGATTTTAAAAATTATTAGTGCCCTTGTTTTGAATGACTAAATTCATAGGGTCATATGTCCCTTAATATTTCTTAGATTCCTTTATATGATCACTCACTTTAAAGCTCTTCAAATTCTACACATATTGGCCTAAGAATAATTTAAATCAAATAATCATTTACAAATATATGGCTCCTAAAATATGAGATGTTATTAGAAAAATTTGCCCTGATGCTATCTTTGTTCTAAATGTTTGTCTTTACATTATCATATCTCCTTTAATATTGCTTGGATTCTTTTGTGCAACAAATTTACTATTTAAAAATAGAAATATTAATATTGAATCATAGGCCTCTTCAAGGGGGAAACCTCCTAGGAAGCAAGTATCCATTACACTATTAGAGAATGACTTGATACATTTTAATTCAGCTCTTATCATTTCATAGACCATTTTTAACCCTAACCCTAAAACTTAAGGGTTAGTATGTATGCAAGTGTGGGCTCTAAGATAGTAACTCCTAATAAAGAAAGATTTTCATATTTTATAAACTCCTTGTAATAAGTAACATTTACATCACATGGCACCATATGCATTGGACACCCAAGTTGCCACATTTACATTTTTATTTTAATGTTAGGATAAGGTCCTAACATTAATACTATAAAATAAAGGGTATTTTTTATTCACACTACCCTAGATTTCTTTTTCATTGGTTATATGGAATTGAAATAAGACCCACCCATATTACATCATGACCATATAATGGTATTACATTCTAGAAATTATGCAAGTATCACTTTTCAATATTTGAACCTAGGTCTCCTCAAATGTTGAGGAATATAACGGATTTAACTAATTCCACTTGATAGCACTACCATAGATTTACAATGGATTATTGTGGATATTTTAGGGTTTAAAATTAGAAGATTTTTATTTATATTTTTGAGTAAAATCCTTTTTCTCATAAATGAAATAAGGAGCATTGGGACTCAATCTTGGATTGATTGAAATCCTGTCTAGCAAGATGGAAAGGTAAGTTCTTAACCATGGATAGAAGACTATAACTCATAAAGACTACATTGCAATCCATCCCTATATATGGTGTCAAATTCAATATTGCCAAAAATTATAACATTTGAATTTTATAAAATTCTAATAGATTTTCTTTGGAAAGGATGTGAGGAAAAATTTAGGTTTCCTTTTTATAAATGGGACAAGGTTTGCAAAAGAAAGAATATTAGAGGGGTAGGTTTGGAGAATTATAGAATTATGAGTTTGACCTTAAGAGCAAATATTGGTTGGATATTATTCAAATATCAAGGTAATAGTTGGGCGAAAATGTTACTTCAAACATCTATAGGCTCTATTAATGGACTAAAATTATTCAAAAAATAAACTCTACTTAATGGATCAACAACATTGAATTTCATATTTAATAGTTTGTAATTGGTAAAAAGACATATTAAATGGTCAATTAGTGATGGTTATTTTATAAATTTTTGAATTGGTGCTTGATTAAATTCTTATACTTTTATTTCTACTCCCAAATGATAGCCATTGTATTAGGCATGTCTAGATTGTAAAGGTCCAAAGTTAAAATAATATATTAACGTAAGAATCAACTCTAGATTAGAGATTTCTACTAATAACCTATTTTAAGGAAAGTAACTCAAACAAATAACAAATGAGCTTAAAAATATGCTTCAAGAGTTGTATTTAACTATTTTTACGTAAAAAGATGGGTTTGTTTGAAATTTATAAAAATATGGTGGATACTTAATTAAGTTGGGATAAGAGGATTTAGAGCAATATAACTTTCATGCTTCCAATTATTTCCCTTAGAAGAATATTTGATCATTGGAGGCCCTCCTAAGGGCTTAACATTTCTTTAGTTAGTAGTCCAAAGTAATATTCTTACAACAAAGAGTCTATAAAAAAGAGGATGTCATGGACCTTTCATGCATGCCTTGTGCAAGAAGCATTTAGAAACATCATACCTTTTACTTCATTGATCCTTTCTTACAACATTTAGGGCTAATTTAAAAAAAAAAGAGTATATTGGATAGCTCCGTCAACATTGAAAAGGGCGATGAAATATTGGATTAGCTATTTTGAAGCTAAAATATTATATACTATGTGAATAATTATTTCACCATTATTTGTTGAAATTTATGGCTTGAAAGGAATAATACATTTTTAAAAATAAATCTCAAAGTCATGCCCAGGTTCGGAACTGTATTATTGTCTCTCTTGTAGAATTTTTACAAATATGGTTCTCATCATTAAAAGTCTCAAGTACAAAAAATAGGTGCTAGCCTCTTAGTTACAAGATTGAAATTTATATGGAAGGTTCATCTGCACCAATGGTGTTAAAAAGGATTTGCTTCAATATATGCTAAAATGAAATTATCTATTAATTGGGTTTATCAAAAAATTTGATGGTGTTTCCAAAGGAAATCTAGGAAAAGCTAGTGGAGGTGGTATTTTTCAAAATAATCAAGGCAAAATTCTCCTTACTTACTCATAATAATATAGAACTTCATTTAACTACGCAGAGGGTAGGGAACTTCTTACAAGGATAAAAAATGCTTAAAAAAGGATGAAAAAATATTTTGATTGATAGGGATTCACAAAATATCATTAATATTATCAACAAAAAGGATGTGAGAGATAAAAAATAACATTATCATTGATGTTCATCAATTATAATTGGAGATAATATTTATGTGAGCATTGCTGGAATTATAGGTGGGCTAAGGACAAACCACTGACACAATATCCTAACTTAGCCCAAATCAGAGATATCACAGAAGAACTCATTGGCAAAAAAATCTCCGATTATATGGTTGAGGATAGAGGCAGAATGAAGTGGAAACAAATAAGGATTCATGGATTTCAAGTGGAATCAAATGATCTTTGTAACATTCTTGGGCAACATTTTATCCCCATAAGATGCAAGGAAGATCAAGTGACCTGGGATCCTACCAAAAATGGGTAGTTCCCTGTTAAATTAGCTTATAAGATTTTGCTTGATGACAAGGATTTTGTCCTCCAAAAGGACTTAGTTTGGATAAAAGTTTTAATTCCAAAAATTGCAGTCTTTTCATGGCTAGTTATCCAAGGAAGAATTCTAACCATTGATAATATGATGCATAAAGGTATTTGTATCACTAATCGCTATTATATGTGTAGGGCTAATTGGGAGACCATTTATCACATTTTATTTGATTTCCCTTTTTCCTTAATTGTCCTAAGTGGGGTTTTTCAGGCTTTCAATATTTCTTGGGTTAAACCAACCATCGTACTTGATTTGTTCATCCAATGGCCTTACCCCTTTTCAAGCCAAAGACTTAGATACATGTGGAAAATTTGTCTCAATCACTATATTTGGCAGGTGTGGTTAGAAAGGAACCATAGAGTCTTTAATAATCCTATCCATGATCATAAAACTACCATTTCCAAGATTCAATCCTTTTCCAACGATAATGTGAACCTTATCCCTTTTGATAGCCGTAAACCTCATCTACAGGAGACCACAATTGCTCAGTATTTAAGCTTAAACTTGTAATATGAGTCTCTGCCTAGGGTATTCAACCCTAGAGCCAATGTTAAGTGGTCCCCACCTCCTACGAGTTGGTTTAAGCTTAATTTTGATGGAGCGGCTAAGTACAATCCTAACAGAGCAGGCAGTGGCAGTATTGTTTGAGATCATAATGGAAATATGATGCTTGCATTTTTTGAATATTTGGGAACAAGGACGAACAACAAAGTTGAAGCTAGAGCTATGTGGAGAGGCCTTCAAATGACTCAAGACTTAGAAGGCAATTTGATCGTAGAAGGAGACTCTATGCATGTTATAAATCTCCTCAATAATTGGAAAACACCTCCTTTGAGGATTAAAACAATTTTTGAAGAGTCTAGGATCCTTTTCCAGGGAAGACAGGACAAAAAAGCCCAACATGTATTTCGGGAAGCTAACAAAGTTGCTGATAAGCTGGCCAATTTGGGTGTCGATGGTGATGAAATTTTCAAATGGGAACATGGTGTCCCGAGCAAAGTAGAGGAGCTTATTCAACAAGAATTCCAAGAATGATAGTCAAATTTACCAACAGGGAAGGCACTGTGATTTCAAAGGCTATGAGTATTCCCGTCTCTTTTTTAAAATGGACTCACAATAAAAATTATTCAAGTTATCAGTCTTGGTGGATGCTACTTGGAAATACCACAAAGACTAATGGGGACAGTCACATGTTATATAACATGGCTCCTAGTGGTCTTAGTAATTTGAGGTTGGTTGATAATCATAAAGCAAGAAATAAATGGTAATATAAGACTTCGAACTAGAGCCACGTGGACCACTAGATAGTGACCACCATAAATATAGCCAATAGGTTCACTTTTCCAAGGCTGATTAGCCAAGACGGGATGTGGTCCCAAAGCATGTCATATACGGAAGAAAGCAATTACTAAAGAATTATTATGAGTAACTGTCAATACAGAGCTTATGGGAGTTTTTTTTAGTACTTTGCTATGTGTGTCTACAGATTTTTATTTCTCCACTATTTCAAGGAAGGGATCTGTGTCTGTTTCTTTTTTTGTAATTATGATGCAGGTGTGTTTTCTCGGGGTATACCCAAAATGTTTTATGGGAAGTTTATTTTTGATAATAGGCTATGTGCCTTACCGGATGTAATGGCTTTTGCGGCATGTAGATTTTACATATATAGGATCCTTAGTAAGGACATGTTCATCAACAACCCTAGGCTGATTTTTGTAAAAGGTTTTGGGTCAACCTGTAAAACCCGGTATTAATGCTATAGTATCTTATCTACCAAAAAAAAATAATGGCTAGTACATAATGTAACCAATCATGTTATTGATCTTTATCTTGGTGAAATTTAGATTTTAGAAGGTAGTTGACTAAGTAAGATTTTATCTCTTAGTCAAAACCATATCAAGGAGTTGATTACATAAACATAAAAATTTGGGAGAGATAAAGAATATATTTGATAGTAAAGGAAATGAAGAATATATTTGAAAAAATGGTATGCTATATATGGTTTAATTTATCTAACAATAAATGTAATATTTTTTTATTTTAATGGAAGTGGCCCTAATGGAATCTGTTGAAGAGGACATCTTCCTTCCTCTTCGTCCTCCATGCACATATTTCTTCTTCTTCTATTCTAGTAGGTGGTTTTCTCCATTGTGGTTTATCATCATATTTTAGCAGAGTTTTCGTATGCACATATTGTACATGAGTACCTTATCAGGCCTTGTTACCGGGACTCATACTTGTGGATATGCCACTTGTTTTTTTTAGTTTTATTGTTTTTTCACTACCTCCTAGTATCACTTAAGGGGGGGTGTTAGCATATCCTAGTACCACTTAAGGGGAATGTTAGAATAATAAATTATATCCTAATCTGTTTGCATAAGTAGTGGTTTACACCTATATGAACACAATGAGCTGATAAAAATATCCAAAAACTTGTGGACAAACAACAAAATAAAAGGATCAAATAATGAAGGGCACAAAAGTAGTTTTTAACGTGTCCTTATGGTGACCTCCTCATCCTACGAGAATGCATAGGTAACTAGCCGCTGCAACTGCTAGGTGAGATAGAGGAGATGACTAGATACTAGGATCACAATAACAAATTTTTTGGAGTGTCAGGTTCAACCGAGAATGCACTCCATGTTACAAAATTTTTTGAGTCATAAAAAATTTTAGAAAATAGTCCCAAAACTAAAAAATAACACTAGCATTGTGTTCAGCTCGAAAAATTATTTCTGATGACTATAAATACCCCTATGATTAGGTGTCAATGGGACCTTTTTCTACAAAAAAAAATAAAAGCTCGTTTATTTTTTTTGTCATAAGAGAATATTTCAAAATATTGGAAAAAAAATTCCCTCCCAAGAAAAATACAAATGCCATGTGGCCCTCCATACCCATGTGGAAATAATAATAATAAAAAAAATGAAATGGCCAAGAAGGGGCCATACATTTTTAATAATATGTCCACTTTTATAATTTTTATTAACCATAAATAAAAATGTAATATGCTAATAAAAGAGTGCCCATGCAGCCATAATGTCAATATTCCACTGCTATGGAAGCCACCATCGCCACATTTTTATCCGGTCCTGCGAGGGTCATTTTTTAACACTACCACCACCATCAAGCAACATCGCTAGGATTTGCATTGATGGGCCAATGACTAACAGTGCCAATTTTATTAATTTGCGGTCCTCTTGCTACAATGCTGATGTCTAGAGAGCACATAACCCCAATGTATCACAGTCAAAAATGGGTATTCCCTTCACTGAGCACCACAGTGTGGGCCCTGCCTACCAAAAATTTGAATGGTATTTTGTACAATAGATATTTTTTGAAAAAATTAATTAATTGTCCATTATCACTCATCAAATATCAAGGTACCCCTGGTATTACAGTCTGAAAGTGTAGTTACTTTCACAGTTCACTATTCCTTTTGCTAAATGAACATTACGAGTGGCTCCCGCTTGAATTCTGCTACATATTTGGACTAGGTGGCACGACAATGCTTGGGTGATGGCAATTGTTTACATGACAAAATAGATCAAAAAATGCTACAAAACCAAATTAAAAATAACATGTTCTCAAGGGTGTGATTTGACCATGCAGTTGCTTTTATCCTCTCCATTGACATTTTCACGTCTCTAGTGGGGGCATCATCGTCGTCGCTACCTAAAAGTCTCATGCCAGTACCTCCATGCAGGATTGAGCTATGAATGCTCTCATAACTGAAACACTTGTACTACCACCTCCTCACATCCAATTTCCACTCATAGACGTTCTACATTTTCCAAACAAAATCATCAAAAAATTGACGTTAAAGATGTTGAATCTAAAAAAATGGTATCTTTGCAATCTTTTCTACGGATGCCAAAGTTGATGAATCTTTGCAGGGGAGGTCTATGGTAACAACCAGTGGGCCAAATGGAGAGAGGAGTCTACATAAATGGTGGTGCCTTCAATATCCGATCTACACACAAACCTAAGAAACTTAACTAAAAAACATAGCCATGGATTTATCCATCAAATATATGGTTTCTGATCCATCAAAAATATGGAGAGCATACTCCCTCAATTTTCTAAAAAAAAAATGGCCAAAAAAGAAAAATGATGGGGGGGGGGTTCCATAAGGGAAATCCCCCATGAGGAAAAGCTCCTCGGGATCACAGGGTAGGGAAATCCTGCTCTGATACCATGTTAGAAAATGAAATGCTTGATATTTTTTAATTGAGAGGACCTTGCTTAAATAACAAGTGCTTACAATATAATCCATTGGATGATAACTAACTGAGCTAATATCATCCACAAAAATTATCCTAGTAACAACTTATGATATAATTTATTTTTCTAACAGAATCCATATATAACTTATTAAATAAAGTCATAATTATGATTTATGTATTCTTTAGGGGTAACTTCAACAAATTTCTATATTCTTCAAAAAATAAGGGTGATATTTTCATATTGTCTAAATGAATGAAGGCTTTTGCTTCATTTGTAAATTCAAATACCCTTGGAATGTTATTCCTTCAAGCTTTTAATATACATATGATAATAAACACATTGGTAAAAATCAAGTAGCAGAAATATATGATAGATTTTTGTTATCTAATACATATTTACAAACAAATTATACAATCTCTTTAAACACTTTATTTTAAGTAGGATCATATCACAAACCTATTACCTTAAGATGTGATCTACTTAATAATATTTTACAAGAAAAAAAATCATAATTTTATTTCAAGAGTGAAGGAAAATTACACTTCTCAGGTGCCTTAACACAAACATAAACCCAGATAAAAGCAAATTACTAGGATTAAAGATATAATTACAGTTGGGAAGATCATAGAGGAAAAAATCCCATCTACAAAATAGCATGGGGATAATAAGGATAAATATCCTTATATATCAATACTTAATCATCCAAACAACCTCCATGACCAAAACCTGGATAGATATCAATGATAAAGAAACCAATAGAATAGAAAAGAAACAGTTAAAAACTACCATAAATATCTAATAAAATGAAGTTTACCCATAGTAAAAAACATAGAGCTAGCATAAAAACTAGGGATGTGATATGTGGGTGAAAGAAGAAACTCCATGTTCTCTTCCATTTGCAAGAAACCTTCTAGAATCTATTGACCTTCTTTTGATAACCTATCTACTTATTGATTTAATTCCCTATAAACATGTGTAAAATAGATATTTTCAAAAAGGGCCATCACCTCTAGTAGTTCATCTCCCACTGGTCTAAGCATATTATTTTTTAATTGAGTAGATCTATTCATCCAATTGATGACTAGAGTGGAATCTCCAAAATTTTATAATTTTTTCACATTTCTCTCCACAACACACTTCATTAGCAACCTCAATGCCTGAAACTCAACAAATTATTGGAATCTATCCCAAGACCTAGTTTAAATTTGATATAGTGGGTATTCGATAAGTACATAATGCCTCTTGGACTACTAAAACATGATTGTCTCTGACTAGCCCCATAAAAAAACCCCATGGCTAAGACTTTTCAATGAACAAATTTTCTATTTATATAGGTTTCTTATATTTGTCAAGCCCTTTTTTGATTGAGATCAAAGTCCTCACCTGAAATATGAATTGAAATGGGGGAATTAACTTCCTTAAAAAATAGTTGCATTCTGTTCCAAACATATACCCCAACATATAAGACATGGTAAAGAAAGAAATTGTTTCAACTCTTTTTTCAAAAACCATTGTCTTAAGCATACCTCCACTATTTCTCCTTTGCAAATATTTTGTACTCTAGTTATCTATTCAACTTATAACCAAATTTATTGATAAAAAGAGTATTTGATTAACAAATGTGTGATGTGTTCCTCCTCTTATTGACACAACATACAAATGCTTGGAGCTTGTTTGCTTTCTCCTATGTAAAACTTCCCAAGTCAAAGCCTTATTTATCAAAGCTAACCACGTGAAAATTAATGTCTTTTTTGGGGTAGATAATTCCTAAATCTACTTCCACCACCAAGTAGGCCCTTTATGATGAGGGTCAAATCTTGCTTTGCAACCAAATCTAGCCGTATATTGACCCCCATATTTTTTATATGCACAAGAAATAGTATCTGGTTCAACTCTCAGTTTGATATAAATTTTATTAAAACTATTAGTGTAAGCCTTCCACAAAAAAATCTACTCATTAAAAAACCCCAAGACCTAAGTCTACTTCCAAACTTGGGTCCAAAGACTAGAAGAATCTGATTCCCACACTTGATGAAGAAAGTAAAAACCCTTGTATTGTAAAAAAATTATCATAGCTTCTAGCAACAAAATATTTTCTCCAAAACCCAAAATATAATCATCCCATATTCTAAATTTTTTACCATTTCCTAGTTTCCAAAGCCAAAAATTTTCCAATCATAGGAAAGGCCTGCACTAGTGCCTTCCATTAAATGGAAATAAATTTAATGCTTTTATGTGGAATTCTAATCCAATCCAAAAAGGTCCTTGGACAAATATAATTTTGTTCAATAATCATCTTCCATAATCCTTCTCTAGTCAAAATCCTCCATAAACTCTTTGTTTCCAAAGAAGAATAAAAAATATGGATATTTTTAAAGCCCCATCCATATTCCTCCTTTGGCCTAGCAATACTCTGCCACTTAACTAAAGGAATACCTTCATGTTCCTTGCATACAGTCCAAAGAAATTTGAAGCAGAGTTTTCTTATTTTCTCTATAAATACTTTGGGAATGAAGGCCAAGGAGTTTCAAAACACAAGAATTGCCTCAAGAAATGACTTTACAAGTGTTAATATTCCACCAATAGACAACCATCTATTACACCAATGGTTAATCCTAAATTCAATCTTCTCTAAAATCCATCACCAATATATTTTCCTGTAAGTATGTGGTTTCAATACAAACCCCTCATACTTAAAGCTTTCCTATAAATTTAAGAGATTAAAAGAAAAAATTCTTATTAGATCCTGTTTAGTCTCTTGCTCTAGACCATTAATGCAAATAGATGATTTTTGAAAATTTATCTTCATGCCGGTAGCAATACTATAAGTGTCCAATATTTCCTTCAACTTTATAGCTTCCCTTAAACTTCCATTTGTGAAAAATAATACATCATCAAAAAATAATAAATGATATAAATAAAGGACCCCCATTTTGATCCCAGACGAGGATCCTGTCGTCTTTGCATCCAAAATAGCTCTACTCAATCCTTCAACAACTAGCAAAAGAGGTAAAGGAGATAAAGGACATCCATGTCTCAGTCCTCTCGAGGGTCTAAAGAATTTGGAAGTTGATCCATTGATAATAACAACAAAATATACATAAGAAATACATCCCATAATCCACTTTACTACTGGATAGCTAAAACCCACATGTAAGAGCATCAATCTGAGATACGACCAACTAGTTCTATCATAAGCTTTTGATAGATCTAGTTTAAGGACCATTGCAAGAAGATTTTTGGTTTTAATAAAGTTAATGCCCTCTTGTGCAGCTCCTATGGCTTCAAAAATCTATCTACATGCTAAAAACCCAAACCGCTCCTACAAAATAGCTTCAGAGAAAATATTCTTCAATCTAACAACCAAATCATGGCAATGATTTTATAGATATAGTTACATAATGAAATAGGTCTAAATTCATCAAACATTTTAGGCTTCTCCTTTTTAGAATAAATGCCAAAAAAGTGGAGTTAAAAGCCCCCAAAACCTGACCACTCAACCTAACTTCCTCCATTACTCTGAGAAGATCCTCCTCAACCAGATCATAGAAAACTAGGAAAAGCTCCACAGGCCATCCATCAGGCCTTGGAATTTTATATTTTTTGAAAGAAGTTAGGAAAACTTTCAGTTCTTCCTTTGTGATATCCTTCATAAGTAACTTATTTTCCTCCTCTATCACATAACTAGGGAATAGAGTATTTAACTTTAAAATTTCCCTAATATTGACTCTAGTAGGTTCTTTATAGATAGATTGAAAAAAATTTACTCCCAAATTTTCTAACTTAAAAAAACTCCTAACGAGGACCCCTTCTTCATTATGCATCTCCCAAATAGTGTTAACCTTCTTCTGTGATTAGAAAATTATGAAAAAATTTAGTATTTTCATCCCCTTTTTTAACCATACAACTATACTTTTCATTCTCCATTCAACTTTCCTCCACTCCAAGAATTTGTTCTTCTTAATTGCTAGTTCAAGAAGACTTGTTTTCTCATCCTCTTTCAACAAAATAACCTCATTATTTTTATGAATATTTGAAATTTCCTTCTCCATCAACTTAAGATCTCTATCCATACTCTCCTTTTTAACAACAATCCAAGATTAAAAAAATCCTTTTAATTTTCTTAGAGTAGCAACAAATTGAAAAATCGCTGATAACCTGGAACTTTTGTCATGTCCAATCCTTTCTTTTTAATCAGTTGTTTGAAATCTTCTTCCTCCAACCAAATTGGATTGAGCCTAAAAGGACTAGTAGGTTTTACCTCTTGACTTTCTAATTTAAGAAAAAATAGAAAATGATTTGAGCCATATCCAGTCGCAATCCATGATCCTATTCTGTCTATTTCAATGTATAATGTCTTTGAGATAAAAATTTATCCAACCTCTTTGAGATCCCAGCTTCCCCAACTCTATTATTTCTCCACGTAGGCATTAATTTTATTGGTTCTAAATCAATTAAACTAGCTTCTTCAATCTTATGTTTGAAGTAATATGTAAGTCTATCAAGTCTTGCATATTATTCCCAGATCTTACTTCTATTCATAGTAAAATTTTAAGTCCCCACAAATGATAAATCTTTCATCCCTAACAAACATTTTGGAGTAAAATCATCCCATAAGACTTGCCTATCTTCATAGGGACCATAACAATTAATAACTTATAACCTCAAACCCAAGTCTTTAAAAAAGAATTCTATCCACAAGCCTGAAACCATAAATGAAGAATTATTTAAGGATACTGAGTTATTCCAACCAATCAAAATACCCCTTGAATTTTTTGTAGCATCTAGAGCTAAGAAATCCCAATCCTTAACCAACTTACTTAACCCTTCAATGACTTTTGTACTTGCCCCCATGGTTTCTTGTAGAAGGATAATATCCATATTATCAATTTCCACCATCCTATCTAAGGTAAGTCTTTTAGAGGGACTACCAAGACCTCAGATATTGAGGGATAACAATATGATTTAAACATCTTATAGGGGTTTTATATTTCTATAATGACCCCTTTGATAGATTTTTGTTTACCCTGATGAATTTTCCTCAAAGCCTTCTCGTGTGCATGAAACAAAAATGATTTCCTTCCTGCTAAAGTAGTGTAAGATTTATTTATATGGTCTTAGATCTAACCCTAACCTTCCAAAAATTGACCATGTTATTAGCTCATATTCCCTTTTTCTATAATGTAACAAATATATATAATATGAACTTGTCTCCAAACCATCCTCTAAAATAGATACCTCCATGGAAGATTCACCTGATAGGTCACAAAGACTTTCCCTAGTAGTAGAAATATTTGGATCACAATCCCTATTCAATGTGTTTGATGTTGGCAACCTATTGTCCTAAATATTAGAAAATTCCTTGTCCTCAGGACTTCTCTTCGAATATTTATAAGGAAGTGTAAAAATTTCTTTATTACCTAAGTTCATATTATTCTCATGTATTGGAAAGTAATTGCCATAAGGCTTAGATGTCTAACCAATAAACTTAATAGTATCAGGTTCCAATCCTTTCATAGTTTTATTTATGGCTATGTCTCATTCTATAACAACTTGTGAACAATGAAATGGAGATAAATCTAGGCCCAAAATTTCTTTCACCTCAAGATTTTTGGTTCTAGGTTCAAAAACCTTATTTTTGCTTATTTTTGCCAAATCAGGGAGCAATATTGAGCTCTAAAAAATAGGTATATTTTGGTTGTTGTTAGCTAACTTGAAATACCCATTAGTAATTTGTTTTCTCCTCCATTATTTCTATGTTAAATCTTGAGAACATTCCTTAGCAATATATCCATAAATATGACAATGAAAAAATATAAAAGGAATCTTCAAATAATCCAAGATTTGAATATGAATTGTATTCTCCACAACTATCTCCATATAGTTCGATAAGCCTTCATTGATATCCATCTCAACCAAAACCTAAGCTATAGACCAAAAACATTAGATTTGAAAGAAATATCTATATCCAAGGTTTTACCTAATGAATCTCCAATGGCTTTCAAATCTCTTTCTGAAGACAACTCCATTGGAAGACCTAGAAGTTTTACCCAGATAAGAATTATCCTAGTAACTTTAGTCCTAGGATCAAAGTAAGTCATCCAAGCCTTCAAAGCCAAAAAAGAAGACCCCCAATACCAATAATCTCCTAGAATTATCCATCCTCTGGTAAGTATGTGAAAAATTAGTCCATATCCTAAGATTGGGATCCATACCTTCTACAAACACTCATTTAGTGTATTACCAACTATTTTATGTCCATGAAACTTTCTAATAAGGGTCTTCCTCAAAAACTTTAAAACTTGTTCCATCCTCAAGTCTTCCCCAAGTACCATTCTGGTCTTTGACCTTCTATTTTTAACCAATTTATGTGCCTTACACACTTTAGTAACTGAAGTTGTAGACTGTGTTGATTGTAATTTTGGACCCACTCCACTTAGGACCTATAAATCAAGACTTTTATGAGTAAAACCAGAAACAAACAAAGTAAACTCTATTAGACAAAGTGAGTTTAGATTTTTTGGAGTCTTCTCAAGTTATTGTTCCCTACAATGAAATATTTGTTCATTCATTAGACCCATCACTTGAGTAGAGTGTTCTGAGACACCTGAGAGTGAGAAGTCAATAGGAAAACTGACTTGATCTAAACCTTTTGACATAGAATCTCCTCTATCCACTAAAATTTGATAACCTACAGTATTATTTTGGTCACTCAAAAAACCCAAGGACCCTAGTTCTCAACTTCTAAATCTTATCCATAAATGGAACCCTTGGCCCTTGGAGTTGAAAATATGCATTACCCCTCAAAGGGGTCCTATGAGAATTCCAAAATTTCCTCTTCATTCTCCATCAAAAACAAGAAACCAATTTCCCAAATTATACTACCATTTTAAAAATACCAAATAAAAAAAAATTTACTTCGTTGCCTTAGCATTGTTGTACTAGCCTTCACTGCCCTAGCACTGCTATGAAACTATTAAAATATTTTTACTTTGTTTCCCTAGCACTACTATGATACTATTAAAAAAAATTTACTTCGTTGTCCTAGCACTGCTACACTTACCTTCACTGCCCTAGAACTATTGTGATACTATTATTTTTTTAATTCATTGCCCTAGCACTGTTGCACTCACCTTTGCTACCCTAGCACTGCTGTGACACTGTTTAAATATTTTTACTTCACTAACCTAGGACTACTACACTCACCTTCGCTACCATAGCACTATTGCAACATATTAAAATATTTTTACTTTGTTGCCCTAGCATTGTTGTTGCACTATAAAAATAGTTTTATTTCACTATATTAGCACTATTGCACTCGTCTTTGCTACCCTAGAACTACTGTGATACTGTTAAAATATTTTTTCTTTGCTACCCTAGAACTACTACGCTCGCATTTGCTACCCTCAATGGGGAATCTTTGCATATCAAATAATACCATTCCCTGTATTTTTCTCTGTATGTGAAGTGATATTTTGTGTCCACTAAAATATATACACAACATGCACCAGAAGCTACTCAACATCACCCAAAGAACTAAAAGGTATTCAAAATGAATCTACCTATAAATTATATTAGCTCATAATAATTCCTTTCTAGCTAATCCAGCGCACACTCACTCTCCATACTTCTTCCCATTCTCTTCTCTCTTCCTCCCGACTCTCCTCATAGAAGGCATCAAATATCTACTCAATAATTATCATCCAAAACCATTTCAATTTTTATCAATGTAGCTATAGGTGTAAGGAATTTATTGCATCATGTAATATAGTTTGTTTTAGGTATTCAAGAGTTGTAACTGAATAGGTGGTTAATAGTTAGTTATCCAAACCAACTACCATCATCGTTGTTGTACATATACATAATTTTTCTTGGTAAAAATTTGTCTAGCATCCTAATGGTCCCATATGTGGTATCATAGCAAGATATATATGCAAATAGTTGCTTTCTCTAGGCATTTGTTTTGTTATTATATTTTAAAGACTTTCATTGCCAAAATAGGAGACATTCCACAAAGCTTGTTGATTAGAAGTAATCTGGATCATCATCAATGAACACAACATGAAGAGAGTATGCACCAACATGTTGGAGGATTTTGTTGTTGGATTAGATAACAATAAATAAATGAAAACATGCT
Source organism: Wollemia nobilis (assembly GCA_028583015.1). Lineage (NCBI taxonomy): Eukaryota > Viridiplantae > Streptophyta > Pinopsida > Araucariales > Araucariaceae > Wollemia > Wollemia nobilis. The sequence goes on from JAQPPZ010003107.1 coordinate 3,334,062, forward strand.
ATAGACATGATGGAAGCCACTAGCGACATATTAGAATCAATGTTTAAAGTAAACAAAAGTGGTATTCATGTTGAGGTACAAGATTGGAATGGTAAATAAAAAAATTAATATTTTTTGTGTAATTATGCAAAACATTTTTTATAATTTTTACTAATACATAAGAAAATCACAACATGTTAGATATAAATTATGAGACATAAGAAGGGTTTAAGTTTAAAAATATTTCATATTATTACCTACAAACATGAGAGATACAGTGCTAAAGATGAACTTGTGCATGTCAAAGAAGAACATTGTCTAAATTGAGTAAAACATTGTTTGAAGTTATATGCTAGAAAATAACATGTTTTTATTTTATTTTAAGGAAAACATTTACTCATTTACTAGGAATTTCAACAATTTTAATTTCAACGAAGATAAAATTCTCTAGATGTGATTAATGCATGCACTAGAGCTTTTAAAGTGAATGCATTACCTCATATATATGTGCACAAAAAAAATATTGGCTAAATCCATGGAGTTCATTTCAAATTTATAGTATTTGTATATGCAAAAGGTATCATTCAACCACGGATCGTATACATGAATATGCGATATTACTTTATATATGGGTATAGATAGTTGGCATGGGCTGCATAACCCAAGGATGATTATATTATAATAATGAGTTGGAATAGGGTTTATGAATCAACTTACCAAAGTAACATTAGAATATGGGTATATAAAGAAGGGACATTGTCATTGTACTAATAATAATTCATATCAAATAATACTTGTAATCATTTGTGCCTACAAAGTGGCTTATGAAACTTTGCCCTCTCTAAGTGGCACTCCCATGTTGGGAGATCTTGTGAAATTACTCATTCCTTAAGGAGTATTATTGATGTTACCTTATATTAATGGTATTATCTATATTTAGATCTCATTTGTGTGGTTTATTATTGTATAATAGATGAATGATTTGATATTTGTACATATCCGTGAATTGTTTATGTTAATGATAATAAAGTTTTGTAATAGGCATGAGGAAGTGTTTTGAATGATGTATTGTTGAGATGTGAAGACTTGTTTGTATAAGGTGTCATATTTTTTTTTATGAAAATATAAATATTTTTGAGGGGTCCAAGCTAAATAATATAGGTAATCTATGAAAGTAATTGCTAGAACAAATGTTGAGCATTTGAAAAGAAGATGCTCAATATGAAGAGTGACATATAGATGAATGTTGTCTGGTATTGAAAAAATGTGTAGTGCATTCAATTGAAATGTCATCTAATAAAGAATGAATGTAAATATCATAGCCTATAGAGTGTTGTAGACTCTTGGGAAAGGGCACATTTTGAATTCCAATGGAAAAATATTTTAACTCTTATGGAGTAGAGCTACCTAAATACTTGCATAAGCAATGACTATAAAATTGTATTTGTAGACACCAAAACAGCACCAATCCGATTATGTGACAACAAGCACTGATCACACTAACACACAGCCCCCAGGGTAGCCCCCAGAGGTTAAACAGTGGTTCTAACCACTCACACAATGATTTTGCAAGTCAGGGATCAATTTGGCACCTTTTAGACACTTTATTGCTTATTCGTCCCACCCAGGGACGAGTGTGGATTTGTACTCATCCTACCTAGGGACGAGTGAAAATTTATACTCGTCTCACCCAGATACGATTATTAGTGCTTGCTCTAGGGTGGGATGAATGCCAAGTTTGACCAGCAAAAATTTAGACCTTAGCGCATGACAACTCAGAACTGCCACTTAGCTTTTCTTGCATGGCATAGGAGTGCGAGTGAGTTCTTTTGACAACTCATATCTGCTAATTGACTCTCCCTTCACTGCATGGGAATGAGAGTGAGATTTTTAGGACAACTCAGATTTGCCACTTAGCTATCCCTTCATTGCATAGGAGTGCAAGTGAGCTTTTCTAAAACATACAAAGACATGCACAGAGGCAGTTAAGAAGCCCTTAATCAAGAAGAAGTCTTCTCTTCACACAAAAAGCATTCATGCAGAGAAACACTTTTGCATGTTAGTTCAAAGAGACCCCTTGGGTCTATAAAATGGTGAGTTTCCTCACCCAAAAGAGATACAGAGGAGGAGCATTTTGAGCGACGAAGTGCTGCTAATTCACTTACTTGCGATTTGTGTTTTCAACATCCATAATATCTTAATTGAAAGAGAGGTTATTGGGTGACTTTTGAAGGCACGAATCAAGAACCGACATTGATTTTTTGACCACAATATTCTACCAATTTGTCGACAACACCTCACGTCAGGTTTCGGACCCATCCTAAGCGGATTGGTGCCGAAGCAAAGTTTCACCCGCGGGTGGTTTGCCTTCGGGCACCCCTCCCGCTTTATTTCTTTTATAGTATTTAGCTAGTTTCATGTTTATGCTTTTGTCAAGTTTTCATTTCATTTAGATTCATTTTAACCATCGTTAGATTCATCTTTTATTTTTCATACACAGGTGCTACTGATTCTTTGTTTGTTTCTTTGAACGCAGATGTGCAGCATTAGAGAAGCAGCGAGGAATCTACCTTTACCAACGCAAGCGGTGACGACGTTTTGGTTCGCCCATCTTATATGTGGGCACACGGAAGAAGGAATTCTGAAACAAGTTGTAAAAGAGCAACACTTAACGCTCCTATCCCCTAAAAAGGAAGGAGACGCATTGTAACACAAATTTGCAAAGCATATCAATAAAAGGGCTGATTTTTATATTGCTTTAATATCTTGTGTTCATGTTCTTCCTTTTTACACATTTTCAATAACATAGGGTTTAAGCGTTATTTTAGTTTCATTTACATTGCAATTTTAGTTTATCCTTTTTGTTTCCGGAATCTCGTGTTTTCAATGGTGATCACGGTGGGACCTCTGTCCTCTATTTTTTTTAGGTTAAATTACTGATCTAAAATTGTTTGTTTTTTTTTACAGGTACCTATTTTTCAACATCGGACTGTTATTCGTCTTTGCAAGTGATGATTATAGAATTGGTATTCTTTTCACCCCGGGACGAATAAACTATTTGTCTCACCCTAGAACAATTACTATTCTGATATTCGCCTCACCCAGGGATGAGTATAGTTCTGTGCATTTTTTCAGAGCAAATCAGAAACATCCTGTTGGGCAGAGAAGAGGTAGAGGTTTTTTTTAAAGCTTCTGTCAAATTTTTGTTTTCTATTTTTTGGTTTTTAGTTTTGTATGGCTTAGGGAAATATTTCTTTTTCGTTTGCCTGTTTCAATTTTTGCAAATTAAAATGAACCCCACACACCACATGGTATTTTAAACACAAGGCGTTGGTTGTAAAACCCCAACCCTTGAGAAAGACCAAATGTGGATTCCATTATCACTTTGGCTTGAGATATTGCATCCATTACCTCGATCGTGACTGTTGCTAGATGTAAATCCTGACGAAAGCTTACCGAGTGTAGCTAGGGTGATTCCTAGCGCATGAGGATAAGTATTCTATGGTAGGTGTCATAAACAGAGAGATTCTCCTTTCATACCGCCTATGTTCCATGTATCATCTACTCTCACGTACCTATAGTCTCCCTCACGTAAGGGCGGGTATATAGAGAGGTTGGTATATCGGTCCGACAATGGTATATTGAAGGGGCGACCATTTTGGGAGTCATATGAGCCAACATTCTGCATTTAAACATTCTTCAAAACTTGCAAAAACAAAACAAAATCATCAAAATGCACTAAAACCAGTTTAGGACACACCATTAATCTTTAAAAGAGATAATCACCGTTTGTCTGTGTGTGTTCATTTATGCTTAGTGTAACAAAAAAAAAAAAAAAAATCATAAACAAAAAGATAAAAATCTACGCATTTTGTCACTCGCTCCAAAAAGCTCCAAGGATTCCCGCAATCGCTTGGTCACTCCAAAATGCCCCAAAGGTGTCCATGAACCCTTTGGTCAACCCAAAAGCACCCTGAATGTGCCCATAAGTGATGCAGGAGCATCCAAAAAAATATGGGAAATCTTATATTTTTCCCTAAATTTTAGTGTATCTTTTTGGGGCCATAACTTCTCAACCGTAGCTCTGATTGACGCGAAATTTTACAGGGAGTTAGTTGGGATAATTTTAAACATCATCTATGGCCCTGAAATTAGGTTTTAAAATTGCTCACCTAATTTTTTGCACTTTTTGAGCTGTTCGAAGGCTAATATCTCCTAATGTATTTAGAGTTAGGACTTGAAAAATTATTTATGGATTATCTACTATAAGAGGGATGCGCACACCAATTTTGGGCCCCATCTGACTAATTTTCAATTTTAGGGTTTTTTAGCGAGACATCGTAGTGGTGTTCACCCATAGCCAAGACCACTCATGAGCAGATGCTGTGAAGAATGTCCAAGGAGGCACGAGTCACATTCATTACAGTCCCAAGGATTTAGTCATATCACCTTGGCGACCTAACACACAAGGCAGTCCCCTCCACATGTTAACGAAAAGGGACTATAGGGGCACCTCTTCTAGGGGCATTCCTGTTCAGCATCGCACCCAGCACACACCCTTCCATGAGGGGTACATCCATAAGAGAGCTCCATTAGATGCTTTCTATGAGTGGTCACCGCACGATGAAGCGCTAGGTCAAAATAGGGTTCGACGGGAGGAACCACATGATTACACTATCCCTCCTTCACCCCCTCTAGTTTTTAGGACTACAAGGACAAATATAGAGCACAAGGCTCCTCAGGCGGGGCGAGCCAACTCTACCCATTCCTCTTTCACTTACAAAAGAGAGCATGAGGAAAACCCTTACCTTCCTCAAGAACAATATACATCGCAGAAGCAACATGCCTCCGCAATTACGAGCTATCAGGATTACAAAAACACAACAAAACAACCAAACTATAAAAATGACAAATGCCAACAAAACCACTAAAAATTGCTGGACAAAAGTGCTCTTGCACTTAACCTCTTGGCATAAGAAAACTGATGTCAGGGTTTACCTTGTCGTTATCCTACTCCCCAAGAAGGCTACCATAGCCGGACCGCTCCACGGGAAGACAGATTTTTGCCAATGTTACCCCCAAATGGCATCCTAAAATGGGTTCACACCCACCAAAAATAGGTCCACAAAAATTGAGAAACTACTCGAGCATTCAACAGACAACATCTAAAGGCACCCTCACTTAAGTCATCTTGGGTCAAGCGACTCATCGCTTTTCTCATGGTAGTCATTCCTTCATCGATTCGTCGCTTGAGGAGATAGTCACACTTAAGTCACCAATCAAAAACAACACACCCAATCACGACAATGGCGTGCATTCAAAGAATCATTGACAAAGACAATGGCATGCATTCAAAGAATCATTGACAAAAATATAGGTTACATTTTAACAACAACTGTCACATTTTATTCCGTACATCACCATCAAAATATATGCAAAATATAAAAAAGTTTTCACATGCAAAGTCATCCCATTAGTATCGCAAGTCAGTCAAATCTTGTATAGGCTATGGTGCATCGACACATCATCAACAACTCATCCAATTCATTTCATATGCATACATCATACAAATTAGAAACATCACATTAATAATCGCCTCTGCATACATCAAACACATACATAAAAACACACCACAACAAAAACAATAAAAACAAACACAACAAAACAACCAAACTATAAAAATGACAAATGCCAACAAAACCACTAAAAATTGCTGGACAAAAGTGCTCTTGCACTTAACCTCTTGGCATAAGAAAATTGATGTCAGGGTTTACCTTGTCGTTATCCTACTCCCCAAGAAGGCTACCATAGCCAGACCGCTCCACGGGAAGACGGATTTTTGCCAATGTTACCCCCAAATGGCATCCCAAAATGGGTTCACACCCACCAAAAATAGGTCCACAAAAATCGAGAAACTGCTCGAGCATTCAACAGAAAACATCTAAAGGCACCCTCACTTAAGTCATCTTGGGTCAAGCGACTCGTCGCTTTTCTCATGGTAGTCATTCCTTCATCGATTCGTCGCTTGAGGGGGTAGTCACACTTAAGTCACCAATCAACAACAACACACCCAATCACGGCAATGGCATGCATTCAAAGAATCATTGACAAATATAATCATGCTCCTGCTTGGGGCAGTAAACAAGCAACAATCACAAATTGATCAAACACGATAAAATGCTTGGCATTCCTGAAGCATGAACTCAAGGTTCCCCCATGGATAAAAGGTTGCGCCTTTTGCCTATTCATGACTGATCAATGTCTAAGTTCAAGTCATACCTCATCGAACCAGGTTAATGCTTGATTTAAGTTCCTTAGCTCGTCAGAAGCAAGGATTCAAGAATGCGTCCCCTTTCCATACTTGGGGCATCAAAATTTGGTTAGGTTACTGAAAACCTTAATCATTAGTGCTTTGGTTATCTATTTTTGCTCAGCACTGCACCATGTGCAGCGCTTTCCAAAAAGGGGCATCTGTAGACAACAAAACAGCACCAATTCGATTATGTGACAACAAGCACTAATCGCACTAACACACACAGCCCCCAGGGCAGCCCCCAGAGGTTAAAAAGTGGTTCTAACCACTCACACAACAGTTTTGCAAGTCAAGGATCAATTTGGCACCTTTTAGACACTTTATTGCTTATTCGTCCCACCCAGGGACGAGTGCGGATTTGTACTCGTCCTACCCAGGGACGAGTGCAAATTTATACTCGTCTCACACAGAGACGATTATTAGCGCTCGCTCTAGGGTGGGACGAACGCCAGGTTTGATCAGCAAAAATTCAGACCTTAGCGCATGACAACTCAGAACTGCCACTTAGCTTTTCTTGCATGGCATAGGAGTGCGAGTGAGTTATTTTGACAACTCATATCTGCTAATTGACTCTCCCTTCACTGCATGGGAATGAGAGTGAGATTTTTAGGACAACTCAGATTTGCCACTTAGCTATCCCTTCATTGCATAGGAGTGCAAGTGAGCTTTTCTAAAACATACAAAGACATGCACAGAGGCAGTTAAGAAGCCCTTAATCAAGAAGAAGTCTTCTCTTCACACAAAAAGCATTCATGCAGAGAAACACTTTTGCATGTTAGTTCAAAGAGACCCCTTGGGTCTATAAAATGGTGAGTTTCCTCACCCAAAAGAAATACCGAGGAGGAGCATTTTGAGCGACGAAGTGCTGCTAATTCACTTACTTGCGATTTGTGTTTTCAACATCCATAATCTCTTAATCGAAAGAGAGGTTATTGGGTGACTTTTGAAGGCACGAATCAAGAACCGACATCAATTTTTTGACGACAATATTCTACCAATTTTCCGAAAACACCTCACATCAGGTTTCGGACCCATCCTAAGCGGATTGGTGTCGAAGCAAAGTTTCACCCGCAGGTGGTTTGCCTTCGGGCACCCCTCCCGCTTTATTTCTTTTATAGTATTTAGCTAGTTTCATGTTTATGCTTTTGTCAAGTTTTCATTTCATTTAGATTCATTTTAACCATCGTTAGATTCATCTTTTATTTTTCATACACGGGTGCTACTGATTATTTGTTTGTTTCTTTGAACGTAGATTTGCAGCATTAGAGAAGCAACGAGGAATCTACCTTTACCAACGCAAGCGGCGACGACGTTTTGGTTCGCCCATATTATATGTGGGCACACGAAAGAAGGAATTCTGAAATAAGTTGTAAAAGAGCAACACTTAACGCTCCTATCCCCTAAAAATGAAGGAGACACATTGTAACACGAATTTGCAAAGCATATCAATAAAAGGGCTGATTTTTATATTGCTTTAATATCTTGTGTTCATGTTCTTCCTTTTTACACATTTTCAATAACATAGGGTTTAAGCGTTATTTTAGTTTCATTTACATTGCAATTTTAGTTTATCCTTTTTGTTTCCGGAATCTCGTGTTTTCAATGGCGATCACGGCGGGACCTCTGTCCTCTGTTGTTTTTAGGTTAAATTACTGATCTAAAATTGCTTGTTTTTTTTTACAGGTACCTATTTTTCAACATCAGACTGTTATTCGTCTCTGCAAGTGATGATTATAGAATTGGTATTCGTTTCACCCCGGGAAGAATAAACTATTCGTCTCACCCTAGAACGATTACTATTCTGATATTCGCCTCACCCAGGGACGAGTATAGTTCTGTGCATTTTTTCAGAGCAAATCAGAAACATCCTGTTGGGCAGAGAAGAGGTGGAGGTTTTTTTTAAAGCTTCTGTCAAATTTTTGTTTTCTATTTTCTGGTTTTCAGTTTTGTATGGCTTAGGGAAATATTTATTTTTCGTTTGCCTGTTTCAATTTTTGCAAATTAAAATGAACCCCACACACCACATGGTATTTTAAACACAAGGCGTTGGTCGTAAAACCCCAACCCTTGAGCAAGACCAAATGTGGATTCCATTATCACTTTGTCTTGAGATATTGCATCCATTACCTCGATCGCGACTGTTGCTAGATGTAAATCCTGACGAAAGCTGATCGAGTGTAGCTAGGGTGATTCCTAGCGCATGAGGATAAGTCTTCTATGGTAGGTGTCATAAATAGAGTGATTCCCCTTTCGTACCGCCTATGTTCCATGTATCATCTGCTCTCATGTACCTATAGTCTCCCTCACATAAGGGTGGGTATATAGAGAGGTTGGTATATCGGTCCGGCAATGGTATATTGAAGGGGCGACCATTTTGGGAGTCATATGAGCCAACATTCTGCATTTAAAAATTATTCAAAACTTGCAAAAACAAAACAAAATCATCAAAATGCACTAAAACCAGTTTAGGACACACCATTAATCTTTAAAAGAGATAATCACCGTTTGTGTATGTGTGTGTTCATTTATGCTTAGTGTAACAAAAAAATAAAAAAAAAATCATAAACAAAAAGATAAAAATCTATGCATTTTGTCACTCGCTCCAAAAAGCTCCAAGGATTCCCGCAATCGCTTGGTCACTCCAAAATGCCCCAAAGGTGTCCATGAACCCTTTGGTCAACCCAAAAGCACCCTAAATGTGCCCATAAGTGATGCAGGAGCATCCAACAAAATATGGGAAATCTTATATTTTTCCCTAAATTTTAGTATATCTTGTCGGGGCCATAACTTCTCAACCGTAGCTCCGATTGACACGAAATTTTACAGGGAGTTAGTTGGGATAATTTTAAACATCATCTAGGGCCCTAAAATTAGGTTTTAAAATTTCTCACCTAATTTTTTACGCTTTTTGAGCTGTTCGAAGGCTAATATCTCCTAATGCATTTAGAGTTAGGACTTGAAAAATTATTTATGGATTATATACTGTAAGAGGGATGCGCACGCCAATTTTGGGCCCCATCTAACTCATTTTTAGTTTTAGGGTTTTTTAGCAAGACATCGTAATGGTGTTCACCCGTAGCCAAGCCCACTCACGGGCAGATGTTGTGAAGAATGTCCAAGGAGGCACGAGTCACCTTCGTTACAGTCCCAAGGATTTAGTCATACCACCTTGGCGACCTAACACACAAGGCAATCCACTCCACACGTTAACGAAAAGGGACTATAGGGGCACCTCTTCTAGGGGCACTCCTGTTCAGCATCGCACCCAGTACACACCCTTCCATGAGGGGTACATCCATAAGAGAGCTCCATTAGATGCTTGCTATGAGTGGTCACCACGTGATGAAGCGCTAGGTCAACATAGGGTTCGACGGGAGGAACCACATGATTACACTATCCCTCCTTCACCCCCTCGAGTTTTTAGGACTACAAGGACAAATACAGAGCACAAGGCTCCTCAGGCGGGGCGAGCCAACTCTGCCCATTCCTCTTTCACTTATAAAAGAGAGCATGAGGAAAACCCTTACCTTCCTCAAGAACAATATACATCGCAAAAGCAACATGCCTCCGCAATTGTGAGCTATCAGGATTACCTACTGAGGCCAAAGCCTCGGGGGAATGCCGCTACCCCCAACAGAGGGAGGCGGCCTATAGGGATCTCAGATCACCATGACCAGGATAGATATCTAGGAGAGGCATCTAGGCCTTCTAGACATGAGATGGTAGGACCAACTATCTTAGAATCTGCCAAGCATATTGCACACCGGATGCACCTCACACTACTTGAGCTAGAGCAACAATAGTTAGAGCAACGATATATTTTAAATCAAGAGAGCCTTTAGCGCCAGGAGGATGAGTTGTTACAACACATTATGCAGGTGAAGACTCCAACCCCTCACATGCATAAGATAGAACATTATGAGAGACAAAACTGGGTGCAAGACAGGTCTCTACAACCTTATCAAATGTTACCCTCGATGCCTCCTAGACTTGAGCGGGAGGCCAATCCTAAGACCAATGACGGGTGCCTTCTTCAGGCGCCCACCCAGGTTCCTGGGCCACCCTCAGAAATTCTTCCAAAAGCCTCTGAGGAACCTAAGCATGAAGAATAGTAGGATGAAATGCCCTACCAAGATAGAGGGGGTGCTATTCGGTCATCCCTTCCAAGGCCCCAAGTTCCCCACAACCTGCAACGGGAACAAATCAAAGTAGAGGAGCCCAAATCCTCTGATACATGCAAAGCATTCGAGCACTTAGAGTCAATAGAGACCAAGATTTTGGGGCCCCAAAAGCCCAACTTACATGAAACTCCTCTCATAGAGGATCAACCCCTGGTTGTAGAGCTACCTGATGATGAGGTCTTCCATATCTCAAAATCACTAGATTCTGATGAGCCTGACTCTCTCGCCAAAGACGAGTCAGCATATGCAATAGTGCCATGGGACTCGTTCGAGTCCAACAACATTACTTCACAAGCAGTCTCCATGGGTGATCATCACAAAAGTCTCTTAACCTTATTCCCTTTGGAGGCTCCCATCGAGCCCGTGCCATTGCAGGAAAATCAGGTCCCCCCGCAACGAGCGTAACAACCCCATGAGGACCACATCAATCTGCTCGAATAAGAAGAGCCTAGCATGTCACAGATATTTGTGGGGCCAACGAAGGCCTTTGGATCATCGACAATGATTACAAAGATGAAACTGAGATGGCATATCTCAATAATGCATGACGGCACAATCACCCTGTAACACATGACGAACTAATGGCCCAACTAGGCATAAGACTAGGGCATGAGTGGCGCATAGACCCATCCCACTGGCATAAAATGTTGATTCTGCTCCTTTGGAAAGATCGTGAGCGACTTCCACCTAGAGATATCATAGCACCATCAGTGTTGAAGGCAAACTCTATCTTCATATCCGTGCATAAGGTCGATCCATTTGTGCCAATTCCTACAGAGCCAGATCTGGTGCACAAAGATCATCAAGCTGGGGGGTACTTCTATTCCCTAAAGAGCTAGTGGGTTACACCAAACGCTCCAAAGGTGTCCATAGACCCTTTGGTCAAACCAAAATCTCCAAGGATTATCACAATCGCTTGGTCATCCCAAAAAGCTCCAAGGATTATCGCAATCCTTTGGTCAAACCAAAAGCTCCAAGGATTATCGTAATCTCTTGGTCAACCCCAAAAGCTCCAAGGATTATTACAATCGCTTGGTCACCCTAAAAGCTCCAAGGATTATCGCAATCACTTGGTCACCCAAAAAGCTCCAAGGATTATCACAATCTCTTGGTCAACCCCAAAAGCTCCAAGGATTATCGCAATCGCTTGGTCATCCCAAAAATCTCCAAGGATTATCGTAATCTCTTGGTCAACCCCAACAGCTCCAAGGATTCACATAATCGCTTGGTCAACCCTAAATGCCCGAAAGGTATTTATAAACCCTTTGGTAAACATCAAATGCTCCAACCGTTACCATAACTGCTTGGTCAAAATAAATATTCAAAAATCAACAAAAAACAACACAAAAATCAAAAATCACCAAAACAATTGCATTTCAATTCCATGTATACTCAAAAAAAAAAAAAAAAACAATCAAAATCACAAAAACAATTGCATTTCAATTCCATGCATTCTCCTAACAATCAAAATCACAAAAACAATTGCATTTCAATTCCATGCATTCTCATAAAAATCAAAATCACAAAAACAATTGCATTCCAATTCCATGCATTCTCATAAAAATCAAAATCACAAAAACAATTGCATTCCAATTCCATGCATTCTCATAAAAATCAAAATACAAAAATATAGGTTACATTAAGCATCACATCCATACGTTGCATATCTGCTAGGTCATACAAGTCAAAAGCACCATAGACAGTCATTACTTGGCAATTCCATATTTTTCCACCTCCGATCCATTTTCATAAACGCTTACATCCAGCATATCACCCTTTTATTTTAGCATCGTCAGTTGTCGCCTAATGTATATAGGGTTTTCGTCATTCAGATATCTTTAAATTTTTAGCCCATAACTGTACACAGTTAAGAAGATTTTACACGGGAAAGTTTTTTACTTGGATCCCACCTTGGTACGTAGCATCCCAACACAAATTAACACACATAAAATAAGTCCTAAGTTGTGTGAACGAAAGATGAAACCTGCACCGTAATCTCGGTTACCATAAGAGAAACGACTATCTTGCTTATCCCCCTGTGCGAATGACCCTAGGAATGCTGAGAGTTGGCAAAAGGACAAGCATCCTCCCTACCCAATTCCCCATGAATCCCAAGTTCTCAAAAGTTGCAAAAACATCAACAATTTGCAAAACGTCAAAACACTAAAATTTGACATCCTACAGTGCACACATCAAAAGGCACAAACAATAGTGATTCTCATCACTCCATATTCAAATCCCTTGCTCAAAAAAAAAAAAAAAAAAAACAAATAAAACAAAAATAACCAGTGATCTTATCACTATAAAGAGCAAGTATCCCAATACAATTGAAGAAAAGAAGGGAGTCGAACTTGAATCCCTGGAACTGTCAGCATTTCGATAGGTCATGAGGCAAGCCTCAGTAACGGGTTGGTTGACAGCCTATTGGTCATTTGCGATAAACCTCTCGCATGACGATATATCTGTCACATTAACTTGTGTGTAGATCAATGTTTGCATGTGGATGAGCTAGCTTATGGTATCCTAGATAACATCGCAGACAAATCTGACTAAATACAATAAAGGAGTTAGTGGAGCTAATTAGGTGATCCTCAGTACAGGTTCGTTGAAAGCCCATCTGCAGCCTGGCGGTATCCCGACAAATACCACATAAACAAACTCAATTGCACACACGGGGATGTGAAATAACTTGGTTAAATTCAAGTTGGATTTATACCTTGTTCAAAAGTCTTGCGAGATAAATGTACGGTCTTGGCTAGTTAGTTAAAATATCTGAATCTCAGAAAAGCTTAACTACATTTTAACAACAACTGTCACAGTTTATTCCGTACATCACCATCAAAATATATGCAAAATACAAAAAAGTTTTCACATGCAAAGTCATCCCATTAGTATCGCAAGTCAGTCAAATCTTGTATAGTCTATGGTGCATCGACACATCATCAACAACTCATCTCATTCATTTCATATGCATACATCATACAAATTAGAAACATCACATTAATAATCGCCTCTGCATACATCAAAAACATACATAAAAACACACCACAACAAAAACAATAAAAATAAACACAACAAAACAACCAAACTATAAAAATGACAAATGCCAACAAAAACACTAAAAATTGATAGACAAAAATGCTCTTGCACTTAACTTCTTGGCATAAGAAAACTGATGTCGGGGTTTACCTTGTCGTTATCCTACTCCCCAAGAAGGCTACCATAGCTGGACCGCTCCACAAGAAGATGGATTTTTGCCAATGTTACCCCCAAATGGCATCCCAAAATGGGTTCACACCCACCAAAAATAGGTCCACAAAAATCGAGAAACTGCTCGAGCATTCAACGGACAACATCTAAAGGCACCCTCACTTAAGTCATCTTGGGTCAAGCAACTCGTCGCTTTTCTCATGGCAGTCATTCCTTCATCGATTCGTCGCTTGAGGGGGTAGTCACACTTAAGTCACCAATCAACAACAACACATCGAATCACGACAATGGCATGCTTTCAAAGAATCATTGACAAAGATAATCACGCTCCTGCTTGGGGCAGTAAACAAGCAACAATCACAAATTGATCAAACGCGATCAAACGCTTGGCATTCCTGAAGCATGAACTCAAGGTTCCCCCATGGATAAAAGGTTGTGCCCTTTGCCTATTCATGACTGATCAATGTCTAAGTTCAAGTCATACCTCACCGAACCAGGTTAATGCTTGATTTAAGTTCCTTAGCTCGTCAGAAGCAAGGATTCAAGAATGTGTCCCCTTTCCATACTTGGGGCATCAAAAGTTGGTTAGGTTACTGAAAACCTTAATCATTAGTGCTTTGGTTATCTATTTTTGCTCAGCACTGCACCATGTGCAGCGCTTTCCAAAAAGGGGCATCTGTAGACACCAAAAAAGCACCAATCCGATTATGTGACAACAAGCACTAATTGCACTAACACACACAGCCCCCAGGGCAGCCCCCAGAGGTTAAACAGTGGTTCTAACCACTCACATAGCAGTTTTGCAAGTCAGGGATCAATTTGGCACCTTTTAGACACTTTATTGCTTATTCGTCCCACCCAAGGACGAGTGCGGATTTGTACTCGTCCTACCCAGGGATGAGTGCAAATTTATACTCGTCTCACCCATTATCAAGACCAAATGTGGATTCCATTATCACTTTGGCTTGAGATATTGCATCCATTACCTCGATCGTGACTGTTGCTAGACATAAATCTTGACGAAAGCTGATCAAGTGTAGCTAGGGTGATTCCTAGCGCATGAGGATAAGTCTTCTATGGTAGGTGTCATAAACAGAGTGATTCCCCTTTCGTACCACCTATGTTCCATGTATCATCTTCTCTCACGTACCTATAGTCTCCCTCACATAAGGGCGGGTATATAGAGAGGTTGGTATATCGGTCCGACAATGGTATATTGAAGGGGCAACCATTTTGGGAGTCATATGAGCCAACATTCTGCATTTAAAAATTCTTCAAAACTTGCAAAAACAAAATAAAATCATCAAAATGCACTAAAACCAGTTTAGGACACACCATTAATCTTTAAAAGAGATAATCACCGTTTGTGTATGTGTGTGTTCATTTATGCTTAGTGTAACAAAAAAAAAAAAAAATCATAAACAAAAAGATAAAAATCTACGCATTTTGTCACTCGCTCCAAAAAGCTCCAAGGATTCCCGCAATCGCTTGGTCACTCCAAAATGCCCCAAAGGTGTCCATGAACCCTTTGGTCAACCCAAAAGCACCCCGAATGTTCCCATAAGTGATGCAGGAGCATCCAACAAAATATGGTAAATCTTATATTTTTCCCTAAATTTTAGTGTATCTTGTCGGGGCCATAACTTCTCAACCGTAGCTCCGATTGATGCAAAATTTTACAGTGAGTTAGTTGGGATAATTTTAAACATCATCTAGGGCACTGAAATTAGGTTTTAAAATTGCTCACCTAATTTTTTGCACTTTTTGAGCTATTCGAAGGCTAATATCTCCTAATGTATTTAGAGTTAGGACTTGAAACTTTATTTATGGATTATATACTGTAATAGGGATGCGCACGCCAATTTTGGGCCCCATCTGACTCATTTTCAATTTTAGGGTTTTTTAGTGAGACATCGTAATGGTGTTCACCCGTAGCCAAGCCCACTCATAGGCAGATGCTGTGAAGAATGTCCAAGGAGGCACGAGTCACCTCCATTACAGTCTCAAGGATTTAGTCATACCACCTTGGTGACCTAACACACAAGGCAGTCCCATCCGCACATTAACGAAAAGGGACAATAGGGGCACCTCTTCTAGGGGCACTCCTGTTCAGCATCGCACCCAGCACACACCCTTCCATGAGGGGTACATCCATAAGAGAGCTCCATTAGATGCTTGCTATGAGTGGTCACCGCACGATGAAGCGCTAGGTCAACATAGGGTTCGATGGGAGGAACCACATGATTACACTATCCCTCCTTCACCCCCTCTAGTTTTTAGGACTACAAGGACAAATACAGAGCACAAGGCTCCTCAGGGTGGGGCGAGCCAACTCTGCCCATTCCTCTTTCACTTACAAAAGAGAGCATGAGGAAAACCCTTACCTTCCTCAAGAACAATATACATCATAGGAGCAACATGCCTCCACAATTGCTAGCTATCAGGATTACCTACTAAGGCCAAAGCCTCGGGGGAATGCCGCTACCCCCAATAGAGGGAGGCGGCCTATAGAGATCTCAGATCACCATGACCAGGATAGATATCTAGGAGAGGCATCTAGGCCTTCTAGACATGAGACGGTAGGACCAACTATCTTAGAATCTGCCAAGCATATTGCACATCGGATGCACCTCACACTACTTGAGCTAGAGCAACAACAGTTAGAGCAACAATATCTTTTAAATCAAGAGTGCCTTCAGTGCCAGGAGGATGAGTTGTTACAACACATTATGCAGGTGAAGACTCCAACCCCTCACACGCATAAGATAGAACATTATGAGAGACAAAACTGGGTGCAAGACAGGTCTCTACGACCTTATCAAACGTTGCCCTCGATGCCTCCTAGACTTGAGCGGGAGGCCAATCCTAAGACCAATGACGGGTGCCTTCTTCAGGCGCCCACCCAGGTTATTAGGCCACCCTCAGAAATTCTTCCAAAAGCCTCTGAGGAACTTGAGCATGAAGAAGAGCAGGATGAAATGCCCTACCAAGACAGAGGGGGTGCTATTTGGTCATCCCTTCCAAGGCCCCAAGTTCCCCACAACCTGCAATGGGAACAAATCAAAGTAGAGGAGCCCAAATCCTCTGATACATGCAAAGCATTCGAGCACTTAGAGTCAATAGAGACCAAGATTTTGGGGCCCAAAAAGCCCAACTTACATGAAACTCCTCTCACAAAGGATCAACCCCTGGTTGTAGAGGTACCTGATGACGAGGTCTTCCATATCTCAAAATCACCAGATTCTGATGAGCCTGACTCTCTCGCCAAAGACGAGTCAGCATATGCAATAGTGCCATGGGACTCGTTCGAGTCCAACAGCATTACTTCACAGGCGGTCTCCATGGGTGATCATCACAAAAGTCTCTTAACCTTATTCCCTTTGGAGGCTCCCATCGAGCCCGTGCCATTGCAAGAAAATCAGGTCCCCCCGTAACGAGCGAAACAACCCCATGAGGACCACATAAATCTGCTCGAACAAGAAGATCCTAGCATGTCGCAGATAGTTGTCGGGGCCAACGAAGGCCTTTGGATCATCGACAATGATTACAAAGATGAAACTGAGATGGCATATCTCAATCATGCACGACGACACAATCACCCTGTAACCCATGACGAACTAATGGCCCAACTAGGCATAAGACTAGGGCATGAGTGGCGCATAGACCGAGCCCACTGGCATCAAATGTTGATTTTTCTCCTTTGGAAAGATCGTGAGCAACTTCCACCTAGAGATATCATAGCACCATCAGTGTTGAAGGCAAACTCTGTCCTCCTATCCATGCATAAGGCCGATCCATTTGTGCCAATTCCTATAGAGCCAGATCTGGTACACAAAGATCATCAAGATGGGGGTACTTCTATTCCCTAAAGAGCTAGTGGGTTACACCAAACACTCCAAAGGTGTCCATAAACCCTTTGGTCAAACCAAAATCTCCAAGGATTATCGCAATCGCTTGGTCATCCCAAAAAGCTCCAAGGATTATCGCAATCCTTTGGTCAAACCAAAAGCTCCAAGGATTATCGTAATCTCTTGGTCAACCCCAAAAGCTCCAAGGATTATTGCAATCGCTTGGTCACCCTAAAAGCTCCAAGGATTATCGCAATCACTTGGTCACCCAAAAAGATCCAAGGATTATCACAATCTCTTGGTCAACCCCAAAAGCTCCAATGATTATCGCAATCGCTTGGTCATCCCAAAAAGCTCCAAGGATTATCGCAATCTCTTGGTCAACCCCAACAGCTCCAAGGATTATCATAATCGCTTGGTCAGCCCTAAATGCCACAAAGGTATTTATAAACCCTTTGGTAAACACCAAATGCTCCAACCATTACCATAACTGCTTGGTCAAAATAAATATTCAAAAATCAACAAAAAACAACACAAAAATAAAAAATCACAAAAACAATTGCATTTCAATTCCATGCATACTTAAAAAAAAAAAAAAAAAAAAATCAAAATCACAAAAACAATTGCATTTCAATTCCATGCATTCTCCTAACAATCAAAATCACAAAAACAATTGCATTTCAATTCCATGCATTCTCATAAAAATCAAAATCACAAAAACAATCGCATTCCAATTCCATGCATTCTCATAAAAATCAAAATCACAAAAACAATTGCATTCCAATTCCATGCATTCTCATAAAAATAAAAATACAAAAATATAGGTTACATTAAGCATCACATCCATACGTTGCATATCTGCTAGGTCATACAAGTCAAAAGCACCATAGACAGTCATTACTTGGCAATTCCATCCTTTTCCACCTCCGATCCATTTTCATAAACACTTACATCCAGCATATCACCCTTTTATTTTAGCATCGTCAGTTGTCGCCTAATGTATATAGGGTTTTTGTCATTCAGATATCTTTAAATTTCTAGCCCATAACTGTACACAGTTAAGCAGATTTTACACGGGAAAGTTTTACTTGGATCCCACCTTGGTACGTAGCATCCCAACACAAATTAACACACATAAAATAAGTCCTAAGTTTTGTGAACGAAAGATGAAACATGCACCGTAATCCCGGTTACCATAAGCGAAACGGCTATCTTGCTTATCCCCCTATGCGAATGACCCTAGGAATGCTGAGAGTTGGCAAAAGGACAAGCATCCTCCCTACCCAATTCCCCATGAATCCCAAGTTCTCAAAAGTTGCAAAAACATCAACAATTTGCAAAACGTCAAAACACTAAAATTTGACATCCTACAGTGCACACATCAAAAGGCACAAACAATAGTGATTCTCGTCACTCCATATTCAAATCCCTTGCTAAAAAAAAAAAAAAAAAAGCAAATAAAACAAAAATAACCAGTGATCTTATCACTATAAAGAGCAAGTATCCCAATACAATTGAAGAAAAGAAGGGAGTCGAACTTGAATCCCTGGAACTCTCAGCTTTTCGACAGGTCATGAGGCAAGCCTCAGTACCGGTTTGGTTGACAGCCTATTGGTCATTGGCGGTAAACCTCTCGCATGACGATATATCTATCACATTAACTTGTGTGCAGATCATTGTTTGCATGTGGATGAGCTAGCTTATGGTATCCTAGATAACATCGTAGACAAATCTGACTAAATACAATAAAGGAGTTAGTGGAGCTAATTAGGTGATCCTCAGTACAGGTTCGGTTGAAATCCCATCTGGAACTGGCGGTATCCTGAAAAATACCACATAAACGAACTCAATTGCACACACAGGGATGTGAAATAACTTGGTTAAATTCAAGTTGGATTTATACCTTGTTCAAAAGTCTTGCGAGATAAATGTACAGTCTTGGCTAGTTAGTTAAAATATCTAAATCTCAGAAAAGCTTAACTACATTTTAACAACTGTCACATTTTATTCCGTACATCACCATCAAAATATATGCAAAATACAAAAAAGTTTTCACATGCAAAGTCATCCCATTAGTATCGCAAGTCAGTCAAATCTTGTATAGTCTATGGTGCATCGACACATCATCAACAACTCATCTCATTCATTTCATATGCATACATCATACAAATTAGAAACATCACATTAATAATCGCCTCTGCATACATCAAACACATACATAAAAACACACCACAAAAAAAACAATAAAAACAAACACAAAAAAACAACCAAACTATAAAAATGACAAATGCCAACAAAACCACTAAAAATTGCTGGACAAAAGTGCTCTTGCACTTAACTTCTTGGCATAAGAAAATAGATGTCAGGGTTTACCTTGTCGTTATCCTACTCCCCAAGAAGGCTACCATAGCCGGACCGCTCCACAAGAAGACGAATTTTTGCCAATGTTACCCCCAAATGGCATCCCAAAATGGGTTCACACCCACCAAAAACAGGTCCACACAAATCGAGAAACTGCTCGAGCATTCAATGGACAACATCTAAAGGCACCCTCACTTAAGTCATCTTGGGTCAAGCGACTCGTCGCTTTTCTCATGGCAGTAATTCCTTCATCGATTCGTCGCTTGAGGGGGTAGTCACACTTAAGTCACCAATAAACAACAACACACCCAATCACGGCAATGACATGCATTCAAAGAATCATTGACAAAGACAATCACGCTCCTGCTTGGGGCAGTAAACAAGCAACAATCACAAATTGATCAAATGCGATCAAACGCTTGGCATTCCTGAAGCATGAACTCAAGGTTCCCCCGTGGATAAAAGGTTGCGCCCTTTGCCTATTCATGACTGATCAATGTCTAAGTTCAAGTCATACCTCACCGAACCAGGTTAATGCTTGATTTAAGTTCCTTAGCTCGTCAGAAGCAAGGATTCAAGAATGCGTCCCCTTTCCATACTTGGGGCATCAAAAGTTGGTTAGGTTACTGAAAACCTTAATCATTAGTGCTTTGGTTATCTATTTTTGCTCAGCACTGCACCATGTGCAGCGCTTTCCAAAAAGGGGCATCTGTAGACACCAAAAAAGCACCAATCCGATTATGTGACAACAAGCACTGATCGCACTAACACACACAGCCCCCAGGGTATCCCCTAGAGGTTAAACAGTGGTTCTAACCACTCACACAATAGTTTTGCAAGTCAGGGATCAATTTGGCACCTTTTAGACACTTTATTACTTATTCGTCCCACCCAGGGACGAGTGCAGATTTGTACTCGTCCTCCCCAGGGACGAGTGCAAAATTATACTCGTCTCACCCAGAGACGATTATTAGTGCTCGCTCTAGGGTGGGACGAACTCCAGGTTTGACTAGCAAAAATTCAGACCTCAGCGCATGACAACTCAGAACTGCCACTTAGCTTTTCTTGCATGGCATAGGAGTGCGAGTGAGTTCTTTTGACAACTCATATCTGCTAATTGACTCTCCCTTCACTGCATGGGAATGAGAGTGAGATTTTTAGGACAACTCAGATTTGCCACTTAGCTATCCCTTCATTGCATAGGAGTTCAAGTGAGCTTTTCTAAAACACACAAAGACATGCACAGAGGCAGTTAAGAAGCCCTTAATCAAGAAGAAGTCTTCTCTTCACACAAAAAGCATTCATGCAGAGAAACACTTTTGCATGTTAGTTCAAAGAGACCCCTTGGGTCTATAAAATGGTGAGTTTCCTCACCCAAAAGAGATACAGAGGAGGAGCATTTTGAGCAACAAAGTGCTACTAATTCAATTACTTGCGATTTGTGTTTTCAACATCCATATTCTTTTAATCGAAAGAGAGGTTATTGGGTGACTTTTGAAGGCACGAATCAAGAACCGACATCGATTTTTTGACCACAATATTCTACCAATTTGCCGACAACACCTCACATCAGGTTTCGGACCCATCCTAAGCGGATTGGTGCCGAAGCAATGTTTCACCCATGGGTGGTTTGCCTTCGGGCACCCCTCCCGCTTTATTTCTTTTATAGTATTTAGCTAGTTTCATGTTTATGCTTTTGTCAAGTTTTCATTTCGTTTAGATTCATTTTAACCATCGTTAGATTCATCTTTTATTTTTCATACACAGGTGCTACTGATTCTTTGTTTGTTTCTTTGAACGTAGATTTGCAGCATTAGAGAAGCAGCAAGGAATCTACCTTTACCAACGCAAGCGGCGACGACGTTTTGGTTCGCCCATCTTATATGTGGGCACGCGGAAGAAGGAATTCTGAAACAAGTTGTAAAAGAGCAACACTTAACGCTCCTATCCCCTAAAAAGGAAGGAGACGCATTGTAACACGAATTTGCAAAGCATATCAATAAAAGGGCTGATTTTTATATTGCTTTAATATCTTGTGTTCATGTTCTTCCTTTTTACGCATTTTCAATAACATAGGGTTTAAGCGTTATTTTAGTTTCATTTACATTGCAATTTTAGTTTATCCTTTTTGTTTCCGGAATCTCGTGTTTTCAGTATTCAAATATGATAACATGATGAGACACTCACTATACGACCATTTCCATATGACAATATAAAATAATCTGTTGCAGATGTAGTTGTAGTGTTAGAAGAAGAAATTATGCCATCTTGTTGGAGGTGTTGGTTGAAACAAGATTAGATCATGATGAAAATTATCAATGAAGGAGATGTAGAGAATAATTGACTATCAATATACAACAAGAGAAATAATAATTTTTTACTTATTTTACAAGTTAATGTCATTCATGAAGGCCTATAGGTATTCTTGCATAGGTGTGTGAACCAATTGTTAGATATTCCATTGACTATCAATGCACCTTTTTCATCTAAAGCCAATAACTTGAAGGCACCCAGGCCCATGAACCATTGATTTTCCTATCCAATAGATCATCTATAAATTATTGAGGTATATTTTATGATATATTGTTTAATTTATAGTGTCATTTGTTTGATTTATATATTTATTAAAAAAATAAAATAAATAAAATGATTTTATTCAATGTTCAAATGAAGTATGTTTACTTGATATTACTAAATATTTTCATGACTTCATTTTGTTGTTCACTTTATCAATAAAGAAAAATTAATACTCATGTGAGGCTTCCTTTGTTGTCCAAGTGATGGACATGACATAAAATTGAATGTGTTGTTATTTTGGGATAGCATCAATATTGTTCTACTTGTTCAAATATGGTTTATCCTATATATCATGTGGATGATGTTTTAAATATTTTGATGATGGACTGAGAACAACTTGAAGACTATAGTTCTTGCTCCATGATATCACACTATTCTTTAGTGAGTATAGGAATATTGATACTTGTTAGAAAGAATTTTTTGAACACAATGCAATTGCCTTGTTGAATAAAATATATCAAATGATTTGAAGACGACATGATCAAAACAATGTTAAGTTTGATGGGGATCATATAGTTGACCCAATTGTTATCCATTTTGTAGATTGAATTAGAGTGCATTGTCTATTGCAAATAATGCTTCATTTGAGAGAAATGGAGACCCCTTTTTTTGTAGATAGTAGAACGTCTACCTATTTACATATGATCTTGTAAATTTTGTGTGTCTCTATTCATATGTGAAGTGTTATAACTATGACTAGTTAAGTATATCTCTAATCACAAAGGTGTTGTAGATAATTGTGTATGTCCTTTTTTACAACCTTGGTTATGGACAATGTGTGTGTCCCTATCTATTTATAATATAAAATTATAGATAATTGCATTTATCTCTATCAAGTTAACTAAGGTTAGTCTCAATGAGATGAGTAGTTGAGATTGTCCCTATTCATGATGATGCAAATCATGGAATATTGTGTGTTTTATTCCATGATATTTTTGTACTATATTAGTTATTCCTACCCTTGTTTAAAATATGATGCAACAAGGGGAGAATATAAAGAATTTATCACATAATATTATATAGTAAGGGTTATGTATTTGGAAGTTATACCCAAATAGGTAGTTGATAGCTAGTTATCCAAACCAACCACCATCATCGTCATTGTACATATACATAATTTTTAATTATGAATTTTTTTCCACAACCTATTGGTCTAACGCTAAGACCCTAATTTCTTCTAGATGGTTGTTTTGTGGTGGAATGAATCAAGTTTTTAAGTATCATGTATGTATAAGTTTATTCAAAAGATGAAATATCTAAAAGAACAAATATTTATTTGGTGATGAGCACTAAATATATCAATTTGCATAGGTACACTTATGAGGCACTTTATATGCATTATAGAAATAATAGATATTACAACCTAAATGCTCCTACAAATCAAGTCCAACTCTTCAGGGTTGTCATCCTAGGAATTCGACAAGAAGGAAAGAAATTACACATACATTCATAATTATATTATAAAACATAAAATAATGTTGGAAACTAAATAAATCATACAATAAACTACAAGATCGAAAATTTAAAATAAAATGCATAACAAAAATGAAACAAACTCACACAACTAAATAAAAAAAACTAGAAAGAGTAGAATTAAAAGAAGTTTATTCAAAACTATAAACATGATACAACCTATAAAAAAATGTTCATAGGGGTTCTTGCAAATCATATTCATGTAGTGGATCCTTTGTCCAAGAGTAGGTGTAGTAACCTTGTGGTGATAAAATAAAATTAAGCTCAAAATATAATATAGTACATATCTATTTTATTATTACTAAATAAATACTAAAAGGTATTCAAAATGAGTCTACCTATAAATTCTATCAGCTCATAATAATTATTTTCTAGCTAATCCAATGCACACTCACTCTCCATACTTCTTCCCATTCTCTTCTCTCTTCCTCTCGACTCTCCTCACAGAAGGCATCAAATATCTACTCAATAATTATCATCCAAAACCATTTCTGTTTTTATCTATGTGGCTCTAGGTGTAAGGAATTTATTGTATCATGTAATATGGTTTATTTTAGGTATTATAGAGTTGTAAATGAATAGGTGGTTGATATTTAGTTATCCAAACCAACTACCATCATCATTGTTGTACATATACATAAATTTTCTTGGTAAAAAATTGTATAGCATCCTAATGGTCCCATATTTTGTATCATAGCAAGATATATATACAAATGGTTACTTTCTCTAGGCATTTGTTTTGTTATTATATTTTAAAGAATTTCATTTCCAAAATAGGAGACATTCCACAAAGCTTGTTGATTAGAAGTAATCTGGATCATCATCAATGAACACAACATGAAGAGAGTATGCACCAACATGTTGGAGGTTTTTGTTGGATTAGATAACAATAAATACATGAAAACATGCTATAGATAATATGGAAGCCACTAGTGATATATTAGAATCAATATTTAAAGTAAACAAAAGTGGTATTCATGTTGAGGTACAAGATTGGAATGGTAAATAAAAAAATTACATTTTTTTGTTTAATTATGCAAAACATTTTTTATAATTTTTACTAAGACATAAGAAAATCACAACATGTTAGATATAAATTATGAGACATAAGAAGGGTTTAAGTTTGAAAATATTTCACATTATTACCTACAAATATGAGATATACAATGCTAAATATGAACTTCTGCATGTCAAAGAAGAACATTGTCTAAATTGAGTAAAATTTTGTTTGAATTTATACGCTAGAAAATAACATGTTTTTTATTTTATTTTAAGGAAATCATTTACTCATTTACTAGGACTTCCAACAATTTTAACTTCAACGAAGATAAATTCTCTAGATGTGATTAATGCATGCACTAGAGCTTTTAAAGTGAATGCATTACCTCATATCTATGTGCACAAAAAAACTATTGGCTAAATCCATGGAGTTCATTTCAAATTTATAGTATTTTTATATGCAAAAGGTATCATTAAACCATGGATAGTATATATGGATATGCGATATTACTTTATACATGGGTATAGATAGTTGGCATGGGCTGCATAAACCAAGGATTATTATATTATAATAATGAGTTGGAATAGGGTTTATGAGTTAGTTTACCAAAGTAACATTAGAATATGGGTATATAAATAAGGGACATTTTCATTGTAATAATAATCATTCATATCAAATAATATTTGTAATCATTTACTCATTCCTTAAGGAGTATTATTGATGTTACCTTATATTAAGGGTATTATCTATATCTATTAAAGTAATTGCTAGAACAAATGTTTAGCATTTGAAAAGAAGATGCTCAATATGAAGAGTGACATATAGATGAAAGTTGTCCAGTCTTGAAAAAATATGTAGTTCATTCAATTTAAATGTCATCTAATAAAGAATGTATGTAAATCTCATAACCTATAGAGTTTTGTAGACTCTTGGGAAAGGGGCACATTTTTAATTCCAATGGAAAAATATTTTAACTCTTATGGAGTAGAGCTACCTAAATATCTGCATAAGCAATGACTATAAAATTGTATTCAAAGATGATAACATGATGAGACACTCACTATAATACCATTTCCATATGGCGCTACATAAAAGACTCTGTTGCATATGTAGTTGTAGGGTTAGAAGAAGAAATGATGTCATCTTGTTGGAGGTGTTGGTTGAAACAAGATTAGATCATGATACAATTTATCAATGAAGGAGTTATAGAGAATAATTGGCTGTCAATATCCAACAAGAGAAATAATAAAGTTTTACTTATTTTACAAGTTAATGTCATTCATGAAGACCTATAGGTATTCTTGCATAGGTGTGTGAACCAATTGTTAGATATTCCATTGACTATCGATGCACCTTTTTCATCTAAAGCAAACAACTTGAAGCCACCAAGGCCCATGAACCATTGATTTTCCTATCCAATGGATCATCCATAAATTCTCGAGATATATTTTATGATATATTGTTTAATTTATAGTGTCATTTGTTTGATTTATATATTTATTAAAAAAATAAAACAAACAAAATGATTTTATTGAATGTTCAAATGAAGTAAGTTTACTTGATATTACTAAATAGTTTCATGACTTCATTTTGTTGTTCACTTTATCGATAAAGAAAAATTAATACTCATGTGAGGCTTCCTTTGTTGTCCAAGTGATGGACATGACATAAAATTGAATGTGTTGTTATTTTGGGAGAGCATCAATATTTTTCTACTTGTTCAAATATGTTTTATACCATATATACCATGTGGATGATGTTTTAAATATTTTGATGATGGACTGAGAACAACTTGAAGACTATAGTTCTTGCTCCATGATCTCACACTATTATTTTGTGAGTATAGGAATATTGATACTTGTTAGAAAGCATTTTTTGAACACAATGCAACTGCCTTGTTGAAGAAAATATATCAAATGATTTGAAAACCACATGATCAAAATAATGTTAAGTTTTACGATGATCATAAAGTTGACCCAATTGTTATCCATTTTTGTAGATTGAATTAGAGTGCATTGTCTATTGCAAATAATGCTTCATTTGAGAGAAGTGGAGACCCCTTTTTTTGTAGATAGCAGAACATGTACCTATTTACATATGATCTTGTAAATGTTGTGTGTCTCTATTCATATGCGAAGTGTTATAACTATGACTAGTTAAGTATATCCCTAATAACAAAGGTGTTGTAGATAATTGTGTATGTCCTTGTTTACAACCTTGGTTATGTACAATGTGTGTGTCCCTATCTATTTATAATATAATATTATAGATAACTGCATTTATCTCTATCAATTTAACTAAGGTTAGTCTCACTGAGATGAGTAGTTGAGATTGTCCCTATTCATGATGATGTAAATCATGGACTATTGTGTGTTTTAGTCCATGATATTTTTGAACTATATTAGTTATTCCTACCCTTGTTTAAAATATTATGTAACAAGGGGAGAATATCAAGAATTTATTACATCATATTATATAGTAAGGGTTATGTATTTGGAAGTTATACCCAAATAGGTAGTTGATATCTAGTTATCCGAAACAACCACCATTATCGTCATTGTACATATACATAATTTTTAATGATGAATTTTTTTCCACAACCTATTGGTCTAACACTAAGACCCTAATTTCTACTAGATGGTTGTTTTATGGTGGAATGAATCAAGTTTTGAAGGATCATGTATGTATAATTTTGTTCAAAAGATGAAAAAATTAAAAGAATAAATAATTATTTGGTGATGAGCACTAAATATATCGATTTGGATAGGTAAACTTATGAGGCACTTTATATGCATTATAGAAATAATAGATATTACAACCTAAATGCTCCTACAAATCAAGTCCAACTCTTTAGGGTTGTCATTCTAGGAATTCCACAAGAAGGAAATAAATTACACATAGATTCATAATTATATTATAAAACTTAAAATAATGTTGGAAAATAGATAAAGCATATAATAAACTACAAGATCAAAAATTGAAAATAAAATGCATAACAAAAATGAAACAAACTCACACATCTAAATAAAAAAACTAGAAAGAGTAGAATTAAAAGAAGTTTATTCAAAACTATAAACATGATACAACCTATTAAAAAAATGCTCATAGGGGTTCTTGCAAAGCATATTCATGTAGTGTATCCTTTGTCCAAGAGTAGGTGTAGTTACATTGTGGTGATAAAATAAAATTAAATGCTCAAAATATAATATAGTACATATCTATTTTATTATTACTAAATAAATACTAAAAGGTATTCAAAATGAGTCTACCTATAAATTCTATCAGCTCATAATAATTATTTTCTAGCTAATCCATAGCACACTCACTCTCCATACTTCTTACCATTCTCTTATCTCTTCCTCCTGACTCTCCTCACAGAAGGCATCAAATATCTACTCAATAATTATCATCCAAAACCATTTCAATTTTTATCTATGTGGCTCTAGGTGTAAGGAATTTACTGTATCATGTAATATGGTTTATTTTAGGTATTCAAGAGTTGTAACTGAAGAGGTGGTTGATAGTTATCTATCAAAACCAACTACCATCATCATTGTTGTACATATACATAATTTTTCTTGGTAAAAATTTGTCTAGCATCCTAATGATCCCATATGTGGTATCAGAGCAATATATATGCAAATGGTTACTTTATCTAGGAATTTGTTTTGTTATTATATTTTAAAGACTTTCATTGCCAAATAGGAGACATTACACAAATCTTGTTAATTATAAGTAATTTGGATCATCATCAATGAACACAACATGAAGAGAGTATGCACCAACATGTTGGAGGATTTTGTTGTTGGATTAGATAACAATAAATAAATGAAAACATGCTATAGACATGATGGAAGCCACTAGTGACATATTAGAATCAATGTTTAAAATAAAAAAAAGTGGTATTCATGTTGAGCTACAAGATTGGAATGGTAAATAAAAAAATTAAATTTTTTTGTTTAATTATGCAAAACATTTTTTATAATTTTTACTAATACATAAGAAAATCACAACATGTTAGATATAAATTATGAGACATAAGAAGGGTTTAAGTTTGAAAATATTTCACATTATTACCTACAAATATGAGAGATACAGTGCTAAAGATGAACTTCTGCATGTCAAAGAAGAACATTGTCTAAATTGAGTAAAAAATTGTTTGAAGTTATATGCTAGAAAATAACATGTTTTTTATTTTATTTTAAGGAAAGCATTTACTCATTTACTAGGACTTCCAACAATTTTATTTTCAACGAATATAAAATTCTCTATATGTGATTAATGCATGCACTAGAGATTTTAAAGTGAATCCATTACCTCATATCTATGTGCACAAAACAATATTGGATAAATCCATGGAGTTCATTTCAAATTTATAGTATTTGTATATGCAAAAGGTATCATTCAACCATGGATAGTATATATGGATATGCGATATTACTTTATCTATGGGTATAGATAGTTGGCATGGGCTGCATAACCCAAGGATTATTATATTATAATACTGTTGGAATAGGGTTTATGAGTCAACTTACCAAAGTAACATTAGAATATGGGTATATAAAGAAGGTACATTTTCATTGTAATAATAATCATTCATATCAAATAATACTTGCAATAATTTGTGCCTACAAAATGGCTTATGAAACTTTGCCCTCTCTAAGTGGCATTCCCATCTTGGGAGATCTTGTGGAATTACTCATTCCTTAAGGAGTATTACTGATGTTGCCTTATATTAAGGGTATTATCTATATCTATATCTCATTTTTGTGGTTTATTATTGTAGAATAGATGAATGATTTGATATTTGTAAATATCCGTGAATTGTTTATGT
This sequence comes from Wollemia nobilis, assembly GCA_028583015.1. Classification (NCBI taxonomy): domain Eukaryota; kingdom Viridiplantae; phylum Streptophyta; class Pinopsida; order Araucariales; family Araucariaceae; genus Wollemia; species Wollemia nobilis. The sequence continues at coordinate 3,363,838 of JAQPPZ010003107.1, forward strand.
TTTTTTTTTTGGTAAATAAAAGTCTTCATTAATTACTGGGTTTTGCAGGTTAACCCAAAACCTATTACAATATCCAAGATTCTGCTGAGATTGTAGATCCTAGTCATCCTTGAAACTTTCTTACCAAAAATTGTTTTGAATCCCCTACAACACCTTACTAACAAAGCACACCCATACCTAAACATAACTGTAAACATTACTTACATTGACAGAAATTGAAGTTTGGAACTTTGCACTTGTGAAACCTGTTGCTTGCCCATTTCCTATTCTCTGTCGGAATATTCCAAGGCTTACACCCTATTACCTTCATTTCAAATTTGGTATGATTTAGAGGGAAACCCCATAGTTATTACCAACTCCATGGGGAAAGAACACCCATTCATATTTCTCCTTAATGGGTAGGTTTCTTTTCATGACTAATAATGTTTTCCACTTCACGTAGCACACCTTGTGTCCATGTCACCAAACTATCAACATCAACACCTATGTTGGCTAATTTTTAAGCTAACCTGTTGGGATCATGGTACACGTGATGAGCCCTCCTGTTCTGTCTTGTCGCAAAAAGGATCCTCACTTCATGGATGACTCCCTCGATTCTCCATGGAGGTTTTTTGCCATTGGTTAACAAGTTGATGATGTTCATAGAATCACCTTCAATCATAAAGTTACCTTGAGTTGCTTGGGCTACTTGTAACCATATCCAAAGGGCTCTAGCTTCTACTTCATTATTAGTTTTGATTCCCAATTTTTTAGCGAAGTCCTTGACCAGATTTCCTTGATGATCCCTGATTATTCCTCCAGCTCCAGCTCTTCCCGGGTTCTCCTTGGCTGCACCATCAAAATTTAGTTTAAACCAACCCTGGGGGGGTGGCTCCCAAGAAATCCTATTTTTGGGATTGGGAAAAGGAATGGAAGGTTTGTCCTCAATACCTAAGGCCCGAGCTAATTATTTTTATTTGGGAAGAATTGAGTGGTTCTCATCCACTAAGGTGCTAAGGTTTTCTTTCGCAAAGACAATAATCCTATTGAGGATGGTTTTTGGGTTGTGAATGGTATCCTTAAAGGCTCTATGGTTCCTTTCTAGCAAAATATGCTAGATAAAATGATGCCAAAATATTTTCCATAGGTACTTAAGTTTTATGCTAACAAAGGGTTGAGACCATTGATGGAACACTTTGGATATAAGAGCAGGCCTAACCCACGAGATCCTAAAGGCTTGGAAAAGTTCATCCAGGATGGACTACACTACCGAACACTCTAGAAACAAGTGTTGGGTTGTCTCCCATCATGCCCTGCACGTGTAGCAATAGTTAGCTATAACCATACCTTTGGATAACATATTGTCCATAGTGAGGATTTTCCCTTGAATCCCATCCATGAAAAAAAGGACATTTTAGGAATTAAGCCTTTGATCCAAACCAAACTCGGTTGAAATTGTTGACCTTCCACATTGAGAAGAAAATTATAGGCAGACTTAACTGTGAAGTCACCACTTTTAGTCTCAGACCAAACAATGTGATCTTCATCCTCTCCAGAGGGAATAGTGAATTATTTATGTTAACGAGAACAAAGTTTTGTAATAGGCTTGAGGAAGTGTTTTGAATGATGTATTGTGGAGATGTGCAGACTTGTTTGTATAAGGTATCATAATTTTTTTTAAGGGAAAGATAAAGTTTTTTGAGAGGTCCAAGCTAAATAATATTGCTAATATATGAAATTAATTGCTAGAACAAAGGTTGAGCATTTGAAAAGAAGATGCTCAATATGAAGAGTGACATATAGATGAATGTTGTCCAGTCTTGAAAAAAATATGTAGTACATTCATTTGAAATATCATCTAATAAAGAATGGATGTAAATATTATAACCTATAGAGTGTTGTAGACTCTTGGGAAAGGGCACATTTTGAATTCCAATGGAAAAATATTTTAACTCTTATGGAGTAGAACTACCTAAATATCTGCATAAGCAATGACTATAAACTTTTATTCAAAGATGATAACATGATGAGACGCTCACTATAATACCATTTCCATATGGCGCTAGATAAAAGACTTTGTTGCAGATTTAGTTGTAGGATGAGAAGAAGAAATGATACCATCTTGTTGGAGGTGTTGGTTGAAACAATATTAGATCATGATGCAATTTATCAATGAAGGAGATGCAGAGAATAATTGGTTGTCAATATCCAAGAGAAATAATAAAGTTTTACTTATTTTACAAGTTAATATCATTCATGAAGGCCTATAGGTATTCTTGCATAGGTTTGTGAACCAATTTTTAGATATTACATTGACTATCAATGCACCTTTTTCATCTAAATCCAATAACTTGAAGGCACCAAGGCCCATGAACCATTGATTTTCCTATCCAATGGATCATCCATAAATTCTTGAGATATATTTTATGATATATTATTTAATTTATAGTGTCATTTGTTTGATTTATATATTTATTAAAAAATAAAATAAATAAAATGATTTTATTCAATGTTCAAATGAAGTATGTTTACTTAATATTACTAAATATTTTCATGACTTCATTTTGTTCACTTTATCGATAAGGAAAAATTAATACTCATATGAGGCTTCCTTTGTTTTCCAAGTGATGGACATGACATAAAATTGAATGTGTTGTTATTTTGGAAGAGTATCAATACTGTTCTACTTGTTCAAATATGGTTTATCCCATATATATCATGTGGATGATGTTTTAAATAATTTGATGATGGACTGAGAACAACTTGAAGACTATAGTTCTTGCTCCATGATCTCACACTATTATTTTGTGAGTATAGGAATATTGATACTTGTTAGAAAGCTTTTTTTGAACACAATGCAATTGCCTTGTTGAGTAAATATATCAAATGATTTGAAGACCACATGATCAAAACAATGTTAAGTTTGAGGGGGATCATATAGTTGACCCAATTGTTATCCATTTTGTAGATTGAATTAGAGTGCATTGTCTATTGCAAATAATGCTTCATTTGAGAGAAGTGGAGACCCCTTTTTTTGTCGATAGCAGAATGTATACCTATTTACATATGATCTTGTAAATATTGTGTGTCTCTATTCATATGTGAAGTGTTATAACTATGACTAGTTAAGTATATCCCTAATCACAAATGTGTTGTAGATAATTGTGTATGTCCTTATTTACAACCTTGGTTATGGATAATGTGTGTGTCCCTATCTATTTATAATATAATATTATAGATAACTGCATTTATCTATATTAAGTTAACTAAGATTAGTCTCACTGAGATGAGTAGTTGAGATTGTCCCTATTTATGATGATGTAAATCATGGTCTATTGTGTGTCTTAGTCCATGATATTTTTGAACTATATTAGTTATTCCTACCCTTGTTTAAAATATGATGTAACAAGGGGATAATATAAAAAATTTATCACATCATATTATTTATTAAGGGTTATGTATTTGGAAGCTATACCCAAATAGGTAGTTGATAGATAGTTATCCAAACCAACCACCATCATCATCATTGTACATATACATAATTTTTAATGATGAAATGTTTTCCACAACCTATTGGTCTAACACTAAGACCTTAATTTCTACTAGATGGTTGTTTTATGGTGGAATGAATCAAGTTTTGAAGGATCATGTATGTATAAGTTTGTTCAAAAGATGAAATATCTGAAAGAGTAAATAATTATTTGGTGATGAGCACTAAATATATCAATTTGGGTAGGTACACTTATGAGGAACTTTATATGTATTATAAAACTAATAGAGATTACAACCTAAATGCTCCTAAAAATCAAGTCCAACTCTTGAGGGTTGTCATCCTAGGAATTCCACAATAAGGAAAGAAATTACTAATATTTTCATAATTATATTAGAAAACTTAAAAATAATTTTGGAAACTAAATAAAGCATACAATAAACTACAAGATCAAAAATTGAAAAGCAAATGCATAAAAAAAATGAAACAAACTCACACAACTAAATAAAAAACTATAAAGAGTAGAATTAAAAGAAGTTTATTCAAAACTATAAACATGATACAACCTATAAAAAAAATGCTCATGGGGGTTCTTGCAAACCATATTCATGTAGTGGATCCTTTGTCCAAGAGTAGGTGTAGTTACCTTGTGGTGATAAAATAAAATAAAATGCTCAAAATATAATATAGTACATATCTATTTTATTACTACTAAATAAATACATAAAGAAAATTATATCTAATGTTGTTCTAGTTATTGCTAGCTTGTTCTAAATTATGTCATAAATTTAAAGAGAACCATAAACGGTCCTTGAACTATTTTCCAAATTACAGAAGGATGCAACTAGAACTACCATGACCTCATTCCACTACAAAATAGAAAAATGTAAAACAAAAATTTAATTAGTTTTTAGATTTTATTATAATATAAAGGAACATTGTTTTAATATTAGGTAGTTGGGTCAATTACAAAGGAACAAAAGAATCTACTGAAACAAATTCTTGTTTATGTCTTCTATTATTGTTGAAAAAATTACCTAACTCCACTTATTTAGTTTGGATAATTCAACATCATGTTTCCTAATTTTCAACCCATAGGTTAGAATGTGTCTTCTTCTCTGTACAATTGATATGCATGAGTTTGTACAATTGGAAGTCACTGGGTAATTTTCCAATGCATTTTACAACTATGTTTTCTACAATTTAGCAATTGCACATTCTCATTGTTTACCAAGGTGACTTCAAATTATAGCCACCTCATCCTATTCACTTTCATGTAGCAAACCCAAATACCTATAGTATATAAGGGATGTAGGTTCACTCTTGGTTAGATAAACTAGGTAAAACATCCAAATTATTATAAAATTATTATGTTACATTATCCTTTACAAATTATAAGATAATTGCTAATTCTATGAAAAACAAGGGTTTTTATGATATTAGTTATAAAAATGGTAGGTTTTATAGATATAAAAAGCTATGTAGATGAGTTAATTAAGTGATTCATCAATTAGGTTGTGAAATATTTTTGTTACTAGAAAAGAGATAATTAAATTCAAGCTTAGGAATTTATAAGAGATAGTAGAAATCAATTGAATGGATTAATATGTAAGAAGAAAGTATGTGAGAATATATTGGGATAAATTAAAGCAAAAAGTAAAATAACAAAATGAAGATGATAACAATTGTAATAAGATAAAAAAAACCTAGCAAAAGAACTAGAGTCTCATAAATAAAATATAGTTGATATTTTGAACTAGAAGGGTAGTAAAATCGATAAGCTTAAACATGTAGAGTGGAATACCAAGAAAGATATGGATTTCATGGAGATAAATGTATTAGGCATAGACATATAAAGGATCTTTAGGATTAAATATTGGATGAGATACAACAATCCAAAGCATACCTACAACATATCTAGGATTGTGAAGAACAATTTATTAGAGCCCAAGCCATGGTCAATAGTGCTCAATTTTAATTGGCCTCAAAGACCAATCATTTGCAAATTTTGAGGTACATTTATAAGGTCATAGATCAATAACTCTAGTAGCTAGTTCTATGACATAAACAAATAGTGTAGGTTTAGTTAATGAATATTCCATTGAAACAACCAATCTTGGAAACTTGTAAGACCTCCTATGATAGTCCTAAGAGTGTAAGAATTTGAAATATGATACTTACCAATTGGCCCAAGTAGATCTCATAGATCCCATTTCCAATCAAGAAGACATTATGCCTAAATACTAGTATATGAGTCTGATCAAGGAAGAAAAGAAAAACCATATAGGTAAGTAAATCTTCTCATTTAAATATATTAGTTAACACTCCAAACATTATTTTAAACTTGAAGTTATTTCTATAAGGGATTAAATCTATTTCTAAGATAGAGGAGGACCTATTGAGATAATAATAAGATGACCTACCTATAACAATGACTCAAATGGATAACATCAAGATTCCTTTTCATGAGTCAAAAGTGCTATAGGATTTATCATAGAAATAAAATAAACACTTCCAAAATTTTGGAATTTCACCCTCTTATGATGACTTTATATTCTAATGGATTAAGGCTTTTATAAGATCTATCATAAACCAAGTTTGACATCCCTACAAGTTATAAAAAATGTAGTACTATGCATTACCTTAAATTAGAATGTTTCAAATTGATGACTACGTAAAAGGTGTGAGGTAAGAGGGAAGGAGAAACTAGACAAAAAATGATCAGATTTAGAATATTGGTATGCATTAGAGGCCTAGGCTACAACCAATTTTGAAATCTTAGGATAATTAAAAAATGTTACAATCCATCGATATAAATTATAATTTATTAGTAAATTAGTGATTAGTCAATAGGATGCACGATTTGTTGCATAGCTAGTGAAGGAAGTACAAGCTCATCCTTTAGGTCATGTGATCTCACAAGAAGGATTGGCGATTGATACCATAAGGGCTGAGACACTCTTGAAGCTACCACTACCAGCTAACAAAAGGTACCTACAATCTATCTTCGATTAAATAAATTTTATTCAGAAGATCATTGTTAATTTTGCTCAAGTAGTAAAATCTATGACCGATATCTTGAAAAATAACAGGGATTTTAAATGGATCAAAGCAATAAAATAGGCCTTTTAAGAGATCAAGGAGAGGATTACCCAAGTGCCAATATTAATCAATCCAGATTATTCTAAACATTTCATATTATATGTAGTGGATGAACAAGAGAGTTATGTTGTTGTTCTCATGCAGAATCAAGAAGATGGATATGAAAATCCAATTGCCTTTCTGAGCCAAGTTATTGCACCACAACAGGAGAAATATAATTTCATCGAGAAAGAGGTGTATGTAGTGATGAAATATTTGAAGAAATTTTGGCACTTTGACATACAAAGTAGAATGGTCATTTATGTTATACACCAAAGCGTTCAAAATTTCATTCTCCAAGGGGAACTAGGTGAAGAAAGAGTAGGTTGGGTCTCAAAAATTCAAGAGTATGTTGTGGAGATCCGACTGACAAAGCTAGTTTGTGGATGAGCTCTCTACAAGGAATAATCCAAAAGCGTAGCATTTGAATCATTGACTATGCTAAGGATAGGGGATATTGATGAAAGAATTTGTGTAAATCATGCTATGATAGGTCATGGTTGGATAGAGGACCTGATTGAATTATTTACCACTGGTAAATGTCCACCACACCTTGATGCTTCACAGTGTTGAAGGTTCAAGCTACAAGCACTCAAATATGTTCTATTTTTAAACAGACTGTTTCATAATAATATTTATGGAGTCCTCCTCAAATGTGTGAAGGAATCAGAAGAGGAAAATATGTTGGAGGATTTTCATTATGGTCTATCATGTGGCCATTATGCAGGAAGACTAATGACTTTGAAGATCATTCAGGCTAGCTAATTTTGGCCTACCCTGTTCACCAATGCTCATAAGGTGAGTCAAAAGTGTGATAACTGTCAGTGTTATATTGGAAGAATCAGGAAAGAAGCATTGCCCCTTTGCCCGATTCAAGTGGAAGCACCATTTCAGTAGAGGGGCATTGAATTAATTGGATTCATAGACCCACATTCTTCTACGAAACACAAATACATCTTAATGGTGACAGATTATTTCAGTAGGTGGATAGAGGCCATTCCTACCAAAAAAGTAGATCAAGTTATTGTCATCTCTTTCATGGAAGGACATATTACCCACTTAGGTATCCCAAACTTAATCATAACAGATAACGAGACTCCATTCATTGGGGCTAATATCATATAATTCACCAATAAATATGATATTTATCTTAAATCTTCATCCAATTATTATCCACAAGGAAATGGGTTATCGAATCCACCAATAAAAACCTATTGCAAATCTTGAAAAGGACACTAGGTAGCAATACAAGGAGTTGACACTTGCTATTGAACCAAGATCTATGGGCAGACTGCATATTCATGAAAATATCTATTAAAGCCTCTCCTTACTCCCTAGTGTATGGAAAAGAAGCAGTTCTACCTTCTCATATTGAATTCCCCATCCTCCAGACCTTACAGTTGTTCAATGATGAAGATGATGAATATGATCCGATGAGCACAAGGTTGGCTCAATTATTGTAGTTGGAGGAGGATAGGGAAAATGTATATCAAGCTTTCACTGAACATACCAAAATAGTGTAGAAGTGGTTCAAAAAGAAGATAAGAAAGCACAGGTTTCAGGTGGGAGACTTAGTTCTTAAGTGGAATGAGAACAAGGCCAAGACAAGGAAACACCACACATTTGACGCTATCTGGGAAGGCCCATTTTAGATATCTGTAGTGAATTTGGCAAATGCATACCATATTCGAGATATGGATGACTGGGATCTTCTGATTTCGGTTAATGGCCTTCATCTAAAGGCATATGTTCAATATATTGGATGTTAAAAGGTACCACATTGTAAATATGTACAAATTTCCTTCAGTATTTTATTTATTTATAAAAAACCATGAAATTATAAAAATAAAAAATAAAAAAAAAGAAAGAAAAATAAAAAAAAGTGTTCTTTTTGGAAATCAGCTTTGCTCCAAACTTATTATTGTATTGAAAGACTTTGTCTAAAAGAGATGGTGTTATAAAACTCGTAGAAAAGAATGCACCTTTTAAAAAAAATGTTCTACGCACATGGTAAAAAAGAAAAAAAGGTGCTTTCAGGTGATTTCACCTAAGTAAGGAGCGTAAAGCCTTAGTCACCCCCTTTGAGAGTGAATGAGCAAAGAAAAATAGAAGCGACAGGTCGAAGTGCTATAAAAATAGTCAAATTTGTGTTTGCCCCAAATTTGGGGCCACACGTTCGTTCACCCCTAGTTGGGGCGAACACATTGATTAAAACATGTGCTACAAATTTAAAGGTAATTACAAGGTAATTAAAGGCATTTTAGTTTGGTGTGGATTGACAAGGTTTTAATATGCAAAAGGCACATGGACCTTGTTTTTTCTGGAAAATGACTTCAAATATTAATGCAAGGTGTCAGTGAAAAAAAAAAAAATGAGAGAGAAAAACTTAGAAGCGCAAGATATATACTTTTATTTTAGTGTGTAGGTACTAAAAGAAAGAAAAATCTAAAAACAGATAAAATTCCTAAAAGCAATTGTTTTTCTGTTAAAATCATGCTTTTTCTAAATTTGGATGAAAAAGAAAGAGGGAGGAGGTTTTAAAAGAATGGCATTCACCGTGGAGATGTACCAGGGAAGTCGAGGGTATTTTTAGAAGTGAAAAGGAGGAATACGAGTGTGCCTCAGGGATGCTTTCACCCCCATTATTTTTCGAAGCACCTTGAGCTCGTAATTTAGAAAGCATTGTATCAAAGAAATTTGGCCCCCCGACATGTGGTAAATATCGAGAATTTTGCATGAAAGCTAAGGTATATTCCTTAGGCATTAATTCAAAATGTGCACCTAGGTTTGTATGGGAGGAATATTTGGTGTTTCCTAGAAGCAAAAATACACATGATTGGTTTTTGGATGACCGATTTATTTTTCCAAGCTTTGATAGCCAAGGCACATTTTATGATAAAATTGCATGGTGGAGGGTACACTTTCCAAAGGTGATCTTGCAACAAGAAAAAGTTGATACCGTTAGTACATTAGAAATAGTATCGGGTGGGTGAAACAAAGTGCACATTCTTCTAAAATCATCCAAGAGAATTCAGTATTTATTGTGATGGTTGAAGGAATGCTCTATATATAGAAACAGGCAAAAGCATTACAGTTTAATCTTTTTAAAAAATCTACTATTGCAGTGTTTTTGAGCAGTGGTTGCAGAAGTTATAAATAATTTTTAGGGTAAAAACTAGAGAGGTATAATGGGATAGAGAAGCAAAGAGGCTATAGAGGCTTTAGATCCTAATAAGTCTATAAAGAGAGGAGGGTAAAAATCTAAGAAGGCCTTAAGGAACGAGAATGTTGATTTGGACCCATATGCTAACACAATGGTAGATATTAGAGACTATGCAATTACAAATAAGGACATCGAGAAACTATGATATGATGTGGATTTCGCATGTAAATCAGGGGTTAACAACAAGAAGCATATTAATGGTGTCATATCACTCAATACACCCGTACACCCTTACCCGAAACTAGTGCAGCTCATTGGTCGATTTTATAATCCAATTACTAGGATGGTGAGAAATGCAAATAAAGAAATACTCTTTACTATTACCCCAAAGGAAGTGCAAGAGCCATTGGATTGTGGTTTTAAGCCTCCTTCTTATGTGATTACCAAGAATTTACATACTAATGAGCAGAAGGATAGATACATCTCCATTGTAATGATGCATCGATTCATGGAGAGACAATTGATTAAGGAGCCATAGTTGGGATAGTTTCCAAACCTGTTGAAGCTGCTCACCAAATTTAAGAGCCTAGATATCTATTCGATGTTGGCATTGATTTATGGTTTATCGATAGATTCTACCATTCATAAGTGGTAGGTGGCCCTAGAAAAATGCATTTACAAAGTGGAATTTTACTCTTCGTCTACCATGAAACAGGGCACCAACCTGATTTTCTTTGACTGGGCTGATTTCATAGCTAGAAAGCTGCATTTTTAGTTGGAGAGATTGCAAAATGGGGAGGAGACATCATTCAAGCACACTTCTTTTCTGGTATGGTATTTCTTCTTTCACCTACACCAACACTTCTCGTTCATCGTAGTGAGACAAATAGATGAGAGGCATGAAATTTTTCCAGTTTACACATGGACTTCCGCCCTATCAAATAGGAACTCATTTTACAGTTTTAACAATTTATTTTTGGATCTAGCAATAGAACTACTTTGTGGTGCATGTGAAATAATACCACGAGAGATGAGAGAAGCAGTAGTTAAAGGAGAAAAATGAGACATATTACTACTTACATAGGGAGTGGTCGTAAGAATTTTTGGCTTCACAAGAAAGCCATTCCTCTCTATCGATGATAGAGGCTTCAATGATGGTTGTGCAAATATTTTTGGTGATTCATGAACAAGAGGAGGACCAGCAATCATAGAATCCTTAGGTGGAGGTTGTGGATGTTGAGGAGAATGCAAATGTTGAGGAGGAAGCTGAAAAGCAATAGGAGGAAATTATTTCACAGTTGCTTCCATCACCAAAATACATGGTGCCTATGCCTGAAGGTACATCCTATTTTACTTATTCTTCTTCTTCAGAGCATGTAGTAACTATCAACACACTTCCATCAGTTTTTATGTCATTCTATCCAAATTTTGGTATGCATTTCATATCCATTTTGCTTCTCTTTTCTTCCCTTCCTGAAGTCACTACTGTTCCTTCTCTTCTCTTTTCTTTGGCCCCCCTTTCTTTTAGTTTGTATATGTTAGGGCCAAATCCATTCTCGCACCCTTCCCCTTCCATTGCCACCACCACTTTTGCTAAGGTTGTAAGTACACAGGATCCTCCCAGAGTGAGCGTAACTATAGTTAAACTCAATTTCTCTACCCATTGTTTTGGTCCATCCCCTTCTAGTCATATCATATGCTTCCTTATATCCTGATTGCTTAGAAGTTTTGATACATTTCACACTATTTTTGGAGTTGCAAGTACTACCCAACATTCAAGTGGCATCGAAGCAGCCCAACATGGATAAAATCAATTAGCCACACCTGAGTTTGTGATGCAGGAGCATCCGACGACAGTAGAGCAATCTTGCATCTTCCAAAAATTTTCTAAATTTTTCTAAGTACTTTGCATTTTGATTTATTTCAGTTATTTCCCAAGGGGGAAGTTTTATAAAGCAAGGGGGAAGTTTTGTAAAGCAAGGGGGAGGGGTCGCGAAATCGTGACATGTCGCAAAATCGCGACATGTCATGAAATCGCGACTTCAAAATCTTTGACAAGACATAGGCAAGTTTCGTCGCGATATCGCGACGTCACGATATCGCGACGATATTTCAAAACTAAGGCGAGGGGGAGTCCTGTCGCGATATCGCGACAGTCGCGATATCGCGACCTGTCACGATTTAGTGGTCAGTTGAAGACAAATAGAAATTGGACACGTGGACGGCCCCGCGCGTGGGAAAAGAGATAGCGGGCATGGTTAAATGTTCTGACAAGGCAACAGTTCCCGAGGGACAGTCTGGCAAGATGTGGTTGCAGGTCAAGGTTAATGTGTGCTTTCATGGCGGATCGAGGGTGGTTGCCCATTGATGGAAGAAATTTAGAAAATTTGACAGAGGAACGAAATTTCTTATTTTATTTCCTATTTTCGTTTGGGTGGGGGCATTAATTGCCTAGAGGGTCGAGGCATCGATAAAAACTCAAGCATTGTAAATGAGAAGGGGTTGTGGATTAGAGAATAGGGGAGACAGAGTGCAGGGGAGAAGACCAAGCCGAGCTTGGTCCTTTGTAAAGCCTGCGGGCTGTTTTATTTTGCTGGATGTATTTATTTCAAAAGATTTTAATGAAAAATTTTGAATTTCAGAAGGAGTGAACTCTGGTTCGCCATCAGTGGTATCAGAGCCGAAAGATCCTGAGTGTGTAACAGATCGCCGAACGTGAGGCAGTTACACCAGGATCTATGGAATGGCTCGTGAGAAAGTGAGTAAAATGCCTCCGAGAAGAAACCCGATTGGTGGGAGAGGCATGACGACAACAGAAGATTTTTGGGCTTTGTAATGGCAAGTTCAGGCCCTGCAAGAAGAACTGCGCAGAGGACACGAACCAAGAAGAGATGCAGATAGTGAAGACGAAGTAGATGAAGAAGAAAATTAGTCTGAAGAAGAAGAGGAGGCTATAGATCCGGCACAAGCCAGACTGTACAAAGCCATATCCCAGATTGGGAAGAGGCTGAAGATAGAAGTTTCCACATATTTTGGGAACTTGGATCCGGAGGAATTGATTGATTAGATCAATGATCTGGAAGAATACTTCGAGTATGAAGAAGTTGAAGATCCCGAGAGGGTCAGATTTGCTAAAACCAAATTAAAATGTCATGCCAGCATATGGTGGAAGGGAGTACAGCTGGAATGGAACAAAAGAGGAAAAGAACGGATAACAAGATGGGAACAGATGGTAGAAAAATTAAAAAGACAATTTATTTCGACAGATTACGAGCTGGATCTGCTGAGAAAAATGCAGAGTTTGAGACAGATGAATAAAACTGTCCAAGAATACACAGAGGAGTTTTATAAAATCTCCATCAGAACCAACCATTTGGAAGCAAGCAAGGAGAAGGTGGCCCGTTATATTAATGGGTTGAGACCCAGTATCCAGGAAGAGTTGAGCTTAGTTCGGGTGAGCACCATTGAAGATGCTTACCAGTTTGCTCTAAAAGTTGAAGAAAAACTAAACAGAAGGTTTGAGAGCAAGCAAAGAGGAAGAGGGCATGGAGGAAAGACTGGTGGAAGAAAAGAGGAAGGAAAGGAGGAGAAGAAAGAAGAGGTTAGCAACAGTCGGGATCAGAAGGAAGATGAGGAACCCAAACCGCAAGTTCAAAACAATGGCTACCCAAGGGGAAGAGGTAGATCTAGACATGGGTATGGAAGAGGAGTGTTTTGGGGAACATGTTTCCACTATGGAGAAGAGGGACATCGGGCATACGAGTTCCCCCAGCACCCCGAGAGAGTGAACAAGAAACAAGTGGGTCCTTCTAGAGCTATTGTGGCAAAGGAAGATGCTAAATCAGAACATTTTGAAGAGGCTACGAAAGGAGAAGCAATGATCATGAGGAGGACCATGTTGATTGATGAAGACAAACCAGAGTAGAGGAGAATCCTGTTTCGTACACGGTGTAAAAGTGCAGGCAAATTCTGTAATGTTATTATAGACAATGGAAGTATAGATAACTTAGTCTCCGAGGAGATGGTTGCTAAGTTACAGCTGGAGAGGAGGAGACACCCGCATCCATACCGAATTGCGTGGTTGTGGAAGGACCACAGAGCATGGGTCCGTGAATAGTGCTTAGTCACGTTCAATATTGGGAAGTACCAGGATGAGGTCCTGTGTGATGTTTTCCCCATGGATGCTTGCCATTTGCTGTTAGGAATGCCATGGCAGTTTGATCGGAGTGCAGTGCATGATGGTCATGCAAATACGTACTCCTTAATGAAAGATGGAGTGCGCCACAAGTTAAAGCCATTGCAGGCAGTGGACGAGAAGGTGTGCAGCAGTGCCAAAATTTGTCTGGTAGAAGGTAGAAATTTTTTTTGCCAAGAGACGGGGTTGAAGTAGGTTGGAGGAACAGGTGCCCATTTGGAGATGTTTCAAAAGACACGGACCGAACAACACATAAGTGAAGGTCACTTCTCCTTTTTACCTCGGGTGTCTGATGCAGGAGCATCCGGCGATAGTAGAGCAATCTTGCATCTTCCAAAATTTTTCTAAATTTTTCTAAGTACTTTGCATTTTGATTTATTTCAGTTATTTCCCAAGGGGGAATTTTTATAAAGCAAGGGGGAAGTTTCGTAAAGCAAGGGGGAGGGGTCACGAAATCGTGACCTCAAAAGCTTCGACAAGACATAGGCAAGTTTCGTCGTGATATCGCGACGATATTTCAAAACTAAGGCAAGGGGGGGAGTCCCGTCATGATCGCGACAGGTTGCAACATGATTTCACGGCCAGTTGAAGACAAATATAAATTGGACACATGGATGGCCCCATGCGCGGGAAAAGAGGTAGCGGGAACGGTTAAATGTTCTGACAAGGCAACAGTTCCTGAGGGACAGTCTGGAAAGCGATGGTTGCAGGTCAAGGTTAATGCGTGCTTTCATGGCGGATCGAGGGTGGTTGCCCATTGATGGAAGAAATTTTGAAAATTTGACAGAGGAACGGACTTTCTTATTTTATTTCCTATTTTCGTTCGGGTGGGGGCATTAATTGCCTAGAGGGTCGAGGCCTCGATAAAAACTCGAGCATTGTAAATGAGAAGGGGTGGCGGATTAGAGAACAGGGGAGACAGAGTGCAGGGGAGAAGACCAAGCCAAGCTTGGTCCTTTGTAAAGCCTGCGGGCTGTTTTATTTTGCTAGATGTATTTATTTCAAAAGATTTTAATGAAAAATTTTGAATTTCAGAAGGAGTGAACTCTGGTCCGCCGTCAGTTTGTCACAATGGTTGAAAATAAATAGGTAAAAATAAGCTATAGCTCTAGCTTAGCTACTCAAGAAGGTTGCTTTTGATCCCGTTGCCATGGAAGCTCACACAACAAAAATAATTCCCTTGGTTCATAAGCCACAAAGAGAAATGATGCTGAGTGATTATATTTGTGAGACCATAATAGAGGACCTCAATAGGATTGATCCTACTAATAATATGGGAAATATACAAGTTGATATGAGTTCAATATACTTGCATGGAAAGTATTTAAAGAAAAAATATTTTGATCAGGAGAATAAAATTATCGAACTCAAAAATACATTGGCCAAAAGCAGATAGCAAGAAGAGAAGAAAGCCACAGAGAATGAACACTTGTGTTGATAGGTAGGAGTGCACTTGAAAGAAATGGATGTAGCAAGGATAGAAATGCACACACTCTAAACATAGCTAGAGGCCATACAAAATAAAATGGTGGAGAAGATTGTACAGGCTACAAGTTTTTCTCTAAAAAGTATCGAGGAGGTGCACCTTCATTTGGACCAGAACTATGAAAATCTGGCCGTACAATTAGTACAAGTGTTGCATTATATCTGGGTAGCTAGGATACATATTCAAATGGGGAAAAATTTGATAGATACTACCGAGGAAATTTTGGATCCGTATATGGAGATGGCTATGAAAATTCAAGATTTAGCTAACTCTAGCATATACATTCACCCCTTAGCGATATGGACCATGGTTCATTAGCTACTAAGGTCACACTTCGTAGTTATTTCCAAAGGATGGACCTAGTTAGAGAAGGACAAAAAATTCTCAACACCATAGAGCGAGAGCACACTATCTCCATGATCCACTTTGATGCTCTTGTTGATATGGGTTTTCCTAGTTTTACTGATGACTAGGGCAAACCTTTACCAAAAGAAAAGTTGGACATGGCCTAGAAGAAGTTCATGGAGAATAACTCAAAGATTGATGCATGAGAGGAGACCATCATAGAAGAACATGTATTACCTCTAATGCAAAAGTTCACCCGCATGGAGATTTCACTGTTTGAGCTAGTCTAGCGAGCGAAGTGCCTCAGCTTGGAAGACATCCAAAATATCTATTTTGTTTATGAGTTACCGAGTGTTACCTATTTTTTTACCACTCATGCTTGGGAGGAAGCAGTTACAGTTTATGAGGTAACCACATAAATCCTCAAGGAACAGGAAGAAAAAGTAGCAGTGGAGCACACCGTGGCAGAGAAGGTAGTAGACAAAGCAGAGCGGGTAGATGTACTCTGAGTGACAGCCGAATTTGAGGCCCCTAAGAAAGCAGAGGAGGAGGCACAAAGAAAAATATCCACATCAAAGGTGCCAAGAAAAGCTACCAGTGAGAAGGTTCAGTAAAAGCCCAATGGATAAAGGCCTGGGATCACTTACATCCATGCGAGTTGGATAGCCCATGAGCCACCAAAAATATTGGTAGTTTTGCAATATGCCACATTTATAATTTTCATTGGAATTTGATTGTAATACGAAAAAATATATTAATATGATACTATAGTATTTTTACCGATCTGATATATTATAGCTATATTTTATTTTTCCTTTTTTGTTTTCATGCACCCTTTTTGGCTTGGAAATAATGGGTTTTTTAATGAAAAATGTCTGGAAGAATGGATTGGAGACTTTGGTTCACGTTGTTTGTAAAATCATTGAAAATTGGTGTATAAAAACTCAGTACGTAAGATGAAAACTTCGCTGAAAAATGAAAGCGCATTAAATCCAACCAAGGGACAAAAAACCCTGCGCATTCCCCATTAAAGTGAAAAAAAGAAAAGAAAATTAAAAAGAAAAGAAGAAGAAGAAAATAAAGAATTATGATGAAGCTTCAAAAGATGGCTAAGTAACTACGTTTCCCGAAGTTGAAGTTTTGGTAAAATTGTGTTCATCCCAATGTTGGGGCGAAGGTTTCGTTTGCCCCACTTTGGGGCGAACATACTGGAAAATCAAATAAATGTGCCGTCCATCGCAATGAATACATGTTCAGCAAAAGTCTTGAGTTTTAATGGACTTGGTAAAAATTTTATTTGAAATGAGGGTGTTCATCCCATTGTTGGGGTGAAAGCTTCGTTCATCCCACTTTGGGGTGAACGTTATTGAAGGTAGGGTATTGAAAATTCAATGTCACATTCATATCGATTGAAGGGCGAAAGCTCATTTTGCCCCTTATAGGGGTGAACGTACTATAAAAGCAAAAGTTTAGGTGAACGCATCATGAATGGTTAAGTTAGGTGAAGAGTTATAAAGGTTAAAGTGATTTTGAAAATTCAAAATTACATTCATACCAAGAGGAAGGCGATGTCTCCTTTCACCTCTTTTGGGGGTGAATGTAGATTTAAAAAAGAGAATGATGTAGCTGTTAAAGGCGCTTTCACTTGGGAAAATAAGGATGACTGTTGTCATGACCAGAGAAGGAATATGATTCATTAAATCTATAAAGGCATCCTCTCCACTAATTCACACCTTAGAAATAGTAAATGTGCATTCGCTTATTATCAAGGCTGGGAAAAGTATGTTGTTGACGATATCATGAGTTTTCAAGAAGTGCACAAGGTAGGCCAATAAAAGGCATTAAATAATGGAAATGAGGATCAATTCAAATTATGGATCTCGATAAAATGGGAGTAGTAGTATTAAAAGCACCAGGTGATTTTCATAGTTTCCAAAACAGAAGCACATTTTCTATATGGTGAATGCATCCATTCAACGACCAAGCCTTACAGTTTTTCGTGCACCGACACCCACAAATGTGGATTTTCTAGAGGAGTTTCCTTAGAAGCTGGATCATTGTTTTAAGGAGAATGATTTCTAATATTTCCAAGAAGGAATTTCTCATTATGGTTCTTGATCTATAAATATTCTGTCTCCATGTGCATTTAATGAAAGAGACAAAATCCTCTCTAAATACTACTCAATTCTCATTGTAAAAGGAGGTTGGACATTCTACAGAAAAACTATTCAAGTTCTTTGCATCAATAGAACATACTTGGCTTCTAAATTTACAAGTGATCTTATGTGTGATTTCCTTCTATTTTTATGCATTTCTATTTTATGCTCATATTCATTGTCTGTTGTTAAGTTTAAATTTTGCATCTGAGTTTGAACATTGCTGGTAAGGAAGTGAGTCCTGGAATGCGATCTTGGAGGTAGTCTTTGCAAGGTTGTAAATAAAATCTATTTCCTTATTTATTACATGCTTTTTTAATGCTTGGGTGGAATTCATGTTGTTATTCTGCCCTCAATCCTACACCTTCGACCTGTGGCCCTATTTCCCATCTCTTTTTGCAATTTCTAATTTCTTTCTTGTAACCTTAGTCTTCAAACATTGTAGGATTCAGTAAGGGAGCCAACCCTCTCTGGATATTGCCACAGAGGACATTCCTTTATTTCGACCTTTCAATGTTGGCCATGTTTAGGGCTCACAAGCATATTTTTGTTAATTAGGAAGATATTTGACCAATAATTAGATATTTATATGCATTGATATTTTAATTAACATTTGATCCTTGATAAAAGGTCCTATAAAATAATCTAGTTGGAAAGATAATAAATCATTGGCTTGATACAAAGTCTAGTCTACTCTTCAAAGGACATGGAATCCAAATATTTTTCCTTGATAACCTCATATCATAATCCTTTACATGTTATCAATCTCCAAAGACTCTTGGTAGTTAGTGCCTTATTGAAGTTACATATATTCTTAAAATACCATCCTCTTTTTGATTTAGGTTTAGCTATCTTACTGCATTTAAACAAAGGCATTGCATCCTTATCCCTTATTCATATCCAATGGAAATGGAAGCATTTCTTATTTTTTCCATTATTTTAATAGGAATATAAGCCATGGAATACCAAAATATTGGAATGGATTCTAGAACAAATTTCACTAGTGTTAAAGGACCTCCCAATGAAAACTATCTATTACACCATAAAGTTATATTTTTTCCACTTTATTATATAACCAAATCCAATCTTGCTATACATGATTATTTAGCTCCAATCTAAATCCCAAATACATTAGACCTTTGCAAAACTCAATTACATTGAATCCAAAATTCCTTTCCACTATTTATTGACCTAGCTATAGTCTATTAAAAGTTATTTATATTTTCTAGAGGTTTATTTCCATTCTTATAGTAGCACAATATATATAACAAGTCTTTATATTTCAATGCTTCTCTTAAGATACCATTTCCAAATAGGAGTATATCATTTGAAAATAATAAGTCCCAACTAGAAAGTTTTCCAATTTAATGCCTTTAATCATGCCAAGTATTTTATGTTCCTTAATCATTTTGCTTAGCCCTTTAGCCACAAGTAAGAATAATAAGTGTGATAGGGGGCATCTCTATCTTAGCCATTTAGAATGCTTGAAGAAGCTAGAAGCACATATATCTATTTATCTCTCTCTCCCTCTCTCTCTCTATATCTAAAAGAAAAGTTGATTAAGATGATGATTTTACTTTCATAATTAAAATATTAAAACTAGAAATATGTTATTATTATTAAAAAACAAAAATATATTTTAAATAATTTAATTTCAATTAAATACAAACATGTTAATTATTTGATGTCAAATATTTTAAAACATAGTTAATTAATCTAAATTTTATCATTCTATATATATATATATATACAATGCATCATGCATGGAATGTACTAGTCTTCATAAAAATCTCTTCTAAAAACCTCATTAGAAGTGTCTTATATATATATAATGTATGTATGTATACATACATACATACATACATACATATATATATATATATATATATATATATATATATATATATATATATATATATATATATATATATATATATATATATATATATATATATATATATATATGTATGTATGTATATATACACAACTACCTTGAAGTCAAAGACACTTCTAATGAGGTTTTTAGAAGAGAGTTTTATGAATGTATGTATATATATATATATATACATACATACATACATTCATAAAACTCTCTTCTAAAAACCTCATTAGAAGTGTCTTTGACTTCAAGGTAGTAGTGTATATACATACATACTTATATATATATATATATATATATATATATATATATATATATATATATGTATGTATGTATGTATTTATGTATGTATGTATGTATGTATGTATGTATACACTACTACCTTGAAGTCAAAGACACTTCTAATGAGGTTTTTAGAAGATATTTTTATGAAGACTAGTACATTCCATGCATGATGCATTGTGTTGATGTTTGTATTTTTTTCCGTAATTGTATCAATATTTGCCTTTGTTGTTGTCATTAGTTGATATCTAAATTTATTAAAATCTTAAGATCCACTAGTCACATGTATGTATTTTTTCTTATGCATGTGTTAAAATATGTTTAAATATTAAAAAAAATAATATTTATTTTTGAACAAAGATAAAATTAAATGAATGCATATTTACTTAAATATTTTTTAAATAAGTTATATATGGATTCTATTGGGAGCCTTCTTATCAAAATAACAAGATATTATATTTGTTGTCAAGTCAATTAAATAATATTTAGTTTTTTTTTATATAAAAGAAATTCTTCATCTTTGTAAACTTCCTATATTTATGCAATAAAATCCTTAGTATTATTTTTAGTAAGGGATAAAGTTTGACTTGGTAATTTTCCTACCAAAACTTAAAATTCATCAAGAAAACAATTAGTGCTATACTTGGATGAGTTATTTGCTACTTGTTTTCCTTATTTATAGATATGTTGACATTTCTAAGATACTACCTTCAATAATAGTTTATGGACATACGAAATAATATTTTTTTAATTCAATATTCATATCCAATTTGTTGATAACATTGATAATAATTTATGAGTCTCCTTAATTGAAATATATTTCCATTCTAGTCAATGAAGAGAATTATGAATTTATTTGGTCTAATGCTTGGTTGAAGTCTTATCCTCTTATCTCTAACTCAACATTGTAACCATTGGCTCTGGCATGTCTAGGTTCTAAAGGTCTAAAGGTTAAATATTATATTATATGAACAACAAGTCCAAATCATGAATTTATATTAGTAACCTAGTTGGAGGAGAGAAACTCAAACAAATTGCAAATGGAATTCAAATTTAGTAGATACTCGATCAAGTTGGGATATGAGGATCTAGAGCAATCAAAATTTCCTACTCATTTTTTTTTTTTTCTCAAAAGAATATTTCGTCATTGGAGGCTCTCCCTAAGGCCTCAACATTACTTTTATTTATAGCTAAAAGTAATATTATTATAGGAGAGATTCTACAAAGAAGAGGATATCATGGACCTTTTAGATGTGCCTTGTATGAGAAGGATTTAGAAGCATTATTTATTATGTGGAGGATTGATCCTGCTAGTATTTTTTGAAAATTTTGGTTTAAAAAGAAAATTTGAATTTTTAAAAATAAATCTCAAAATTGTAACCAAGTTTGGAAATGTATTATTGCCTCTTGCAGTGGAATATTTACAAATATAGTGATCATATTGGAAAGTCTCAAATGTATAAAAATATGTGTTCACAACTTGGTTATAGGATCTGAATATACATGGAAGAGTCATTGTGATAATGATATTAAAACAAAGGTGTTACTTTGATCTAGGATAAAATAAAAATATCCAAAAATTGGAATTATCATTTTTTTTATGGTGCTTCTTAAGAAAATGTTGGAAAAGCTAGTGGAGGTGGTGTTTTTTGAAATAATAAAGGTAAAATTATCCTCAATTATTTAGAATCATATGGAACTTCAACTAAATACTATGAAATGGCAAGGATACTTCTCGCAAAGATTAAACTTACAACTAAAAATGATGGAAATTTATTTGAATTGAGGGGGAGTCACAAATTGTCATTAATGTTATCAACAAAAATGGATGTGGGGATTGGATAAAAAATGATATTATTATTGATGTTCATTATCTATTATTATTGATGGTTAGGATAAAAAAACAAAGATATATTTCATCTAGTATCCTCAAAATAAGTGTGCAGATCCAAATCCCATGGAGGAATTGGTCTAAGAAGAATACAAAAGCTAAATATTGCCATTATGGCCAAACAAGATTCAATAATCATTTTCAATGTTAGATCAATATGGATCACTATAGTAACGAGGAAATATTTGTAGGGAATTAACTTCTTTGATGAATTGGTTCCAATAAATAGACCAGCTTTCTGGAAATCTATAATCCACACCAGACTTTTGTTGAGAAAAAAATCTAAGGTGGTAGCTTGGGAATGGAGAGAATATAGACTTCTAGCATTCTAAATAGATAATAGGAGAACCACTTATTGAAGATACCCACATTTCTATCCTAAAAAATTTCACTGATTCATTGCTGGGACGAAAGGTTTTCAACTTCATAACTTAATCCAAAAATATGTCTTCTTGGAAATCATTCATGTATGACACTCACCCTACTGAGCCTGTATCCCTAGTTTCACTCCTCAATTCTATGGTCATTCCTATTACCAAAACCTTAGATTATTTCATATAGGAACATACTTAAAGTGGGAAGTTCTCTGTCAAGTCCTCCTATCAACTCCTAACATCACCCACTGAGTCCTTGTTCCCCTGTCACCTTGTTTGGATAAAAAATAATATTTTATAAAAAATCCTTCTTTTTGTGGTTGTCCATTCAATATAGGATTCTCACCACTAATAATTTAATCAAAATAGGTATCATGATTCCTAATTTTTTCCATCTATGTAAGTCTAATTGGGATTCCACTCATCACATCTTCTTGGGTTGTACATTTTCTTTCACCATCCTTGACAATATGTTTCACACATTCCATATCCTTTGGACCAAACACCAATCCATCATTGACCTTTTTACTCAATGGCCTTCACATTTTCACAATTCCTACCTTAGCTCCATTTGGATGTTCTACCTCCACCATTTTCTTCAACAAATTTAGCTCAAAAGAAACAACAAATTTTTCTTCAATGTTTGTAAGGACTCTGCCTCATTAACAAAACAATCATTTCTTGTACCAAAGAAAATACCCAGCTCACTCCTTCCACCAAAACCACCACTTCTAGGTTTGAATCCTCCTTGCCATTCTCCTTGAATGTTCCCCTTTAAGATTTCATGCCCTCCACCCTTCCCAAGGTCAGACTTAACACCAAGTGGATCCCTCCTTCGATAGGCTAGATGAAGCTAAACTTTGATGGTGCAGCCAAAGTTAAACTAGGAATAGCGAGGGTAGGAGGTATATTTAGACACCACAAAGTAAATGTCATTTTAGTCTACACTGAATGTCTTGGCTTTCAATCCAATCATTTTTCCAAGGCCAGAGCCCTTTGGAGAGGGTTGTCTTTAATCAAGTTGAATCCTGCCAAGTTAATTATTGAAGGAGATTCTCTCAAAATTATCAATTACTTGAGGAACAACAAATCCCTCATGGAATATTAAAGGATGCATTGAATAAGCTAGAAAAATCATCTCTCATAAGTAGGAACCCATTCTTCAAAATGCTTTCAAAGAAGCGAATAAGGTGGTAGATGCATTGGCAAATCATGGGACCAATATCAATGGTTTAATCACTTGGTTTGATGCCTTTATCCAACATATATCCAACATGGTCAATATGGATACAACTTCCATTCCTCAAAGCTCTAGTGGTCAATCCTATCCTTTTGTTCACCACTACAATTTCCAATCATAATTTATCAAGTTTGGACCCTAAGACAATGTTGGACTTACCTTGTTCTCCATGCAGCCTTGTCAGTGCATTCACTCTTTCCTCTTGTGATGACTCAAATTGCAACAGTTACCTTTTCCATGATCTGACCTCTATGATCCTCCCCATTATTTCATTTTTCCAAGTCCACCTCCCTCCATGTCCTTCACCTCACCATTTTCCATGTGGATTTGTCCACACATTTCTCTTTAGGACCATTTACCCCTATCACATGTTCCCAAGTATCATCATTTTCTGTCCACCAACCATTATCGATCACCTCCCTCTTTCGCTTCTCAAAGGTTACTTGCATATGAGTTGCTTTATCACTATTGGAGGGCTTTTCCATGTGTCTTCAAGATTCACATGCAACATTGACCTTTCTGAGTGTGTTATTATTAATAGGACCCCCAAGAACTCCTTTTATTTACTTCTTCCTCCTGAGGATGAATTTTCAAATTTGGACCCCAATCCTCAAAGTATCCACTTCCCAATGCATAAGCACCATGTTCCTAAATGGGTATTACCAAATAAACCCAATTCCAAATCCTTGTTTTAGTTAATCCATACCCTTGATTTTTTGCTTTGTCTTTGGTTTCTTCACTACATCATCATATGCTACATTGAGCCAAAAACTCTAGATATGAACACATTTGTCGAGTCCATCCTCGATGAGAGGAGATATCTCCGTTTCTTGAGAAAAATTTCTAGAAATTACTATGATACTACCCTCACATTTATTTGTAGATGGGATGGGGGTTAGGTCATTATCCAGGGTAAGTATTATATCATTTACACTCAACTGCTTGCGGAGATAACTGGACTATCTCTGACCGAAAGATCTATGAGGAGGGAGAAGCATAATTGGGAGGTGGAGCTCAAGGAGTTCCCTAACAAATCCAAAATGTTCAAGCTGGCCAAAATGAGTATGCATAGGTCAAAATTATCATCTCCTTAGAATAGGATTATGATGCCCATCATGCAATACATAACTATCTATGATCCTAACAAAACCCTGTGTAGCTTCCACCTTGCCTTTGTTAACCACTTTAGGGATATAAATGTCATCAATTTTTTGGATTTCCTATTCATTCCATGAGTTACTCCATAGAAATCTATAGGAAAAAGAAGAATTTCATGTTTTCATCCCACCAAGGTTTATTCAATATAATCTATATTTATTTTATGATTCACTATCCTGAAGGTTCCTTGGCTGACCCTGTTTCGCCCAAGGAACCTCCTCAAGGTAACTTCAGTCCTTCCAAGGTAATCCTCGTGGATGACGTATCCATGAGCCCTTTTTTAACCCCTTTATATAGCAATAGGAATTTGGTGAGATCTGACAAGGACACTGAGTTTTCTATGAAAAAGAAGGTCAAGGTTGAAGAAGCGACAAGTGCTATCAGATATTTCACTCGCCTCATAAGGAAGACATATCAGAGACAACAAAAGATTCAAGAAGTGTTTTTTGATGATTATTGTGATATCCATACATTCGTGGTGCTTCAAAAACTCATTATCAAGATGATTTCTATATAAATTTTCTTGTATGGGGATTTTTTGTCCACCTTGAAAGAGATGTGAAATGCCCTGAACCTACTTTTTTATGTGAAAATTTCTCTCACACAATCATGGTTGATCCTACAAATTCTGATGAACCTAAGGTGGCTGGGGAAGTAGTGAAGGAAGTGGCAAATTATGCCGCAAATTATAGGAGCAAGGACACTATGTAGGTTTTTTTTTTTTGGGATTCTTCTAAGGATGTAGTTGTGAGTGGTCGTTGGGCTATATTTTTTGGAGCCTGTTTGTCTGTGTCTGGTCGGCTGGTCTTATTTTACATATTTTGTCTTATAGGTAGGTTGCCTCTTTGTTTTACATTTTCCTCTTCATAGCATTCCATAATGCTATTTTTGTAACAAGTTCTTGGGATTCCTTTCAAAACCTACATTAATACAGTTTTTACTTAAAAAGTTATCTATTATTAGAGGTAAATTACTAGAAATATGACCATATCTATAAAGAAAAAAACAAGTAGTAGATAATTTAACCAATCACATGTTGATATTCCTCTTGGAGAAACTCAAGTTTTATAAGGAAACTAACCAAGTGAAAGTTTATTTCTTAATGAAAATTATGTCAAGTAGCTGATTGTAGAAATATAGCACTTTGAGGAAGATGAAGAATATATTTGGTAGAAAAAGAAATGAAAAGTATTTATAATAAAATGGCATGTTGGATATGATTTAATCGACCTAATAACAAATGTAATATTTTGGTATGTTTATGAGAGTGGACTACAATAGAAGCCACACAAATTAAAAAAAAAAACATTTGCATTAATTATAGGTAAATAAGAAAGCTACATTATCAACCCTTCCAAGAAAATAGGACTTTTATCCAAAATTTCTTAGAAGAAAAACTATGTCTTAAGTGCATTCAAAGAGGAATCAATGAATTTATTCTAAGTCACTATATACAAGAATCAACATTACCAACCTCAGTATGGATTATACAATAGAGATCTTCCCTAGTTTTCTACATCCACCATCAAGGAGGATCTCCATAACAAGTCAGATCCTTAGGGTCTAAATCCCAATTTTCCATAACATCTACGATATAATTTCATTCTTAGAGAGCATGAAGAAACTCTACTATGTTGAATATAGACTAAAGTGCATGTATCCTATTAATAACCCTTTGTAACTTCTAATCTTGAGAGGAGGTCTTGGTGGGTGTCTTTAGTCAATTACTAGTTACTTGTGAGTTTGATTTTACTTGTACTATAGACCAATTGACCTTAATAACTTATTAAAGGTTATGAAAGATAGTATACACTTCCATTTAATTGTTAGGGAGGATTACAAAATTATATACAAAAATAAAATCATGAGTACCATATGAGAGTCTTTCTATGCCTCACATGATTTCCCTTGTTGGGTTACCTCTTTATGCACCATCAATATTGATCTTCTCCATACCCCTGGGAGGGGCTTGCCATGGTCTATACCTTTAAACAATAGGTTAGGGACCTTGTGGATGCCTAGGTCTCCATTCATCCATAAGTATTTGAAGCTTAAAGAGTATATTGTACCACTACTAATATACCATTGAGGGAGGCTTCAAAGTATAAAGGGTAGTTTCCTTGATATTGGCTGTAGTATTTTCCCAAATATGTTGGAAATTATGGTGAGTCATTTAAAATATTTTTTTATTCCTTTCTTTTCAAATATTCCAAAGTATTAGAGATATGCTAACCAAAGCTATATCTTTTGATATTTTTAATCCATTCACCCTGGGTCACGTCCTCCATACTTGTTTGAGATATGTAAAGTGAAGGAGTCTTAGATCTAAAAAGGTTACCAACATTTTTCATAATTGAATGGCCAGGGGATAGAAGAAAAAAATGGTCCTAGGTATTACTCTCTATACAACATAGCTCAAATTTGAATAAACCAAAAAACCACATTTCATTAATTGGTCTCCTATAAGAAACCTCTTATGAAAGAGGAGCCAAATAAAGAGTCTCACTTTAGACCAAATTATAAGTTGCACAATATTGTTGAAGACATCATTGACTGGATTTTCTCCATGGTAAGTGAGAAATGAGTATCCTAGATCTACAATATATACACCATTAGAACATGGGTCCCATACTAGCATATCTTTGTCTTTCAATTAAGATAGTGATTAAATTCTATGAACCTAATGTATAATGTACTTGAAAACCTCTTTTGCCAAGATTGACCAGTCCCTTACTAGAATCTAGACTCTATCTTCTGCATTCCTTTCCACATAGTTTCTATAGTAGTATGATATATTTATCCATCCTTGACTATGGTATTGTTCACGAGGTCTCACCATTCTAGAAATTGTTGAGACAATGGAGGTAAACCATCCCATGTGTCTATCCAAAAGTTTCTTGATGGCTATTCCTAACTATCCAAAATAGTGATGATTTGATAATTGTCTTATCTATTCGTAGTACCTCAAGTACAAGATATCCTCATCAAAGGAGCTGATATCTAGTAAAAAATATCAAAACTTGAACTTTTACATACTTGGCTCCTAGGACCCATGCCTATAATTCATTAAGGTAATAATTAATAACCAATATAATTTGCTACCAAGGCAAAGTTGTTTTTATCCTCTAACTAGAGGCCTGAACCTCCTTCTTATTTAGAATATATGACTAATATAACTTTACTAGAGCCCACTTATGCTTTGATTTTTCCCTACTCGATAAGAACCTTTGATTAATATTGTCAAAATTTCTCAATACATACTTAGTAATGCTTAATACCAAGTACACATAGACATAAATATATTGTAAAACTGATTTAATGTTAATGTGCCTTAAAGGGAAAGCCACATATTGGTCTAGTTATTTATACTACTCTATTCATATCTATCGACCACCTCCATTAATCCTTTTCTTTTGTTTTTAACCTTTAATGAGACTCCTGGATAATATGGAGATTTTTGTATGAAATTCAAAATATTTAGAATCATGATCTCCACTGTAGCAGTGCAATCAAAATATGATCTTAGATTTGTCCTCATTAATAAGTTGACCTGTGGTAGCCAAAATGAGGTTTAGAATTCTTTTGAATTTGAATGCTTCTAATGCAGTAGCATGGCCCATCAAGGTTGAGTTATCTACAAGTTGTAAATAAGAGAGTGAATAGGTTGTTGAAGCATATTTAATTTCTTGAATGGAGTTGTTATTCCTTTCCTTAGAGATAATATGACCTAGATATTTTGGCAAAATAATGAATAGATAGGGTGAAAGAGGATCACCCTAGTATAGTCCCCTATAAGTAGTAAATAAAGGATACACACTACTATTTATCATCATAGCACAAGATATTGAGGAAATAATACCTCTAATCCAATCCACCCAATATTAGGATAAGCCAAACTTCCTCAATACTTGAAGAAGAAAATCCTAGTCTACCTTGTCACAGTCCTTAGAGAGATCTAAACAAACAACATGAAGAGGGATATTTGTGCCTACATGGAGTGAATGGCATCTTAGGAAATAACTATTTTGTTTGTAATATATTTTTCTCATAAATCCTCCTTTCTCTAGCGATATTATCATCCAAAAAAAGTGTTTTCAACCCTTGAGATATCACCATCATAATAATTTTGAGAATATTACATATGGATATTGGTATAAAGACAAAAATCTAATTAGCCTCTTGGGACTTAGGTATGAGTGCAATGTAGTTTTTTTTATTTCTTTTAAAACTAAATTTGCCACCCATGTTTCCTATACCATTGTAAGTAGATCATCCTTGATTAGGTCCTATAGTTCTTGAAAGAACTCAATGGAGAAGCCATTTGGCCTAGGTGTTTTTTATTTCTTTCTTTTCATATTGAAAACCACTTTCTTTACTTCCTCCACAGAGACTAGTTCTATTAATACCTCATTATTATATTCCTTAATAATATAAGAGTTTCATAATATAATTTTCTCTAGAACCCTAGGGTCTATAGGGACTACTAAGAAAAGTTTTTGAAGTAGTTAATGGTAATTTTCTTCATCCCATCCCAAGAGTAAACTAGATCATTGATGTTGGTATTCAAGGAGGGCACAAAGTTTGAGGCTCATGTAACTAGTAGATATTTATGGAAAAAAGTTAGAGTTTCTATCTCATTCCTTCAACCAATGAATCCTATATTTCTATTTCCATAAGATATCCTCCCTCATTTTCAATTTGCTAACACAAAAGAGACTTGAATTTATTATTTTCTAAGCTCATTTTTAATTCCCAAGGAGAAAATTTAAACTTTCACTTGATCCAACTAGAAATTTAAACCCATATTTTTAGCCCTCACATCCCTCAACTCCTGCTAGTTCCATTACTTAATTTGAGTTTTGATGAACTGTGATTGTTTTTTAAGGAAATACATTTGGATGTCATATCTTGGATTTCCTTCCCTCCACTATTGAAGAACTAATGACCTAAATGAAGTATCTCTAAACCACAAAAGCTTAAAATTAAAGGGTGAGTAATTCCTAGCATACTACTATAGATCTAGCAAAATAGACTAGTGGTTTGAAGTATTATTTAGGATAATGGATTTCAAAATTACTTCTATAGAGAGGTCAAAAAATATTACAAACTTGTCTAAATTCACTAGAACGTGTGTAGGTCAATATTATTTGTTCATCCATTTGATCAATTTTATGTCAATCTTGGCATCAATTAGGTGGAGATGCCTCAAGTTATCATGCATTAAATTAGTCACAATATCTAGTGTTATCATCCCTCCCATATTTTTCATCTAAGGAGGGAATGATGTTAAAATCCCCTCCTAGGACAATATCATCATTATGAAACTAGAGCATAAGGTGTCATATATGGTACCACTACCTCCATTTGTCCTCTATAGCAATGGCTAAATATATGTTGATCCATAGAATTTGTTGGTCCTTTTGCCTCCATTACCCCTAAAATACAAGGATGTCCTTTTTTTATTGATGTAAAGGGGGTTTTGAAAGGTCCCTGAACCTTTTACAAAGTCATTAAAAAAAGGGAAAACCTAGGACAGGATCCTGTAGAGAGACTAAAGGACATAAGCCAACAAAGAATAGGGATTGAAATTACAATCCTAGAAAACAATCTGAGAAAGAAAGAGAGGAAAACCCTACCAGAAATAAGAAAGGTCTATCAAACATGGAGGTCAACATAATCAAATATTAGCCTCATGAACAATATTATTACCAGTGTCAACATCCTAGTAAGGTGAAATGCAAGTTTTTGTGGCTCCCTTTTAGGAATAAATCATTGGATTGGAACATCATGATGAAGATAAAACTCAACAATTTCACTGGGGAAATATTTATCCCAAACTCGGAGGCCTGTCTGGTTCAGGCCTATGTTTACCATGATATCAACCACTCCATTGCCTTCTCTATAGACATGTTGAACTAAATAATGGTCAAGGTGACTAATAATCCTTTTCAACTCTAAAATAGCATCAACAATAGACCAAGCAGGAGGAGTGGAACCCTTGAAAAATTTGATGGTGTTCAATGAATCCCATTCAATGATAAGATTACAGAATTTTCTGTTAGCGACTAAGGAGAGACCTTGGAACAACACCCAAGCTTAAACAAAATTGTTAAATTGAAAACTAATAGTTTTAGCAAAGGCAAGAAGAATTTTTACTTGGTTTTATCTGATGAGGCCTCATGCACCAGCTTTACTAGGGTTTCCCTCAGTAGCTTTGTCGAAGTTGATTTTGAGCTAACCTTGGGGAGGTAGGACCCAATGAACATAAGATTTATTATATTTGGGTAATTGAGCCTTGGAAGAGCCAACAAGGATATTGAATGAAAAAATATGATGGGTTTCAATGCCATGGCCATGACTCTCAACACAATGAACAATACTGGTACTCTCCCTCTCTAGGGTGAGAATTCTAGAAAGGACAAAGGCAGGGTAACTGGAAAAATCATTGAAGGCCCTATTGTTTCTCTCGAGACACACTTACCATAAAAAGTGTGGGAGGTAGAAATACCACAAGGAATGGAGGTGGATGTGGTGGAAGGGGTTGGGCCACTGGTAGTAGAGGTCCATTATGGAGTTAGGAGGGGCCCAAGAAAGACTGAACTTAGACATGAGGGAGGATAGAATGGAAGAGGCAAAATGGCAACACAAAAAAATATGGGGAATCGATTCCCAATTAGACTGAAACATGTATCATCTGTTGGCAAAAATAATCCCTCTATGAGACAAGTTATCTAGATTTAACACTCAGTTTTAGACAACTAGCCAAAATAAAAAGGGAACTTTGGGATTGATATGACAACACCAAATGATATCAGATAGAAACCAATTTTTTAGCAGATCTTCTTGGAGAAATTAAGTAAATTTGACATTAAAAATACCATTTCTATGGCTTCCCAAAATATGGAATCATGAGACTGAATGGAATGGATAATAGTGGTTCTGAGTAAATCAAAAGAGAGTTGTAACAGTTTCGATCAAACCAAGGATGTTATCGGGGGAAGGGAATACCTTTTACTTCTTCATTTTCCCTTTGCTTACAATGTTTAGGGCTAATTTTTCAAAAATATTGGAATATATTGGATAGCTCCATTAACATTGAAAGGGTTTATAAAATGTTGGACTAACTATTTTAAGGCTAAATCATGATATATTATGTGAAGAATTGGATAGAAAATAACATTCTCATTGATTTTTATCAACTATTGCTAGAGGTAATATTTTTGAACTGTGAGCATAATGGCTAGTAGATAATATAGCCAATCATATTATTTATGGAGTTTATAAAGATAAAAGCCTTAGCCACAAACATGTCAAGGCTCTTTGAAATTGAATACTAAACAAGGTACAATATGCCAAAGTGTACCTATAACATATCTAGGACTGTGAAGAACAACTTATCAAATTTGAGTTGGCCTTAAAAAATAATCATATGCAAATATTGAGGTAGAATCATCACACCATAGATCAATAACTCCAATAGTTAGGTCTATCACATAAATAAATAATTTAGGTTTGGTTAATGAATATTCCATTAAAACAACAAACCTTGGAAACCTACAAGACCTCCTATAGAGCACAATGAATAAGTTGAAGTATGATACTTCATAGTTGGTCCAAGTAGGTATTCTAAACCTGCTTTCCAATCCAGGAGATATTGTGCCTAAATACAAGCATACGAGCCTAATCAAGAAAGAAAAGAAAAAAGTCATACTGGTAAATAAAATTCTCCATCAAATGTAGCAAATAATACTCCAAATATTACTTCAAACTTGATATCATTTTTATAAGGGATTAAATCTATTCCTAATATAAATAAGGACCTACTAAGAAAAGAATACAAAAATCTAACTACAAAAATGACTCAAATGAACAACATTGAGATTCCTTTTGATGATGAGTCAAAAGTGTTATAGGATCTATCATAGAAATAAAATAGGTACTTCCACAATTTTAGAATTTTATCTAATTACAATTAATTTGTATCCCAATGGATCAACGTTTTAGAGTATTTTATCATCAACAAGTTTGAGATCCCTACAAGTCATAAAAAATGTTTTACTAGGTATTATCTTTAGTTAGAATTCTTCAAATTGGTGACTAAGAAAAAGTTATGAGGTAAGAAAAAATGAGAAACTCAACAAATAATGGTCAAATTCATAATATTGAGATCCATTAAAGGTATGTCTGCAACCAATTTAAAAACCTTGGACTAAGTATAAATATTATGATCCATCAACATAACTTGTAATTTATCAATATATTAGCAATCATACGACAAGATGCATGATTCACTGCATAACTAGTGAAGCAAGTGCAATCTCACACTTTCTAAAGATATGTAGTCCAACATGAACTCTAAAATTGATGTTCTCGTCTTGTAGTTATTGAAGTACAAATTAGTCAATTTTAATTAGATAAAAATAAGGGTGAAATCCCTACTCTAAATAAAAGCATTGAGCTCATTTTTAAGGATATTTTCTCCATTTTGAGAATAATAGAGCTATGCTTTGTGATAAAACATTTTATTTCTTATATTTTTCTATTGATATAAAACTTTACATGGTGCTTGTTGAGAAAATATATTTTTGACCTCTTGACACATGAGTGAATGGTACTTGTAGCATCACCTTCTCACCTCCTACTAGTCCTTTTTTGTTGATATATGTTGGATAAATGTTTGATTATATTGATGTTATTTGCCATCTCTAGGTGGTTTGAATGATAATACAATAATCTCGCTATGGTCTTGACCATATTTTACTTCCTTGCACTTTACTTTAATTTCGTGTAACCTCACCTTCTCAAATTTATATTTTTACACTTAGATTAGTTTAGTTTAGTTAGATTAGTGGGGGATCAACCTAAATCTAGAGGTTGAGGGAAATTAAACCTCCCCTCATTCATTAGTTGATATAGAATCACATGCACGAATCCAATCAAATACTTTCATGGATAACTAATTCTTTAATAAGAAGTTTGATAGAATTATCAAGGATGACATAAATTGTTCCTATTTACAATATTAATATTTAGCATTTTGAACCTCTTTCTTTGAACATTAGTATATTATTTTTACTTTGAGTATTAGTTCATCCAATCCCTTGAGGATACTTGGCTTCAATTACTTATGGTTTAAGTGTTTGTTCATAATACCTCTATATACAAAGTGATTGCCATATTTCTTAGATGCATTGTATATATCAAATTTACTCCTAAAAACCAAAATTTTAGGATCATTTTCTAATTAGGTGCTCTCCTTTATAGGAGATCATTGGGCAATTATTTTACCTCTTAAAAGATACACATAATTCTCTCTATATGTTCATGACATAGGACAATAAATCATCATATATTGTTTCATATTGCTCTATAAGAGCCTATTTACTTTGAGGGATGTTAGATCTTCATCATTTCCTCATCATATACTATTTCATATTGCTCTATAAGAGGATTATTTCTTTCATTCATCATTATCCTTCTTTAAGATCTAGTAGGAAATGAATTCAAAATAGGCTTGTAGATGTGTAGATATTATTAAGATATCTATTATTACCCATTTGAGATTATTAAAATTGTAATTGTGCTCCATATACCTTAGTTGACGTTATACTTTTCTTGAATTTCCATTAATCAATTTTAACTTTTTATAACTCAAGCGTCATTTTAAATATCATAAGTCATATTTAACATATTTAATTATAACAACTAATCTAACATCCAATTGAGTCATTAATACTATTAGGTCCTATCAATCATGAAGATTTCCAAATATTTTATTAGGGAAAATATGTAATTGGTCAACAAAATAAAAATCAATTCAGCCTATAGTCGCCTTCCTTACACATTTTTGAAGTTGATTAGTCCAATTCTCGGATGTTTTTTTTAATGATGCTCCTTCTCTCAAAAGAGTAAGAACAAGAATTTTCATTAAAACTCTGTAGCAATAACTAATCTCATCTTTTAAACTACAGTTTTTTTGTACCAACAACATCAAGGTATGAAACCCTTATTTAAATTAAATTTGACCATATTAAAAATTAAAGGTTGACTTTATTTAAATATGAATTGACCATGTTTTAATATAAGGTGGGTCTTAAATTGTTCCACTTACTATCACAAGCCCTTAATTGACTATCTTAAAGGTTAAAGGTTGAATTGACCATGTTTTAATATTGCAAGGGTCTTAAAATATTCCACTAACTCACGGTTAACATTCTGCTATTATGAGTCATAGACAAAAGTAATGGTATTGATTTAGGACATGTTTAAGTAACAAATATTAAAAAAACATCTTCATGATACAAAATTTTAGATTGTTCCTATTCAATTAAATTACATTCCAAATGATTACCAAATATGTGAGCAAAAGTTTACATAAGAAATCAGAAATATAATTACTGAATAAATTAAAAGTTTTTGCAAGAAATACAGAATCATGTCTGCTAAAATAAGTGTTGTCTACATCTATATTAACGCATCTCGTGTAAGATTTATACCTTTCAATATGTTCATAAGCTCCTTGATATGATTAGATTATATTTGGATTGTGCTCAATTCAAAATATTATCCATCTTCATTCATGGATTAATTATTCACCTTCATTTTTAGACGAGTAAACCTTGGTGTCATTAAAGAATTTAAAAAAATATTATCTTTTACAAGAATTAGAGACACTTCCAAAATAAAATTGTGGATGATAAATTTTACCCATTTACTAATCAACTTCTAAAATATGAAAGGAACACGTCTATTTTGAGACAGGGAGCACCGTTAAAGAACAACATCCAGAATTGGGCCCCCAATCTTGTCTTAATGCCAAGGCTAATCAAATTTTACTTTGTTAGAGAGGGCGAAAATGTACCATCATACTAAAAAAGAAAAAGTTTGAAAAAAGAATTACGTCAGTTTTTTTTGAGGACTGCCAGTAAAACAGCCTGCAATAAAAATCTTAATATAAACCTGAAATGGAAAGTGGTGAGAAAGACAACCAAGCAATCAAATCTTGCCTTGATAGCCAAAAACAAATCTTGCCTTAATGCTAAGGAGTGTTCTGTCCTATTTAAGGGTCTGCTTTCATTCCATTTCAACATAAGTAAATTCAGATTTTGAATGGTTTGAAAATTTGTAAACCTCATCATGGCTGGAAAGGTTTTCTATGAGTTGCAATGCTCTCTTCTGTTATTGATGGTGATTATTATGATTTCATCTGGGATAAGTGGTATGTATGAATTCAAAAGAATAGATCAATACTGATATTATTTTTATAATGTGTTATTTTAACCGTACATACTTATTTTAACCTTACATTCTCTGTGATATTGCAGAGAATGGCATTGTGAATGGGGCTGCAGTGGCCAATTCTTCTGTATCTTCCATCCCAGAATCGTGCCCAAAAAAAGTAAAAGATTGCAGCAGTTGTCAGCCTCCTCATTGCACCTGTTCTTGTAGTCCACCTCCTAATAATGATTGCAGTTGTTGGTCTTCTCCTTCTCATGTGAAATGAAGATGGTTGTAATATTATAATTATGATAATGATGTATTATTCGGTGCCAATATTATAGTAAATATATTCAAGTCCCTTTTTTTACATTTTTCGATTTGCAAATCGGTTTAATGTAATCATTGATTATGATGTTAGAATGGTTTTGAGGATGAAAAAAAGTTTGTTGGTTTTGGAAGAGTGGTGATGTGAAGAGGTCATATCTAGTTTATGGGTTTAAATATTTTACATTTAAAAATATATATACAGAGAAATAGTTGATAGAGATTAAAGTGGAAAAAAATACAAAAATTATAATAGGATATGCTTGGTGTTTTAAGATTTATGCATAAGAAATTTTTAAGTTTTATTATCAAATTTTTTTTTTGATAAATTAAAATACATATATATTTTAAAAAATTAGGAAACATATGATTTTACCTTTATCCAAAAGTTTGATCTTATTAATAATAAAATTTTAAGTTTTATTATGTAAATTTTGTTTAGATACATTGGAATAGAAATATATTTTTAAAAATTAGAAAATATATGATTTTAACTGTCTTATATATATATATATATGTTTGAAGTTAAAAATTGTTTAGATATAAATAACAAAAATAATTCTCACATTTTATACTCATTTATCAAGATAAACTTATCTATTAGTGTGGGTTAGGATTTTTATTTATTGTATATATGTTTGAAGTTAAAAATTGTTTAGATATAAATAACAAAAAATAATTCTCACATTTTATACTCATTTATCAAGATAAACTTATCTATTAATGCGGGTTAGGATTAAACACTTTGAGGATTAATGGGTTTTAATGCTTTCTTATATTATTCACGATGATTATTATGATTTCATATGGAATGACCAATGCTGCTATTATATCTTTTACCAACTGCTATAATTTCTTTTGATATATGTAAGTTTAGGATGATATTGCAAAGAATAGCATTGTGAATGGTTGCAGTGGTTAATTTTTATTTATCTTCCATCCTAAAATCATTTAAAAAAACAAAATAAATCTTCTGTGTCCACGCTGCACAATAATGCATGATTGCAACCATTGCCCTCCTGAATGCAAATGTCATTATAGAGAACTACATTTGTTGTGATGGTCTATGATACTATAATTATCATAATGATGTATTATTCAGAGTGAAAACTACATTTGTTGTGATGGTCTATGATACTATAATTATCACAATGATGTATTATTCAGAGTCAATTTTATAGTAAATAAATTCACGTCCCTTCTTTTCACATTTTCCTAACAAGTTTACAAAGTCATTGATTATAATGTTAGAATATGCCATATTTTGAGGACCAAAAAAAGTTTCTTGCATTGAATCAAGAGGTTTTGGAAGAGTGGTGATATGAAGAGATCAATATTTTTATGTTTTTATATCTTTGAAGTTTAAAAAATTATGGAGATATAATTTATAGAGATGATATACTTACAAAATACAAAAATTATAAAAGGATATACTTTGATGCTTGAGATTTATTTATAAGAAATTTAATATTTAATTTTTAAGGTAGAGATCTAAGCTTATTTATAATTGTAATTTTTTTTTTTTTTAAAGCGAAAATCCCCCTTGGTCTGAGAGACAAAGAAGAGGGGTTTCTACACCGTCAAAGTCAACTGGGAGTCGCACCCAACCCTGAAAATCCTTCTTGGTCTGAGAGACCAAGAAGAGGGGTTTCTACACCGTCAAAGTCAATTGGGAGTCGCACCCGACCCTGAAAATCCCCCTTGGTCTGAGAGACCACGAAGAGGGGTTTCTACACCGTCAAAGTCGCCTGGGAGTCACACCTGACCCTACTCGCACCAACATTATCAATTGGATTTTGGATACCTAATTCAACTTTTTAGTAGGGTGGAGATTTGAACCTGGGACCTCTTTTGGAGGATTTCCCTCTCCTCTCCAACTCACCTACAACACGTGGGTTGAAATTAATTTATAGTGGAAAACATCCCTTTCGGGGTTCCACTTTCAACAGGTTGGGCATAGAAATAATGGATTCTTGTTGGCCTCTACTAGCACATAGGACATTCTAACTATACCATATATCTGTAGGATGGATACAAGGGGAATGGAACCTGGGTTGACCTCTACTAGATCCCAGGGCATTTACCATTCTAACTATACCATATATCTGTAGGATGGAGACAAGGGGAATGGAACCTGGGTTGGCCTCTACCAACTCCCAGGCATTTACCACTACACCACAACAAGTAGATTAATTAGATCTATTTGTTTGAATTCCATATAACCCATTTAAAAAATTGTTTATCCTTATTAATAAGGATTTGTAAAAGTTTTATTATATAAATTTTGTTTAAATAAATTAAAAGAAAATTTATATTTTAAAACATTAGAAATCATATAATTTTATCTATGTAAATTTTGTTTATATAAATTAAGATAGAATATATATTTTAAAAAATTAGGAAACACATGATTTTGCTTGTGTACACATTTTTTTATGAGATTTTTTATTTATTGTATATGTATGTGTTTGAAGCTAATTTTTTTTTAAAATATAAATAACAAAAAAATTCTCAGGTTTTATACTTATTTATCAAGATAAACCTATAATTGTGAGTGTGAGAGGAGCAAGTAGGAAGTTTGAGAAAGAAACAAGAAGTGTGAGAAGGAAGTAGGAAGGAAAGTGCAATCAAGAAACTTCTTATTTTAGATCTTAGGGGAAACTAAAAAATAAAGGATTTATGTGAAGAAAATCTAGATAAATGGTAAAAAATCATTTTTGAAAGTATTGACTAGAAGTGAGGATGCTCTACTTAGCATATGGCAAAATGCTAATCACATAATAAATAATACACCAAAAGCGAGTATTAAGGATGAGATAATTGAGGATGATACAATGTTTCTTAAAACTAAAGGGTTAACATTTTTTTTCCATAGATATTGACCAGTATTTTTGGAGATTCAAATTTGGATCAAGTGGAAGTGGGTATTGAATTCAAATTACTCCATGAATTTTCTTCCAAAAGGATTTTTTTCATTATATTCTCTAGTTAAAAAATAAAAGATAAAATAGTAGGTGGAGACCCTTGGTTTAGGTGCAAAGGTGCATTAGATTTAAGACCTTAGAGTGAGAATTTTTCAAAGATGCATTATATTTAATACCATAGAGAGAAGTTTTCTATGGAGACAGACTATTAAAAGGCTTCCAATGTAGAATAGGTCTTTTGGAATTCCTTATCAACTCATAAATAAGGAGGTTTTGAACAATATTGACAATTCTTTGGGTGATTTTAAATAGGACGGATCAACTACTAAGGAGAGAAGGCATTTTGTATACACTTGAAAATGTGTTGCTATGAATAGTTTAAAACCTTTACAACAATCCATTAAGATTAAATCTGAATAAAAAAAAAGTGGGATCAACAATTGAAGTCTGAAAATATTGCATTCTACTGGACACATGGCTAGAGATTGAAAAGTGAAAATTATGGAGAAAGAGAGAAAGTTTTGGGCACGAGGTATACTTCAAAATGAAATTCAAATCCAGGAATTTTCTAGTCCTAATCAACCATCAAATGGTAAAAACCATCACAGTTCACTCATATCAACCATTAGAAGAAAGAATGATACAAGGAACAAGGAAAATTATAGTGTGCAAGTTCAAATACAAAAAAAGTAAACCATAGGAAGCAAGAGAGAGGAAAATTTTAAAATGAATTATGTGAAAGAGGTCAAGCTTAATCTAGGTAAATCATCTTCATATTCTTAAAGTAGTATAAAGTCTTCTCCTTGTAATAAAAATAAAAGTAGTACAATGTGTAGTCATTACACTTCAAGGTTTCAAGAGAAACACAACAAAGAAAAACAAAGAAAAGCTTAAGAAGGATTTCCAAGGATATTTAGGATTTCTAGGGAAGCATAAGAAA
Source organism: Wollemia nobilis (assembly GCA_028583015.1). NCBI lineage: Eukaryota > Viridiplantae > Streptophyta > Pinopsida > Araucariales > Araucariaceae > Wollemia > Wollemia nobilis. Next base: position 3,404,025 of record JAQPPZ010003107.1, read on the forward strand.
GTAATAATTATGGAGGATCATCCATGCATTGTAGCCTTTTTAGGGTAACATAAAGAAAAAATTGTTTATGACGCCATTCCTTGCAATTAAAATTCTTTAGGGCAACATAAATCTTTAGAATATAAGCCCTCATTATGAATAATATGGAAAAATAGAAGAGATTGATGAAGATGAGAGTTTTGGTGGAAATGGAAAATGAGAGGAAAGTCATCAAAATATGAACAAAAAGAAAAACAAACTCAAAGGTATAACGATTTAGGAAGCTAAATAAAAAATTATAAGTGTTAACATGAAGTGGGGTTAATCCCACTAATAAAAATATTTATTTATTAAGGAATTAATAGATTGTTATAGTCTTGGGTTTATTTAATACATGAAATAAAATTAAGTATCGAGGAATGTAAAGATGCTTTTAAAAAAATATTTGGAATATGGGTGATTGTTTAAGAGTTTCCTCTACAAGATCTTCAGGGAGAATTGCAACAACATGGGACAAACACACATGTGATAGATAGTTGTTAGAATAAAAAAGTAATTGGGTTGCTATATTATTTTGTAGAAAAGACGAAAACATTAAATTTGGGATTATAAATGTATATGCTCTAACAATAGTTACTCATGAAAGATGTTGAAATGACCTTACCATGTTTTTCCAAACACAATGATGATTTGTAATTATGATCCATAAATTCTTGGGGTTGACTTATACACAATTTTATCTCCTTTTGGGGTGGAACTTTAGGATGGTGCAAATCAATGCAATATTTTGCTTCATTTACCAATTAAAATGGCTTTTAGGAGGTTAGTCCTTCAAATATTCAATATACAAGGTTTAAAAGATGCATTTGGAATGTTAGTCCTTCAAGTATTCAATATACAAGGTTTAAAAGATGCATTGGGAGAACTCATATAGCAGAAAGATTCTATAGATTCTTGTTATCAAATAAAAGGTTATAAACAGAGTGTATAATCTCTTCAAATATTTTATTGCGAGTAAGATTGGATCAAAAACCTATTATTTTAACAAGTGATTTACCGAATAATGATCATCTAAATCTATTTTGCTTTTGTGGCTCCAAGATCATGATTTCTTCTAGATGGTTATGTTATGGTAATATGAAGCAAATTTTAGAGGATCATATATGTAAAATTTTATTCAAAAGATCAAATATTTAAAAGAGAAAATGAAGCTTTGGAATCTCAATTTTTTTTGTAGCATTTTTAAAGAAAATAAAGAAATTGAACCCAAGATCAGGAATTTACAAGAGATGGTAGAAACTAATAGAATGGATATGGACTCTTATATGAAAAAATTACTTTGTTATTATCATAATGCATTTAAAAAGGAGTCATTTTGGTTCAAAAAATCTAGGGAGAAATGGCTCAAGGAAGGAGAAAGAAATACGAATTTTCCCATGCTACAACAAAAATATTTTTTCATCACATAAAAATATTTTAACTATAAATGGAAGAAATATTGATGAATAAGGTTTGAGGAAGGAAAAAATTAGTTATTTCAAAAATATTTTGTTAGATTCTGGGAAGACAAGGAAGCGCAAGTTAATATAATATAAAATATTCCATCAATAATTATCACAGAGGAAGGAAATATAAGCTTGATGAAGAAGCAATTTTATATTTCCATCCTAACAAAGCACCTAGTCTTGATGGATTTCCTAAAATTTTATTTCTAAAATTTTAGGATTCATTAAAGAGTGATATGTTAGTCGTGATAGAAGAATACCAAAAAAGGAAGGCTATAAAAGTGAGACCAATGCCACTTTTATTATGTTGGCTTTTAATAAATACAATTTTTTTTAATAATTTTCATCATCATTTAAAAAATATGGAAAATAATTTGTGTTATCTCAAAGGAACAAGGTGGTTTTTTTAGTTATAAACACATTCTTGATGGTATAATAATTACATAGGAGGCCATACATTCTCTTTATTCCATGAAAAAACTAGGTATGCTTATGAAATTAGATATAAACAAAGCATATGATAGGGTTTCTTGGAGTTTTAAACAAGATATTTTGAATTTTTTTGGTTTTGATTATAGGTGGTTTGAATGGATTAGATATTTTCATAGATTTGTAAAATATTCTATTTTAATCAATGGTTCTCTTATTGGTTACTTCAAGTCATCTTCTGGAATCTTCCAAGGTGATCCAGTATATCCTTATCTATTCATTATTCTTGCAAAGGCATTAGGGAGAGCTTTATCCAAGACAAAAATGGAAGGAAAAATCAAAGGTATTCAGGTTGTTAAAAAATGGTCCCTTTGAATGTCACCTCTAATTTGTCAATGATACTATGCTTTTAGGCCACCCCTTAGTCAATGAGGCCATGGAGTTTAAATTAATATTATCATGCTATAAGAAGGCTATTGGACATTTGGTTAATTCTATAAAATCTAAGATATTTTTCATCAACACTAGCCTATATTTATAAAGAATTTTTTATCAACCTATTTCGATATAACTTTGTCTTATAAATAAAATAAAATGGAGCTTTGGTTCTCTTGTTTGGATAGAATGAAAACTTATTTTGTATATTATAAAGGTAGGTTATTAACCATGGTGAGAAGGCTCCAACTCATTAAGACTACATTACAATCCATCCCTATTTATAAGTTGAAACTTTTAAGTTTACCAGTAGGTATAGTATGAAAAATTGAAAAAAATTAAAGATATTTTCTTGGAAAGGATGCAAGAAAAAAATTATTTTCCATGTAGGATAAGTTTTTCAAAGGAAATAATATTGGAGGAGTAAGCTTTGATAATTGTAGAATTATGATTTTGACTATAAGGAAAAAACTTGGTTGGACATTATTCAGAGATCAAGGAAAGAATTGAGTAAAACAATTACTCTAAAATTATATAGGTTATCTTGATGCAATAAAAATATTTAATAAAATAACCCTACCCAAAGAGTCATCAACATGGAAATTCATATCATATAGTTTGCAATTGATAAAGAAACATATTAGATGGCCAATCAATGAGGGGAATTATGCAAATTTTTGGTTTTATGCTTCGTTGAATCATTATCCTCTTATCTAAATCAAAATGGAAACCATTGGCTTGGGCATGCCTAGATTGTAAAGGTCCAAATGTCAAAGAATATATTAATATGGGCAACAACTCCAAATCATGGATTTTTATTAGTAACCTAGTTGAAGGAGATAAACTCAAACAAATTGTAAATGAAATTCAAAAGATAATTTATTAATTACCTATATGTACATGAAATAATGATTTGGCTTGGAATCCATAACAAGATGGTGACTCACCAAATCCCTATTCTTCTTACTAGATTTAGTCCAAATAGACCACATCTAGTCTCTATCTCTTCCAAATTTGGGAGTGAAACTAAGGTTTCTTGATTTTTAAGGTTATTAAAAGTGTCAAACATGCATGGGTGATGATGGTCATGTTTTTTTCCCTTGCACATATTCCTCCTGACACTTGTTCAAATAAGTTTCATATCACCTTGTACATCCAACTCATCTAATTCCTTGCCATTTTATTTTTTTCAATGAGTTTACATAGGGTTTTTATGAGGGGTCTTGGTCCCCTCATACTCGAGTGGTGTTTGAATCTTGGACCTCTCAAAGAGAGGCCAAAGTCCTTACTGCTATAGTAAGCTTGCAACTTGTTCCTTACCATTTTGTTGGTTGGATTATTTTTTGGCCTTTTGAATGTCCAAACAAAGGAGTTTTAAGTTAAAATCTGGTAGGCATGTGTGAAATATTATCAATAATAGTAAGTAAAAAAATGATTTTTTTTGGAACTCTCTAGAGAGAAAAATATGACTGTAAAATAGACTATATTTTATATTTACACTTGCCAAACAATTGTATTTTGGCATAAAATATACATCAAACATAGCCCTATGAGTCCTCTTTTATCTTGAAAAATAATCACTCAATTTAGACTTGATTTGTTTGACTTATTCCCAAAATATTACTCACTAGTATTTACCGTTATTTTCTAATTTTTGGGTTAGGTGATACATTTTGAGCTTAAATTAATTTATGGATATTTCTCTTATGTGGGGAACCTCCCTTTAAATTTTCATTGAAATATGAATTTATTTGAAGAAATTATGGTCAAAATATGACGCTACCCTATTTTGTGTGCTTGTTGGGTCACCGTCACTTTACCTTTTTTCCTTGACATCAAATATTTGGGCTTCCAAATGACCTATTATAAATCAAAATGGATTGTATTTGGTATACTCAACTTAGAATGTCTTGCTACACACAAGACATCTATATATTTTGTTTTAAAAAATTCCTTGAGAAGAGTTTGCAAACATGAAGCAAATAAAGTGAATACTTTACCACAAAAATAATCGTTAACGTAGGATACTTGGTAGTGGATTGGTTTATGTTGTATCTAGTGTTCTTAAGTTATCAAGCCTTGTTGGACACAATTTAGTTACCTACATTATTTTCAATTGCTTAGAGTTTGAAAAAAAGGATAGTGAGAAATTTATAGTAAATTACTCGAGCACTAGCTGACTTAGCTTAATATATCTTGCAATAGCAATGTTTATGTTTGATTTTGTATTCTTGAGTTATTATGGCTTGTTTTTTTAAATAAGTTTACACATATTTTTATGAGGGATCATGGTCCCCTCATACTGAGTGGGTTTTGAACCTTGGACCTCTCAAAGAGAGGCCAAAGCCCTTACCACTGCAATAATCTTGTAACTCATTATTATGGCTTGCTAACACAAGCCAATCAATCATTTTGTTTTTATATTCTACAAGTGTATGTCCTTGATTAGGCTTTGTGAAAAAAATGTGTTCTAAAATGATTTTTCTACTTTTAAATTATATTTATGGGGTCTATAGTGAGTGTTCATATCGGGTTAAGCAGGCAACATGATCATGATTTTAGTGAATGTATAAAGAAGTGTAAGGCCTAATTCTTATGTAGATAGTGTGGTAAATAACCTTATTTTTTTGTAAAGGACCAGTTTACCATGTGGATAGTAAATCATCCAAACATTATTTGAATTGACATATGGCATCAAGTAATTATTGAATCTTAAGTTTATATTTAATTTTGTACTCTCAAGTTGTGAGTCATTGTTGTACTCCAAATAGTCACTAATTTTATTTTCAATTTATATTAGTTCTTGTCCTTGAAAAATATTTGCAAACAAAATGTATAATATATTGAGTAGTGAATTGGTCAAGCATTATTTGACTTAGGCATAGTATATTTTGTAGCGACTACATATATGCTAGGTTATTTATTCTCAAGTTCTTAGGCCTTGTTGAATATATTTTGGTTACCAAATTATATTGGTCTTCATTATTGAATAACATATCAGGATTGATGTCTACGAGACGATGAGAAAGGTCCAAAGCTCTAATTGAATCCCATTTGGGGTAAACTCCATATTCTTGGCTCTTATTCTAAAAACAACAAGAGCTAAAAATTTAGTGAGTTTCAGCATATTGGCCTATGCAACACTTTATATAAGATCCTCTCCAAATTATTAGCTAAAATATTGAAACTGTTGATGCATCTTCTCATTGATAAGGCTCAGAGTGGCTTTGAGGCTAGTAGATAAACTTTGGATGGTGATCTTGCAGTTCATGAAATTATTCATTCAGTACAAAAAAGTGGTAGGTCTGGCATTTTTCTCAAACTAAATATGAGAAAGGCATATGACAAGGTTTCCTAGGAGTTTCTAGAGGAAGTACTACTAAAATTTGGTTTTAGTCAAAGTTTGACAATGCTCATTAAAGCCTATTTTTCATATGTAAAATTTTTAGCTCTAGTCAATGGTTCTCCCATTAGCTACTTCCAGAGTTCCAGGGGTATCCATTAAGGAGACCTAATTTTACCCTATATTTTCATTCTTATGTCTAAAGACTTGGGCAGATCCATTCAAATATATCCCATCATTGAAGGTCTCAAGGATTATATAGTTGGTGTTGCACAGGCTTATTGGTGTAAAATATTTAAGATCCTTGGCTCCAACATTCTTAGGATTAAGGAAAAAAAATGTGGAGTTCGCATATTTTAGAATGTAGAAAGTTCTTTGAACTTCACATGTTGCTTCCGCAACTTTAGTCCCTATTATATGCCAATTATTTTGGAAAAACATAGCAAGAAATCCATCTGGCCCTGGAGCATTCTCTTCCACCATAGAGAATATGGCATTATTAATATCATCCTCTTCAAAGGGCCTGATTAATATAGAGTTCATCTCATCAAATATTAAAAGGGGAATATTAGCCAAAATCCTCCTCTTTGCATGTTCCTCTCCCTAATTTGGAACCTAGGAGGTTCTAAAAAAATTGATTGCTTCATCTTTGATTTCCTTGGAATATATATATTTGGAGTCATAAAACTTAATAATATATTTAATTTTATTAAAAATCTTATACGTTAGAGCAATCACATGAAAAATATTGTATTATGGTCTCCAAATTTCAACTAGAGAGCCCTTATTCTTTGTCTCCAAAAGGTATCCTCTTTAGAAAGAGTATTATGAAACTTAATCAAGAACATTTTCTCCTTCTCTCTAAGATCCTTATCATTGGATCCTGACTCGAATGAGGTTTTTATTTCTTTTAGTCATTTCTTCAATTCCTCTTTTTTTGTAAACAGGTGACCAAAAATCAACTTATTCCATTCATTTAGACTGGCCTTAACATGTCTAAGTTTTTTTGTTAATTGGAAAATTAGAGGACCAAAAGTCATTTTAGTCCACCATTCAATAATTTTAGGATCCAACTCATTATCCTAGGTCCACATGGCTTCAAATCTAAATGGTCTTCTAAATATTTTGAGATCAGGAAATACCTTCAACAATAGAGGATTAAGATTCGAACCAATTTTAGGGAGAGAGTTTAGAGTGGCATTTTTCAAAAAAAATTGAACATCCTTGGAAAAAAAATCTAACCAACCTAATTTGGATTAACTGATTTCCTAACCTCCTATTGATCTAGGTGTATTTTCTTCCTCTTAGGTCCATGTCCATCAACTTGTAGATGTTAACAAAATTGAAGAATTCCTCCACACCTTTAGATAACATCTAATTTTCTCCTTTTTTATCTGAGGGATAAAGAGGAGAATTGAAGTCTTCTCCTAGAACCCAACACTCCTTCTTAAAGGTTTCATATGACTTGCCATAAGGTATTTTGTTCAGCCTTTAGGGTGTAGATGTTGGACATAACCCATATTCTATTAGATTACTTATAGACAAAAGGATATTCATAATTCTGTTTGAAGAAGAGATAATAAATCCTTCTATTCTCTTTGGATGCTAAATACATAAGAGTCCTCTTAAATTTCCTTGGGCATGGTTTACAAAAAAATTTACCTCTTTCTAAAAATAATTTTTAACTCTAAATATATTATTTTCTTCCAACTTTATTTCCTAAAGGAGAATAATATATGGGGATAAATATTTCTACAATGAATCTAAGAGTAGTTTCTTGGTATATCCATTTAGTCCCCTCACATTCCAAGAAATGATCTTTATTTATGATTTTTGGAGTTGTGTTTCTTTCCTCCACTATAATTGTTGGTGGTTGGGTCCTTAGTGCCGCTGTGCTTCTTAGATTTTTTGTTGGATCACTGCTACCCTCTAATTTTAGGATTGCTTGAGATCCATTAGCAATATCAATCTCAGTAGCATATCTCCTTGCATCTTCATTGGATGGTTTTCCCACTTTTTGTTCAACTCCAACATCCACATTCCTTTTTTTTTTAGTTCTTTTTACAAGGCCAAGGGTTATATGTTAGGGTAAAATAAGTAGTATATTGAATTATACTAGATAGATTATTACATTTACTTTTTACTTCTTACCATGTAGATATTTACTGTTTCAAATATCTAATGGTTAGTCCTAAATATCCTAGGAAAATTATTCTAGTTTATCGCTCAATATTTTGAGCGAGTTGGTTAGCGATTGTTAAGCCTAAAGTTGTTAGCATCTATTTGTAATCCTATATAAACTATAGGCTATGCTATTCTATGGTTAATTCAAGAGTATTATTTGTGAACATATTTTATTTTTCTACACTTCGCAATATTACATTGGAATAAAACCAAGGTAGAGGAGCCTCCCGAAGCTAAACTGGCACGCATATTGAGGTGGCCCGTAGCTAAAATGGCACACATACCAAGGTGTTGCAGTCCCACCTCTACACATATCCCAAGGCACTATATTATCTCTGCACGGATCCTGAGGAGCGGGACCCATAGACCAAGGTTGACGTCGACTTATTTTTGAAGAAGCCCACAGAGGTACGAATATCAAGGAGCAATACCCGTAGATAGGCGATTGACATCATCTGGCATGAATCCTGAGGAGAGGGATTTTTTGACGTGATGATACGTGGCCCGAGGTAGCTAACGGAGGTGAATCTAACATGGAACTCGAGGACCGACTGTTGATGTGGATGGCACAATACTCAAGGGCCAACTACTTATGTGGCATTGGCACATATTTTGAGGTTGATCCTCTAACTGATGTGGCACCCTACTATTATTGGACACCAAGTGCTAAAAATTAGGCATTTTTTGTGATTGACGGTGACACAGTATCGAACAAACATGACACATGGCAGAGATTAACTCCGCCATCTGGCGCACCCGTAGGCATCTGTGTGTTCGAGAAAATGTTGACACGATTGCTTGAAGGTAGTAAGATTAACTAAGGGAGTGCTCTTACTTTTAAAGCAACCCATTAACGCTTCACAATCAATGTGGGATTAATTCTACATAAGTTTTTAACTTCCATTTGAAGCGCGGGGGCACTTCAAATAAAAGTGCCCACCCTATGGCTAACATATTAGCCACAGGGGCTGACTGGCAGTTGAGGCTAGTCTAAGGTCCCGACTCGCGAGAGATCACGAGTTTGAAGCTCGGCAGGGCTAAGAAAAATAATTTTTTTTTTTGCTTTAAAAAAAAACAAAGTAATTTTTATTTTTTATTTTGTTTGTAATTTTTTTTTATTTAATCATTTTTTTAATAATTTAATTATAATTTGTTTAAAAATCATTTTTTTTAGATTAAATTGATTCTATACAAATTAAATTTTATTATTGATTAGATTATGATTAAATTAATTAGAAGCTTGCATTAAAATAGAAAATTGAAAAGGGCTATTCTTTAAAGCAACTAAATCATTAGGTGTTTTTCCTTGTTTTCTTCTTGAAAAAGGGGATAAATAGACAGGAAAATAAAACACTAAACTGTTGCATTTTTTTTGAGAGTTTTTATTGTCAAAACTTTGCTCCCATTATTTCTTCTAATCATTTTATTGGAGAGCAATAGTTGAAACATCTCATGAAGAATAGGCCCTGGATCAAGAAAGCTCTTCATCGTCTAAGAGTCATTCAAAGAAGAAACGAACTCCATCGACAAACCACAAGATCCAATTTTCGATGGATGCTTAGACGACATCGAAAGAGTTTGCCCAGATTCAATTTCTACACAGATCCTTGGAAGGGATTGGATCGTAGCTACGGTCCCATGCGGATTAGAGAACCATTTGATCCAGAAGCACCTCCCATTTTTGAATATTGAATACTTAAGGGCACTTTGAAAACCAAGTCGTGTGTCGACTAGTTCCTAAAACAAAGGGGGGATTTTCCTTGTTTCTTTTGCAAAATCAAGGAGGGGATAAATAGCACCATTTGTGTTTCTTCTTTCTACAAAATAAAACTACAAGGGGGCAAGATTGAATATCAAAATATTTTGCAAAACATCTTTTTTGCAAAAATTATTGTAAACAAAAAGTGCATTCTCGATTGCATTCGACACTTTTTGTAAAATTGGCTAAAAATTAGGTGCATTTTCGGTTGCATCCGACACCTATAGTGATAAAAATTTGGGTCACTCTTTTGATTGATTATTGCACTAACTTTCATTTTTTTATGCAATTACAAGTCATAACATCAAAGAGCACTCCAAAACCCAAATTTCACTAAAATTTGTGCTAAGCCTTGCACAGGTTACATAGCCAGTTATTTATTTTTTATATTCACCCATAAATCACCCTAATTTACTCTATTTGTTTGGCTTAAACTCCTCAAACTAATCATCCTTATTCAAGGGTTTTTAGGCAGGCACCATTAAATATCAATAAGAGTAAATTAAAATCTTCCAAATACTCTTTTGAGAGTATATTGCAAGATAAGTCATCTTGGTAAAAATTCTTTTTTGAATCTTCACAATGGCACTGATAAACAAATATCTGAATGATAATCAATTGCTTAAAGGTTCAAACTATTCTGCCTGGAAAACCAAGATGAAAGCTATTTTAACTGTAGAGGAAATGTGGGGTATAGTGGAAGGCACTAATTCAAGACCCACATCCCAAGGAGCAGATCAAACAACATGGGATAAAAAGGACAAAAGACTTTCCTTGTTGATCTTGTTAGCTATTACTGATGACATCCAGCCTCACATAAGTGAAGCTAAAAATGGTAAAGAGGCATGGGATGCCTTATCTACCATTTTTGAAGGAAAGAATCAATCAACGATTCTTAACCTTCAAACTCAACTTCATACTCTTCAAATGAAGTCAGGAGAAATAGTAGAGCTATTCCTCTACAGAGTGGCAAAAATAAAAACAAAAATGCAAGCCTTAGGAGAAAAGGTGGAAGACAAAGTCTTGACTTTGGTCATATTGAGGGCTCTTCCAGACTCCTATAGAATGTTGATCACTTCCCTTCAAGTCTCTGGCAGGACAGTGACCTTTGTAGAGTTGGTAAACATGCTTCAAACTGAGGAAGCAAATCAACTCCAAAGAGACGATGCATCTAACAATGCACTCTTCTCAAACAGACAAGGTGGAAAGAAAAAGGGGAATCAACATAAGGGGTCTTCATATTCTAAAGGCAAAGGCAAAGAGACTCAAAATAAGAAGCATTATTGCAAAATTTGTGATAAGGACACTCATGAAACCAAGAGATGTTGGTTTAAGAACAAACAACCCAATGATCAAGGTCAGAAGAAGGGCAAGGGCAAACCACAGAACAAGAACAAGCAACAACAAGGAAATATTGTTGCTGAAGAAGATTTTGGTTCAGACTCTGAATGAGCACACAAAGTTCTCATGACTCATACAACATCCCCTCAAAAGGATATTGTGTGGTACATAGATTCAAGCGCTAGCAAGCATATGACTGGCGATAAGTCTTGGTTTGAGATATTTGAGGCAAGAGAAGGCAAACCAGTAACCATTGTTGATGATAAGACCTATCGTGTCTAGGGAGAAGGTAGTGTTTCTATTTCCCTTCTAGACAAAAAATGTCAGATTCAAAATGTTCTTTATGTACCAGGATTGGCAAACAATATTTTGTCAGTTCCACAAATTTTGGATAAAAACATGACTGTCAACTTCAAAATTGAGCAAGGAAAGAAACGTTGTTATATCACCCAGAGAGGCAAACACATAGCAATGGGTTCTTACAAGCATGACTTGTTCACTTTAGATGCAATTTCCTCACCGCATGTTGCCATGGTGGTAACCACAAAAGAGGCCACTTCTCTATGGCATAAGAGATTTGGGCATCTAAGTTTAGGGTATTTACTTGAACTAAGTAAATATCAAATGGTGAAAGGACTTCCTAACCTTTCATCTACTTTGCCAGTGTGCTCATATTGCTTGGCAGGAAAGCAACACAGAGTACCTTTTGAGCCTAGCTCTTCTAGAGCTAAGGCACCTTTGGAGTTAGTGCACACAGATTTGTGTGGTCCTATGCCTAACAGTTGTGGAGGAAAATGGTATTTTCAATTGTTTGTTGATGATCACTCACGGAAAATGTGGGTCTTCTTCTTGTAGTTGAAGTCTGAAGCATTTGACTATTTTCAGCAATTCAAGAAACTTGTTGAGAAAGAATCAAGATGCTTTATAAAGACCCTTCGTTCAGATCGAGGGGGGGAATACACATCAAACGAATTTTCTTCATTTCTAAAGACACATGGGATAAAAAGGTAGTTAACAACAGCCTATTCTCCTCAATCAAATGGAGTTGTTGAGAGAAGAAATCATTCCATTATGGAAATGGTATGATGTATGCTTAAGGGAGAAAACCTTGAGCAAAAGTACTAGGTTGAAGCTGTGACAACTACAGTATATCTTTTAAATAGGGCACCCACAAGGGCTCTTAAAGGAATGACTCCTCAGGAAGCATGGAGTGGAAGGAAACCCTCCATATCTCATCTACATGTTTTTGGGTGTAAGGCATTCATGCATATACCTAAGGAGAAAAGAAAGAAGTTAGATGAGAAGACCTTGCTGTGCATTTTTCTTGGATATGATGAATTTCAAAAATGCTATCGGTTGATAGATCCATTCACCAAGAAAATACACATCAGTAGAGATGTCGTGTTCAATGAGGCTTTCACACCTAACACCACATCAGTATACCTGGAAGATGAGGAGCCACAAAAATAGACTCCTCCATAACAAAAAAAGCCTCCAAAATGGTATACTAGTACGGTGAGAGATTCCAAACTCACCTCACCTCCAGATCTCACTCTCAATCATCCTTGCACTCGTAGCATGTCTCGAAAAAAAAATGTAGAAGCATCCACTTCGATTGATGATATTTGTGAAGATTTTCAAGAGCTTTCTGTTGACAGAGAGATAGAAAGTGGAGAAGATATGGAAGTTGATGAGGAGAGGCTTTATATGTCTTCATATGATGAAAATGAACCCTCTACAGTTGATGAAGCACTTAGTCAGCCCTAGTGGAGGGCAGCTATGGATGCTGAACATAAATCCCTCATCAAAAACAAAACATGGAAGCTGGTCGATTTTCCTAAAGAAAAGAAGCCCATAGGCTGCAAATGGGTTTACAAAGTCAAATATAAGGCAGATGGTACCATTGATAAGCATAAGGCCCATCTTGTGTCAAAGGGCTATGCTCAAAAGGAGGGCATTGATTATGAGGAAACCTTTGCACCCACTGCAAATATGACCACCATTCGTGTTCTTTGTGCTATGGCAACACAATTCGGATGGAAATTACATCAAATGGATGTAAAAAGTGCCTTTCTAAATGGTGATTTAAAATAAGAGGTATACATGTCTCAACCTCAAGGATTTACTAAGGAAGGCCATGAGCAACAAGTTTGCAAACTGGTCAAATCATTATATGGGCTGAAACAAGCCCCAAGAGCATGGTACATCAAAATGGACAATCACCTACTGCAACATGGTTTTAGGAGAAGTCCATCAGATGCAAATATCTATATTAAGAACACAGGTTCTGAAATAGTGATTATTGTATTGTATGTAGATGATCTGATCATAACCGGAAATTCAGAGAAATTGATTAGTGTCATGAAGGATGACTTGAAAGAGTCATTTGATATGATAGATTTGGGACTTCTCCACTACTGTCTTGGCCTTGAGATAGAACATAAAACAAGTACGCCAAGACTTTAGTAGAAAAATATCGTATGACTGATTGCAAGCCCAAAGCAACATCGATGGAATCAGGGCTTCAATTATCATGGTATGATAAATCACCTTAGGTAGATGGCACACTTTATCGATAAATGATTGGGAGCCTGATTTACCTGACCAAACATCACTTTTGCTGTAAACTATATTTCTCGGTTCATGCAAGAACCAAAAGTTACTCACTAGAAAGCAGCAAAGTGTGTTCTCCACTACATCCATGGTAGTGTAGAGTATGGTTTAGAGTGCAAGAAGAATGACTCATTCTTCTTATAGGGTTTCACGGACTCTGACTATGTTGGATCTATAGATGACCGAAAGTCAACTTCTGGATATGTATTTCATCTAGGATCTAGACCTGTCTCTTGGCATAGCAAAAAGCAACAGGTGGTTGCTTTATCTTCAACAGAGGTAGAATATCGCGTTGCACGTGGAGCTATGTGCGAAGCGATATGGTTAAGTCGCATTTTGGCAACCATGGGTCTACCAAAGAAACTTTTGATTCATCTATTCTGTGACAACCAGGGTGTTTTGAACTTAGTGAAGAATCCATTTCACCATGAACGCACAAAGCATATTGACACTCAGTGTCATTTCATCCATGATGAAGTTCCTAAACACAAAATCCAGCTTCAATACATTCCCACTGATGAACAGGTTGCAGATATCTTCACAAAGGCACTTGGACATGTCAAATTTGAGTTGTTTCGAAGTACACTTTGTATTTCAAAGTAATGTAATAAAGGGGGGATGTTAGGGTAAAAATATTAGTATATTGCATTGTACTAATTAGATTATTACATTACCACTTACCATGTAGATATTTATTGTTCTAAATATCTAATGGTAGATTAGGTTAGTTTTAAATATCCTAAGGTAACTAAAACTATTCTAGTTTATCGCTCAATATTTTGAGCGCGTTGGTTAGCGATTGTTAAGCCTAAAGTTGTTAGCATCTATTTGTAATCCTATATAAACTATAGGCTATGCTATTCTAATGTTAATTCAAGGTCATTATTATTTTGTGAGCACATATTTTATTGTTCTACACTTCGCTTGATTACATTATAATCCTCGAAATGTTATTTTCTTTTGAGGGATAACCTATAAAAAAATTTAAATCCAAATTATTTCTAATACTTAGAGAAGTAGCTTCAAAAACTAAAGATACATAAATTAATAATTATGTCACTGGATATCCTAGGACACTCTTTGAACATGATTCCATTCTAAGACTCATAGGAATAGCTTCAATAGCTAAACATTCAAAAATGGGGAAATTTGCTTCTAGGAAACTTTTCCTCTCAATAATTGAATCAATACCAGAGGCTAAACATTCAAATGGATTACCTAGCAGGGGATTCAACAAAAGGGGTTCATAAAAGGGCTCATTAGAATATACTTGGACAACAAGATCTACCAAAGTATCCATCACTTCTATAGTAGAAACTTCATATTGAGGCACCTCAGGATCTATCTATCCTCTAAGGATTGTTGAGAAAATTGGATTCCTTTTTGGAGAATTAGATCCCTCCTGAGGTCCCACTTATTTATTTTGGATCCACATTTTTTTTGTGATTATTCTTTCTTGGATATCAGTTAGCCACATGCCCTATATTTTTACAACTAGAATAGAATGTAGGCTTGTTTTCATGTTCAATGGTCTAGACTCAAGATCATAAATCTAGAATAAACTCAATTTAGGCAAGGAGGTCAGACTACAAATCTACATTCACACACATTCTTATGAAGACCATTCTAGATTTTTCCCTAGTTGTAGCATTATTCATGACCAACTCACCCAATATTTTTGCAATACCTCTTAAAATATGATCATGCTAGAATTGGAAGGGAAGCCTAGGTAGCCTACCCTAAATATGAGTTGTGTTTATTGCTTGAGAATTTGATCAAATTCTAGCCCCAAAATGGGAAGTAAGAGGCTTCTCCCCCCATATAACCAAGGTCTCCCTCTGAGAATACACTTTATATATTCCTCTTCAATGAGCTTAATAAGAAATAATCCTATGAGAAGTACCAAGATTTCCATATGGACTTTTGGAGACCATTATAAGGAGGCCCATCTCCTAATAGAATTAATATCTAATCGAGATCGAAATAACTTATCGACCAAATTACAAGCTCCTTCATCCAATGTTAACTTAAATAGGTTGCATAGGACTCTCAGCGATCTCCCCATCAGTTTCAGGTTGAAACGACCAATCAGAGAGTATTTTTTGGAGAATTTCAAAACAATATTTGTAAAAGACACACCCCTAGTATTAAATAAAAAAGGATCCTTGGAAGGCTTTGAGGGGGGTTTGCATCTCTAGGAGGAACTAGAGGATCTCTTGAATGAATCGAGGGATCTCTCATAGGATTCAAAGGATCACTATATACATTAGTGATATCATCCAACCCTACAAATGCACCATCACTCTCCACCTTCCCAGTCACATCCATTTCAAATCACAAGAATCTTATCTCTATTAATTATTCACTTTCATTTGTTTAGACATATTTTTTGGAAGTTGAAAACCATCTTCATCCATATACATTTTTAAGTTTCTCTTGCAATTTTCTACATATATTTCTACTAGACTCTTCTTATAGAATGATATATCAATGTGCCCAACCTCATGATATATTCTACATTTGAAATGTATATATTCATAATCCATGGTTTCATTCTACAACTTACCCCATACTTAAGAATGATTGATTCTGGTAAAGGTTTATTGATATTAATCATGACCAATATATAGGCATAAATATCATAGACTCCATATTTTATATTTTTTAAAATCTCAAGGAATTATCCTAGAGTGTTTCCTATTGCCTTAAAATATCCATTTCCAAAAAATCAATGGGCAACCCATACATCCTAACCTAGATTGGTACCAAGGATAGATTTACATTTTTAGGTGTAAAGCATTCACACTAGGGGGTAAGGAAGAGTCTTACTCTTCCCATTAACAAAGGACCCCCTTTTAGGATTCTATCTCTTTCCTCATTGGAACAAAAAATGGCTAGGAAGAAACATTTGGGAAGAAAGAATAGACTCGCTCCTAAAGAATTACATCCCATATCAATCCATTTTCTTAGAGCTAAAGCACCTAGCCAAGACCCATTAAATTTAGCAATTTTTACCTTATATTTAAGCAATGAGGATCATTGCTCTGTGAGGTCATCCCTAACTCTACTACTAAAAATATTCTAAGTATCTAGTTATGAATCAGTCTATGGAAAGGAAGTTATAAATTGATATCTACTAAAAGTTTCCAATATATCCTATAGTGATTATATTATTTGAAATAAACCTATAATAATTTTTATGTACAAATTTTATAATAATGAAGGGATAAATAAATTTTAGCTAAAAATTCTACACCTAGACAGAATGTATTACCTTATAGATGTGTTAGCCCTTCATTTTCTCCTCTCATCATCTAATCCTTGGTTGAAAAGTATTTATTATTTTGCTTTCTCATGATTTTAAAAATATTTAGTGCCCTTGTTTCAAATTACTGACTTCATAGGGTCATATATCCCTTAATATTTATTAGATTTCTTTATATTATTACTCATTTTAAAGCTCTTCAAATTCTACACATTTTAGCCTAAGAATAATTTAAATCAAATAATCCTTTACAAATATATGGCTCCTAAAAGATGAGATTTTTTTGGAAAAATTTGCCCTGATGCTATCTTTGTTCTAAATGTTTGTCTTTACATTATCGTATCTCCTTTAATATTGCTTGGATTCTTTTGTGCAACAACTTTACTATTTATAAATAGAAATCATAATATTTAAACATAGGCCTCTTCAAGGGGGAAACCTCCTAGGAAGCAAATATACATTACACTATTAGAGAATGACTTGATACATTTTAATTCATCTCTTATCATTTGATGGACTTTTTTTAACCCTAACCCTAAAAATTAAGGGTTAGTATGCATAAGTGTGGGCCCTAAGATAGTAACTCCTAATAACGAAAGAGTTTCATATTTTATAAACTCCTTGTAATAAGTAACACATTTTAATGTTAGGATAAGGTCCTAACATTAATACTATAAAATCAAGGGTCTTTTTATTCACACTACCCTCGATTTGTTTTTCATTGGTTATATGGAATTGAAATAAGACGCACATATATTACATCATGACCATATAATGGTATTACATGCTGGAAATTATGAAAGTATCACTTTGCAATATTTGAACCTAGATCTCCTTAAATGTTGAGGAATATAACTAATTGTACTAATTCCATTTGATAGCACTACCCTATATTTATAATGTATTTTTTTTAAGCGAAAAACCCCTTGCGGGGACGCCTTGGTCTGATATACCATGAACAGGGGTTCTACACCGTCAAAGTCACCCGGGAGTCACACCCGACCCTTCCCGCACCAACATTATCAATTGGATTTTGTATACCCAATTCAGCTTTTTTTGGTAGGGTGGAGATTTGAACCTGGGACCTCTCTTGGAGGATTTCCCGCTCCTCTCCAACTCACCTACAACACCTGAGTATATTTACAATGTATTATTGTGGATATTTTAGGGTTTAAAATTAGAAAAATTTTATTTATATTTTTGAGTAAACCTGTCTTATAAAGGAAATAAGGAGCATTGGGACTCAATATTGGATTGATTGAAATCTTTTCTAGCAATATGGAAAGGTAAGTTCTTAACCATGGCTAGAAGACTATAATTCATAAAGAATACATTGCAATCCATCCCTATATATGGTGTTAAATTCAATATTGCCAACAATTATAACATTTGAATTTTATAAAAATATAATAGATTTTATTTGGAAAGGATATGAGGAAAAATTTAGATTTCCTTTTTATAAATGAGACAAGGTTTGCAAAAGAAAGAATATTGGAGGGGTAGGTTTGCAAAATTATAAAATTATGAGTTTGACCTTAAGATCAAATGTTTATTGGATATTATTCAAAGATCAACGTAAGAGTTGGGCGAAAATGTTACTTCAAACATGTATAGGCTTTGTTAATGCAATAAAATTATTCAAAAAATAAACCCTACTTAATGGATTAACAACATGGAATTTCATATGTAATAGTTTATAATTGGTAAAAAAACATATTAAATGGTCAATTATTGATGGTTATTTTATAATTTTTTAAATTGGTGCTTGATTAAATCTTTATAGTTTTATTTCTACTCCCAAATGGTAGCCATTGTATCAGGTATGTCTAGATTGTAAAGGTCCAAAGGTCAAAGAATATATTAATGTAAGAATCAACTCTAGATTAAATATTTCTACTAATAACATGTTTGAAGGAAAGTAACTCAAACAAATAACAAATGAGCTTCAAAATATGCTTCAAGAGTTGTATTTAACTATTTTTACGTAAAAATATGGGTTCATTTGAAAACTATAAAAATATGGTGGATACTTAATTAAGTTGGGATAAGACGACTTAGAGCAATCTAACTTTCATGCTTCCAATTATTTCCCTTAGAAGAATATTTGATCATTGGAGGCTCCATCGACATTGAAAGGGGCAATGAAATGTTGGAATAACTATTTTGAAGCTAAAATATTATATACTGTGTGAATAATTATTTCACCATTATTTGTTGAAATTTATGGCTTGAAAGGAATAATACATTTTTAAAAAGAAATCTCAAAGTCATGCCCAGGTTTGAAACTGTATTATTGTCTCTCTTGTAGACTTTTTATAAATATGGTGATCATAATTAAAAGTCTCAAGTACAAAAAAAAATGTCCTAACCTCTTACTTACAATATTTAAATTTACATGGAAGGTTCATCTGCACCAATGGTGTTAAAAATGATTTGCTTCAATCTATGCTAAAATGGAATTACCTAGAAATTGGGTTTATCAAAAACTTTGGTGGTGTTTACAAAGGAAATCTAGGGAAAGCTGGTGGAGGTGGTCTTTTTCAAAATAATAAAGGCAAAATTCTCCTAACTTACTCATAATCATATAGAACTTAAATTAACAACTACGTAGAGGCTAAGGAACTTCTTACAAGGATAAACAATGCTGGAAAAAGGATGAAAATATATTTTTATTGAGAGGGATTCACAAGATATCATTAATATTATCGACAAAAGGATGTGGGAGATAAAAAATAAAATTATCAATGATGTTCATAAACTATAATTGGAGACAATATTTATGTGAGCATAATGGCTAGTACATAATGTAACCAATCATGTTGTTGATCTTTATCTTGGTGAAATTTAGATTGTAGAAGGTAGTTGGCTAAGTAAGATTTTATCTCTTAGTCAAAACTATATCAAGGAGTTGATTACATAAATATAACAATTTGAGAAAGATAAATAATATATTTGATAGTAAAGGAAATTAAGAATATCTTTGAAAAATGGTAAGCTATATATGGTTTAATTGATCTAACAATAAATGTAATATTTTTTTATTATAATGGAAGTGGCCCAATAGAATCTGTTGAAGAGGACATCTTCCTTCCTCTCCATCCTCCATGCACATATTCCTTCTTCTTCCTCTTCTATTCTTGCAGGTGATTTTCTCCATTGTGGTTTATCATCATCTTTTAGCATAGTATTGTACATGAGTACCTTATGAGGCCTTGTTGTCGGGACTCATACTTGTGGATATGCCACTTATTTTTTTTAGTTTCTCTTTTTTTCACTACCTCCTAGTATCACTTAAGGGGGGGTGTTATAATATCCTAGTACCACTTAAGGGGGATGTTAGAATAATAAATTATATCCTATTTTTTTTGCATAAGTAGTGGTTTCACCTATATTGTAATGAACCCATTCGTTACTCCTTCTTATCCACAAAATATATATATATATATATATATATATATATATATATCTGATAGCTTGTATGTCAGAGACAATGGATCCATCAGCCTTGGTCAACTCAGAGATTTTATTTGAGCCTCTGTGACGCATGGTGGAAGCATGGAAAAACTTCGTGTTGGTGTCTCCTTCTTTGAGCCAGAGGTTTTTGGATTTTTGCCTCCAGTAGGACTCTTCCTTAGCCAAGGCATTGTGAAAGTTTGAAAGGAGGATTTTTTCTTCCATGAAAGTTTTGACCCTCAGATCTCCTCCCTGAATCATATTTTCCACCCTTTTCAGATCATCTATCAGATGTTTTTTCTCAGTAAAGAGGTTGCCAAAAACATCCCTATTCCAGCATTTCAGCTTGAGTTTGACCACTTTGAGTTTGAGGAACAGATTCATGAGAGGGTTAGGACAAAGGTTTTGCTCCCACCATTGTCGAATACATCGACCTAAATCTAGATGAGTGAGCCACATCTTTTCAAACCTGAAAGGGGTTTTGAAGATTTGATGGGGACGGTAACAATCCAAAATTAAGGGGTTGTGATCGGAGCCAATTTTTGGGTGGCTATGAAGCCTAGCATCACCAAAAATAGGAATGAGTTCTTTGGATAAGAGAAATCTGTCAAGCCGAATTTGGATGTGATGGATGCCCGCTCGTCTGTTGCTCCATGTGTAGTTGGATCCTTGGAGTGGCATGTCCATTAGCTCGTTGTGGTTGACAAAATTGCTGAAATCTTCTATGCAGTTGTTGGTGATCGGATTGCCTCCTTGCTTATCAAATAGGTGCAGGAGAGCATTGAAATATCCATAGAGAATCCATGGAAAGTCTACAAAGTTGTTGCACATTACGAAAATGTTATCCCACAGCAGTATTTTGTTGACAGGACTGTTAGGTCCATAAACATTGGTGGCGATCCATTGGAGGTTAGTGAATTTATTGTTAAATAGAACGTTGATGGTTCTGTCAGAGATTGAAAGAACCCTCCCATAAATGGTTGTCAGATCCCACAAACAAAGGAGACCCCCAGATGTCCCTGAGGAGGGACAAAAGGCAAAATTGTTGTTTTCCCAGATTAGCTTGCAAACTTGAGTGCTGCTATTCTCGTCGAGTTTGGATTCTTGAAGAAACATGATATTTGGTTTTAGGTTTTTCCTTACTGATTTAATAGTTCTCTATTTAGCAGTTTCGTTGAGGCCTCTGACATTCCAAGAGACGAACTTCATCGAGTCGATTTGGGGTTTGCTTTGCGGCCTCTGCCTCTCCCTTGAGACGAAGTAAGTTTGGGTCTAACTTCATCCTCATCTTGGTGGGTGGGGTGTTCGGAAATAGGGCCTAAGGAGGTAGGCACTGAGCTGTCAGCCATTTCTATCTCAGTTGCTTTGGCAAGATTTTCTGCATTTGACGGTCATCCCCTTTTCTGTTCTTTGTTGACATCAGCTTTGGGTGCAGGAATGGGAGATTTCAGTGAGATAGATGTTTGGAGAATGTCAGTGGAAACAGACTCAGGGGCAGGTCAGTGGGGGGATGGAGAGTAGGGAGACTGGCACAGGGCAACAGACTCTGGGGAAAGGGAAAGAGGATGGCTCTGAGTCAGGGGAAGGGGTGGGAAGGGAAGAGGAAGGTGAGAGGGACCAGAATCGATGGGTGAGTTTGGAAAGGTCATTGCAGACTTTCCTTTGGACAAGGGAGACTAAATCAAAGTGGGTGTGGATGAGACGGTTAGATCTATGGGAAGGTCATCGGAGATGTCCTCTCTAGTATGAAGATTATTTAAGGGAGCAAATTGATTAGAATGAGAAGGCAGAGCACTTACATTGTTGGGTTTGGCATGATTTGAAGCAGAGGTTTTAGGAGGACCTACAGATCGGCCACGACACTCACTAGAAGCCTTTTTCTAGGTGTTCAGGATCTGAGAATCCTTCTTTCGACCTGAATCACTGGGGGTTTCTTTTTTTTGAGAAGGGCATTGAGAATCTAGATGACCCTGAGTATTGCACTCCAAACAAAAAGTGGGCTTGTTCTCGTACTCAACTCCTTGATGTCTTTTATAGCTTTCGTAGTTGATGTCAATGTAGGTAGGCAGAGTTAAATCCAGATTAGCCATGACACAGACACGAGCATAGGTCATTCTAGTTCTGGCTCGGGTAGCAGGGTCAATGGCGACCAAATCTCCAATCGGTTGAGTGATGCCTTTGAGTGCATCATTGTAGAAGAACTATGGGGGAAGCCCATGGAGTTTGATCCAAATCGGAGCGATGTTGATAGACTGAGTCTTAGGGTCAAAGTCTTCCCCCCATCTCTATAGAAACAGGCTACGATGGCCGAAAAACCAAGGTCCTCCAGTAAGAATGTGGTGGGTGTCAAGGGCATTGTTTATCCTTATCATGAAAAACCCCCTAGGAAAGGCCACTAGCTCCAAGCTTCCCGAAAGCCGCCATTTGGAAAGAGCCCACTCGTAGATAGTTTCCATATCAGGTCGGGCATCGACAAATTTCCCAACAAGAGAGAGAGACTCTTGGAAGATTAGTGGCTCCATAACCTCACTTAGGAAAGAGACTTTAGTTCCCGTTACAGAGAAGGGCAAAGGAGTTTGGAAATAAAATGCTCCTGATGAAGACCTAACTTTGTCCACAAAGGATAAAGACCAAGGAGGTGCTTTGGAAGGAGAGGAGGGTGAAACCCTAACATTATCAGATGTCGGTTTCACCACGCTATTTGGGTATTCATCGTGAATCTTGCTGAGTGGGCCTACAGTAGGCCCAACACCACCTGCAGGGCCCGAGGACAAACCTGCCACACCAGCTCCCTCCAACGTCCCTCCAACATCACCATCGCCATCGCCATCGTCCACCGTCGCTCCCGCTCCTATTCTTGCCATTTCTTCATTGTGATTCACCCAAATTCAAAATCACTTGAATCCCAGATGTGGAAGCTATCAGATAGGAAGTTGTGCGCCACTTCCAAGAAATCTTAGGACCAAGCGGTGACTGCCATCCCCGCACAGCAAGTTCTCTACTTTAGAACATCCCAAAGTTGGTGTCTAACGATGATAATGGGAAATTGCTTCAATGCTTCACTAAAGAGGAGATCAAAGAAGCTCTGTTTGCAATGGAACCTGATAAGGCCCCTGGACCCGATGGCTTCCCACCCTAGTTTTTTCAACACTTTTGGGATATTGTGGGCCCAGATGTCGTTGTTGTGGTTAAATTCTTCCAGAGAGCCAAAAAGATGTCGAGAGAGGCCAATTCCACCTTCATTGTTTTAATTCCCAAGTCCAATGATTGTGCTTCTCTCTCTGATTTTAGACCGATTAGTCTCTGTAGTGTCATCTACAAACTTATCACCAAAGTTATGGCAAATAGGTTGAAATACATCCTTCCCTCCATCATCGATCAGTGCCAAGGGAGCTCGGTCAAAGGTAGATTCATTGCATATGGAGTGATAACTCTCCACGAATTGGCCCACTCGACATCTAAAAATAAAAAACCCAGCATGTTCCTTAAGCTTGACATGAACAAGGCTTTTGATCGGGTTTCCTAGAAATTCCTGTTCGAGGTCCTAGAGAAGTTTGGGTTTCACAAAGAATGGATCAAGATGGTTCGTGAATGTATCTTGACTGCTTGGTTCTCTGTTCTTATCAATGGCTCATCCGCAGGTTTCTTCCAAAGTTTCAAAGGCATCCGTCAAGGGGACCCTCTGTCCCCCTTTCTCTTCATCATTTTGGCCGAAACCCTTGGAAGAACCCTTACAACTGCCTGCAACAGTGGTCTCGTATCCGAGATCAAACTAGCCTCAACAACCAATGCCATATCCCATCAACATTTTGTGGATGATACTATTCTATCCTCTCATGCTTTCGTTCTCGAAGCAAAAATCATTAAGAACATTCTTGATTCTTATGAAGAGGCGGCTGGCCAGAAAGTCAATTACCGCAAAAGCAAGCTATACTTTCTCAATACTCCCATTCATAGGCAAAATAGGATTGCTAAGATCCTTGGGTGCATCATTGGGAGCCTTCCAACTACTTATCTTGGATTATCGCTTTTCCACGGCAGATCTGTCTCGGCTATGTGGAACCCTGTTTTAGATCGCCTCAACAAGAAACTTGCAGGTTGGAAAAGCTCAATGCTCAGTCAGGCAGCCAAAACCACTTTGGTTCAAGATTGCCTACAAAGTATTCCCATTTTTTTCTTATCCATATTCAAAGCTCCAGCTTCCATCTGCCAAAGAATTGAGCAAATTCAACGCAGATTCCTTTGGGCGGGAAACGAAAACAAGAATAAATTTTCACTTGTTGCCTGGGATAGGGTCTGTTCCAAGAAAAAGGATGGAGGACTCGAATTCAGAGACATCAAGCGGATGAACATGGCCCTCATTTCCAAGCAGTCCTGGAGACTTACCATCAATGAAAAAGTCACTTGGATTGACATCATCAAAGCTAAGTACCTCCATCAAGTTTCCTTTCTTGGAGAGCATAACCTTCCTAGCGGATCCCATTTCTGAAATGGCATCACCAAAACAAGGAAGATCATCATGGAAGGCTTAAGGTGGTGTCTAGGAACTAGAATGACCATTCATTTTTGGGGTGACTCATGGATTCGTGATAAACCTCTCAGCCAAGATCCGCATCTTGCAATGCTCAAGACAGCTACCGAAGCCACCTTTGGAGATAAGGTGTGTCATTTCATTAACCCAGGTATCACAAGACTTGAATGGAAACACTTGGCTCTTAACGGACCTAGGCATATCATCGAGGCGCTCAGGCGGTTACAAAACTTGCTGAGGACGTGCATCATCCCCAGCTCACACAAAGATGATTCCATGGTCTGGAACCTTGAATATTCAAGGAATTTCACTGTTAAATCAGCTTACTACAGTCAAGAAACTCCCAATGATGGTCAAGACTTATCTAATTAGGTCTGGGTTCCCAAGATCATTCCCAAGGTCAAATTCTTTTGCTGGTTGGCCATCCAAAACAGAATCCTCACCACTGACAACTTGATAATCAGAGGGTTACTCATTCCCAATTGGTGCATCCTGTGCAAAAACGCTTGTGAGTCAACTTCACATGTTTTTTTGGAATGTCCCTTCTCTCTAGCAGTTCTCAACCAAGTTCTTAATACCTTCGACATCTCCGCAGACCTCCCTCATTCCATTCCCCTCCTTTTTCAACAATGGCCCTGGCCTTTCAATAGCAATCAACTTAAATTCATTTGGCAAGCTTGCCTCCACATTTTCCTGTGGCAGATATGGCTTGAGAGAAATGCTAGAATTTTCAAAAATCAAGCCACTAATAAGAATATTATTGTTGCCAAAATATTGGCCCTTGCTACGAAGAATGCCTCTCTTGTTTCGTCTTCCAAACCCCCCCTCCTGGCCTTGAATCGGACCTAACCAAACTTTTCAATATTTCTAACTTCTCTGCCATGCCCCGTACTTCTGTTGATAGGTTTGTCATCAAGTGGGTCTTACCACCTACTGGGTGGCACAAGCTCAATTTCGATGGTGTGGCCAAAGGCAACCCAGGAGCGGCTGGCGGAGGAGGAATTCTCAAAAATCATAGAGGAGAAATAATTTTGGCCTTTGCCCAGAACCTGGGAATTCAATCTAACAATATGGCAGAGGCTCGGGCTCTGCTCCAAAGCTTGATCCTCTTGGAAGGTTTGACCATCAATAAAATTATCATAGAAGGAGACTCGTTGCACTGTATCAACTGGCTCAATGGGACTTGTGCCTCCCTGGGCCCTTGTTTCGATTTTCCAAGAATGCAAGGCACTAATTGGCAATTACCCAGAATTAGTCATTAAGCATCAGTACCGGGAAGGAAACAAAGTTGCGGACTGGCTTGCTAACAAGGGAGTAGGCGAATCTGACATTCATGTTTGGAGAGACTCCTTCCCCATTGGCCTAAGGAACGATTCTATAAGTGTCAATGTTTGCACAATGTGAGTGGTTGGCAGGGGACTGGTTTGGTTTGCTCATGGAACTGGTCGAGTTTTCGCATCATTTCTTCCTTCTTCTCCTCCTTTGGCTATTTTTTGGAAACATGTCGTGATATCGCGACACTTTTTCTCATCGACCACATTTTGGCAACATGTCGCGATATCGCGACACTTTTTCTCGTCGGCCACGTTTTTGCAACATGTCGCGATATCACGACACTTTTTCTCTTCGACCGCGATCTTGCAACATGTCACGATATCGTGACACTTTTCCTCTTCGGCCACATTTTTGCAACATGTCATGATATCGCGACACTTTTTCTCTTTGGCCGCGTTCTTGCAACATGTCACGATATCGCGACACTTTTCCTCTTTGGCCGCGATTTTGCAACATGTCGTTATATCGTGACACTTTTTCTCTTCGGCTGCATCTTTGCAACATGTCGCAATATCGTGACACTTTTTCTCTTTGACCGCGGTTTTGCAACATGTCGCGATATCATGACACTTTTTCTCTTCGACTACGGTCTTCCATCTTGTCGTGATATCGCAACACTTTTTCTCTTTGGCTGCGGTCTTCCATCTTGTTATCGCGACACTTTTTCTCTTTAGCTGCGATCTTCCATCTTGTCGCGATATCGCGACACTTTTTCTCTTCGATCGTGAGGATGCATCTT
This sequence comes from Wollemia nobilis, assembly GCA_028583015.1. Taxonomy (NCBI): domain Eukaryota; kingdom Viridiplantae; phylum Streptophyta; class Pinopsida; order Araucariales; family Araucariaceae; genus Wollemia; species Wollemia nobilis. The sequence continues at coordinate 3,430,936 of JAQPPZ010003107.1, forward strand.
GTCGCGATATCACGACACCTTTTCTCTTTGGCCGTGATGTCTCTTCTTGTCGCGATATCGCGACACTTTTTCTCTCCGACCGCGGTTTTGCTTCATGTCGCGATATCGCGACACTTTTTCTCCTCGACCAAGATTTTGCAACATGTCGCGATATCGCAACACTTTTCCTCTTTTGCCTCGATGATGCAGCATGTCACGATTTCGCGACACTTTTTCTCTTTGGCCGCGATTTTGCAACTTGTCGCGATATCGCGACACTTTTTCTCTTCGGTCGCCTTTTTGCAACATGTCGTGATTTCATGACATCCTTTCTCTTCGGCCATGATTTTCCAACATGTCGCGATATCGCGACACTTTTTCTCTTTGGGCGCGAATTTGCAACCTGTCGTGATATCGCGACACCTTTTCCCTTTGGCCGCGTTTTTGCAACCTGTCGTGATATCGCGACACCTTTTCTTCTTTGGCCGCAATAACGCTGCTTGTCGTGATTTCGTGACTCTTCTTCTCTTTTGGCACCAACCTTGCAACATGTCATGATATCGTGACACTTCTCTTCTGGTAGCAACCTTGCAACATGTCATGATATCGTGACACTTTCTCTCCTTCGGCTCTGATGCTGCTTCTTGTCATGATTTCACGAATTCTCTCCCTCTCTTGGATGCAACGGTGCAACATGTAATGATTTTGTGACATCTTTTCCAAACTGGTCACAATTTTGTGACACCTTTCCTCGTGTGGAGTTTTGCTTGTTCTTTGATCTTTAGCTCTTGGACCACCTCGGTCGATTTGGAAATCATGTAAATCCTCTTGTACAAGGTTCAGGGACCTTTCAACACCCTTTCAACCAATTAAAATAATATATATATATATATATATATATATATATATATATATATATATATGTTCATCTACATATGACCTAATCCATATCCTAAGATAGGCATATTCCATTTGGATTATAAATTTCAAGGCAAATAGCTTCAATATATATAGAGACTTTATTAGAGTCTCTTTAAGTAGAAGTGATCAACTTCTACAAAACCTTCATACCCCAATTGGTATGAGTACACTAGCCAAGCATACTGGTTTCATCCCCTTATAAGGAGAAATCACCATTTGGTCCACCAAGACCAGGTGAGTGCCTTGAATATGGAGAACCACACCAATGGTAATCCATCATAGATGAAATAACCACACCTATGGTTATTCATAAATATTAGTTCCAATCCAATCCATCTAGAAGGGAGTTCTAAGACCACTATATCACTATTGTGATAAGAATCCTTGGAATTACCTATCTTAAAGCCTCTTCACGCATGTTGGTACACCCTTTTGTTTAGGCAACCTTCTTGTTACCCACATTACAAATGGATATTACTTGTTCCTTACGGGTGTTTTCCTCCACATGTAACCTTAATCCTTTAGTGTAGAGTGTAGGGTCTATCTTGGTTTGTAAATCAAGGTCGTTTTTCCATCTTGAAATATTTATTCCACAATATGATCTCAACTAAATTATCTTGAGTGCATTTAATCCATGAAGCAAGATTCATTACATCTTATCCGTAGGTTTGAAATACTATAATAGACTTCTTATTAAACAAGGTTTGTGTGTTATTCAGGAATAAGTACATAATGCACAACTCCAATATTCCCCTTAATATTTGGTTTCTATAGCATGAATATGAATGGTGTTACATATGGGGAGGTGCATCATTCATAAATAAGTATCCCACATTAGTAAGTTAGACAAATGTCTTTGATTTATTGACACATTTATGTAAACATTCATACTTCACAAGATATTATTATTCATACAACTCTACCTACTAAACTCATTCATCATTACCCAATTAATTTCATAAATAAATGATACCATTGATTTACAATAAATTGTCAACATAATAGAAATTAAGCATTCATACATATTTAATCTACTAGAAGTTTAGCATACACTACAATGCATTAAATTAAGCATTACATCTAACATGTATCATTTTCATTTTGAAATCAAATGTAACATCCACAAAATATAATAAAATAAACCATAAAATAATGACACCAAGATTTATCCTAGGAAACCCTTTCAGGAAAAACCCAACCTCCAAAATATTAACTTCCTCATTTTCATAAACTTAAATGGTGAATCTTACAATAATAGCAGGGCATCTATAGGCCCCTGTCCTCAACGAAAGATCAAGGAATAAAAATGACTCTTTTTATCTCTTGATGTAATTAAGGTATCACCCAATTTATTTTTCTAATATATCAATGTAAAATTTACAATTCCATCAAGGAATCTCTAGTTCCTCTAGATTCCTTTTCCTAAGTCATTTATTGTTCATGAAAGTCATTGAAATTATATTTTGGAGATATCGCATCTCAAGGGAGTTCTATAATTTTCCTTAAGAATGAATTCCTAAATTAATTCTTCATAATTGATTTATAATCAATCCCTTGAGTAATGGATCTAAAGTCTCATACCTTTAAATCCATTGATAATCATTTCTTAAGAGTGAATTCCAAATTCACTCTTTTGTTTGGATCACATTCAATCCCTTGAATTTAAAGTTTCATACCTTCAATTGAGCAAGTACTATTCAATATTTGATCAATTTAATCAGCTAAATCTTAACAAAGTCTCTAAATGAACTATTACGTAAACCATATTGTTCATTACTAATTTCTTTTATATTAAATTTATCTTTTGATTGTAAAACTAATCACCTTTATTCTAGAAAACCTGAGATACTAACATTGGTGTACCTAAGATTTTTTTTTGAACAATGCTTTGTGTCAACCACACTACCTGCTTATAACATACTACTAAGAGGAATACCCTTTTTTTCATTCTGATCTAATAAGCAAGTTTTCTCCATAGTTTGGTTCCCCTTGGCTTGGGTTTTATTTAAAACCAGCCCTAGGACCTCTACACAATAGCATACCCTCAAGGCAAACAACTTTAACAAAGGATATTCAACTAAACCCATTTTATATATCCTTACTAAGGTTTACCTTTGGTATTCATGTAATATTAACAAAGTGGCATACTCCACTTACTATAACCAAGATCTATCAGGTAACTAGTGCTTGTTCCAAGAATAAATACCCAAATATAATCATAGGTTCTAACATACAGGTCCTACGATAGTGATGTGTGACCCTAATTGGTGTAGGGACATCCGACGCTATACTAATAAAAAGGGTAGACCTACAGTAGCATGACCCAATTGGTTACAAACTTGTGGTACTCCTCTTGTCATACTTACCCACATAGGTCCTGATCGTCTGTTCTAACCCTCACCACACGTCAGTAGTGGAGAGATCTGGAAACTTTTGTTATCCATTCATTAAGGTGACATGATGCTCAGCTTAGACCATGGAATCAGGGTTTGAATTTACCTCTTTTTCCTTGTGACTAGCTGGTCGAGGTCAGACAACACCATTTTTGCTCCTTATTTTCTTTTTTCTTTGATCTTTTGATTGGACTAACCAATTAATGCCTTTGTGCTTTGCCAAGGTTTTGTAATCTCGAGCAATGAACCTTTAGTATTCAGTGATGACTAAAAATTGCAAAGAGACTCCGAGGCTTATTGCCAGAACAAATCGTGAGCACTATAACAATTTGACCTCTTAGGGCTCAGATCTTTATGGTCATAGGCCTTGTCGGGATCATTTGAGTCACTTAAAGCTATTTAAGGAATAATCCCTATGTTTAGTTACAGAAGGGGTCGACGTTTCCATTGCTAAGTAGAGTAAGTTAGCTATGAGTCATCTTGATATAGCATCTATTTTTTTTTTCTATTTCATCTAGGTGGGAAGCCTCAAGAAGATCCCAATAGTGGTAATCCATAATCCATAGTTTATGTACTAGTAAGGATAAACGACTAGTTTTCATAGACTACTAAAGTGTATCATAGTAACAAAAATATGTTCAATTCTCTTTCTCAAGTGCTAGTGTTGGGTTATAGTGACACACCAGTGTCATAATAGGAGTCGCTTGGATCCTAAGAAGCCAATCAATACCCTAATTTTTCTATCTAGACTGATGTGAAGAAAATTTGATGTCTCATTTCACAAAAGGCTTTGATAGGCACGATGAGGCAGTTAGAAAGTTGAATTTTCTCTGACCCTTATCTTCGATTGTCTATGAATATTATAGCCTTTTGACTTGGATTAGGAGGAAATATCAACGGTTCAATGGCTTAGTCCAGTGCTTCGTGTTGGAAGTTAAAATGGTAAAATGGTAAAAAATTGTTTTACAATTGTAAGATTTAGACCTTACCTTTTTACCTCCTTGGACAACAACCTAGTTAGTAGGATTGGACGACATGGATGACAGGAAGAGCTTGACTCCAAATTCCTTTTTTCCTTTCCTCCCTATTTTCCTTCCTCCCTAATATTTCTCTTAAGCTTTCTAAGTATTGGTTATTAGTTTATGTATTTAAGAAATGTATTTTCAAACCTTTTAAGGTGAATGAATATTAGAGATTATATTTTGAGCTCTTATATTTTTGGTTCTATATTTGGTATCAGAGTAGAGGGTGTATAGGAATTCAAGGCAATCTAGGCATGGATCTCGAGGAGGCTCGAGGAGGCCCACAGGTGAGGCAAGGATCTTGAGAGGAGGTCAATAGGGCCCGTTGATTATTAACCAAGGTGAGGTCGATAGGAGGCCTGCAAAGAGCACACAGTTCAAGGTTGACCAACTGACTAGAGAACACCAGACCCTATTCCCCAGGAAACTGATAGGTAACTTGGTGGAACACAAACCAGAGGCAGACACATGGCGAGTAGACAGCGAGGCAGACACGTGGACACGTAGACCAGAGGAGAGCTGACTAGATGTAAGGCGACATGGCAGATGATGTGGTAGACAAAGAAGCAACTAGGGCAACATGGCATGAGAAGATTGGCTAAGGAAGTCGGTAAAATGGCGATCACTGATTACCCGAAGGTAATCGATAAGCTTTGTGCATATTTTTGATTATATAGTGCTATTTCCCCTTTGCACATCGAATGTGGGATAAAATCACAAGTTTTTTTTTATTGTTTTGTGTAGGCCACGATGAAATAAAGGAGGCAAGCCTCCCTTTCATCCTCGTCGGGCCTTGCAGCTTGACTGGCTCGAGGAGCTAACCTTAAGGTGCTCGCCTCCAATAGGTTGCGAGTTCAAAACTAGGCAGTGATGAAGGTTTTAATTTTTTTTGGTACACTTGCCCGAAAGCTTAGAAATACAGGTGTATGGTGCTTGAGTCCCATCGGCGGTGGAAGTCAAGTTTGTAAGAAGGCTTTGTTTAGTGAGAGGAGTCGTGGGTTTGACTCTTGCAGGCTTGAAAAAAAATTAAAAAAAAGTTTTTTCCTTTCTAAAGTTTTTTTTTATATATTAAAAAGAATAATTTATATTATATTTAATAAATTAAAATAATAATTAAAAAAAAAAAAAAATTATAAAACAATTTTTTTTTATTAAATAGAAATATAGATATCTTTTTAGTACAATAAAAGGAGAAAAATAACATTGCCTAAAAGGCAATTTATGTAAGAGGACTCAAAGGTGGAAAATTGTGACAATTTATTTGTAAAAGTCTGAGAGAGACAAAACATTGAAGACTAGGAATTTGTAAAAAGAGGCAAATTGAAGGGTAAAATTCATGATTCGCTCCACAGGATGTCATCATGCACTTTGTGCACTTTTGGTAAGAGAGAATTCTGAAAGATTTTATGAAAATGTACAAGCTTATGGACTTCATACTGTGTTTAGTCAGTTTTAGAATGCAGTAATAGCACACTAGAGGCATCCAGACTTAGGGTACGAGGCAGACTCTGAAGATAACTCTTTTGGGAGTCAATTTGAGCAATTCGAATCCATAGAAGTTACACCACAAGAATCTAAATATACTCATTACAGTAATTCAATAGAAATTCTAGAACCATAATCACCTGAGATAATATTGATCAGTGACGATGAAGAACAAGTAGCAAAAAATTTCGTGAATCAAGAAATAGCAGCACCACAACAAGAGGAACAAGCAATTAGTGAAAGAGTAAATCAAGTCAGATTTGACTTAAATTTTTAATCTCTTATTTCTTATTATTTCTTCTTTCTTCTTTCTTCCTTCTTTGAAAAAGTAGAGTACTTTATTGTAACCGAGAAATAAAAAGAGTGTTTTAGTAACTATGGCCTCACATAACAATCTACCAATTCCAGAATTCAACGGATATGATTACGAGTATTGGTCTATCAAAATGAATACCTTACTCATAGGGAAAGGTTTATGGGACATAGTGGAAGAGGGTTACATCAAACCCATAGACTGGACAACATTAAGTGTCGTAGATAAGAAAACAAATAAAGAAGTGCAAAAAAGCAACTCCTCTGCTCTTTATCATCTCCAAGCAGCATTGGATAAGAGTATATTACCTAGAATAGCTGCTTGTATAACTACACAAGATGCATGGAAAGCTTTGAAAGAAGGATTCCATGGAAGTGATCAAGTGAAGTAAGTGAGGCTTCAAACACTAAAATGAGATTTTGAAAATCTCAGAATGAAAGAAGATGAAAAAGTAGGTGATTATTGTGTCAGAGTGAAAGTAGTAGTTGATAAAATGGTTACTCTTGACAAATAAATTAAGCCTAAAACAATTGTAAAGAAAGTGTTACGAACACTTCTTCAAATATGGAATCACATAGCCATAATCATAGAAGAGCAAAAATATCTTTCCACTTTAACATTTGATGCATTAATTGGGTCGTTAATGTCTCATGAAGAGAGATTACAAGAATATCCTTCAACTAGCTATGGAGGTGATGATAAATCCTTCATATCAAATGAAAATACTGGAAGAGGACATGGAAGAGGTTAAGGCAAAGGCTAGCAAAGAGTTAGAGGCAGATGAAACTACATAAGAGGCAATAAAAATAGAGGAGGCAACTCCAACAAAGGAGGCAATTAGAACAGAGGTGGAAACCAAAATCAAGGAGGAAATCCAGGACAAAGTGGAAATCAAGGATGAGGAAGTGACAAGTCCAAAACAACTTTTTTTAACTGTGGCAAGCCAGGTCACTTTGCTCGTGACTACTGGTCAAAATATTCTCAAGGCAACAACAATCAATATGGAAATTATGGTGAAGAAGATGATCCCTCTAATAGTTTTCTTTCATATGGACAATCAGAACAAAATCTAAATTACACATGGATTTTGGATACTGGTTGCTCAAACCATATGAGTGGCAAAGAAAATATATTTGCTACTCTAGATTCCACTTATAAATCCCACATCAAGTTAGGGGATGATAAAGCTTTGCAAGTCGAAGGCATTGGAGCCATGGAGGTTCCAAAAAAATAAGGCCTAAGGAAAGTGAATGACATCTACTACACTCCAAATCTCCAACACAATCTACTAAGCGTTGGGCAAATTATGGAGAATAATTACAAACTTGTTTTTGATGAAGGAAAATGTATCATTCTTGATAAAAAAAATTGTAATTGTGTCATCACACAGGTCCCAATGACCAAGAATCGATTATTCCCTCTCAAATTTGGTGAGCCAGGGGGAGCTCAACTTGCAAATGTAGCTATAACTAATCCAAGTGTACTTTGGCACTTGCGATATGGTCACCTTAATTCCACTAGCTTGAAACTATTAACTTCTCAAGCTATGGTGACAGGACTTCCCAAAATCAACGAACAAAATGAGGTCTATGAAGGATGTGCTTTGGGAAAGCACTCAAGGTCTAAGTTTCCAAAATAACAAGCGTGGAGAGCTAGCTATCCATTTTAGTTAGTGCATTCGGACATCTATGGTCCAATGCAGACAAAGAGTATCGAAAATAATTCCTATTTTCTCACTTTCATAGATGATTTCTCTAGAATGTGTTGGATTTATTTCTTGAAACATAAATATGAAGTTTTTAATTGCTTCATAGATTTCAGAAAAAATGTAGAGAAATAAAGCGAGTATTTTATAAAATGTCTTAGGACAGATCGAGGAGGTAAGTACTCCTCAAAATAATTATTGAAATATTGTAAAGCAAGTGGGATCAAAAGGTAATTCACCACTGCCTATACCCCACAACAAAATGGTGTGGCAGAGAGAAAGAACCACACCATAGTTGAGATGGCAAGAACGATGCTTCAGACTAAGCATCTAACTAATATGTATTGGTATGATGTTGTAAGAACGAGTGTATAAGTCCAACTTCTAGTTTAGATGACATCACTCCTTATGAGGGGTGGTATGGAAAGAAACACAATGTAAAGCATTTCAAAGTTTTTGGTTCTTTAGCATATGCCCACATTCCTGATGAGAAAAGAAAGAATCTTGATCCCATGTATATTTGTAGGGTATTGTGAGTTTACCAAAGCATATAGACTCTACAATCCCAAGACTCATAAAATTGTACTTTCCAGGGATGTAATTTTTGATGAAGGGGGAGAATGGGATCATCAAAAAAATTTTGTTGATGATGAGTCCCAAGATGTAAATTCTTCATAGGTACAGTAGGTGTCTCCCAAGAAAATAAAAGGTACACCACCCTCTCCAAGCCCAAGCAGGAGTACTACATCAAGTACTTCAACCGCAACTCCAAGTCCTTCTCCACAGAGATCAGTAAGTTCTTCACTTATGGACATTGACAGTGACTCTCCATCAAGAGGCAAAAGAAATTCACAACATCATCCATATTTTCAAATTTTGGATCGAAATTTCTAGAAAATATTCACTAGAAGTCAAGCTAGTGAAATGAATACAATTTTGTAGCAAATTGAAAATTTGCAATTGTATGGTGATGATGACTCCCATTATCCTAAGGTAGATGTAGTCAATTATGCTTTATTGGCTAGTGCACAGCTAGAACCAGCTACCTATGATAAGGCTTGTACTCAAAATGTATGGCAAGAATCCATGGAAGAGGAAATAACCTCTATAAAAAATAATGATACGTGGGAGCTAGTAAAGCTACCCAAAGGAAAAAAGTGTGTTGGATGTAAATGGGTCTACAAGACCAAATACAATGTCTATGGAAGCATTAAGAGGCACAAGGCGAGATTAGTAGCAAAAGATTTTACTCAGAAATTTGGCATTAATTATGAGGAAAATTTTGCTCCTGTTGCATGACAAGAGACAATCAGATCAGTTCTTTCCTTAGCTGTCCACAAAGGATGGAAAATTCAACACATGGATGTGAAAAGTGCTTTTCTGAATGGATACTTGACTGAGGAGGTTTATGTTCAACAACCTCAAGTCTTTCAAGAACAAGGAAAGGATAACCTTGTTTACAAATTGAAAAGGCACTTTATGGCCTCAAGCAAGCACCAAGAGCTTGGTACTCACGCATTTACGGCTATTTCAACGAGTATGGATTCACTAGAAGAAAAAGTGAACCAACTATGTACTACCTAAAGCATGGTGTAGACATTCTCATAGTTTGTTTGTATGTGGATGATCTAATATTTATGGGTAGTAACACTAAAATGAATATGGAGTTCAAAAACTCCATGATGAAGTAGTTTGAGATGAAATATCTCGATTTAATGTGATACTTCCTAGGCATGGAAGTGCATAAATCAAATAAGGGGATATTCATATGTCAACACAAGTATGCTCGAGACATGATCAAGAAATTTGCCATGGAGCAGTGCAAATCAGTTGCAACTCCAACTGGACATGGAATCCAATTGAGCAAGGACGACAAAGCACCAAAGGTTGACATGACCATTTACAAGAGCATGGTTGGGAGTTTTATGTTTCTTACCAACACAAGACCCGATATTCAATATGTTGCTTCTCTAGTTTCAAGGTTTTTGGCAAGTCCATCTAAGCTGCATCTACAAGAAACTAAAAGAATCTAAGATATGTAAAAGGTACATTGGATTTTGGAATTCACTACCACAAATGTAATTCTATGAAATTAGTTGGCTTCAGTGACAATGATTGGAGCAAAAATATAGATGATAGGAAATCTACATCAAGGAACTATTTTAGTCTAGGGTTAGGACTAATCACTTATATTTCCAAGAAACAAATTATTGTAGAATTGTCATCTACTGAGGCTGAGTATATAGCCATCACACATGCTAGTACTCAATCCCTATGGTTGAGAAAAGTCCTTGAAGAAATTAGATAAAGTCAAAGTGGTCCAACTCGACTGTAGTGTGATAACATAAGTGCCATTCAGTTGGTATACAATCCAATCCACCATAGCAGATCAAAGCATTTTGATATGAAGTATCACTTCATCCGAGACATGGTGGAGCAGCAGATAGTTGAGCTTAAATATTAAAACACTTTGGATAACATTGCAGATATCTTCACCAAATGCATGGCTAAAGCTCAATATATAAATCTGAGAGACTGTATAGTTAGTCCTCTCAACTTCAAGGGGGAGAATGTTGGAAGTTAAAATGGTAAAATGGTAAAAATTTGTTTTACAACTGTAAGCTTTAGACCTTACCCTTTTACCTCCTTGGATGACAACCGAGTCAGCAGGATTGGATGACATGGATGGCAGGAAGAGTTTGACTTCAAATTCCTTTTTTCCTTCCCTCCCTATTTTCCTTCCTCCCTAATATTTCTCCTAAGATTTCTATGTATTGGTTATTAGTTTATGTATTTAAGCAATGTATTTTATAACCTTTCAAGGTGAATGAATATCATATATTATATTTTGAGCTCCTAAGTTTTTGGTTCTATACTTCGACCCAACCTTCATGCAACAACTTGCCTCTTTTCCCTTACAAGACTGATATTAGAGAGATTGGTTAGATTAATCACATATTAACCTAAAGGTCACCATATCTGGTAGAAACTAGATCGATTTTCAGAGCGTGGTATTGCGTTGGATCATTATTGCGGGTTTGGAATATATTACTATAGTTGATGCCCCTTAATATCAATAGGGTTTACAGTTATTCTACTACAATGGGGGTAACTATTTCAAAATACAAAAATTGAGACTATAGTAAGATCTTCCCCACATATATAGGTTGAAATCAAGCCAAAAAGAGCCCCCATGAAATCCAGATGGTAACTCACTGCCCTTTCCTCTTTCGTGTTATGTATTCGAAGAAGGGTTTACTATACAATTTTCCCTTTTACTGTGTTGATCCCCTTAGAGTGGTGGGTCATTGGTTCTGTACTAATCAAAACTCCTACATGAGGTCGTGGGATCGACCCTCGTCGGGATCATTGTATATTTTTTTTATTATACATGAGTCGAATCTCTTTCGGCTTACTTCATACAAAAATACTAAGTATTATTCTATATTTTATTTTAAAACTACTAGATTAAGGCTAAATAACCTTCTTAAATAACCTTCTATTATTTGGCAAAGCTAATGAGTTTCATAGTTTACATTATCAAGGAAAAACTTTAATTACCAACATAAAGAATATTTTGTGCTAATCCTATTTTATATCAACAATAAAACATAAAGAGGAAAGGAGGGATCCAGCCTATTTCTCCTTAATTTCCTTCTCTTTAAGGCTTGATTTCAAGAGCACCTTCTTAACTGTCCTTGTTTGCTTTCTCCTTCTAACCTTCCAAATTTACCTTTTTACTATAACTAGAAAATCTTTCATGTCTTCTAGTTTCTGATCTACCTCCAAAGGGTGGAGAGCATACTCCCTAGACCATTAAGATTTATCCTAGATCCTAGATGATCATTTCCTTCTAATTATCCAAGTTAGATGCTTACCATAACAAGAAACCCTTTTAGGTCTTCTAGTTTCTGATCCACCCAAGGAGTGGAGAGCATACTCCCTAGACCATCAAGATTTTCCTAGATGACATTTTCTTCACCAAAACCCCTCTATTTATAGGTATTTTTCTACTCATGGGCCAAATAGTGACTACATTATAATAATACTAAAAATATGCTTAGAACCATTATGACTTCATCATGTCCTTCAAGGGTTCTCTAGGGATGAGGTGAGTGACAAAACTCATACTATTGAGACATAGGATAGTTACAAGGTTAGAACTATTTTTGATAAGCCAGGAAGTCCTCATAATTCTCACCAATATTAGGTATCCACATGAGTACTTCCCAAAAAGTTAGGATGACCCATAAGTTATTTAAAAATTTCTTAGTCTCTTTTAGGTCCCATCCACATAGGGTCCACTAAATCTACCCATTATTTATTGTATGGATATAATTTTTGTAAAAGATAATTCCTTAAATTTTATCTTTTACTAGACCTCATAAATAGCCCTTAAATAATTAATATTTCTTGTCCCTTATAAAATTATTTTATTAGAATTTTTGTAGGTTTCTTTAGGGTCTAGGCCCCTTATATTAAGCATTAATTGGTCCCAAGAACCGATTAATATCCCTTAAATAATACAAGATGGTGATGGGTCATGACATACTCCCCCCTTAGGTTAAACACAGTCCTCTGTGTTTGAACATCTACCTTACAAAACATATTTGTATAGCCAAGCTAACATTTATCTGGCTATTTTATAATCAAATTTTTCTTTCATCCAACATTCCAATCTTGGTGGCAAGCTTCAGCTTCCATCCATAAGAGTACCTGGACCTGCAAAAATGCAAACTATCAACAATACCATGTCCTTATAAACAATATGACATCCATTTTGTAAAACAAAAAGTGATGAAAATACTATCCAATACATAATATTAACATAAAGACTATAATTTAAATCCATCTATTATTGCACCATTACTGAATCTAAAACATAGCAATAATAGAATATGCAAAATGGTGTTACAGAGATATCCTAAAATTGTACTCTTATACTGCATTAGACCTAAAAGTCTTAGTCATTTTATCAAAAACTCCCACCAAGGAGTAACATACTAAACTTTGTTAACCTTCAATATGGGTTAACCTGATAAAATTAAGTGTCATAGAAAACATATCACAAATTTCAGTATCTCAATGTAGGATATTTACCTCTATCCTATTATGCATTGCGACAATATTTGCCAATCAAGCATGTCAAAGCATCCACCAAGATGTCTCCTGGTTTATATCATTATAAAATCATAGAGAAGTCCCATACCTTCTCCAAGAATGGACACCAATCCATTCCTCATATTCATTTAATTAGACAAAATTCAATATTCATGCATTCTTTTGTATTACATAATAACTAATTAAATCTATCATAAAAAATAATATTCATATAGTATTCAAACAAAAATATAAAATTCAAAAGTTATTAATATTTATGCCTCATCCTTGGCATTAATAGACTACTACAAAAATATGGTCTATAGTTTGGTGGTCTAAAGGACCTTAAGGTCGATTCTCCTGGGTCCGTTTTCCTCCTTGTACTGTGCTGGTACTTACGGTTGGAGATGGTGGTGGAGATACTACTCCAGGTGGAAGAAGCATATCGTGACTTAACAATGCTACCAAACAAGATTCTAGAAATACAACATTAAATTCTTCCCTTACTTGTCAGAATTAGGGATTTTCTATGAGCATGGCTGCCATCTTTGTTGCTCTCTAGTTATTTCTTTGTAATATTTTTTATCTGATCTTGAAAGCACGAGATTCCAGGCAAAGGAAACACTAATTTATGTAATGTAAGACGAAATATAACGCTTTAACCTTATGCACAAAAACGAAGGAAAGAGACAATTTGGAAAGGAGAGAAAAGATGTAAAGAAATCACAGCCCTCTTTATTCAAATATCTTATCCTCGGTTACATAGACGTCTCCTCCCTTTTTAGGGGCTAGGAGCGTTAAATTTGTCATTGTTACAATGTGCGATTTAGTCTTCCTCCTTCCGCGTGCCCACGATTGCAATGGGCGGGCCAAGATGATGTCGCCGTTGATGTCGATGAGTTCCTAACCTCCGCTGCTTCTCCTGCGAACAAAGAAACAACCAAGATGTCAGTAGCATCTGCCGCAAATGAAAAGCGTTTGCTCTCTAAAACTAACGAAATATGCATATAAATATTTGCCTGAAACAGTAATTACAGTGAGTCCAAATGGCTTCAAAACTTGACGAGAAGATAAGAAAAGTTACCGGAAGGCCACTGCCACTGAGACAGCTGGCCAATCTACCTTCAACTAGAATTCGTCCCTGGGCAGGATGAATTCTGACTGCAATTCGTCCCTGGGTGGGACGAATTCTTCTGTGTTGGGGAAACGGACCTGCTGCTGCTCCAATGTCGGATCCCGAGACCTGCAAAACGCCTGCAAACAGGGGGGTTATGTAATTGGGGCCATTTTGGGATGACCCAGATGGTTGGATTCTCCCAATTTGGCCTCCACCCTCGATAATTTGACCTCGACACCTGCAAGTCAGCGAAACGACAAAGCAACACAAAACATACTAGAATCTGACCAAAAGTTACAAAATTGCAGCTATGGATTAATCAAACCTAATAACACAAAATGCAATCCGAAAAGTAATCTAAAATGCTCAAAAACTAAAAATAGGACTTGGGAGGTGCGGGGGTGCCCAAGTGGGCCTCCCACCGTTGGCACTTGATTTTGGATCCAATCCACCGGGGATGGGCCCAAAACCTCTTAGGATGGGGGGTCGGCGAATTGGTTGGATCAGGTGTCCATGTGTTGGATTTGGGTCAGGTTCGAGCTTCCAAAGGCCACCCAACAACCTCCCTTGCAAAAGAGATTGGTGGATGTGGGAAGGCGAACCAAAAGGGATGCAAGTGGGTCTTCAACTCGACAGCACTTCGTTGCTTGAAAACTCCTTCAACCTGTATCTTTTGGGTGAGAAAAGTCCCACCTTTTATAGACCCAAGGGGTCTCTTTTGGGAGGGAAGCACAAATGCCATGTGTTGGTCATAGGCACCATGTGGCAGTCTTGTCTTCCCATGAGGGAGGGGAGTCCTCCATTGACTTGAGCTTTGATAAATGCCTTTTGTGACAGTCTTCTAATGGCCCCTCTGTCCACCTACACACGCGTGCAAGGCAGGAGTCCTTAACTGACTGTTCTGGGCTGCCACTTGGCACCCTTTGCATTTTTGCCCGTTAAGCTTAGAATTCGTCCCACCCAGGGACGGATTCAGAATTCGTCCTGGGGTGGGACGGATTCTATTTTGAATTCATCCCTGGGTGAGACGAATACTAGGCAAAGTGTCCAAGTGTGCCAAATTGCTTCTTGACCTTACAAAATTGCTATGAAAGTGGTTAAGACCACTGTTTAACCTCTGAGGGCTGCCACTGGGGGCTGTGTTTGTCAAAGCGATCGGTGTTTGCGAGTCACATAATCGGATTGGTGTTGTTTTGGTGTCTACGGATGCCCCTTTTTGAGAAGCGCTGCGGGTGACGCAGTGCTGAGCAAAAATAGATAACCAAAGCACTAATGATTAGGGTTTCTTGGTAACCTAACCAAATTTTGATGCCCCAAGTATGGAAAGGGCATGCATTCTTGAATCCTTGCTTCTAACGAGCTAAGGAATTTGATTTCAAGTATTAACCTGTTTTGGTGAGGTGTGACTTGAACTTAGACATTGATCAGTCATGAACAAGTGAAGGGCGTTTTTATCCTCAGGGGGAACCTTGTGTTCATGATTCACAAAATGCCAAGTGTTTGATTGATTTGATTGTTGCTTGTTTATCGCCCCAAGCAGGAGCGTGATTGTCTTTGTCAATGATTCTTTGAATGCATGTCGTTTTCCTTAATTGGGTGTGTGATTGTTGGTTGGTGACTAAGTGTGACTACCCCCTCAAGCAATGAATCGATGAGGGAATGACCTTCGTGAGAGAAGCGACGAGTCGCTTGACCCAAGATGACTTGTGCAAGGTTGCCTTTAGAGGGTTTACCGTTAAGCGTGTGTAATTTTTCCAACATTTGGACCTGTTTTTGGTGGGTGTTAACCCTTTTGGTGATGCCGTAAAGAGGTGAAATCATCGAAAATCTAACTTCCCGTGGAGCGGTCCGGCTATTGTAGCCTTCTTGGGGAAGTAGGAGAGCGATAATTTGGACCTCGACATCAATTTTCTTTGCCTAGAGGTTAAGTGCAAGAGCACTTATGCCCAGCAATGTTTTTCTGTATTTTTGTTGAATTTTGTACTGTTTTTGAGTGGGCTTTGACCCTTTTGGTGATGTCGTTTGGGGATGAAATTGTCTAAAATCCATCTTCCCATGGAGCGGTCCGGCTATGGTAGCCTTCTTCGGGAGTATGATAGTGACAATTTGTGACTCCAATGTCGATTTTGTATGCCCTTGTTGTCAGGTGCAGTAGCAATCTTGTTGGGCAATTTTATTGTCTATTTTTAGTGCATTTTTAGTCATTTTTGTTGATTTTTTTTTGTGCTGGCCTGAATTCGTCCCTGGGTGGGACGAATTCCAGCTGGAGAATTCGTCCCTGGGTGGGACGAGTGCTGATCAAAGCGCTTGTCCCAGTCAAGGATGAATTCCAGTGCAAAAGGCCTATTTAATGGCCAAAACTTGATTTTGGGCTCATTTGTGTCATTTTTTTCTTGCGATTTTGGAGCTCTGGGAGGAGGAGGTAATTCTGCGAAGCGAAGCGCTCTCTGGAATTCTCTCTGCCATCATGAGTGCCAAACTGGTTCGAGCGGTGGAGCCGAGGCGAGACCTGTAAGTGACCCTAGGGTTTATTTTGCTTTAATTTAATGCATTGTTTTTGTGTTGACGCTTTTCAAAACTTTAAGATTTTTTTTTTTTTGTTGTGATGTTTTTGTTTATCAGTTAAGGTTAGAAACCCTAGAACTGAAAATTTGATCTGTTATATTTTTTTTTTTTTTTGCTTGCAGGTTGTTAGGAGCCGGTACCATGTACCCGCTGCATTTACTGAGGCACGGTTGGCATTGACCGATGATGACTGGGAATGGCTTGATGCCCTTGGGCTCAAGCAGGTGGCTCGACTAGAGCTCGTGGTTTCGGATCGGGCCTATCCGACGGCCCCGATCAAGCTTTGGGATCCACGGACCAATACTTTCCATCTCCCGACGGGGAGATGATCGTGACTCTTGAGGACGTCTATCGGTTGCTTCGGATTCCGATAGATGGTCTGCCTATTAGGACATCTCCGTTTGATCAGCGAACTGCTATACTTACGAGATGTTTTGGGCATGGGGGGGAGCTGGGTGTAGCAGACCCAGTGGAGACAGTCGAGGCGGATTTCCAGGCTGGCGGGATTTTGGTTAGCTGGTGGAATGAGAGGGGGGTGTTAGGAGTGAGGCACGCATTCTTGATGGGCCTCATTTCTAACATTCTTCTCCCTGATTCGTCAGGCACGAGGTTCCCGTGGAACCTGCTGGATTTGGTGTGGCAGTTGGCAGAGTGCCCGATAGAGGCACCGTTGATTCTAAGATGGGGACAGACTTTGTTGGCACAGCTTTACGGGGAGCTGTACGGGGTCCGCTGTCGATAGCGGAAGGGTGTCAGTTGTAGTTTTTTGTTGCAGTGCTGGGGTTGGTAGCACATAGCTGTTGAGAGGCCTACCAGGTTACCGTGGATGACTCGGGCGGTGATGGAGGATGAGGAGATTGGTTATGCGGCTTTGTGGCGACGGTCTGTGGAGCAGGGGCAGAGTCGGCGATGGGTAGGTGCCGTTGAGCACTACATTGATGCCTTTTCTTGGCTCACTCCGGGGGAGGTGTTTTGGCGTCCCTATCGGGACCGTCCGGCACTCGGCTTCGAGGTCGGAGAGTGGCTCCGACGGGTACGGAGGGAGCAATGGTTGACTGGGCGGCATGGGACGGAGCATGAGTTCTTTTTGTACCGCCGGGTTACACGATAGTTTGGGGTGCACCAGGGGTTGCCTGGTGAGCCCGTAGGATATCGGCGTCGGGGAGATGAGAGGGATCTGGAGCCATCGGTCACCGTGCCATTGGGCGAGGAGTCGGATGCGGTGATTGAGGTCCCGGATGTGGATGACGTCGGTACTACCACTGAGTATGACTCATGGTGGGTATTGCGGTGCTAGAGAGGAGAGGGTCCACTAGGAGGCATGGAGGTGGCAGTGGAGGATGCTGAGGCGACAAGGGGTGATTGGGTGGGGTCATTGGATGATGCAGACATGGTGGATGTGGGAGATGAGGATGTGGACTTGGGTGTTCCGGAGCAGCCGGACATGCAGGATGTGGAGGAGCATTTGGAGCCTGAGCAGGCTACTACCCGCGTGAGTCCTATGCATCTAACAGATACAGAGGAGGTGGGGTCGGATGTAGGCGATGAGGTTGCGCGACTTACAGAGCTGCTGCGGATGCGAGATCTGGAGAGGGATCTTCTGCGAGCTCAGTTGGCAGAGCGGGATAGAGTTTTGGCGTAGCGTGATGATGCATTGTCTATCTATCATCGACAAGAGGCAGAGTGGTGTCTATACCGGATAGACTTGGAGAGGGAGGTCATCCGCCTTGGCGGGTGGCTCCCTGAGCCTTCGATCAGTAGATCTTCTCGATGGATGAGGGATAGTTTGACTGAGCAGTCAGCATCATCTCGTCGCAGGTGGTTAGATGATGGGGGTGGTAGCAAGCATGATGCGGGGGCTAGTAGTAGCCGCCCTGCAGGGTCCCGTAGGACCCACACCACGGGGGGTAGTTCCCGTCGCATCGATCCTGCATGATCATGGTGGCCGACGCCTTAGGTTGGGTTCTTGGATATATTGCGGGGTCTGAGGACCGGTTTTGTAGCCTACGGGCATCTTTTTGACGATATATATATATATACCTGTTTTATTTTTGAATTTGTACATGTGATGATGTGATTTTTGTTATGCATGTTTATTCATTTTTATGAATGCAGATGTTATGATGAATTCAAATGTTTTAGATGTCTTTGTGATATGCAAATTGAAATGGATGAATGATATTTGTGGTGATTGCACTGTAGGCTGTTTAAGAAGCTCTTTATTTACCTGGTTTTTTTTGTTTTTGTATTTTTTGATGGTATCATAAGGATGATAAGTAGCGCAGATGGTTTTGGGATGAATGTATGATTTTCTGAGATTCAGACAGTTTTATCTCACTATCCATGACTGTACTTTATCTTACAAGACTTTTGAACAAGGTATGAATCGGACTTGTTTTTGACCAAGTTATTTAACATCCCTGTGTGTGCAATTGATTTCATTTAGTGGTATTTGTTAGGATACCGCCAGTGCCAGATGGGCTTTCAAACCGAACTTCGTACTGAGGATCACCTAATTAGCTCCACGAATTCCTTTGTTGTATGTACTAAGATTAATCTGCGGTGTAATCTAGGATGCCATAAGCTAGCTCATCCACATGCAAACATTGATCTGTATGCAAGTTAATGTGACAAATATATCGTCATGCGGGAGGTTTACTTCTGTTACCGATAGGCTATCAACCAAATTGGTACTGAAGCTTGCCTTATGACCTATAGAATCGCTGAGAGTTCCAGGGATTCAAGGTCAACTCCCTTCTTTTCTTCAATTGTATTGGGATACTTGCTCATTATAGTGATGAGATCACTGTTTATTTTGATTTGTTTTTTCTTTTGAGCAAGGGATTGGGGATATGGAGTGATGAAAATCACTATTGTTTGTGCCTTTTGATGTGTGCACTATAGTTTGTCAAATTTGGAGTTTTGACATTTTGCAATTTTTTTGTTTTTTGCAACTATTGAGAACTTTAGGGATTCTTAGGGAATTGGGTAGGGAGGATGCTTGTCCTTTTGCCAACTCTCAGCATTCTAGGGGTCATTCGCACAGGGGGATGAGCAAGATAACCGTTTCGCTTGTGGTGACCTAGATTATTTTGCAGGTTTCGTCTTTCATTCACACAATTTGGGAATTTTAGTGTTTTGATTTGTGTTGGGATGTTACGTAACAAGGTGTATTTCAAGTATGACTCTACCTTTGTAAAATTTGTTCGACTTGGTACACTACATGGCTAAAGAGGAAAATGATGACTGAATCACTGAAACTCTTGGTACATTCCCAGACCACTGACTGTAGTGTGGTAAAAGTTATGCTTGGTGTTTTTTGTTTTTTTTGATGAATTCGAGTATGCCTAGAATTGAGATGCAAATCTTTGTTGTTTTTGATGATTTTTGTTGTTTTGTTTTTGTTGAATTTCTTGATTTTTTTGACCAAACGATTGCGATAATCGTTGGAGCTTTTTGGGTTGACCAAGAGATTGCGATAATCCTTGGAGATTTTTGTATTGACCAAGAGATTGCAATAATCCTTGGAGCTTTTTGGTGACCAAGAGATTGCGATAATCCTTGGAGCTTTTTGGATTGACCAAGAGATTGCGATAATCCTTGGAGCTTTTTGTATTGACCAAGAGATTGCGATAATCCTTGGAGCTTTTAGGTTGACCAAGAGATTGCGATAATCCTTGGAGCTTTTTGGATTGACCAAGAGATTGCGATAATCCTTGGAGCTTTTTGTATTGACCAAGAGATTGCGATAATCCTTGGAGCTTTTTGTATTGACCAAGAGATTGCGATAATCCTTGGAGCTTTTAGGTTGACCAAGAGATTGCGATAATCCTTGGAGCTTTTTGGATTGACCAAGAGATTGCGATAATCCTTGGAGCTTTTTTTTTTTTTTTTTTTTTTTGGTATATGGCTTTCTTAGATATGAAATGGTCGCAAATGACTGATATTCAAGGGTTCTGTTTCCTTGATACCATCAAGAGAAGCTAGCCTGTACGTTCCTGGTCCTATTTTGCTATCAATGACATAAGGACCTAGCCAATTTGCCACGAATTTGTCTCTCATATGGGACGACAAATTAGAGTTTTGTTGGTTTTCCTTCAGAACCAGATCACCAACCCGAAAGTCTCTTAGGTGAAATTTCATGTTGTAAGCTCTCTTAAGCCACTCTTGATAGATACGTAAGTGCTCGAGAGCATTAACGCATCTTTCGTCAAGCAACGTAAGTTGGTCTAACCGGACTGCCGTGCAGTGTCATCATTGATGAATTCCTGCATTGATATGCGAGAGGAAGGAATTTCCAACTCGAGATGCATTATCGCCTCTGAGCCATACACTAGTGAAAATGGAGTTGCCCCAGTGGGCGTCCGAATGCTAGTGCGATAAGCCCAAAGGGCAAGTGGGATTTGTATGTGCCAATCCTTATGACTGTCTGTGACGGTCTTTTTAAGGATGGCGACTAGCATTTTGTTTGACGCCTCTGCTTGCCCATTTTCTTGCGGATAATAGGGTGTTGAAAAGTTGTGCTGAATTTTGTACTTTGTGTTTAAAGCATGCACGTCTTTGTTCTTGAATGATGGCCCATTATCCGAGATTATTTTGGATGGAATACCAAAACGACATATAATGTAATGCAAAATGAACTCCGCAATGCGGGGTCCTGTCGTAGAGGTTAACGGAATTGCTTCCACCCATTTGGTAAAATATTCCGTGGCCGTTATGATAAACGTGTGACGGCCTGACGATGCAGGGGAGATATTTTCGATTAGATCAAGGCCCCACTACGAAAATGGCCAAGCAGACTGGACTGTCTGTAGGTCCTGGGAAGGTGCGTGCATTAAATTGGCATGATGTTGACACTTTACGCACCTCTTGACATACGCACAACAATCTCGCTCTAAAGATGGCCAATAATAGCCCATGCGAAGAATGCGCTTTGCAATGGCCATACCACTAAAGTGGCCACCACATGTACCGTCATGCGCTTGGGTGATTTCCCAAGTGGACTCTTGCTGGTCCAAGCAATGAAGAAGAATTCCGTCGTAGCTACGACGATACAAAATGTCTCCTATCAAGACATATTTTGCCGCTTTCTGTTTGAATGTTTGTTTTGCGGCGTGCGTCAATCCAAAGGGTAGATTACCTAACTTGAGGTAGTCTCTTATGGGTAAATACCAATCCTGTTGATCGGATACCTCGACGGTTTGAACGACCAATCCCTTTTGGAGTTCTTCCCTAACAAATGTTGATTGGGATAGAACTTGTAAGAATAACGTTGTGTTGCTATTAATGGGAGTGGGGGAGAACAAAGACCCCCAGTTGGCATGTTTCAAATAGTCTCGGATTCGAAAGAACTTATCCGAAGATGGTTCTATCTGGATCATGTGGACCCCTGGCGTCAAATCTGAGCTTGCGCGCTCCATCGCGGGTTGCGATAAGGTTTTGACCTGAATGGTTGTTATATCACTAGAAAGGTCTTGCGGGATTAGTGACCCTAAGGAGGCCATTGTGTCCGCAAAACGATTCGATGATCGAAGGAGTGCCTCGATGTCATACCACTCAAGTTTTGCCAAGAATTTATCCACGAGGGATTTAT
Organism: Wollemia nobilis; assembly: GCA_028583015.1. Taxonomy (NCBI): domain Eukaryota; kingdom Viridiplantae; phylum Streptophyta; class Pinopsida; order Araucariales; family Araucariaceae; genus Wollemia; species Wollemia nobilis. The sequence continues at coordinate 3,453,129 of JAQPPZ010003107.1, forward strand.
AGGCTTTTAGGACTGGGCATTTGCATTGATATACCCCTTTGACTTGATTGACGATTAACCGTGAATCACCAAAGATGTTCAGTATTTTGATGTTCATGGCGATTCTTGTCTGAAGACCTAGGAGCAAGGCTTCATATTACGCATTGTTGTTGGTGCACTGGAAGTTTAATTTAAATGACAAGGGCATTGGAGCGCCCTACGGTGTGAAGAATACAATTCCTGCACCACCACCTTGCTCGCATTTAGAACCATCAAAAAATAAGGTTATGTCGGCCTGAGACTTAGGCTCATCAAAATCTAGCGATTCTGAGACATGGAAGACCCCATCATCGGGTAGTTCTATGACCGGAGGCTGATCGTCTTCAAGAGGAGCCTCTGCTAGTTGATCGTCTATGACTTGTCCTTTTATAGATTTTTGCCCAATAAAATCAATGTCAAATTCCGTCAACAACATGATCCATTTCACCGTGCGACTACTATGATAAGTACGACTCATCATGTATCGCAATGGATTCTCCTTAGACACAACATACGTCGTGTTGCTCAGCATGTAATGGCATAGCCTCTTGGTAGCAAACACCACTGCCAAGCAGAGTTTCTCAACGTATGCATAGTTAAGTTCGTAACTGACCAGGGTGCGGCTAAGATAGTAAGTAGCCTGTTCTTTGTGAAGTTCATTCTTCTGGGCTAGCATTGTGCCCAGTGCCACCTCAGTAGCTAAGATGTATAAGTAGAACGGCACACCTGGTCTAGGCGGTGCCAATACTGGCGGCGAAGCCAAGTATTGTTTGATTTTGTCAAAGGCTGATTGGCACTCGTCATCCCAATGAAATGTGACCCCCTTGTGCAATAATTTGTTCATTGGTTGGCATTTGTCAGATAATTGCGCTATGAAGCGTTTAATTGACGCGACCTTTCCTTGCAGACTTCTGAGCTGCTTGATAGTGGTTGGGGGAGCCATTTCAAGGATTGCCTTGACTTTGTTTGGGTCCACTTCGATGCCTTTCTTGGAGACTATAAAACCCAAGAGTTTTCCCGATGTGACGCCGAACATGCACTTCTTGGGATTCAATTTGACCTTATGCTCTATGAGGCGATCGAGAATCTTGCTTAAGTCACCGAGATGATCTAAGCGCAAGAGAGACTTGGCTAACAAATCATCCATGTAATCTTCCAAAGTTTTGTGCATGTAATCATGGAAGATATAAGTCATAGCACATTGGTATGTAGCGCCAACGTTTTTAAGGCCAAAAGGCATGACCTTATAACAAAATGTCCCCCAAGGTGTTATGAATGCCGTTTTGAGTTGGTCTTCAGGATTGATACGAATTTGATTGTATCCTGAGAAACCGTCCATTAGGGAGAGCATTTCGTGACCTGCTGTAGCGTCTACCAATGCGTCGATGCTTGGCAAGGGGAAATCATCCTTAGGACTCACTTTTTTTAGGTCTCGAAATTCGGTGCATATGCGAATCCTCCCGTCGAGCTTCTTGACGGGAACCATGTTGGACAACCATGGTGGATAATCCATGCAGATGACAAATTGTGCATCCAACAGCTTTTGCAATTCGTCTTTGACCATCAAGGCTACTGTTGGGTGCATCTTTCTTAGTTTTTGCTTTACAGGCTTGATTTTCGGATCAAGCGTTAAATTGTGCATGACTAGCTGCGGGTCTAGCCCTGGCATATCTTTGTACGACCATGCAAAAACCTCCTTCTTTTCTTTAAGAAGGGCAATGTAATCGGCTTGCTCCTCGGGGGAAATGCTTACCCCCAGCTTGAGAATTCGTGGATTCATTGGATCTGTGCCGATGTCTACGTCAGTCGTCTCTTCGACTGACATGTGGGATCCATCCTCCAACTGATGTGGAGTTGGGATTAAATGGATATCATCAGCTGAGTTAAGATCTGCGTTTGGAACCTTGGGTCCCTCTTCAACTTGAAAAATATCCTGAGTTGTCCTTGGGGTAAAATGAAGCATTTCATCGAAAGGCCAGTACTCTGATGGTGACAATGGTGAATTGATGTGATCCCAGTCAATGGCATCCATGTTTAGATGCAATGACCATGATGGATCGGTCGGATTGCGGATGGGTGTGGTCAAATCAATGGAGATCATGTGGATGGAATGAATTTTGTCTCCAGAACCACGGGTGTGATGACTTGATTCTTTTAGATGTTCCCTATACTCTGGATCTGGCTCTACGGGAACAGGCACGAATGGATCCTCTCTAGGTGCAAATTCATCTCTATGTGTGAAAAGGAAGGTGAGGTCTTCCCTCGGTACTACTGTCCTAATGGGATCTTGAGGTGGACGATGCTCATCTTGAATTTGGAGCCATAGGCCTAACACTTGGTTCCACCTCGCTGGGTCTACGTGCCATTCATGTCCTAACCATATATCCATTTGTCCCATTAGATCTTCATGAGTTAGAGCGCGGTGATGTCGTCGCGCATGTCTGAGATAGTCCATTTCAGTTTCATCTTCTGAATCGCTTTCATAGATCCGAAATTGTTCATCCTCTTCAGCATCTGTTGCTTGCGACATTAAGGACTCTTCCTGTTCCAGTGAATTAATATGGTCCCATTGCGGTTGTTCCACTCTTAGTGGAGGGACCTGATTCTTTTGAGACTGTGTTATTTCGTCTGGAACCTCTAAGGGGAACAGTTTCAGAAAAATGTCTAGCAACCGTTGATGTTTTCTTTGAGGATTGCTCTCTGAACTTTCACCTCTCTCTAGCAAAGGAGAGGGATTATTGTTGTTTCCAGGGGTGTTTGTAGACCATGGGAGATAATCCCCTAATGTGTATTCTATTTTTGGATTGGCGTACGGGTCTTGTGCCAATCCCCCCTTGTTGCCTATTTCTAGGCCTTGCATATTTTCAACCAAGATGTCTAATGGCAGGGGATGGTTGAACCCTACCCCTGACTTGTCATATGGCATCTGATATCTTGGTTGGCAAAGGATCCGCATCCCTTGCTCATATCTGCCTAGCCCATACCCATGCCAATTGCATTGTTTGAGATATTTTAGGGCAAATTCTGGGTTCGATAGATAATTGATGTTTTCGACAAAAGGCTCTTCATTTGTTTCCTTTTGTTCGCATGGTTCAGAACCATGATCAAGGCCCCCATACACAAAATTCATTTGGTTCGGTGGGTAGCCTAGAGGGACGATTGTTCCAATGGGAAGGCGAGGTCTTCCCATGTCTTGTACTGACTCCAGTGTGGGGGTTGCCACAACATTTTGCACTAAATATTCCCCTAGGCCTGTACTGGCCATTTCAACGGTGATTGTTGATGATTGGGTGGGAGGAAACGGTAGTCCTTCCTGAGTCCATTCCATGTTTGGTGGTTCAGGAATCTTGGTTTCCGTTGCGTTGGGCGCTTCCTCTATTGATATCGCTGAAATCGTGGGCAACCCCTCTTCTAGAGGCTTAACCTCTTCCATGATTTGCTTTCCCTTGTCCTTATGTTGGGCCATGATAGGTGGCATTGATGATGAAGGAGTAGGTGATGAAGTCTCACCTGGCTGGGATTTTGCCTTGTTGGCCACCAGTGGTACTTGCGGTATCGGACCCTGTTTAGATGGATTTAATTGAAAATCCAAATGCGTTGATGGGAGGGTCGATTGAGGTATGAATTGTACCGCATTGCAATACTTGAATGGCTCTAAGTCCATTGGGACTACATGTATTTGCCCTTCATAGGCATACTTCAAGCACTGGTGTGCGATCGAGGGGACACACTTCATGTCCCTGATCCAAGGCCGTCCTAGCAGTATATTATAAGCCATTTCGCCTTCCAGCACATGGCATAGTGTGGGTATTGACTTTTGTCCTACCTGTATAGGCAGAACAACCGTGCCGACTGTCGAGCAAATTGCATCGTTAAAATCTCGCAGTGTGTACGTGGAAGTGGTGATGTGAGAGGTTGGCAGTTTTAAATGTTTCAACGCTGCAGTGGTTATAATGTTACTGGACGAGCCAGTATCTATCAGCACTCTCTTGTACAGGATCCTATTGACCCGTGCGATAACGTGCAGGGGTGGATCCGACATGTCATTTGATATCGTTTTGACCTCGTCTTCTCTGAATGTGATGACAATCTCCGTACATTATTTCACATGTCCCACGAAGGCGTTGAAAGAATTTGCTTCATGGGGTTGTACTTCAATGGATTTTAAGATGTCCATAAGAGCTTCTCTATGTGGAGCTGATTTTTGAATAAGCTCGTAGATGGACAGCCTAGCCGACGTGGTCCGCAAACTCTGCGTGAGTTTGGTTCGTATCGTGACCTCAGGTCTAGGCGGAGGTAACTGCGTTGGGCGTTGTTGAGGCTGCGATGTCGACGAAACATCCCTCACAACTATCTCGGGGGCAACTGCTAGGTATTTTCTGTTCCTTGTTACAATGCTAATCATTCCCACAAATCCTTGCGTGGGAAGATCTTGTCGCACCTCGTTAATCTGGAGCGGTTTTGTCTGTGCCTCGTGGGCAGGAAAGGGGTCCTTGAATACCCCCATTTGTTGGTTGTTTGGTGCAATGGGGTTGTCCACGACCAATGTTCTATTGTCGATCAAATCCTGGACTAGTTATTTGAATTTCTAGCACCCATTTAGGTCATGTCCTCTGCGCCTATGGAATATGCAATACAATTCCTCCCTATACCCCCTAGGCTTGGGAATGTTAGGGTCAAAAATTTGGATTTCTAGCAGAGTAACTAAATTTGCCACCAACAAGCGGTTAAATAAGGAGTCCCTAGACTCCACATACGGGGTGAATTGTCACCTAGGGCGACGCTGCTGATACTGCTCCTATCTTCTATTATCTCTTTCGTAAGCAGGAGGCACTGCCTGGTAGTTAGCCTTTTGAGGCTGCGTTTCTTGCACAGGCACGGGAACATTTATCGCAACTTGGTTGACTGCAGCGTGTTGTGGTTGCGTTATCCCAGTTTTAGTGGTTTTATTCCACTCTTTCTTCTTAGGCTTGGCAATTGCACCTTCGCCTATCTTAATCTCTTCTATGACTCTGGATTGCGCCAAAGCTTCTTCTAAGTTTTCGTATTGTCGTAGCAACAATAGACCGGAGATTGATTTTAAGCAACTTTTTGCGAACATTTGCGTGAGGTCCGACATGGGAGGACGATAGGGTAACTTAGAAAGCAAAGCTCTCCATCGGTTCCCGTATGCTGCCATTGTTTCCTCCTCAAATTGTTTAAGGCTAGCAAGATCACTAAGTGATGCCTTCTTCCTTGTGTTGAAGGTGAAACGTTCAAGAAACGCATCTACTAGCTGATCTAAGATGCTTATGTTGTGTTTGGGCAGTTGTGTGAACCAATCCGAGGTAGGGCCTACGAATGTGGTTATGAATGTTCTAAGCAATAATGCGTCATTATCTTGGATGCCAAAGCATTGGCTTAGAAATCGTGTAACGTGTTCCTGTGTGTCCTCTTCACCTTTAAAAACTGCCAATTGAGGCAACTTGAAGTGTTCGGGGTAAAGAGGTGTAGGCACTGAGGGATGCACCGGATTATTGTAGAGTAGACGTAATGTGGGTTTTTGATGCCTCACAGCTTTTGTCTCCACAGACTCCAAACGCTCCAATAGCGCTTGGTATGCATCGAAATATTTTATTTCTTCCTCTCTTGTTCGCTCTTGTTGCAAGTTACGGTAAACTGGAGGCCTATGGAGGGGTGGCCGAATGGCATCCTTCCTGCCTTGATGGGGAGTTTCAATATATTCCTCTTCTGGTTCATACTCCTCATAAAATTCTTGAGGAGTCTCTGGGCGAAACTTGTGACCCTGATCAAGCTCTTGCTAAAGGTACCCATCATTGTTTCGGGGAGTTGCCTCCCTCTCGAATCTATGGGGTCTTGGAGGCAGAGCTTGACGAGGTCGTGGAGACTCGTCTGCACCAACGGATTACGCCTCTCATCTTGTTCGGCTCTTTGGATGTGAGGGGTTGGCCCCCTCTCAGGTATTTCATAGTGTAACTCATCCGCTTCGCGTTGCATGCGTTCTTTATCCAAGCGGTATTGATACTCTATCTCTTGCTGACTTTGTTTAAGCCGCATGATTTAGGCTTGACGGGTGGTATATCCGGCGACAGTACGGGTCAATTTGATCTACCCTATTTTGTTCAGAAGGTTCAAATGTTCCTCCTATGGGTTTACCTCAATTTTGATGCTCTAAAATCTCAAGGGGTCGCTTCCCTCTGTCGAGGTAGGCGGTATGTGCTCGAGGTTCTGGCCTCAAGGGGTGATCATGATATCTGGTTGGTGCAGAAGCATAAGGTTCCTGAGTTGTATGTTATTGTCCTTGAGGAATGCAATGATCTTCCTCATATTCTCTCTCATAGGTGCGTAAGGGGCAGGCGGAGTTAGGTCGCCCTGTGTGAGGAACCCTACGCTCTGGATTTGGTCTCTCTATTCTGATGAGAGGTAAAGAAGGGATGCCATATCCACGTTGCCCCTCTAAATGGATGGTGTGCCTGTCTAGCGCTTCATTGTGCGGTGGCCACTCATGCCTAACTTCAAGAGGTGATTCTCTATTTATTTCAAGGTCTACATGTAAGGTATCTTCCCGAAAGGGGCTGCTTTGAATAGGCATACCCCACCGAGGATTCTGAATTGGATTATTTTGTAGGTTTGACCTATAAGGCGGTATGACCAAATCCTCAGGACTGAAGTGAAGGTGACTTGTGCCTGCTTTTTGTGTACCTTCCGGAGCTTTTGCCCTTGATTGGGCTTGACTGCGGGTGTACACCATTGCGGTGCTTCTATGCTATCTAAATAAGTTTTTATCTCGTTTTTATGATTTTTTTTTTTTTTGTCTACACTGAGCAGAATTAAGCACACACATTCACAAAATCGTGATTATCTCTTTTAAGGATTATTGGTGTGCCCTAAACTGGTTTAGTGCATTTTGGTGTTTTGTTTTGTTTTTGTAGGTTTTGTAGAACGTTTAAATGCATCATGTAGGCTCTTATAACTCCAAAAATGTCGCCCCTTCAATATACCAAGCCAGGACGATATACCAACCTCTCTATATACCCGCCCTTACGAGAGGGATACTATAGGTACGTGAGAGCAGAAGGTACGTGGTACGTAGGCGGTATGGAAGGGGGATTGTCCTGTTAATGGCACTTACCATATAAAACCTATCCTCGCGCGCATGGGAATCACCCCAGCTACGCTCGGTCTGTCTTCATCAGGATTTACGCCTAACAACAGTTGACAATCGGGAAATGGATGCAAATCAAGCCAAGGTGGTGATGAAATCCACCAATGGTCTTGATCAAGGGCTCGGGTCTTACGACCAGCTCCTTGGTTTAAAAATTATTTCGTGATGTGTGTGGGATTCGTTTTATTCAACAAAATGAAACTAGCATACATGAATTTTCCTAATGCAATGCGAGATTAAATGAAAACAATTAAAGAAACGAAACATAAACAGAAAATTTAACGAGAGATGATAAAAATCCCTACCTCTTCTCTCGCTCGCTCCAGATTGATTCTGAATTTCTGCTCGAAAATCCACGAGACGAGAATTCGTCCCTCTAGGAGACGAATTGCAGAACAAAATTCGTCCCTCCCAGAGACGAATTTGAATTCGTCTCAGGGTCAGACGAATTGCAGAAAAGAATTCATCCCTGTCAGAGACGAATAGCAGTCTGCAACAAAAAAAAATGTACCTATCAAGCACAAAACACAAAATTTTAATCAGTTTCTATGATTTTAAAAACCAGGGAACAGGTCCCACCGTGATCGCCACTAAAAGCACGAGATTCCGGGCAAAGGAAACACTAATTTATGTAATGTAAGACGAAATATAATGCTTTAACCTTATGCACAAAAATGAAGGAAAGAGACAATTTGGAAAGGAGAGAAAAGATGTAAAGAAATCACAGCCCTCTTTATTCAAATATCTTATCCTTGGTTACATAGACGTCTCCTCCCTTTTTAGGGGCTAGGAGCGTTAAATTTGTCATTGTTACAATGTGCGATTTAGTCTTCCTCCTTTCGTGTGCCCACGATTGCAATGGGCGGGCCAAGATGACGCCGCCGCTGATGTCGATGAGTTCCTAACCTCCGCTGCTTCTCCTGCGAACAAAGAAACAACAAAGATGTCACTAGCATCTGCCGCAAATGAAAAGCGTTTGCTCTCTAAAACTAACGAAATATGCATATAAATATTTGCCTAAAACAGTAATTACAGTGAGTCCAAATGGCTTCAAAACTTGACAGAAGATAAAAAAAGTTACCGGAAGGCCACCGCCACCGAGACAACTGGCCAATCTACCTTCAACTGGAATTCGTCCCTGGGCAGGATGAATTCTGACTGCAATTCGTCCTTGGGTGGGACAAATTCTTCTATGTTGGGGAAACCAACCTGCTGCTGCTCCAATGTCGGATCCCGAGACCTGCAAAATGCCTGCAAACAGGGGGGTTATGTAATTGGGGCCATTTTGGGATGACCCAGATGGTCGGATTCTCCCAATTTGGCCTCCACCCTCGGGAATTTGACCTCGACACTGCAAGTTAGCGAAACGACAAAGCAACACAAAACATACTAGAATCTGACCAAAAGTTACAAAATTGCAGCTATGGATTAATCAAACCTAATAACACAAAATGCAATCTAAAAAGTAATCTAAAATTCTCAAAAACTAAAAATAGGACTTGGGAGGTGCGGGGGTGCCCAAGTGGGCCTCCCACCGTTGGCACTTGATTTTGGAGCCAATCCACCAGGGATGGGCCCAAAACCTCTTAGGATTGGGGGGTCGGCGAATTGGTTGGATCAGGTGTCCATGTGTTGGATTTGGGTCAGGTTCGAGCTTCCAAAGGCCACCCAACAAACTCCCTTGCAAAAGAGATTGGTGGATGTGGGAAGGCGAACCAAAAGGGATGAAAGTGGGTCTTCAACTCGGCAGCACTTCGTTGCTTGAAAACTCCTTCAACCTGTATCTTTTGGGTGAGAAAATTCCCACCTTTTATAGACCCAAGGGGTCTCTTTTGGGAGGGAAGCACAAATGCCATGTGTTGGTCATAGGCGCCATGTGGCAGTCTTGTCTTCCCATGAGGGAGGGGAGTCCTCCATTGACTTGAGCTTTGATAAATGCCTTTTGTGACAGTCTTCTAATGGCCCCTCTGTCCACCTACACACGCGTGCAAGGTAGGAGTCCTTAACTGACTGTTCTGGGCTGCCACTTGGCACCCTTTGCCTTTTTGCCCATTAAGCTTAGAATTTGTCCCACCCAGGGACAGATTCAGAATTCGTCCTGGGGTGGGACGGATTCTATTTTGAATTCATCCCTGGGTGAGACGAATACTAGGCAAAGTGTCCAAGTGTGCCAAATTGCTTCTTGACCTTACAAAATTGCTATGAAAGTGGTTAAGACCATTGTTTAACCTCTGAGGGCTGCCCTGGGGGCTGTGTTTGTCAAAGAGATCAGTGTTTGCAGTCACATAATCGGATTGGTGCTGTTTTGGTGTCTACAGATCTGATCCCGCTCTGCTATGACAACATCTCTCTCTGATATTAACCTCAATATTTCATGTGCCCAAGCATCCTCGTGAGCATGTTGCACTGGAGATTTCCTCCTTGTTGCATTGATATGTTTCCTAATTCTTACCATGATTATTACATCTGCTAAATCAGGCACTGCTTCAGATCAACTTCTACTCTTCAGGGTATGTGCAACAACATATCGGTAATCAGAAGTAAAAGAATCATAAAGAATAGAATGGGATTCATTCCTCTTAAAACCAATATCATCCAGGTAACTCCCGCCATAAATTTAATCACATTGAATGTCATGGCATGAAAAGTCTCCAATACTCAAATGACCGTTTGGTCCATCTATATATCAATTTTTGTTCACAAATTTATCGATCATATCCTGACAATCCCGAGGTGAATCGTTCGTCTTCCATGATACACCCTTTTCTTCGGCTTGATTATCCTATAGATGATTTTGTGTTGACTAATCAAGGAACATCATGCCTTTTTAAATTTTTGAGATGGCACATGTCCTCTTATTTCATGTGAAGTCCTATCATTGCCTTCTTTCATAATCCCATTAGATTTTATCATGCACTCTTATTTTTAGTGCTTTATCCTCTAGTATGCTTTTTCAAATATAGACAAAATCACTTATTGATATCAAGCATTATCAAAGAGAAAGATATTCCTTTACCTCCCTTTTATTGAAAAGCAATTTAGCCACAATGTTTATCTATGAAGAAGCTCAACATTAATTCTATGAGTCTCTAGTTTGGAATCCTCAACACTTGCCTCGACAAAGGGAAGAATTGCATAATTTATTACAAGATCAAGATATCGAAGCTCGAGACACCCTCCTATCCATGGATCATATTTATTGTAATACTTCTATCCAATATTCTCACTGTGATGTTTGGTTAAGGAAAAATTCCCATAATTACTTAGCATTTGAGAGTCCTTTAAGTTGTTTTGAGTGGTTCAACCAATTTTTCAGTTGGCCTAACTAGACTTTCCATGTCTCATTTGGAAATTCCTGGTTGCATCCTATAAGTGATCCTCTAAATATCCCTTTTTAATTTCTACCATCATGTTATTTGGAGGTAGTGAAGAAATATGTCCCCACCGGAGAAGTAGCTTTCTATAGTGGTCTTTACCAGAGTCTTCTTTATCAGAGGTATGTACAGACTCACTTGTTCTGGGAGATTGAAAATAGATTCACTCTGACTCGGTGTTTGACATAAATAGATCTTCTATTGCCTCGATATCGTGGCACTCCTTGGCCATATTATGCATTTGATAGATATTTAATAGTTCGTTATAATGTTCCTCCCCAGTTATTTATTTTGAGAATGACAACTCTCCAAACCAGGATGTTGATAGCTCAGATTTGGATTGGTAACATAATGGTTTTTCATCTATCATTATTAATATGTCTAGAACTTAATTTTGGCATCTTTGTATTCAAATTACTTCTTAATAAAGTACTCTATGTTTCGGTCCACTATTTTATATTCCATTTTTCTTTGAAAAATAATACCACATGCATGATGATTTGATGAGTTTCCTAATTTAAATAGCATAGTACGCCCATATGCTTTCGACCACCGCTCGAGTGGTCGAGTGGCATACCTTACTATCAAGCTTGGAAACTTGAATTATTGGAGCTAATTTGCGGAGTTCTGATACAAGTCTCCCCAAATTTTCATGTCAAGATATGTATGAAGTTTCAAAGAAGTTTGGGGCGGTTTCCATGCCTAAATGTGTCCTTGCTTCCTTTCACCATACTTGGATTTCCATGACTTCCAGAGTTATGGTCCTCCTCTAGCATATCAAACTTTTAGGCTTTGGTGTTGCTAGATGGCTGCTTTTGCCATTTCCTACACCTTAACCTCTAATTGGAAAACCCCAAAGTGTATTGTAAAATCAAATAAAGAAAACATTGTTTTTCTTATTTCTTGCTCTTAAATTCCTAGTAGTTAGTCTTTAATGACCAACTTATATTCACTCATGGTGATAATTCCTAAACTAGATTTTACTCATTTTCGACAAGAGCTTTTATCTCTTTTTGGAATTTTCCATCGGGTTCTCATAAATAGGATAATATCACATGCGTCACTTTGCATCTTGTTTTAGTGCTAATATATCGCGAAGCACATCCATTAAGTTACAACAAGAAAAGTGGTATTTATAACCATGGTAAAGGTTCAGGGCCATAAAAATCTCTAGGTGAACTGTTACTATTCAAAATGGTAATCGGCCAGAGTTCGTTGTATTTGGTATGTTTAGTATCATGGCCTAAGGACAAAATGTAACAAAAATTAATTAAAGAAAACATTCTTTTAATTATTTCACTAGCTCACACTTGAAGATAAATATTAGGCAACCCAAAGGCACAAATGTCGAGTGAATTCTCAAAAGAGTCTAAGGTACACCGCTTAAAACCCATACAAGGGGGTTCACTTAGATCTTCTACTTTCAAACGATTATGGATCTACTCATGGGGGATAAGTACTTGAACATCATCATACCAAGTATTGACCTTGACCTTACCAAGTGTGCATTTTAAAATTGTGGAATTTATACTCTCGAGTTTTAGTTTCATGCCCCAAGTCTTTGCTAACCTAGACTTTCACTAAATCCTATCAATTAGCCTGGGCTCTGATACCAACTGTAACAAACCGATTCGTTACTCCTTATCAATAATATATATATATATATATATATATAAAAATAATATATATATATATATATATATATATATATATATATATATATATATATATATATATATATATATATAAATGTTCATCTACATATGGCAAAGACCTAATCCATATCCTAAGATAGGCATATTCCATTCGCCTTATAACTTTTAAAGAAAATAGATTCAAGAGCTATAGAGACTTGATCAGAGTCTCTTTAAGTAGAAGTGATCAGCTTCTATGAAACCTTCATATCTCAATTGGTATGAGTACATTGGCCAAGCGTACTGGTTTCATCTCCTTATAAGGAGAAATCATGATTTTGTCCACCAAGACCAGGTGAGTGCCTTGAAGATGGAGAACCACACTAATGGTAATCCATCATAGATGAAATAACCACACCTATGGTTATTTATAAATCTTAGCTCCAATCCAATCCATCTAGAGGGGAGTTCTAAGACCACTGTATCACTATTGTGATAAGAATCCTCTTCACGTCTGTTGGTACACCCTTTTGTTTAGACAACCTTCTTGTTACCCACATTACAAATGGACATTACTTGTTCCTTACAGGTGTTTTCCTCCACATGTAACCTTAATCCTTTAGTGTAGAGTGTAGGGTCTATCTTGGTTTGTAAATCAAGGTCGTTTTGCCATCTTGAGAGCTTTATTCCACAATATGATCTCAACTAAATTATCTTGAGTGCATTTAATCCATGAAGCAATATTCATTACATATTATCTATAGGTTTGAAATAGACTTATTATTAAACAAGTTTTGTATGTTATTCAAGAATATGTACATAATGCACAACTCCAATAATCCCCTTAAGATTTGGTTTCTATAGCATGAATATGAATGGTGTTACATATGGAAAGGTGCATCATTCATAAATAAGTATCCCACATTAGTAAGTTAGACAAATATCTTTGATTTATTAACACATTTATGTAAACATTCATACTTCATAGGAGAATATTATTCGTACAACTCTACCTACTAAACTCATTCATTATTACCCAATTAATTTCATAAATAAATGATACCATTGGTTTACAATAAATTATCAACATAATAGAAATTAAGCATTCATACATATTTAATCTACTAGAAGTTTAGCATACACTACAATGCAATAAATTAAACATTACATCTATCCATAAAATATAATAAAACAAACCATAAAATAATGAAACCAATATTTATTATGGGAAACCCTTTCGGGAAAAACCTAGCCTCCAAAATATTAACTTCCTCATTTTCATAAACTTAAATTGTGAATCTTACAATAATAGCAGGGCATCTACAGGCCCCTCTCCTCAACTAAATATCAAGGAATACAACGGACTCTTTTGATCTCTTGATGTAATTAAGGAATCACCCAATTCTATTTTCTAAGACATCAATGTAAAATTCACAATTCCATTGATGAATCTCTAGTTCCTCTCGATTCCTTTTCCTAAGTCATTTATTGTTCATAAAAGTCATTGGAATTATATTTTGGAGATATCGCATCTCAAGGGAGTTCTATAATTTTACTTAAGATTGAATTCCCAAATTCATTCTTCATAATTTATTTATAATCAATCCCTTGAGTAATGGATCTAAAGTATCATACCTTCAAATCCATCAATAATAATTTCTTAAGAGTTAATTATTTTAAAATACCAAAATCGAGACTATAGTAAGAGCTTCCCTGCATCTATAGGTTGAAATCAAGCCAAAAAGAGCCCCCATGAAATCCAGATGGCAACTCAGTGCCCTTTCCTCTTTCATGTTCTATATTTGAAGTAGTATACATTTTTCCATTTTACTTTGTCTGTAGGAATAACCAACAAAATATTATTGAGCAACCAAGTCTTAAATAATACATCTGATGCCTAGATTAGTTCGTAAAAACCAGAGCTAACCAAGCTCACTTTAGGTGGAAATACGAACAAATCTGATATGCCCTAAGAATGTAAGAACAATATGCTAATTTAAATATACGCTAACATCCCCCATTATTACATTATTTGGGTAATAATATAACTACTAGCTATACTAATATCCCCCCATACAACAATATTTGGGTAAAGTATATAACTGCCCCAATACAGTGAAGAAGAATAAGAGAAATGAAAGAATGGTGGCTCATTCTTTGTCTTCGGCTCTGGCTTTGGCTCATGGCTCTGGCTTTGGCTCATGGCTCTGGCTCTGGCTCTAAGCATACCTCTGGAATTGTACCTCTGGAACCAAATCCTTTGGTGTGTTTTTCAAAACACCCAATTTCATCATCTTCATAAATAATTTTAACAATATTGCATTTGTCGCTATTGATGAGATTATGGAGTTCATTTTTAGGAGGTTCAGTTTTTAAGTCACTAGTGTCACAAGCAAAATCTGCTACTGTGATGAGATCACCTGTGCTACAACTGATATCTACCATAGAAGGTATGAGGTCGCCTGTATCACAACAAGCATGTGCCACAATGGGTTGAAGGTCACTTGTGTCACAACAAGCATTCGCCACAATGGGCTGAAGGTCACTTGTGTCACAACAAGCGTTCGCCTTTAGGACCTCGCTTTCCTTATTTATTTCCAATTTATGTTGGGCATGGTCAAGTGCAACAAATACCAGGTATATGCCCCTTAGAACGCCAATAGGAACTTGAGCACCATTTGTCTGAAGGTCTATACAAGACTCAAAATCATCGAGGAGAGCTACTAAACCATTGTTTAGTGTGAGGAATGTGCCCTCATAAAAATCCATCCCATCCATATCTGGTGGAAAGCATGGGTCTTTAACTGATTTAGCAACATCAGTTTTTAGGGCTATATTTTTCTTTGATCTGCCCATTTTTAAGGTGTCGGTCTCTGCCAAAAATGCACCTTTTACAATAAAATTTTGCAAAATAATTTGACTAAGGTGTCGGTCACTGCCGAAAATGCACCCTTATAAGTCTTCCCCCCTTTTGTTTGCAAAATTATAATGTATCCCCCCTTATTGCAAGAGAGGAGATGGAGGAAAAAAAATGCAATCCCCCACTTTAGTGCAAAAAAAATGCAACAAAGAAGCCTCAAAAGGCTCTTACAAAGCTTGCCTCGTAGGCAGATTAGCACAATATGTCAAAAAATCCCCCCTATGTGAAGTACTTCAAACAAAAAAATTTGCTATGTATGAAGCCTAAAAAACAGGTTTGGACATTTGATGATTTTATGCCTTGTTTAAATGCTTTGACAAGGTTTATCTTCCTTTGTTTTTGTAAAATGTATCCCCCCTTGAGATTGCAAAATAAAGTGGGAGGAAACGTTCAAAGGTATTGAAACAATAATTATTTTGAAAGAAAAAAAAAATTAATTTTAATGATAAATTTTTAAAAATAATTAAATATAAAAAAATTTCTTAACTTAATTTATAAAATTAAGAAATTAATATTTAATTAAAAAAAACTTTAAGCATTAAAAAAAAAATTAAATGCTTTTTCAAAATAAAAATGTTACCTTTATGCTGCTGTCGATGGGATTTGATCCCCCGACATCACGGGCGCTAGCCTGGCGCTCCTGCCAGCTGGGCTAGCACGCCCAATGAGAGGGAGAAGGGAAGATTTTCCCTTTCATCCCTCGTGGGGAGCAAAAAAAATTGTGGGACTTTAGTACCACATTGCTCCCGCAGGGTGCATGAGGGGGGAATAAAAGGGAATATTTCCCCTTTTATACATGATTGCCTTTGGGCAATCACAACACCCCTTTTGCCGCGCCACGCGATAGGGGTCAGGTCCGCATCAGGTCACGTGGTGGCCATGTTAGTCCACATGGCGGCCACGTAGGTCCAATGTCCAGTCAGCTGCCACATCAGTCCATGTGGCGGTTCTATCCAATCAATGTCGGTCCAGTCAGCTACCACGTCAGTCCATGTGGCAGTTCTTTCCAGTCAGTGTCGGTCCAGTCAGCTGCCACACGTCAGTCCAGGTGTCGGTCTGACCTCAGGAAATGTGTCGAGTCAGAACCAGTCTGAATCAACCTCGATATTCATGCCCATGTCTAGTCAGGTCCAACATCAGTCCAGTGTCAGTTGATCTGACCTCGAGAAATGTGCTGAGTCGGATCCAGTTCGGATCGACCTCTGGATCTATGTCCAGTCAACCGTAGTCGTCAGATCTCAAGATCTGTACCTGGTCAACCCAGTCCAGTCACCCTCATTATGAGTGTAGGTCTAGTTTTTATGCCTTGGGATGCGTACCCGAGTAGGTCTAGCCCTACCTCGGGAAACATGCCCGCATCTACTCCTGTCGCCTGTTCCCGAGCAGGTCCCGAGCAGGTCCTGCTCTGATACCATGTAGGAATAACCAATAAAATATTATTGAGCAACCAAGTCTTAAATAATACATCTGATGCCTAGATTAGTCCGTAACAACCAGAGCTAACCAAGCTCACTTTAGGTGGCAATACGAACAAAGTCGATACGCCCTAAGAATGTAATAACAATATGCTAATTTAAATATACGCTAACATTGTCGAGTCCCATAGACTGGTCAGTCATTGGTTCTGTACTAATCAACACTCCCACGCGAGGTCGCGGGATCGACCCTCGTTGGGTTCATTGTATATATATTTTTTATTATTATACAGGAGCCGAATTTGTTTCAGCTTACTTCGTACAACAAGACTAAGGATTATTTTATATTTTATATTAAAACTAATAGATTAAGTCTAAATAACCTTCTTAAATAACCTCCTATTATTTTGCAAAGCTAATGAGTTTCATAGTTTACATTATCAAGGAAAAGCTTTAATTACCAACGTAAAGAAATATTTTATGCTAATCCTATTTTATATCAACAATAAAACATAAAGAGGAAAGTAGGGATCCAACCTATTTCTCCCGAATTTCCTTCTCTTTAAGGCTTGCTTTCAAGAGTACCTTCTTAACTCCCCTTGTTTGCTTTCTCCTTCTAACCTTCCAAATTTACCTTTTTATTATAACTAAAAAATATTTCATGTCTTATGGTTTTTGATCCACCCCCAAAAGGTGGAGAGCATACTCCTTATACCATTAAGATTTCTCTTAGATCTTAGATGATCATTTCCTTATAATTCTCCAAGCTAGATGCTTACCATAACAATAAATCCTTTTAGGTCTTCTAGTTTCTGATCCATCCAAGGGGTGGAGAGCATACTCCCTAGACCATCAAGATTTTCCTAGATGGCATTTTCTTCATCAAAATCCCTCTATTTATAGGTATTTTTCCACTCATGGGCCAAATAGTGACCATATTATAATAATACTAAAAATATGCCTAGAACCATTATGACTTCATCATGTCCTTCAAGGGTTCTCTAGGGATGAGGTGAGTGACAAAACTCATACTATTGAGGCATAGGATAGTTACAAGGTTAGAACTATTTTTGATAAGCTAGGAAGTCCTCATAATTCTCACCAATATCAGGTATCCACATGAGTACTTCCCAAAAAGGTAGGATGATCTATAAGTTATTTAAAAATTCTTAGTCCCTTTTAGGTCCCATCCACATAGGGTCCACTAAATCTACCCATTATTTATTGTATAGATATAATTTTTGTAAAATATAATTCCTTAAATTGTATCTTTTACTAGACCTCATAAATAGCTCTTAAATAATTAATATTTCTTGTCCCTTATAGAATTCATTCATTATAATTTTTGTAGGATTCTTTAGGGTCTAGGCCCCATCTATTAAGCATTAATTGGTCCCAAGAACCAATTAATATCCCTTAAATAAGACATGAGGGTGACAGGTCATGACATATATGAACATAATGGGTTGATAAAAATGTCCAAAAAGTTATGGACAAACATAAAAACAAAAGGATCAAATAATGAAGGGCACTAATGTAGTGTTTAACGTGTCCTTATGGTGACCTCATCATCATACCATAATGCATTGGTAACTAGTCGCTGTAACCGCTAGGTGAGATAGAGGAGATGACTAGATAATAGGATCACATTAACTAATGTTTGAGAGTGTCGAGTTAAACTGAGAATGCACTCCATGATACAATAATTTTTGAGTCATAAAAATTTTGGAAAATGATCCCAAAACTAAAAAAGAACACTAGCATTGTTTTCGGCTCAAAAAATTGTTTCTAATGACTATAAATACCCCTATGATTGGGTGTCAATGGGACCTTTTTCTGCAGAAAAAACAAAAGCTCACTTATTTTTTTTTTTAAAGAGAATATTTCGAAATATTGGAAAAATAATTCCATCCTAAGAAAAGTACAAATTCCATGTGGCCCTCCATACCCACGTGGAAATAATAATAATAAAAAAATGAAATGGCCAACAAGGGGCTATACATTTTTAATAATATGTCCACTTTTATAAGTTTTATTAACCATAAATCAAAATGTAATATGCTAATCAAAGAGTGCCCATGTGACCATAATGTCAATATTCCACTACTGTGGAAGCCACCACCGCCACATTTTTGTCCAATCCTATGAGGGTCATTTTTTAACACTACCACCACCATTAAGCAACCTCGTTGGGATTTACATCGATGGGCCAATGTCTAACAATGCAAATTTTATTAATTTGCGGTCCTCTTGCTACAACATCATTTTCCTAGAGAGCACATAACCCCTATGTATCACATTCCAAAATGGGTATTCCCTTCACCGAGCACCATAACATGGGCCCTGCCTACCAAAAATTTGAATGGGATTTTGTACAACAGATATTTTTTAAAAAATTTAATTAATGTTCCATTCTCGCTCATCAGATATCAAAGTGCCCCTGGTATTATAGTTCGAAAGTGTAGTTACTTTCACAGTTCACTATTCCTTTTGTTAAATGAACATTACAAGTGACTCCCACTTGAAGTCTGCTACATATTTGGACCAGGTGGTACGATAATGCTTGGGTGGTGGCAGTTGATTACATGACAAAATAGATCAAAAAATGCTGCAAAAACAAATAAAAAAGAACATGTTCTCGTGGGAGTGATTTGACCATGCAGTTGCTTTTATCCCCTCCATTGACATTTTCACGTCTCTAGTGGGGGCATCATCATCATCCCTTCTCGAAAGTCTCATGCCAGTGCCTCCATGCAAGATCAAGCTACAGATGCTCTCATCACCTAAACACTCGTACTACCACCTTGTCGCCTCCAATTGCCACTCACAGATGTTCTACATCTACCAAACTGAATCATCAAAAAATTGGTGCTAAATATGTTGAATCTAAAAAAATGGTATCTTTGCAATCTTTGCTACGGATGCCAAAGTTGATGAATCTTTGCAAGGGAGGTCTACGGTCACAACCAGTGGGCCAAATGGAGAGAGAAATATGCATAAATGGTGGTGCCTTCAATGTTGGATCTGCACACAAACCTAAAAAACTTAACTAAAAAAATACAACCATGGATTTATCCATCAAACATCTAGTTTCTGATCCATCAAAAATATGGAGAGCATACTCCCTCACTTTTCTAAAAAAAATGGTCAAAAAATAAAAATGAAGGGGGGTTTCCATAAGGGGAATCCCCCATGAGTAAAAGCTCCTCAGGCTCACAGGGTAGGGAAATATTGCTCTGATACCATGTTAGAAAATGAAATGCTTGATATTATTTAATTGAAAGGACCTTGCTTAAATAACAAGTGCTTACAATCTAATCCATTGGATTGTAACAATCCCTATTGTCACTACTCAACCACCCATTTTTTTTTTATATTCTTATATCTTTTATAAGGCAAGGAACATAATTATGACCTAAGATAGACGCATTCCATTTGTATTAAAACTTATCAAGGTATATAGCATCAAGAGCTATTGAGACTTGATCAGAGTCTCTTAAGGTAGAAGTTATCAACTTCTACGAAACCCTCATACCCCATTGGTATGAGAACGCTGGCCAAGCTTAAGATTTCATCTCATAAAAAGGAAAGTCACCAATAGACATATTGTCCACCAAGATCAGTACGTAGGTGAATGCCTTGAATATGGAGAACCAAACCAATGAAAAACCATCATAGATGAAATAACCACACCAATGGTTATTCATAGATCTTAGATCCAATTCTCATCTCTTTGATGAAATATTTAGGATAACAAATCACTATTCATGATTAAACTCATAGAATCCATGGAATGTCATCTTAAGCAAGGTTATGTAAATTTACACCTCTTAAAAGCTTATTTGTCCATTCTTTTATTTAGGCATCCAGTTTGCTTATTCATCAGAGTCATTTAAAGACAATACTTGTCTAGCAAGGAAATACCTCTCCTCATGCACACTCAACATCCTAGCTCTTAGGATATAAGATTTGTTTTGGTTTATAGTTCAAGACCAATTTTGCCTCCTTGTGGACTTTAATCCACTTCAAATTCCAATGTGTTCTAATTTGAACCATAATGAGTGTTTATGAGGTGAATATAAACTAATGGAGCCTTTTATGATAAAATCTACTCATCATAACCATAGATTTGAAACATCACATGAGAGATCCACTTAAGCAAGAATTATATTCCATTATGAACAGCTTCTATAAAACTCCACAACCATTGAATACAAGAGGTAAAACTAACTAGTTGCATCATTCATAATTATCCAATTTAATCCATAAAGTAAATGGCACAATCACATATCATTAAATCATCAACATGTTTAGAAATTAAGCATTCATCCTTAGCATCATAAATGAACTACTGAATAAATCGTATTCAATTTAACCTTTGTTGTAATCTATAAACATGCATAATTGTTCCATCTAAACAATGAATTATCCCATCCACATTTATCATTTTATTTAAAGCAATAGGAACAAGAAGTAACACATCAAACCACAAAATAGAGTGACACAATGATTTATCCTGGGAACCCTCATGGGGAATAAACCCAACCTCCAAAATATGTTCTTTCCTCATATTCATAAACTTAAGGTGTTGAATATTATAAGTATAGAAGGGTATCTTCGGATCCATTTCAATCAATATACAATTTAAGGAACCTAATTGTTCCTTTTGAAGATCATGATGCAATTAAGGAATCTCTAATTCCTTTATCTAAGCCATCATTTTATTTTCACTTACACTTAAGGAACCCATTCGTTCCTTAGGATCCATGATGAAAATAAGGATTCTACTAAGTCCTTTCTCTAAGTCATCATATGATTGTTAATGTTTTACCTATGTTTATGATAATCACTAGATTAATATTTTTGAGAAGTCTCATCGACTTTAGAGGGAACCTTATAAATTCCCTCAAGAACGAATACAAATCCATTCTTTCCTTCTTTAAGTAACCACACTAAGTGTATGAAGAAGGAAAATTATAACCTCATTAAGAATGGATTCTCCATCCAATATTAACACAACAACATTTAGAACCTTAACCCCATTAAGGTAGTATCTATTTCACATTTAATGCATCTATGCCAAATCAAGAATAGAACTTTGTCTATTCTTTCCTTAACTATTTATTATAGATTTAATGGTTTGACAGGATTCAATATCCTCTCATCCATTCTAACCAATTTTAACAGTCCATAAATCCTATATATGGTCATTAATAGTATGATTGAATATAGTGAGAAAACCCCATAATTTCTTTTGAATATTCTTCTATATTTTGCAAAAACTTGATTACATTAAAACATAGTAAAAGGGTGTTATTATTTCCTTCCCCATCAATTGGTTATATATCCACTATTCATTACCATTCACTATTCTAATTACTATTCATTATTCATTATGAACTCCATGTTCATCCTCCTACACACAACCAACATGTGTAGACATCAAATTATAGACATTCGTACTAGAATTACTATTCATATCCACTATTCATTTACTATTCACTATTTACTATTCACTATTTACTATTCACTATAGAATGAACTCCACATTCATCCTCCTACACATAACCAACATGTGTAGACATCAAATTCTAGATATTTTTACGAGAATCACTATTCACATTTACTATTCACTATTCATTTTTTACCATTACTATTCACTATTTACTACTCACTATGGAATGAACTCCATATTCATCCTCCTACACATAACTGACATGTGTAGACATCAAATTCTAGATATTTTTACTAGAATCACTATTCACATTTACTATTCACTATTCACTTTTTACCATTTACTATTCACTATTTACTACTCACTATAGAATGAACTCCACATTCATCCTCCTACACATAACCGACATGTGTAGACATCAAATTCTAGATATTTTTACTAGAATCACTATTCACATTTACTATTCACTATTCACTTTTTACCATTTACTATTCACTATTTACTACTCACTACAGAATGAACTCCACATTCATCCTCCTACACATAACTGACATGTGTAGACATCAAATTCTAGATATTTTTACTAGAATCACTATTCACTTTTTACCATTTACTATTCACTATTTTAAGCCATCCCTTTGAATAGTTTATTACAATCCAAATAGGATAATCAATTCTTCCAATAATATAGATAGGACATTTAAATTTAGATCATGGCTTCCAATATATGAGGCAGTATAAGATTAAGTTTTTACCAATAAGCTTCAAGATGTTTTTAACTGGGAAAAATCCTAATTGTATAGTAAATGAATGAAGCTACTAGTGCATATAGATTTATAAGCAATGAAGTTTATCCAATAGGCTTCAAACTAGTTTTAATAGGAAACTATATCCCTTTTAATTAGTAACAAATGAGGCTATAATGAAGCTTCTATCAAGCATAGTAAATAAACCAACATTATTTGATTAAAAACCTAATCAATACAAGAGAGATCCAACCTGATATATCTTCTCTTGAAACTTCCAAGTGCTTCTCGAGTCTTCATTCTTTTCTCCATGAGTTGACTCCTTCCAATCTCCCAAGAATTACCTTCTTCTTCAACTAAGAAATATCTTCAACCTTCTGGTTTCTGATCCACCAAGGTGGAGAGCATACTCCCTAGGTATCCAAGATTCTCTCTACCTAAAATTTAGTACTCTTCCAAAGCTTTTTGGTTTCTGATCCACCAAAGTGGAGAGCATACTCCCTAAGCTCCAAGATTTCCTACTCAACCTAAATCTTAGTACTCTCCCAAAGCTTTTTGGTTTCTGATCCACCAAAGTGGAGAGCATACTCCCTAAGCTCCAATATTTCCTAGATGCCCTTTTCTTCCCAAGGTGTCCTCAATTTATAAGAAAACTTCCCCACTTATGGCCAAATAGTGACCTTATTATTTTATTATTAAAAGATGCCTTGGGCCCATTAAGACTTATCATGTCATATGGAGGGTAATCCAAAAAGTAGAATAGGGTCAAAATAAGAATAAGGTAGGTGACCTTATTTTGTTTTGTGTCCCTTTTCATGAGAACAAATACAAAACTAATACTATTGAGGTATAGAATGGATACAAATCTAGGACTATTAAAGATAAGAGAAGAGACCTCCCTTTTATTTCCATCAATGTAGGGAAGCCAAATAGATAATTCCAAAAAGGATAGGATAATTCTTATATTATTTAATAATACTAGAGTCCTTTTAAGTTCAATAAAAATTGGGTCCACTTTGTGGTCACCTAATTATTTTAATGAAAAGGTTGGCTCATCTACTACTATTTGGTAGGTGGGTGTTGCAAGGTTGAATTTGGAGGAATATCACCTACCATTTTAGCCATCCTAAAGCTACCATGTGGAGTGTAAGCCAAAAGTAGGAAAAAAGGGTCCTACTAAGGATAAGGTAGGTGGTCCTTTTTTTTGTTTTGTGTCCCCCTTTGGTCCACATGCCTCCAAAGCATCCCTAATTAAAAAATAGAGGAGAGAATCTCACTTTTCTTTCCACCAACCAAATTATGCCATGAGGGAAAATATGATAGAATTTTAGTATTAAATAATACTAGTGCCCAATTTGGTCCAATAAAAATTGGACATTTAATTGTATTAAAATTAAATGCAATTAACCTTATTATTAAACATTAAACATGCTTAATTATTTTTATTATTTTCCTTCCTAAATTCCTTCAAAATTCCTAAATTGGAATTTTGTAAACTTCTTTAGGGTCCATGCCCCTTTTTGTTGAACATTAATTGATCCCAAGATAAATTAATGTCCTATTGATAGGGTTCGAGGGTAATGGGTCATAACATGGATGATAACTAACTGAGTTAATCTCAGCCACACAAATTATCCTAGTAACAACTTAAGATAAAATTTATTATTCTAACAGATTCCATATATAACTTATTAAATAAAGTCATAATTGTGATAAGTTTATTCCTTAGGGGGAACTTCAACAAATTTTTGTATTCTTCAAAAAATAAGGGTGATATTTTCATATTGTCTAAATGAATGAAAGCTTTTGCTTCATTTTTCAATTCAAATGCGCTTGGAATGTTATTCCTTCAAGCTTTTAATATACATATGATAATAAACACATTGGGAAAAATAAAGTAGTAGAAAGATTTGATAGATTTTTGTTATCTAATACATAGTTACAAACAAATTATATAATCTTTTTAAACACTTTATTTTAAGTAGGATCATATCACAAACCTATTACCTTAAGATGTGATCTACTTAATAGTTTTTTACAAGAAAAAAAATCATAATTTTATTTCAAGAGTGAAAGAAAATTACACTTCACAGGTGCCTTAACACAAACAAAAACCTAGATAAAAGCAAATTACTAGGATTCAAGATATAATTATAGTCGAGCATATCATAGAGGAAAAAATATCATATTCAAAATAGCATGAGGATAATAAGGATAAATATCCTTATATATCAATATTTAATCATCCAAACAACCTCCATAACCAAAACCTGGTAGATATCAATGAAAAAGAAACCAATAGAATAGAAAATAAATAGTTAGAAACTGCTATAAAGATCTAATCAAATAAAGTTTCCCCATAGTAAAAAACCTATATCTAGCATAGAAACTAGGGATGTGATATGTGGGTGAAAGAAGAAACTCCATCCTTATTCTCTTCCATTTGCAAGAAACCTTCTAGAACCTATTGACCTTTTTTGATAACCTATCTACTTATTAATTTAATTCCCTATAAACATTTGTAAAATAGATATTTTCAAAAAGGGACATCACCACTAGTAGTTCATATACCACTCGTCTAAGCAGATTATTTTTTAATTGAGTAGATCTATTCATCCAATTGATGACTAGAGTGGAATCTCCAAAAATTTGTAATTTTTTCACATTTCTCTCCACAACACACTTCATTAGCAACCTCAATGCCTGAAACACAACAAAATTATTGGAATCTATCCCAAGACCTAGTTTAAATTTGATATAGTGGGTAGTCGAGAAGTACATAATGCCTCCTACGCTACTAAAATATGACTTTATCTGACTAGCCCCATTAAAAAACCCCATGGGTAAGACTTTTCAATGAACAAATTGTCTATTTGTCAAGGTTTCTTATGTTTGTCAAGCCCTTTGTTGATTGAGACCAAAGTCCTCACCTAAAATATAAATTTAAATTGGGGAATTAACTTCCTTAAAAAATAGATGCATTCTATGCCAACCATATACCCCAACATATAAGACATGGTAAAGAAAGAAATTGTTTCAAATATTTTTTCAAAAACCACTGTCTAAAGCATACCTCTACTATTTCTCCTTCCCAAATATTTTGTACTCCAATTATCTATTCAACTTATAACCAAACCTGTTGAGAAAAATAGCATTTGATTAACAAATGTGTGATGTTTTCCTCCTCTGACTGGCACAACATACAAATACTTGGACCTTGTTTTCTTTCTCCTCTATAAAACTTCCCAAGTCAAAGCCTTATTTCTCAAAGCTAACCACGTGAAAATTAGTCTTTTTTGGGGCATATAATTTCTAAATCTGCTTCCACCACCATGTAGGACCTTGATGATGAGGGTCAAATATTACTTTGTAACCAAGTCTAGTCATATATTGACCCCCAGATTTATTGTATATACAATAAATAGTATCTGGTTCAGCTCTCAGCTTGATATAACTCTTATTAAAACTATAAGTGTAAGCCTTCCACAAAACAATCTACTCATAAAAAAAATCCAAGACCTGATCCCGCTTCCAACCTTGGGTCCAAAGACTAGAAAAATTTGATTCCCCCACCTGATGAAGAAAGTAAAAACCCTTGTATTGTAAAAAACTTATCATAGCTTCTAGCAAAAAAATATTTTCTCCACAACCCAAAATATAATCATCCCCTATTCTATCTTTTTTACCATTTCCCACTTTCCAATACAAATATTTTCCAATCATAGGAAAGACTTGGAATAGTGCCTTCCATTGAATGGAAATATTTTTAATTATTTTATGTGGAATTATGATCCAATCCATAAAGGTCCTTGGACAAATATAAATTTTTTAATAATAATCTTCCATAATCCTTCTCTGGTCAAAATCCTCCATAAACTCTTTGTTTCCAAAGAAGAATAAAAAGGATGGATATTTTTAAAGCCCCATCAATCTTCCTCATTTGGCCTAGCAATACTCTGGCACTTAACTAAAGGAATGACTTCATGTTCCTTGCATACAATCCAAAGAAATTTGAAGAAGAGTTTTCTTATTTTCTCTAGAACTCCTTTGGGAATGAAGGCCAAGGAGTGCCAAAATACAGGAATTGCCTCAATAAATGACTTTACAAGTGTTAATATTCCACCAATAGACAACCATATATTACACCAATGGTTAATCCTCAATTAAATCTTCTCTAAAAGCCATTGTCAATATCTCTTCCTGTAAGTATTTGGCTTCAATACAAACCCCTCATACTTAAAGCCTTCCTGGAAATTTAAGAGATTAAAAGAAAAAATTATTATTAGATCCTTTTTAGTCTCTTGCTCTATATCATTAATGCAAATAGAGGATTTATGAAAATTTATCTTCATGTCGGTAGCAATACTATAAGTGTCCAAGATTTCCTTCAACTTTCTAGCTTCCCTTAAAACTGCCATTTTTGAATGACAATACATCATCAAAAAATAATAAATGAGATAAATAAAGGACCCCTATTTTGATCCCAAACAAGGATCCTATCATATTTGCATCCAAAATAGCTCTACTCAATCCTTCAACAACTAGAAAAATAGGTAAAGGAGATAAAGGACATCAATGTCTCAATCCTCTCGAGGGTCTAAAGAATTTTGAAGTTGATCCATTGATAATAACAACAAAAGATACATAAGAAATACATCCCATAATCCACTTTACTACTAGATAGCTAAAACCCACATGTAAGAGCATAAATTTGAGATACAACCAGCAAGTTCTATCATAAGATTTAGATAGATCTAGTTTAAGGACCATTGTAGGAAGATTTTTGGTTTTAATAGAGTGAAGGCCCTCTTGTGTAGATCCTAAGGCTTCAAAAATCTATCTACATACTAAAAACCCAAACTTTTGAGAAAATATTCTTCAATATAACAAGCAAAATCATGGCAATAATTTTATAGGTATAGTTGCATAATGAAATAGGTCTAAATTCATCAAACATTTTAGGTTTCTCCTTTTTTAGAATCAATGCCAAAAAAGTGGAGTTAAAAGCTCCCAAAAACCTAACCACTCAACCTAACTTCCTCCATCAATATGAGAAGATCCTCCTCAACTAGATCATAGAAAACTAGGAAAAGCTCCACATGCCATCCATCAAGCCTTGGAATTTTATATTTTTCGAAAGAATTCAGGACAACTTTCAATTCTTCCTTTGTGATCTCCTTCATAAGTAACTGATTTTCCTCATCTATCATAAAACTAGGGAATAGATTATTTAACTTTAAAATTTCCCCAATATTGACTCTATTAGGTTCTTTATAGATAGATTGAAAATGTTTTACTCCCAAATTTTCTAACTTAAAAAAACTCCTAACGAGGACCCCTTCTTCATTCTACATCTCCCAAATTGTGTTAACCTTCTTTCGTGATTAGAAAATTATGAAAAAATTTAGTATTTTCATCCCTTTTTTTAACCATACAACTATACTTTTCATTATTTATTCAACTTCCCTCCACTCTAAGAATTTGTTCTTCTTAATTTATGTTAGAATTCCCAAGAGTAGAACTACAAAGCATTACAATATTTGAAGAAATAAAATATAATTGATTGATTATTCCATGGATCAACTTTGTATAAATAACAAAGTTGATCATTGAGAGCCGTTGGATTACAACAACTCATAAAATCTAATGTAGACTTTAACTAAGAGTTCACCTGACTCATGAAGGAGTGGAAACTCAAGTAAGTCTATCCTAGTAGAACTTAAGAGAATAATTACTTATTCTAACACCCCCCATTAAGTGATACTAGGGGTGTATTGTGTATATGAGTCCTGCTAATAGAGCCTTATGAGGTACTCATGTACAATGAATTATTTTATGAAGAGATGGTAAAAACCCCATGGGAAAAACCATCTATCAAAAAAGAAAAAAAAGGAAGAGGCTTGTCTTTGATTTGTGAAGATTATCCTCTAAATACACATAAAAAAAAGGACGAGTCCCATAAACGTGGCCTGATGATCGAGAGCTAGAATTACTAAGCAAAAAAAATAGTTGTATTTTATTCAAGTGCAGTAGAAAATTATTGTTACAACAAAATATTATCAGTCACAACACAATATTACGGTCACGGCAAAATATTATAGTCGCAGAGGAATTACGCATTTACAGAATTTCTCAATCTGGAAATACAACGCGAAAATATTATCGTTTCAGCAATTTTCCATCCCTTGTGCATGCCTTTGCTCTCCTTTTTAAAGGTTCTCGGGTGACGCTCCATTTCCAGCTGGTGGCCCTTCGTTTCCTCTTCCAGAACCTTTCGTTTTGCCTCCACGTGTCACTTCGTCATCCAAATATTTGACACGTCTCCCTTTTTGACTGTTCGTCTTCGGCTCGTCCTTCGATGTGAAAATATGACATGTTGCGATATCGTGACATTTTCCTTGCTTGCTTTCTTCCTCGCCTTCAGGTCACAATATCGTGACATGTTGCGATATCGTGACATTTTCCTCCATCGCTAGCTTCCTCACCTTCGGTCGTGATATCGCGACATGTCGCGATATCGCGACATTTTCCTCCATTGCTGCCTTTCTTGTTTCCAAGTCGCGATATCGTGACATTTGCCTTCGGACGCCTCAGCTTTTTTGCTTCGGTCATGATTTCGTGACATGTCATGAAATCACGACAAATTCTTTGGCCTCCTCTCCCTCCTGTAGCTGGTCGCGATTTTGTGACATGTCACGAAATCACGACATTCTTGCTGGTGTCTTCTTCAGGTGGCTACTTGTCGTGATTTCACGACGATCGCGATTTCGTGACATGTCACGAAATCGTGACCTTCCCAATGCATCTCCTTCCACTGCCTCCTCCTTGTCATGATTTCATGACATGTCATGAAATCGCGACCCTCCCAATGGCGTCTTCTCCCGGTGCCTCTTGGTCGCTATTTCGTGACGGTCACGATTTCACGACATGTCGCAAAATCGTGACAAATTATTATTATTATTATTATTATTTTTCATGTGGATGCAAGATTGCGCTGCTGCCACCGGATGCTCCTGCATCAGACATCTGAGGTATATTGAGAAGTGATCCTCACTTCTGAACTGTTAGAGGGAGACCTAGGCGGTCAACCTCCGTTTTAGACAACCAACTTGCATCTTCTACCGGTCTGCCCTTCCACTTGACCAAATATTCAAAATACTATCTGTGTCTGGTACTTCTGCCTTCTCTTGTGTGTAGTATTTCCTCTATCTCATCGGTGGTTGAAGTAGATGCTAGAATACTCCACAACTCTGCACTTGGTGCCTCACTACTATCCCCTTCATGGTATTTCACCAAATATGAAATATTAAACACGGGTGATATGTTTAACCCACTTGGCAATTCTACCTCATACGCATTGCCTGAATCCCGTTTTGCTAGGATTCTGCACGGTCCAAACTTCTTCATATTTAGTTTGTTATAGGTTTTTGCAGGAAATATTTCTTTTCTCAGATGGACCATCACTTCATCTCCTACTTCGAATTCCTTAAACCGCCACTTCTGGTCTGCTTTCGTCTTATATTACATATTCATTTTAGCAATATGCCTCTTCACCTCTTCATGCAAGTTCTTTAGATGCTCTGCAAAACCCTCAGCCTTGGCACTGCACTTTTCCCTTGTATTCAGCTTCCTTAACTCAAAAAAATTTCTTGGACTGCTTCCATATATTATCTAAAATGGAGATTTGTTGGTACTCCTGTTGACAGAATTGTTATATGCAAACTTCGTCTACGGCAAAATTAGATCCCATCCTTTGGGCTTATCTCCTATCAAGCACCTCAATAGGGTACCCAAACTTCTGTTTACCACCTCTATTTACCCATATGTCTATGGGTGGTATGCTGAACTAAATTTCAAATCTGTCTTTAGTTTCTTCCACAGGGTTCTCCAGAAATACCCAACAAACTTGGTATCTCTATCAAAAATGATACTCTTTGGTAGACCATGTAGCCGTACCACTTATTTGAAAAACAAACCTGCAATATGAACTGCATCATTAGTTTTCTGACAAGGAATAAAATGTGCCATCTTTGAAAACCTGTCAACTACCACAAATATGGAATCATTTCCCCTCTCTGTCCTTGGTAGACCAAGAACAAAATCCATGCTGACATCTTCCCATGGTTTCTTCGATACAGTAACGGCTGATATAATCCGGTGTTCTGTCTCACACCTTTCGCCATCTGACAGACTCTACAACTCTGCATAAATTTTTGCACATCTTGCTATAGTTGTGGCCAATAATAATTCTCACTCACAAGGGCAATGGTCTTATCTCGACCAAAGTGCCCAACCAATCCTCCACTATGTTTTTCTTTGACTAGGTTTTCCCTCATGGAACTTCTTGGAATGCATAACTGGTTTCCTCTGAACAAAATTCCATCTTGGATCAAAAAATACAACCACTTGGTTCTATCCAAGGTAATTGGTTCCAAGAAAGCCTTCTAGGCTTCTGCAAAATCAGGATCTTTTGGGTACAAATATTTCAATTCATCAAACCCCAACACTTTCACCTTCATTTTTGTCAGCAAACTCTGCCTTCTACTCAAGGCATCTGCAACTCTATTGGACTTTCCACTCCTGTGCTTCAACACAAAGGAATAACTCTGCAGAAACTCAACCCACTTCAAGTGCCTCTGGTTCAGTTTTCCCTAGCTGTTTATATATTGTAAGGCCTAATGATCAGTATATAACACAAACTCTTTTGGCAACAAATAATGTCTCCACTTCTTCAGGGACTAAACTATCGCATAGAATTCTTGGTCATACACTGAATACTTCTTCCTGGCCTCATTGAGTTTCTCATTGAAGTAAGCAACAGGCTTACCTTCTTGACTCAGCATAGCTCCTTGTTGGGTAAACTAGATCCAGGTACCAAATCAATATGGTGACTGATCTTCCTCATCGGTGGTAAACCCTCAGGCACATTATCTAATATGATGTCTGGAAATTATTCTAACAGGTGTTCGGCCTCTGCTGGAACATCTGTGTACTGTTCTTTCTTAACAGTAGGTATTAATGCATAACACATTGAATCCCTCTTTAGACCATCCAAAAACTGTCTTCCATCCACCAGGCAAATTCTGGCACTACTGCACACTTTCTCATCCACTTCCTTCAGTGGCTTCAATTTGTGACGTACTCCTTCCTTCATCAGAGAGTACGTATTTGCATGCCCGTCATGCACTGCACGTCTATCAAACTACCATGGTCTTCCCAACAACAAATGGCAAGAATCCATTGACAAAACATCACATAGGACCTCATCTTGATAATTTTCAATGTGAAATTAGACCAAGCACTATTCACTGACAAGTGCTCTGTGGTCTTTCTGCAACCACATGATTCGATATAGATGCGGGTTCTTCCTCTTCCCCAATTTCAACTTAGTAACCATCTCTTCTAAAACTAAGTTGTCTGTGCTACCATTATCAATGATAACATTGTAGACCTTCCCTGCACATTTGCACCTCGTGCGGAATGTGCTCTTCCTCTCGTTATGGTTCTTTTTCCTCATTCAACAGTTTTCTTCTCATCATCAACACTTCTCCTCCTTCCGCCTCTTCGAGTGTTCCGACTCGCACCTTCATCCGCCACAACAGCTCTGGCATGACCCTCAGGTCTCTTGTCCGTCCTTTCTTGGTGTTGGGGACACTCGTATGACCGGTGTCCCTCTTCTCCACACTGGAAATAGGTTCCACGAAATACCCCTCTTCCATACCCACGTCCAGGTCTACCTCTTCCTCTTTGGTAGTCATTGTTCTGATCATGCAGGCGATAGGTATTCTCCTTTTTCTGTTCCTAGGGTTTTCTTGTTTCCCCAGTCTTCTTTTGGTCTCGATAATTTCCTCCACCGGTTCTTCCACCACGGTCCCTTCCTCTCTGTTTGCCTTCGAATCTTCTGTTTAGTTTCTCTTCTACCTTGAATGCCAACTAGTATGCATCTTCTATGGTGGTTATTCTGATCAAGCTGAGTTCTTCCTGAATGTTCATTCTCAACCCGTTGATGTATCTGGCTACTTTCTCCTTTTTAGCCCCTGAATGGCCAGTTCTAATGGAGATCTTGTAGAATTCTTCTGTGTATTCTTGGATAGACTTGCCTGACTACCTCAGACTCTGCATCCTCCTCAACAGGTCCAACTCGTAATCTGCGAGAATAAATTGTCTCTTTAGCTTCTCCACCATTCGGTCCCATCTGGTTATTTTATCCTTTCCATTTTTATTTCTTTCGAGTTGTACTCCTTTCCACCATAAAATAGCATGGCCTTTTAATTTTGTTTTTGCAAATTTTATTCGGTCTAGATCTGCAACCTCATCATACTCAAAGTATTCCTCCATATTGTTGATCCAGTCAATCAACTCTTCTGGGTTGAGGTTCCCAGAATATGTAGAGACATCAAACTTCGATCTCTTTTCAGCCTGAGATAGAGCTTTCAACATTCTAGCTTCCGAAGGATCCAATGCTTCTTCATCATCTGATGGATCCTCAGTTTCCTAGGCTTCATCGTCACTCTGGTCTTCTCCCTTAGGTTCGGTCCATTTTCGTAATTCTTCCTGCAAGGCTTGCACTTGTCTCTGCAACGCTCTGAAATCTTCATCCTGCACCACATTTCTCCCATGACCATGATTTCTTTTTGGAGGCATATTGCTCACATTTCTCACAAATCCCAACTGGTCCTGGTGCAAGCTACCTCACTTTCGACGGTCTGCTTACATGCTCAGGAACTCCCGCTCTGATACCACTTGATCAAGAGCCAGAATTACTAAGAAAAAAAATAGTTGTATTTTATTCAAATGCAGCAAAAAATTACTGTTACAATAGAATATTATCAGTCACAACACAATATTACAGTCACGGCAGAATATTATAGTCGCAGAGGAATTATGCATTTACAGAATTTCTCAATCTGGAAATACAACGCGAAAATATTATTGTTTCAGCAATTTTCCATCCCTTATGCATGCCTTTGCTCTCCTTTTTAAAGGTTCTCGGGTGATGCTCCATTTCCAGCTGGTGGCCCTTCATTTCCTCTTCCAGAACCTTTCATTTTGCCTCCACGTGTCGCTTCGTCGTCCAGATATTCAACACGTCTCCCTTTTCGACTCTTCGTCTTTGGCTCGTCCTTCGATGCAAAAATACGACATGTCACGATATCGCAACATGTCGCGATATTGCGACATTTTCCTTGCTCACTGTCTTCCTCGCTTCGGGTTGCAATATCGTGACATGTCGTGATATCGCAACATTTTCCTCCATCGTTGGCTTCCTCGCCTTTGGGTCGCGATATCGCGACATGTCGCGATATCGCAACATTTTCCTCCATCGCTGCCTTTCTTATTTCCAAGTCGCGATATCACGACATTTGCCTTCGGATGCCTCAGCTTTTCTGCTCCGATCACGATTTCATGACATGTCGTGAAATTACGACAAATTCTTTGGCCTCCTCTCCCTCCTGCAGCTGGTCGTAATTTCATGACATGTCACGAAATCATGAAATTCTTGTTGGTGTCTTCTTCAAGCGGCTACTTGTCGTGATTTCGCGACAGTCGTGATTTTGTGACATGTCATGAAATCGCGACCTTCCCAATGCATCTCCTTCTGCTGCCTCCTCCTTGTTGCGATTTCATGACATGTCACGAAATCATGACCCTCCCAATGCGTCTTCTCCCGCTGCCTCCTCCATGTTGTGATTTAGCAACAGTCACGATTTCGCTACAGTCGCGATTTCGTGATAGTCGCGATTTTGTGACATGTTGCAAAATCGCGACCTTCCCAATGCGTCTTCTCTCGCTGCCTCCTCCATGTCACGATTTTGCGACAGTCGCGATTTTGCGACAGTCATGATTTTGCGACATGTCACAAAATCATGACATTCCCAATGGCGTCTTCTCCCGGTGCCTCCTTGTCACGATTTCGTGACGGTCGCGATTTCGCGACATGTCACGAAATCGCGACAAATTATTATTATTATTATTATTATTTTTTCATATGGATGCAATATTGCGCTGCTGCCACCAGATGCTCCTGCATCACCTGATGAGGTACTCATTTACAATATATATGAGAGATGGTGAAAAAACCACATGGGAAAAACCATCTTTATGAAATAACGAGGCATGTCTTCGGATGGCGAATATTGTCCTTAATAACAAAAAAAATGAGTCCCGACAACTTGGCCTGATGAGGTACTCATGTATATTATGTAAGGGAGAGATGATAAAAAAACCACATGGGAAAAAACCATCCTCCAAAGAATACAATAATAAAATGAGAGGTGAAAGACCTCTGTTTCAATGTAGTAATACTCCAAGTTTCTCTCGCAAATGTATGTAACACGGAGAAGGAAATGACTTGGTGAAGATGTCTGCAACTTGATTTTTAGTTGGAATATAGTCCAAGTATATGTCCCCATTCTGAATATGTTGTCGAATGAAGTGCATGTGTATCTCAATGTGCTTGGTGCGCTGATGCTCAATTGGATTGCGTGCAATATGAATTGTGCTCTGATTGTCACACCAAAGAGTAATAGGTTTTTCATTGGAAAACCCAAATTCTTTTAGAATCTGACGAAGCCAAAGAGCTTCCTGACTTGCTAAAACTGCTGCCCTGTATTCTACCTTTGTAGATGATAAGGCCACTGCTTGTTTTTTTTTGCATAACCAAGCAATTGGCGAAGAACCAAGACAAAAAACATAGCCAAAAGTTGAACATCTGTCTTCTACTGAACCTGCCCAATATGAATCCATGTAGCCAATGATATCCATGGATTTTCCCTCATATAAGAGCCCAAAGTGAGTAGTTCCTTGCAAGTAGCGGAGGATCCTTTTTGTTGCTTTCCAGTGACTGAAATGAGGTTGATGTGAGAATCTGGATATTAAGCCAACAACATATGAGATATCTGGATGAGTATGAGTAAGGTATAATAGACTCCCTACAAGATGATGGTATAGAGTTGCATCACATAGAGGGGATGTGCAGGAAGTACTTAGATTGACTCCAGAATGGAAAGGTGTAGGAGACGGTTTGCAATCTATCATTTTAAACCTTTGAAGAAGATCTAGAGTGTATTTTTGTTGACACAATGAAATTCTTGCATTTGTTTGATTTATTTGGATCCCAAGGAAGTAATGTGCTAGACCCAGATCAGCCATATCAAATTTTTTAGAGAGGGAGTCTTTTATAGTCTGAATGTGAGCGAAGTCACTACCAGTGAGTAGCAGATCATCAACATATAGAACAAGTATGGTGATTTTTCCTTCATCTCTCCAAATGTAGACTGTGTTATCAGACTCACAATGAGAAAAACCTGAGGAAAGAAGGAAGGAGTCCATTTTTTCATACCAAGCTCTAGGAGCTTGTTTGAGGCCATAGAGAGACTTCTTTAGCCTACAAACAAGAGAGGAGTCTTGAGTGAAACTGACAGGTTGTTCCATGAATATCTCTTCCTTTAAGTCCCCATGTAAGAAAGCACTTTTTACATCCATTTGAAAGATAGGCCACTTTTGGGAAGCAACCAGAGCAAGAACCAGTCTAAAAGAATCCATTTTGGCAACTGGTGCAAAGGTTTCAGCATAATCAATTCCTTCAATTTGAGAGAAACCTTTGGCTACTAGGCGAGCTTTGTGTTTGTCAATTTCTCCATTAGGTCCATATTTTGTTCTGTAAATCCATTTACAACGAACTAATTTCCTTCCTTTAGGTAGGGGAACTAAATCCCAAGTTTCATTTTTTATTAAGGAAGAGAATTCATTTTCCATGGCATCATCCCATTCTTTAATACCAGTTGCTTCTTTGAAGGATTGAGGATCAGAGGAAATAGACTGACAGACAAGACCAGTGCCTATGGAGTTGGTTAATCTGGATGATGGAAGATTTTGGATGTAAGGAGTAGCTTCTTTAACAATGGTGTGGGCCCATTTTGGCATAGTGGAAGGAGTAGAAGGAATGGAAAGACTTTGAGTTGGAGTTATAGGTTCCTCATATTGATCATCAATCTCTAAATTAATCTCTAAAGTTGGTTCTTCATTATATTGAGGTTCTACTGTAGGAGAAGGCTCAATAGAGGAAGAGGATGTTTGAGGATATTTTTGAGGGAATGTTTCATCAAATTGGACATTCCTATGAAAAAATACCTCATGAGTTGAGGGATCAAGGAGCCTGTATGCTTTCATTTCCTCACAATAACCAACAAAGATGAGATTTTTGCTTTTCTTATCTAGAGCCTTCATTTTCTTCTTTGGGATGTGCGCCCAAGTAGTACACCCAAAAATATTGAAGAAGGAGACATCCAGTTTTGAACCAGTCCATGCTTCTTCAGGAGTTAAATGGTCAAGAGCTTTATGAGGTGTGCGGTTTTGAATATAGTTTGCATAGTTAATAGCTTCTACCCAAAAAACCTTTGGAAGATCTCTTGAATGGAGCATACAGTTTGCCATTTCCTTCAATGTTCGGTTTTTCCTCTCTGCAATACCATTTTGCTATGGATTATGGGAGACAAAATGTTGATGAATGATGCCATGACTTGATAGAAATATTGAGAACTCATTACTGCAGTATTCCCCCCATTATCTATGCAAATTTGCTTGATGTTGCAAGAGGCCTGATTTTCAACTAAGGCTTTGAATATTTTGAAGTGGGATAGAACATCACTTTTGTATTTTAGGAAGTAGACCCAAGTTCTTCTGGAAAAGTCATCAATGAAGGTTAGAGCATATTTTTCTCCTTTGAAAGAAGGCTCTGGAAAAAACATCAAGTCACTATGGATTAACTCTAGAGGGGATGAGGCTTTTAGAGAACCACTTGGGTGGAAAGGATCTTGATGTTGCTTTCCAAGAGCACATCCAGGACATACTCCATCAATAGAAGAGACTTGAGGTAGACCTGTTACCATTTCATGGGTGTTCAATTCCTTTAGGTAGTTATAACTGAGATGACCAAACCTTTCATGCCAAATTTTGCTTTCAAGATCTCCATGAGCCACAAAATAAGAGGCCCCTTCTAGATTTTTGAATCCTTTGAAGTGAAATAGGTGAGTGTTGTGATCAATATCTCCTTTGGCTATAAGAGAGTGGGGGTCTTGAAAGTCTCTTATCTCAACTCCTATTGGAGAGAAGAGAACAATTTTCCCCTTTCCAGAAGTACAAATCTGATAGAAGGAGAGGAGATTTGTTGCAATGTTTGGAACATAGAGAACATTATTGATAGAGCCACCATCAATGGATATGTCACCCTTTCCTTTGACTAGGATAAAGGAAGAGTCACCAACTTCTATGCTACATGTTGAACTTGAGGAGATAGAAGAGAATGACTCATCTGAAGTAGTCATGTGATGAGTTGCTCTAGAATCTAGGACCCAATAATTAGATGAAGTATTGGTGGTCTTCCCTTGAACATTTAGGGCTTTTCCTATCTTATTTTTATTGTCTATATTTTGATCCTTCATAGCTGCCTCTAGTTGTTGTAATATTTTCCAGCATTTGTTTGCAGAATGACCATTCTTTTTGTAGTGAGTACAGGTTATGGGACTTATTTCTTTATTTTTAAATTTTTCTTTAGTGGAGGTGGATGCTACTAAGGCTTTAGAGGAAGAGGAATAGATCTCATACTTTGCAAGTTTTGTTTCTTCTCTAGTTAGTCTCTCACAAAATTCTTCTAAGGAGGGCATTTTGAAACTTGTACCAAGAGCATATTTTGTAGATAGAAAGGTGGTTGCGAATATTTGAAATACACCATTTAATTTAGAAATAATTAGATAGATGCATTCTTCATATTTTTTATCCTTTCCACTACCTTTAAATTGAGTAAGGACTTCTTTAAATTTGGTGAGAAAGTCAACAATATTGCTGAAGTCGTCAGGAGATAAAGTTGTTAATTCTACCTCAAGCTGCATTGACCTCATTTGATCTACTTTTCCAAATAAGTTCTTTAGTTTCTCCCAACTTTCATAAGGATTTTTACAATCCATAATGTGAAACCATAAGCTTTCATTTACATTAGTGCTTATAATACCCATTGTTTCATACAACTTCCCTTTATGAACAAATTTTTCATATTCTTTTTCAAATTTAGGTTGCTTCTCTTCTAGCAGGTGTGTGAGCCCTTTTTGAGAAATGAGATTTAAAATTTTGGGTTTCCATGTATGGTAGTTATGAGGAGTAAGAGGATCAATTGTATTCATTGAATTCATTTTGAAGTTAACCCAAAGTTCCCCCCTTTAACTTTAATTTAGAGAATGCAATGGATATTAGTTAACAGAAGCCTGAAAGAAATACCAATTATCTCAAAATACCCACCCTAACGAGAGGGAAACTATAAGTAATTTGAGGTTATTTGATATGAATATGAGGCTAATGAGAAAATATTTTGCCAAAGCTTTAAGAAACACCAAAATTTCTCAAAATACCCGCCCTAACGAGAGGGAAACTATAAGTAATTTGAGGAGATTTGATATTAAGTTTGGTTCTAAGAGAACAAATATGCCATGCCTTTATATATTTTCTTCTCAAATACCCACCCTGACGAGAGGGAAACTATAAGTATTGATTAGATATGATATTTGGAACATAGGCTCATATCATCCAGACCTATATTGGTTATCTTAATAACCCGCCCTTACTTGAGGGAAACTATAAGTTATTTAGGATGTCCAATATGGGTGAGTGGTGATATAAAATATTTGTGCTTTAAGAGATTATCAAGTTTTAATAAAGAGTTATACTTACTTTATTAAAAAAAGTTATAATTTAAGATACTCTTTGTAAAAATTATTAACCAAAAATAAGTTCTTCTATTATAGAGACCTTTTGCAAGAAAGGGAAAAAAATGCTCACTTCATTTACTAAAATATCTCTATAATATATTAAAGAACTTTTGGAAAAAAATTAATTTGAACAAATTAATATTTAATATAGAAATTTGCTAATGAAGTATTTAAAGAAAGAATAAAATAGAGATATTTTATTAAGTTCTTTAATGTTTTAAGGATTGTAAATTAAAATCAATACCTTACCTATATTAAGCAAGATATATAAACAAAATGATTTTTAACAAAGGTAAAAGGGCAAAATAAAGGAGGCAAAAAATGATGCAATGACAACCCCCCGATGCTATGATAGGTGCATAAAGGCACCTATAAAACCCCCCAAAAAATTATATTATAGATTTTACAACTGTCCTTTGATCTTGGGCCAAGGAGAGGCCAAAAAGAAAAGGATTGAAACCTCTTTTTTTTGTTTTGAAGGCTACAACAGTGAATAGAGAATATATGTATATTATAGCCTAAAATAGCAATGCAGATATGAGATAAAAATAATTGACATCAGACATAGGAGAGGAGGCAACAAATATTTGGTGTTGCATCTGTCAATCGAACAAGAAAGAACAATGGCAGCGAGGAAGGAGCTTTATGAGAGGCTTCGATTCACTGCACTATTTTAGGGAGAAAATTATATCTCTTTTTACCTGAAGGGTGACGTTCATGAAAATCTGGTTTTGAGTTTCAAAAACGTGATTTGCTCCTTCACACTACACCTGAAATGAAAATAAAGGAAGTTATCCAATAAAAAAATAATTGTACCAATACCAGTGATATGATGACGTAGAGGAGGCACTGAGAAGATTATATCTTGAGAGATGCTAGAAGGCACACTTATTTCACTTTAGCAGAGAGCTATGTTACATAGGGAAGGCACCTTAGCAGCAGAGGATGCGGTGAGCAGAGGGGCTTCCTGGAAGAGGAAGGCAATGATGCCACACACCTACGGAGACATCTCTAAAAAAAGAATATGAATGGCATCAAGAACCCTAACACTGGCAGAGATTCACAATGGACGAAAAATGTTAGGCCCAAAAACACATCAGTTTAATGCTTAACCGAAGAAACACAAATCAAAACAATAGAATCATACTTTCAAGCATTTGTAAGATGATTATATAACAAAAAAACTGAAGTTCTTCCTGAGCGCCGAAGGACAAACAAAAGGAAGAAGATCGAGTTGAACGCAGATTGAAAATCACAAGATCTTCAAACGATCAAAAAATTTAATTAAGGGAAATGCCCGTTTAGAGACGTAGTCTCTATGTGCACCAATTTAAATGGTGGCCAAAAGCCACGTTGCTTAAAAAAATAAATGAACTTTGGTCTAATTTATGTTAGACCAAAAGTCCCTCTATCTTGATGCGAGGAGCGATGCTTCCTTTAATTAAAGATATCACAAAGATATAAACAATTTTCAAACTTAAGAAATAAAATATATTTCCCACCAAAAAGGTAAGACCTACGGATCTTTATTCTCCACGTTAGAATGATACGCAGTGAAGGCTAAAGGAAGCCGAACGAGCTGCGTTTTAGATGGATAAATAAAATTTAAAACGTAGGTGAACGAGGAGGACAACAAAAAATAATAATGCCCTCCAATAGATATATGCTATCGATTTATTTTAGTCTCCAGTTTGAGTGATACACAGTGATGGCTATGGAGCCGAATGAGCTGCGTTCGAGATGGAGAAAAAAATTTAAATCTAGGCATACGAGGAGGGCATATAAGAAAAAATAAAATACCTTATGATTAAAATATCACCTAGAATGGGATGCAGCGTGGCTTCAAAGTTGCCAAAGCAAGCTACATTCATTAAGAAGGGGAAATTCTATAGAGGCATAGAGCGGAGAAAAAAATTTCAAAAATATTCAAGTTGCATATAAAGAGCAGCGAATACTATGAAAATAAAATATCTCCAAAAATAATTGCATATATGAGCAATCTACAATATGTAAAAACCTCTTTCCTTTTAAAAAAACAAAGAATAAGAGATTAAGAACCAGTTCATGAAACTTCCTTCAAGAGAGAATGCTAGAAGAATCTATCCTGCTCTGGTACCATGTTAGAATTCCCAAGAGTAGAACTACAAAGCATTACAAGATTTGAAGAAACAAAATAGAACTGATTGATTATTCCATGGATCAACTTTGTATAAATAACAAAGTTGATCATTGAGAGCCGTTGGATTACAACAACTCATCAAATCTGATGTAGACTTTAACTGAGAGTTCACCTGACTCATGAAGGAGTGGAAACTCAAGTAAGTCTATCCTAGTAGAAATTAAGAGAATAATTACTTATTCTAACAATTTCTAGTTCAAGCAGTCTTGTTTTCTTCTCCTCTTTCAACAAACCAACCTCATTATTTTTATGAATTTTTGAAATTTCCTTCTCCACCAACTTAAGATCTCTATCCATACTCTCCTTTTTAACTACAATCCAAGATGACAAAACTCCTTTTAATTTTTTTACAATAGTAACAAATTGAAAACTCGTTTATGACATGGAACTTTGGTCATATCCAATCATTTCTTTTTTAATCAGTTCTTTGAAATCTTATTCCTCCAACAAAATTGGATTGAGCCTAAAAGGACTAGTAGGTTTTACCTCTTGAATTTCTAATTGAAGAAAAATGAGAGAATAATCTGAGCCATATCCAGTCTCAACCCATGATCCTCTTCTATCTATTTTATTGTATAATGTCTTTGAGATCAAAAATCTATCCAACCTCTTTGAGATCCCAGCTTCCCCAACTCTATTATTTCTCCATGTAGGCATTAATTTTATTGGTTCGAAATCAATTAAACTAGCTTCTTCAATCTTATACTTGAATTAATATGTAATTCTATCAAGTCTTGCAGATTCTTCCCAGATATTACTTCTATTCATAGTAAAATTTTAAGTCCCCACAAATGATAACTCTTTCATCCCTAACACACATTTTGGAGAAAAAATCATCCCATAAGACACGCCTATATTCATAGGGACCATAACAATTAATAACTAATAACCTCAAACCCAAGTCTTTAAAAATGAATTCTATCCACAAGACTGAAACCATAAAAGAATAATTAATTACAGATACTGAGTTCTTACAACCAATCAAAACACCCCCTAAATTTTTGGTAGCATCTAGAGCCAAGAACTCCTAGTCCTTAAGAAAATTACTTAACACTTAAATGACTTTTGTACTTGCCCCCATGGTTTCTTGTAGAAGGATAACATCCGGATTATGAATTTCCACCATCCTGGCTAAGGCAAGTCTTTTAGAGGGACTACCAAGACCTCGGATATTAAGGGATAACAAGATCATTTAAACATATTAGAGGGGTTTTGTCTTACTCTAAGGACCCCTTTGATATATTTTTATTTACCCTGATTAATTTTCCTCAAAGCCTTCTCCTTTGTATAAAATAAAAATTATTTCCTACCTGCTAAAGTAGTGGAAGTTTGTTTATATGGTCTTAGATCTAACCCTAACCTTCCAATAATTGCACAAGTTCTTAGCTCAAATTCCTTTTTTTTTAGAATGTAACAAATATCTACAAGATGAACTTGTCTTGAAACCATCCTCTAAAATAGATACCTCTCTAGAAGATTCACCTGATAGGTCACAAAGACTTTCCCCAATAGTAGAGATATTTGGATCACAATCCCTATTCAATGTGTTTGAGGTTGTCGACCAATTGTCTAAAATATTAGAAATTCCTTGTCCTTGGGACTTCTCTTCGAATATTTATAAGGAAGTGTAAAATGTTCTTTATTACCTAAGTTCATATTATTCTCATTTCATAAGGCTTAGATGTCTAACCAATAAACTTAATAGTATTAGGTTCTAATCCTTTCACAGTTTTCTTTATGACTCTATCTCATTATCTAACAACTTGTGAACAATGAAATGGAGATAAATCTAGGCCCAAAATTTATTTATTCTCAAGATTTTTGGTTCTAGGTTCAAAAACATTATTTTTTCTTGTTTATGCCAAATCATGGAGCACTATTGAGCTCTAAAAAATAAGTATCTCTTGGTTGTTGTTAGCTGAATTGAAATACCCATTAGTCATTTATTTTCTCCTCCATTCTTTCTGTGTGAAATCTTGAGAACATTCCTTAGCAATATATCCATAGCTATGACAATGAAAAAATCTAAAAGGAATCTTCAAATAATCCAAGATTTGAGTATGAATTGTATTCCCACAACTATCTCCATATAGTCCGATAAACCTTCATTGATATCAATCTCAACCAAAACCTGAGCTATAAACCAAAAAACATTAGATTTGAAAGAAATATCTATATCCAAGATTTTACCTAATGAATCTCCAATTTCTATCAAATCTCTTTCTGAACACAACTCCATTGGAAGACCTAGAAGTTTTACCCAGATCAGAATTCTCCTAGCAACTTTAGTCCTAGGATCAAAGCAAGTCATCCAAGCCTTCAAAGCAAAAAAAAAAGACCCCCAATACCAATAAACTCCTAGATTTTTTTGTGTATCTTCCTCAGATAAAAAAAGGAAACCTATCCATCCTCTGGTAAGTATGCAAAAAATTGCTCCATATCCTAATATTGGGACCCATACCTTCTAAAAACACTCATTTAGTGTATTATCAACTTTTTGACATCCATGAAACTTTCCAATAAGGACCTTCCCAAAAAACTCCAAAACTTGTTCCATCCTCAAGTCTTCCCCAAGTACCATTATGGTCTTTGACCT
Organism: Wollemia nobilis; assembly: GCA_028583015.1. Classification (NCBI taxonomy): domain Eukaryota; kingdom Viridiplantae; phylum Streptophyta; class Pinopsida; order Araucariales; family Araucariaceae; genus Wollemia; species Wollemia nobilis. The sequence goes on from JAQPPZ010003107.1 coordinate 3,497,391, forward strand.
TTTATTTCAATCATTTTATGTGTCTTACACACTTTAGTAACCAAAGTTGTAGACTGTGCTGATTGTAAGTTTAAACCCACTCCACTTAGGACCTATAAATCAAGACTTTTACCAATAAAACCAGAAATAAAGAAAGTAAACTCTATCAGACAAAGTGTGTTTGGATTTTTTGGAGTCTGCTCAAGTTTTTCTTCCCCGCAATTAAATATTTGTTCATTCATTAGAACCATCACTTGTGTAGAGTTTTCTGAGACACCTAAGAGTGAGTAGTCCATAGAACAACTAACTTCTCAACTTCTAAATCTTATCCATAAATGAAACCCTTGGCCCTTGGAGTTGAAAATATGTGTTACCTCTCAAAGGGGTCCTCTGATAAGTCCAAACGTTCCTCTTCAATATCCATTAAAAACAAGAAACCAATTTCCCAAATTATACTACCATTTTTAACATACCAAATAAAAAATATTTTTACTTCATTGCCTTAGCATTGTTGTACTAGACTTCACTGCCCTAGCACTACTATGACACTATTAAAATATTTTTACTTCGTTGCCCTAGCACTATTGTGACACTATTAAAAAAAATTTACTTCATTGTCTTAGCACTGCTACACTTACCTTCGCTGCCCTAGAACTATTGTGATACTATTATTTTTTTTAATTCATTACCCTAGCACTACTGTGAAACTATTAAAAAATTTTACTTCATTTTCCTAGCACTGCTACACTTGCCTTTGCTGCCCTAGAACTATTGTGATACTATTATTTTTTTAATTCATTGCCCTAGCACTACTGCACTCACCTTTTCTGCCCTACCACTATTGTGACACTGTTAAATTTTTTTTAATTCACTACCCTTGCACTAATACACTCAAATTTACTACCCTAGCACTATTGCAACACATTAAAATATTTTTACTTTGATGCCCTAGCATTTTTGCACTCACCTTCACTGCCCTAGCATTGTTGTAGCACTATAAAAATATTTTTACTTTACTGTATTAGCACTGTTGCACTTGTCTTCGCTGCCCTAGCACTACTGTGACACTGTTAAAATATTTTTACTTTTCTACCCTAGCACTACTACACTCGCCTTCGCTGCCCTCAATGGGGAATATTTACATATCAAATAATACCATTCCATGTATTTTTCTCTTTAAGTTAAGTGATATTTTGTTTCCACTAAAACATATACACAACATGCACCAAAAGCTACTCAACATCACCCAAAGAACTAAAAGGTATTCAAAATGAGTCTACCTGTAAATTCTATTAGCTTAGAATAATTATTTTCTAGCTAATCCAGCACACACTCACTCTCCATACTTCTTCCAATTCTCTTCTCTCTTCCCCCCGACTCTCCTCACAGAAGGCATCAAATATCTACCCAATAATTATCATCCAAAACCATTTCAATTTTTATCTATGTGGCTTTAGGTGTAAGGAATTTATTATATAATGTAATATGGTTTATTTTAGGTATTCGAGAGTTGTACATGAATAGGTGGTTGATAGTTAATTATCCAAACCAACTACCATCATCATTGTTATACATATACATAATTTTACTTGGTGAAAATTTGTCTAGCATCCTACTGGTCCCATATGTGGTATTATAGCAATATATATATGCAAATGGTTTCTTTCTCTAGGCATTTTTTTGTTATTATATTGTAAAGACTTTCATTGCCAAAATAGGAGACATTCCACAAAGCTTGTTGATTAGAAGTAATTTGGATCATCATCAATGAACACAACATGAAGAGAGTATGCAACAACATGTTGGAGGTTTTTGTTGTTGGATTAGATAAAAAAAAATAAATGAAAACATGTTATAGACATGATGGAAGCCATTAGTGACATATTAGAATCAATGTTTAAAGTAAACAAAAGTGATATTCATGTTGAGGTACAAGATTGGAATGGTAAATAAAAAAATTTAAAAAATTGTTTAATTATGCAAAACATTTTTTATAATTTTTAATAAGACATAATAAAATCACAACATGTTAGATATAAATTATGAGACATAAGTAGGGTTGAATTTTGAAAATATTTCACATTATTGCCTACAAATATGAGAGATACAGTGCTAAAGATGAACTTGTGCACGTTAAAGGAGAACATTGTCTAAATTGAGTAAATCATTGTTTGAATTTATATGCTAGAAAATAACATGTTTTTTATTTTATTTTAAGGTAAATTAATACTCATTTACTAGGACTTCCAACAATTTTAATTTCAACAATATAAAATTCTCTAGATGTGATTAATGTATGCACTAGAGCTTTTAAAGTGAATGCATTACCTCATATCTATGTGCACAACAAAATAATTGGCTAAATTTATGGAGTTCATTTCAAATTTATAGCATTTGTATATGCAAAAGGTATCCTTCAACCATGGATAGTATATATGATCACAATGGTAACTAAGGATTGGTATATGGATATGCGATATTACTTCATATATGGGTATTATAGATAGTTGGCATGGACTGCATAACCCAAGGATGATTATGTTATAATAATGAGTTGGAATGGGTTTTATGAGTCAGCTTACCAAAGTAACATTAGAATATGGGTATATAAAGAAGGGAAATTGTCATTGTAATAATAATTATTCATATCAAATAATACTTGTAATCATTTGTGCCTACAAAGTGGCTTATGAGACTTTGCCCTCTCTAAGCGGTACTCCCATCTTGGGAGATATTGTGGAATTATTCATTCCTTAAGAAGTGTTATTGATGTTGCCTTATATTAAGGGTATTATCTATATCTATTTCTCATTTGTGTGGTTTATAATTGTAGAATAGATGAATGATTTGATATTTGTACATATATGTGAATTGCTTATGTTAATTAGAACAAAGTTTTGTAATAGGTACGAGGAAGTGTTTCAAATGATATATTGTTGATATGTTCAGACTTGTTTGTATAAGGTATCATAATATTTTTTGAGGGAATGATAAAGGTTTTTGAGAGGTCCAAGCCAAATAATATTTCTAATATATGAAATTAATTGTTAGAACAAAGGTTGAGCATTTGAAAAGATGTCCAATATGGAGAGTGACATATAGATGAATGTTGTCCAGTATTGAAAAATATATGTAGTGCATTCAATTGAAATATCATATAATAAATAATGGATGTAAATATCATAACCTATAGAGTGTTGTAGACTCTTGAGAAAGGGCACATTTTGAATTCCAATGGAAAAATATTGTAACTCTTATGAAGTAGAGCTACCTAAATATCTGCATAAGCAATGACTATAAAATTGTATTCAAAGATGATAACATGATGAGACACTCACTATAAGACCATTTCCATATGGTGCTAGATAAAAGACTCTATTGCATATGTAGATGTAGGGTTAGAAGAAGAAATGATGCCATCTTGTTGGAGGTGTTGGTTGAAATAAGATTAGATCATGATGCAATTTATCAATGAAGGAGATGTAGAGAATAATTGGTTGTCAATATCCAACAAGAGAAATAATAAAGTTTTGCTTATTTTACAAGTTAAATGTCATTCATGAAGGCCTATAGGTATTCTTGCATAGGTGTGTGAACCAATTGTTAGATATTCCATTGACTATCGATGCACCATTTTTCATATAAAGCCAACAACTTGAAGGCACCAAGGTCCATGAACCATTTATTTTCCTATCCAATGGATCATCCATGAATTCTTGAGATATATTTTATGATATATTGTTTAATTTATAGTGTCATTTGGTTGATTTATATATTTATTAAAAATTTAAAATAAATAAAATGATTTTATTCAATGTTCAAATGAAGTATGTAGAGGAAGGTGAAAAGAAGGTGAAAAGCTTGTAGAGGAAGGTAATATTAATGCTATTCCCAAATTTTTTAGCCCTGGTATTAATGAAGATCATCACTTGGAATATTAGAGGACTCAAAGGGAGTCTTTCAAAACAAAATGAAATTAGAAGAATGATTCAGGTAAATCATCCACATCTTTTTTTCCTTCAAGAAACTAAGATGTCAATGGAGGATATGGACATAATTGCCAGTAAAATTTGGCCAGCTGGAAAAGTGGTTTCCCTCAGTTCCCAAGGGACTTCGGGTGGCATTGCTTGTATTTGGGATCCAAAAGAGGTAGTTATTCACCATATGGTTGGTAGTTGGGGTTTGTTGGCTATAGCTATTCAAAGTAGACATTCCAACCAGATTATGCTCTACATTACTGTTTATGCTTCGACTTCTTTGGAGGAAAAAAGAAGACAGTGGAAAGATATTACTCATATTATATCTCATTTTCCTAAAGCTTGGATCTTGATCGGAGGAGATTTCAATACCATCCTCTCTCTAGATGAGAAAAGGGGGGGAAATAGAAATTTGAACAAAAGCACTGACCTCATGAGCGAATATATTGCAAATCTCCATCTTGTGGATATCCAACCAGATAATGGCCTTATGACTTGGTCTAATAGAAGGCAAGGCTTAGATTGTATAATGGAGAGATTGGATAGGTTTTTGCTCTCTAAAAATTTCTTAATCCATGGTCACATTCCTAAAGTGAAGACTCTTAATAATGCTTGGTTCGGATCATTGGCCGGTCATGGTGGAAATGTGGAAAACCAATGTGAGTTTCTCTCCTTTTCGTTTTCAATTAATGTGGCTTAGAGACATTTCCTTCAGACCTCATGTGACACAATGGTGGAAGGAAGGTAAACCTAGGCATGGGACTAAGATGTTATGTTTTGCCAAAAGACTACAATACATTAAATCCAAAATCAAGACTTGGAACTGGAAAGAGTTTGGGGATGTTCATAAAAAAAAATATGAAGTTATTGCTCATCTTGAAAATTTGAATAAGAAAATCTGTTTAGATGGCCTCACAGAGAAGAGAAGTGCGGATGAAATTAAACTCACAACTCAGTTAGAGGAATGGGAAAAAAGAGAAGAAATATTATGGAAGCAAAAATCTAGAATTCAATGGCTCAAAGAAGGATATCGAAACACAAATTTTTTCCACAAATCTCTTCTAGCTTGAAGATCTCACAACTTTATTTCTTCCTTAAAATCAGATTTTGGAGATGTTGTTTATACTTGGGATGGCATGAACTATATTGTTGTTGATTACTTTTCCAATATTTTTGCTGCTACTCCCCTTGACTCAGCTTCCCAATATAATGTTCTTCAAGCAATCCCTTATCTTATCACTTCTGAGGAGAACTATATTTTGACTGCTCCTATTACTACTAATGAGCTTCAACAAGTAGTTTTTAAAATGCAAAAAGGGAAAACCCTAGGTCCTGATGGTTTTCCTATTGAGTTCTACCAAGAGTTCTGGGATATCCTTCATGTTGATTTATTAGAGGTGGTGGAAGAAGACAGGAAATCCAAAGAAATTTTGAAGGTTATCAATAAAAATTATATTACTCTTGTTCCAAAAGCTCAAGAGGTTGATCATATCTCAGCTTTTAGACCTGTTGCTTTATGTAATGTTCTTCTCAAAATCATAACTAAAATCATGGCAGAAAGGTTGAAGCCTCTTTTGCATAATATTATTTCTCCAGAGCAAGGGGGTTATGTGGAAGGAAATCAAATAGTATATGATATAGTTCTTGCTCAGGAAGCCATCCATTCCATGAATATGCAAAATTCTCCTTCCATGTTCATTTGGTTAGACTTATCCAAAGCTTATGAAAGAGTGGATTGGCACTTCCTTATCAAAGTTTTGAGGCAATTTGGTTTCTCTAAGTATTGGATGGATTGGATTATGGGATGTATCTCTTCAGTTTCCTACTTAGTTCTTATCAATGGCAAGCCTTCTCAATCTTTCCCAGCTTCCAGAGGTATTAGGCAAGGTGACCCGCTATCCTCTTATTTATTCATCATTCTTGCTGAATGCTTGGGTAGGACTATAACCAAAAAGAGGGAAAACAAAACCCTTGAGGGAGTTACCATTGCTCATGGAGCTAGACCTATCTCTCATATTCAATTTGTGGATGAATCTACTATTTTAGGTAAAGCTATAGTTAAGGAAGCTTCTAATATTAAGCAAATCATTAGCTATTTTTCTAAGGCTACTGGGAAGTTGATCAATGAAGACAAATCTAAAGTTCTTTTCTTTCACTGCTCTGCTAGATAGGAATCCATGGTCTTGGATAAGCTAAGATATAAGAAGACCTCTCCTCCAATCACTTATTTAGGTATTCCCATAAATATTCATAGGCAAAAGAATAAATATTGGAATTGGTTGTTGGACAAAGTCAAGAAGAAAATTGGAAAGTGGACCAACAAGTGGCTTTCTTATGGGGATAGAATCACCTTGGTAAAATCAGTCCTTCAAGCTATTCCTATTTATGTTTCTTCCGTTTTGAATATCCCAAAGGTTGTTCTTCGAGAATTGGATCAAATTAGTCATTGTTTCCTTTGGAGTGGTACTAAGGAGAAAAGAAAATGGGCCTTGATGAAATGGGATACTTTATGTCTTCCTAAGAGTGAAGGGGGGTTAGGTTTACGGTCTTCAATTAATAACAACAAAGCTTTAGCTGCTAAATTATATTGGAGGATGTTGCACAACCCCAATGCTCTTTGGGCCAATAATCTTCATGCTAAATATGCTGAGAACAAAAGTCCTAAAGACCTTGTTCACTATCAACTTTCTACCAAATGTTCTCCCATTTTAGCAGTTCTTAAGACTGGTGAGGATTTTATTAAAAATAATTATTTTGGATCATTCATAATGGTCAAAATGCAAATTTTTGGACAGATTCTTGGGATGGTCACAAGCCTTTGATAACTCAGTTTCCCGATTGGAGGCCTTGGATGGAGGAGCTTCACCGAGCTAATTGGATAAAGGTGGCTAATTACTATCGGTACCATACTGGTAATTCAAAGGTTGGTAGATGTTGGATCCCTATTGAGGACTGGCCTATTCAAATCCTAGAAAGGCAAAGACAAGATATCCAAGGCATCCTTCATATGAGATCCTTCTCTTGGTCCCATGAAAAAGATTGTTTTGGATGGAACAACACTACTAATGGTGAGTATTCAGTTGCTCAAGGTTATTTGACCTTATGCCATAATAATCCCAACCATTCTTTTGACATATTTTCTCAATTGTGGGCTCAAAAGCTCTGGCCTAAGGTGAGGTTCTTTAATTGGCTTTTATTGCATCATAGGGTGCTTACTGGTGAGCAACTTATGAAGCGTGGTTTTCATGGCCCTTTTAGATGTGAAATGTGTGAAGAGAATGTAGAAAATATCAACCATATTTTTATTGAGTGTACTTTAGCCTCTGAGTTGTGGAGGAGAATGGCCACTTTACTTGGCTTACAGTGGTCCAATTTTTTTACTTTTGAACAACTTTGGAGGGATTGGCCTAATCAAGAGGGTGTTGATCATTTTATTAGGCAGTTAGTTTGGATGGGTTCTACCATTCTTCTTTGGAATATTTGGAATGAAAGGAACAACCAAATTTTTAATCAAGATAGGAAGGATATTCACTATATTTGGCAAAATACCATAGACAACTTAGTTGAATTAGTCCATCATATTCTTAGTCACCCCCAAAACTCCCACCAAATATGGGATCAAGTGATGCAAATATTGAATATTAAACCTTCTAAGGGCAACCAACTTAAAGGGAATGTGAGTATTAGTAAATTGGATAGGAATAGAAATTGGCAACCTCCTCCTAAGGATTTTGGAAAAGTCAATACTGATGGAGCCTCTAGAGGGAACCCTGGAAAAGCCAGTGTGGGAGGAATTGGTAGACTTTTAGATGGCTCCTTGGTTTTTACTTTTACTGATAATTTGGGTATTCTTTCCAATAACCTTGCTGAGGGGTATGGTATCCTTAGAGGTCTTCAGGAGGCTACTAAGGTTGGATGGGAAAAGGTGTTAGTTGAGTCTGACTCTCAACTTATGATTAATCTCTTGAAGAATCCTTCTAAGAATCATAAGGTGGATTGGAGAATAAAAATAATTATTGAGAAGATTCAGTAAATCCAGATGGGATTTTTGAAAGTTGATTACAATCATGTGGTCAGAGATCAAAACAAGAGTGCTAATGCTTTAGCTAATTGGGCTTTGGACAAAGGTGATCTTACTTGTTATGGCCACCATCCTATATGGTGGGCTTCTCAAATTAGGGAAGCTCTTATTTCTATCATTTCTTTAGATGACTCCAGTTCTGAAGGTACCTAGTTTCTTCTTGTTTTTTTTTTTTTTTGCTTCTCTTTGGTTCATTCAGTTTTTTTTTAGTTCCCTAGCTCATTCTATTCTTTATTTTGTTTTCTCTGTTGATTCTTGCCTTAATAGTATTCTGGTCTAGATAGGTCTTTTTTTTGTTCATTTTTTATTTATTTTTTATTTTTTGTTTTTTTTGGTTTAGTTTTTTAAGGTGGGTGGGTTTTTTAATTTTGTTTTGTTTTTGTGTTCTTTGTGTTGTTTTTTGTTGTTCTTGTGTTTTTGTTGTTTTGTTTTTTTTTATATGTTTTTTGTTATTGTTCTTGTGTTTTTTTCGTTCTTGTTCTTGGGTTTCTATTTGTTTGTGTTATTTCATGTTTTTATGGGTGAGTGTTTTCTATATTTTTTGTTTTTGTTTATTGTCTGTTGTTGGTTGTTTTTTATTTTTATTTTTGTTTTATTTTTTAATTTTTTAGGTTTTGGTTGTGTTTATTTTTCTTGTTTTTTTTTGGGTTATGTCTTTGTAGTGTTCTATTGTTTTTTTCTTGTTTGTGTTTTGTTATGTGTTTCTTGTATTTTTCTATGTGGTTTGTGTTGTGGTTTTTATTTTATTTTATTGTGCGTGTTTGGTTGTGCTTTTGTTTTTGAAACACTCAAGGAGCATGTTTTTTATTTTATTGTATTATTTTTGTTGTTATTTACTTATTTTTAATTGGGTTTGTGTGCTTGTTTGCTCCTTGAGTGTGTCAAAGGTGGTAGGCCAGGTCCGAGTCCTGGGCGTTTTTGGCGGAATGGATACCCCTACCTCCTTGGGTCTTACCCGAAAGTGGCATCCCTTTTGGGATGTTTTCCAAAAAAAAAAAAAAAAATGAAGTATGTTTACTTGATATTACTAAATATTTTCATGACTTCATTTTGTTGTTCACTTTATCTATAAAGAAAAATTAATACTCATGTGAGGCTTTGTTTGTTTTCCAAGTGATGGACATGACATAAAGTTTAATGAGTTGTTATTTTGGGAGAGCATCAATATTGTTCTACTTGTTCAAATAAGGTTTATCCCATATATATTATGTGGGTGATGTTTTAAATATTTTGATGATGGACTGAGAAAAAATTGAAGACTATAGTTATTGCTCCATGGTCTCACACTATTATTTTGTGAGTATAGGAATATTGATACTTTTTTTTTTTGACTGGGTGGGTGGGATTAACACACCTTAGAGTTACATATCTGCACGCATGTGAGGGGGAGGGATTTGAACCTAGGACATCCCTTTTCCTAGTATTTTTACACAACCCACTTCCTCCAACTCCCCCACACAATGCAATTGCCTTGTTGAAGAAAATATATCAAATGATTTGAAAACCACATGATCAAAATAATGTTATGTTTGAGGGGGATAATATAGTTGACCCAATTGTTATCCATTTTGTAGATTGAATTAGAGTGCATTGTCTATTGCAAATAATGCTTCATTTGAGAGAAGTGGAGACCCCTTGTTTTGTAGATAGTAGAACATGTACCTATTTGCATATGATCTTGTAAATATTGTGTGTCTCTATTCATATGTGAAGTGTTATAACTATGATTAGTTAAGTATATCCCTAATCACAAAGGTGTTGTAGAGAATTGTGTATGTTCTTTTTTACAACCTTGGTTATGGATAATGTGTGTGTCCCTATCTATTTATAATATAAAATTATAGATAACTGCATTTATCTTTATCAATTTAACTAAGGTTGGTCTCACTGAGATGAGTAGTTGAGATTATCCCTATTCATTATGATGTAAATCATGGACTATTGTGTATCTTAGTCCATGATATTTTTGAATTATATTAGTTGTTCCCACCATTGTTTAAAATATGATGTAACAAGGGGAGAATATCAAGAATTTATCACATCATATAATATAGTAAGACTTATGTATTTAGAAGTTATACCCAAATAGGTAGTTGATAGCTAGTTATCCAAACCAACCACCATCATCGTCATTGTACATATACATAATTTTTAATGATGAAATTTTTTCCACAACCTATTGTTCTAACACTAAGACCCTAATTTCTACTAGATGGTTGTTTTATGGTGGAATGAATCATGTTTTGAAGGATCATGTATGTATAAGTTTGATCAAAATATAAAATATCTAAAAGAGTAAATAATTATTTGGTGATGAGCACTAAACATATAAATTTGGGTAGGTACACTTATGAGGCAGTTTATATGCATTATAGAACTAATAGAGATTACAACCTAAATGCTCCTACAAATCAAGTCCAACTCTTGAGGGTTGTCAACCTAGGAATTCCACAAGAAGGAAATAAATTACACATATATTCATAATTATATTATAAAACTTAAAAATAATGCTGGAAACTAGATAAAGCACACAATAAACTACAAGATCAAAAATTGAAAAGAAAATACATAATAAAAATGAAACAAACTCACACAACTAAATAAAAAAAAATAGAAAGAGTAAAATTAAAAGAAGTTTATTCAAAACTATAAACATGATACAACCTATAAAAAAAATGCTCATATGGGTTCTTGCAAACCATATTCATGTAGTGGATCCTTTGTCCAAGAGTAGGTGTAGTTACTTTGTGCTGATAAAATAAAATTAAATGCTCAAAATATAATATAGTACATATCTATTTTATTATTACTAAATAAATACATAAAGAAAATTATATCTATTGTTGTGCTATGATCACTATTGTTGTTCTATTTATTGCTAACTTGTCCTAAATTATGTCATAAATTTAAAGAGAACCATGAAAGGTCCTTGAACTATTTTCCAATTTACAGAGGGATGCAACTAGAACTACCATGGTCTCGTTCCACTACAAATTAGAAAAATGTAAAAAAAAAATTTAGTTAGTTTTTGAATTTTCTTTCAATTTAGAGGAACATTGTTCTAATATTAGGTAGTTGGGACAATTACAAAGGAACAAAAGAATCCACTAAAACAAATTCTTGTTGATGTCTTCTATTATTGTTGAAAAAATTACCACTCTACAAGAAATAATTTATTTAGTTTGGATAATTCAACATCATGTTTCCTAATTTCCAACCCATATCTTAGAATGTGTTTTCTTATTTTTACAATTGATATGCATGAGTTTGTACAATTGGAAGTCACTGGGTAATTTTCCAATGCATTTTCCAACTTTGTTTTCTACAATTTAGCAATTGCACATTCTCATTGTTTAACAAGGTGACTTCAAATTCTAGCCACCTCATTCTATTCACTTTCATGTAGCAAGCCCAAATACCTATAGTATAGAAGGGATGTAGGCTCCCTCTTGGTTAGATAAACTTAGGTAAAGCATCCAAATTATTATAAAATTGTTATATTACATTATCCTTTACAAATTATAATATAATTGCTAATTCTATGAAAAACAAAGGGTTTTTATTATATTAGTTATAAAAATAGTAGGTTTTATAGACAGAAAAAGCTATGTAGATGAGTTAATTACGTGATTCATAAATTAGGATGTGAAATATTTTGGTTACTAGAAAAGAGATAATTAAATTCAAGCTTAGGATTTTTTAAGAGATAGTAGATAAATTTCTTAGGCATAGACATATCAAGGCTCTTTAGTATTAGATATTAGATGAGATACAACAAGCCAAAGCATACCTACAACATATCTAGGATTGTGAAGAACAATTTATCATAGCCTTAGCCATGGTCAATAGTTCTCAATTTGAATTGGCCTCAAAGACCAATCATATGCAAATTTTGAGATACATTCATAAGGTCATAGATCAATAACTCTAGTAGCTAGTTCTATGACATAAACAAATAGTGTAGGTTTAGTTAATGAATATTCCATTGAAACAACCAATCTTGGAAACTTGCAAGACCTCCTATAATAGTCCTAAAAGTGTAAGAAGTTAAAATATGATACTTCCCAATTGGTCCAAGTAGGTCTCCTAGATCCCATTTCCAATCAAGAAGATATTATACCTAAAGACTAGTATATGAGTCTGATCAAGGAAGAAAATAAAAACAATACAAGTAAGTAAATCTTATCCATTAAATATATTAGTTAACACTCCAAACATTATTTTAAACTTGAAGTTATTGCTATAAGGGATTAAATCTATTCCTAAGATAGAGGAGGAACTATTGAGATAATAATAATATGACCTAGCTATAACAATGACTCAAATGGATAACATAAAGATTCCTTTTGATGAGTCAAAAGTGTTATAGGATTTGTCATAGAAATAAAATAAACACTTCCAAAATTTTGGAATTTCACCTTATTATGATGACTTTGCATTCTTATGGATCAAGGATTTTATAAGATCTATCATCAACCAAGTTTGACGTCCCTACAAGTTATCAAAAATTTAGTGCTATGTATTACCTTCAATTAGAATTGTTCAAATTGATGACTAGGCAAAATGTGTGAGGTAAGAGGGAAGGAGAAACTAGAGAAAAAATTATCAAATTTAGAATATTGGTATCCATTAGAGGCCTAGGATGCAACCAATTTTGAAACCTTAGGATAATTACAAAATATTACAATCCATTGCCATAACTTATTATTTATCAGTAAATTAGTGATTAGTCAACAAGATGCATTATTTGTTGCATATCTAGTGAAGGAAGTGCAAGCTCATCCTTTAGGTCATGTGATCTCACAATAAGGACTTGTGATTGATCCCACAAGGGCTAAGGCACTCTTAAAGCTACCACTGCAAGCTAAAAAACATGACCTACAATCTTTCTTCGATCAAATAAATTTCATTTGGAAGTTCATTTTTAATTTTGCTTAGGTAGTAAAATCTATGACCGAGCTCTTTAAAAAGAACATAGATTTTAAATGGATCGAAGCAAGAAAACAGGCTTTTCAAGAGATCAAGGAGAGGATTACTCAAGCACAAATATTAATCAATACATATTATTCTAAAGATTTCATATTATATGTAGTGGTTTAACAAGAGAGTTATATTGTTCTCACGTAGAAGCAAGAAGACGAAGATGAAAAGCCAATTGCTTTTATGAGACAAGTTATTGCACTGCAATAGGAGAAATATAATTTCATTGAGAAACAGGTGTACATAGTGATGAAACCTAAATAAATTTTAGCACTTTCTCTCACAAAACATAATGGTCATATATGTTATACATCCAAACATTCAAAATTTCATTCTCCAAGGGAAACTACGTGAAAAAAGAGTAGGTTGGATCTCAAAAATTCAAGAGTATGACATGGAGATCCGAATGTCAAAGCTAGTTCATTGACGAGCTCTCTGCCAGGAATTAGCCAAAAGTGCAACATCTAAATCATTGAATATGGTAATGAAAGGAGATATCAATGAAAAAATTTATGTAAATCATGCTATGACAGGTCATGGTTGGATAGAGGACCTAATTGAATTATTTACCACCAGTAAATGTCCACCACACCTTAATTCTTCATAGTATCTAACGTTTAAGGTACAAGCACTCAAATATGTTCTATTGTCAAATAGACTGTTTCATAATAATATTGACGGAGTCCTTCTCAAATGTGTGAAGGAATCAAAAAATGAAAAGATGTTTGAGGATTTTCATTATGGTCTATCAGGTGGCCATTATGCAAGAAGGCCAATGGCTTTGAAGATCATTAGAGCTAGCTAGTTCTGGCCTACCCTTTTCATCGATGCTCATAAGGTGAGTCAAAAGTGTGATACCTTTCAGTGTTATGTTGGCAGAACTAGGAAAGGAGCATTGTCCCTATGCACGATTCAAGTGGAAGCACCATTTTAGCAGTGGAGCCTTGAATTCATTGGAGTCATAGACCCACATTATTCTACAAAAAATAAATACATATTAATGGTAATAGATTATTTCACCAGGTGGGTAGAGGCAATTCCTACTAAAAAAGTAGATCAAGATATTGTCATCTCTTTCCTGGAAGGACTTATTACCCACTTCGATGTTCAAGACTCCATCATAATAGATAATGGGACTCCATTCATTGGAGCTAAGATCATTGAATTCACCAATAAATATGGGATTTATCTTAAATATTCATCCAATTATTATCCATAGGGAAATGGGTTGGCCGAATCCACCAATAAAAACCTGTTGCGAATCTTGAAAAGGAAACTAGATAAAAATACAAGGAGTTGGCACTTGTTATTGAACTAGGCTCTATGGGCAGACTGCATATGTATGAAAAGTTATAATAAATCCTCCCCTTACTCCCTAGTGTATGGAAAAGAAGTAGTTCTACGTTCTCATATTGAGCTCCATATCCTCTAGACCTCACAGCTGTTCAAGGATAAATATGATGAATATGATTCTATGAGCACAATGTTGGCTCAATTATTACAGTTGGAGGAGAATAGGGAAAATGCATATCAATATTTAACTGAACATACCAAAATAGTGCAGAAGTGGTTCGAAAAGAAGACAAAAAAGTACAAGTTTTAGGTGGGAGACTTAGTTCTTAAATGGAACAAGAACAAGGCCAAGCTGAGGAAACACCACAAGTTTGATGCGATCTAGAAAGGCCCATTTCAGATATCTGCAGTGAATTTGGAAAATGCATACCATCTTTGGGATATGGATGGTTGGGATATTTCAATTTTGGTTAATGACCTTCATTTGAAGGCCTATGTTCAATAGATTTGATGTTAAAAGGTATCACCTTGTAAATACATACAAATTTTCCTTCAGTATTTTATTTGTTTTATAAAATAACATGAAATTATAAAAATAAAAAATCAAGAAGAAGAAAGAAAAATAGAAAGAAGTGTTCTTTTTGGAAATCAACTTCACTCCAAACTTATTATTGTATTGAAATACTTTGTCTGAAAAATGCGGTGTTATAAAAATCGTAGTAGAGAATATGCCTTTAAAAAAAATGTTTTACGCACATGGTAAAAAAGCAAAAAAGGTGCTTTCAGGCGCTTTCTCCCAAGGAAGGAGTGTAAACCCTTAGTCACCCCCTTTGAGAGAGAACGAGCAAAGAAAAAATAGAAGCGTCAGGTCGAAGCTCTATAAAAATAGTTAAATTCGTGTTCACACCAAAGTTGGGGCGACACGTTCGTTCTCCCCTAGTTGGGGCAAAAACGTTGATTAAAATGTGCATTGCCAATTTAAAGGTAATTACAAGGTTATTAAAGGAATTTTTATTTGGTGTGGACCGACGAGGTTTTAATATGCGAAAGGTACATGCACCTTGGTTTTTCTGGCAAATGACTTCAAATATTAGTGCAAGGTGTTAGTGAAAATTAAAAAAAATGAGAGAGAAAAATGTAGAAGCGCAAGCTATATACGTTTATTTTTGGCATGCAAGCGCTCCTAAAAGAAAGAAAAATCTAAAAATAGATAAAATCCCTAAAAGCAATTATTTTTCTATTAAAATCATGCTTTTTCTAAATCTGGACGAAAAAGAAAGAGGGAGGAGGTTTTAAAAGAAGGACATTCACCGTGGAGATGTACCAAGGAAGTCGAGGGTATTTTCAAAAGCAAAAAGGAGGAAGACGAGTACGCCTCAAGGATGCTTTCACCCCATTATTTTGCAAAGCACCTTGAGCTCATAATTTTGAAAGCATTCTATCAAAGCAATTTCACCCCCCGATGCGTGGCAAATATTGAGAATTGTGCATGAAAGGTAAGGTATATTCCTTAGGCATTAATTCAAAATGTGCACCTAGATTTGTATGGGAGGAAGGTTTGGTGCTTCGAAGAAGAAAAAATACACATTATTGGTTTCCAGATGGCCGATTTATTTTTCCAAGTAAGCTTTGATAGCCAGGGCATATTTTATGATAAAATTGCATGGTGGAGGATACACTTTCCAAAGGTGATCTTGCAACAAGAAAAATTTGAAACCGTTAGTACATCAAAAATAGTGTCGGGTGGGTGAAAAAAAGTGCACGTTATTTTGAAATCATCCAAAGGAATTCAGTATTTATTGCGGTGGTTGAAGGAATGCTCTATATATAGAAAAAGGTAAAAGCATTGCAGTTTAATCTTTTTAAAAATTTTACTATCGTCATGTTTCTAAGTAATTGTTGCAGAAGTTATAAAGAAATTTTAAGGTAAACTCCAGAGAGGTATAATGGGAAAGAGAAGCAAAGAGTCTATAGAGGCTTCAAAGCCTAAGAAGTTTAGAAAGAGAGGAGGGTCAAAATCTAAGAATACTCGAAGGAACGAGAATGTTGATTTAGACCCATATGTTGACACAATGGTAGAGATTGGAGACTATGCAATTACAAATAAGGGCATCGAGAAACTATGACAGGATATGGAGTTCGCATGTAAATCAGGGGTCAACAGAAGGAAGCATATTAACGGTGCCATATCACTCACAATTTTTTTGGTATATTTGTACGCCCGCACACTCATACCCAAAACTAGTGTAGCTCATTTCTCGATTTTATAATCCAATTACTAGGATAGTGAAGAATGCAAATAAAGAAATACTCTTTACTATTATCCCAAAGGAAGTGCGAGAGGCATTCACTTGTGGCTTTAAGCCTCCTTCTTATGTGATTACCAAGAAGTTACATACCAAAGAGCAGGAGGACAGATACATCTCCACTGTAATGATGCATCAATTTATGGAGACACAATTGATTAAGGAGCCATAGTAGGGGCAGCTTTCATTCCTATTGAAGCTGCTCACCATATTTAAGAGCCTATATGTCTATTCAATGTTGGCATGGATTGTTGGTTTACCAATAGATTCTACAATTCATAAGTGGTAGGTGGCCCTAGTACAATGCACTTGCCAAATGGAATTTTACTCTTCGTCTACCATGAAACAGGGCATCAACTTGATTTTCTTTGATTGGGATGATTTCATATCTATAAAGTTGTATTTTTAGTAGGAGAGGTTGCAAACTGGGGAGGAGTCATAATTTAGGCACACTTATTTTTTGATATGGTATTTCTTCTTTCACCTACACCAACACTTCTCATTCATCGTAGTGAGACAAATGGATGAGAGGGATGAACTTCTGCCAGTTTACATGTGGACTTGTAGGTCTAAAATTCATGCACTCCTTTCCTCCAGGCTGATGGATCCGCGCCTCAAAGGGGAGTGGGGGAATAGTAGATCTACACCTCAGAGAGAGGCACTTAATTGTACCTTCTTATGGTGATTTTTTGATGAATTATTTAGGGTTCACCAGGAAACATTTTATGGCAGTTTCTGTGCCTAGGTTTTAGGATTTGTTTTGATGTGTTCCTTTTATCAAATCTCAAATACACCTAGTTTTGGCCAATATGCAACTACTTTAATCTATATGCAATTTTATTTCATATGTAAGCAACAAACAACGGAAAACATAATCCTAATGGATGATGCAGTGCTTAAAAAGTGATAAAAGACCCTTATCTATATCCAGAAGTTTGATGGAGGTTCTGATTTTTTATTGCAGTCCAGATCGTATGCAGTAGGGCAAAATCGTACGAATCGAGCAAGATCGTACGAATACGATTCAAAATCATACTATCCGATCAGAGATCGGATGATCCGATCTTGACAGAATCCTGCAACTTCATGGGTAAAATGCAGAAGATAGAAAACAGTGGATGCAAATGATGTTTCTAAGCATGAATTGAATTATATGTCGGCTATTGCATATTGAAATGATCAAGATTAACACATGCATGTATCAAAGCTATGTGAAGTATGCGGTTATATGCAGATTTGGTGAACTCCAAGGATATAAATAATTAAATTTAATACCCTATGCAAATGGAAATGATCAAATTATGCTAAGTATGAAGAATAAATCTTAGAAAATGCAAACCAGTATCAAAAATTGCCCCCAAGTGACCTCAGAGCAAAATCGTACTATCTATGCAAAATCGTACGCTTTCGATGCAAAATTGTATCGTCCGATTGATCGTAACCTTTCGATCCTGCATGAAACATAAAAGTGCCTAGGACTAATGCCAAAAACTCTATGATTTCGAGTGCAAAATGAAGTCGGAATGCCAATTGCGCCAGGGGAGATCAGAGAGGAGGAGTGTCTGATTAAATAGGCTGATCCAATCAACCAAAATGGGCTGGGAATAATTTGGTTATAACTCCTTCCAATCTGGGCTTGATCGGATGAATCCGATCCCGCAACCGTCGTACGGTTGCACAGATAGAGACAAAAATTGTTAAAACAAAATTTGTCACCTTGCTGAGTTAAGCCTTTCAGTTTTGAGCAAAATCGTATGCATACGATCAGGGATCGTATCGTACGATTCAAGATCGTATCGTACGATTTAGGATCGTATCGTACGATCTTGTCCAGATTGCTCGATTTCGCTAGGGGGCACAAAAATTGAGGCAATCAGCTAGAGGCTCATTTTTATAGGTTGTTTGTCTTTAGTGCAAATTATAATGAGTCATTTTTAGGGTGCTACATTTTGCCCCCTCTTTAGCGCAATTTTGAAAGAAAATGCGTTAAAGAAAAGTACGACACACTTTTCGAGAAAGCAAAAATTTATTGCAAATTTTGTTGATGATTTCAAGTTTTAATGCAAGTTGTTTTAAGGTGTGATATATATGATACCCCCTTCGAATTTTTATACCAAATTTTGATGTTTGGGTAAAAATTCAAAAATGAAGGGTAAAATGAATAAATAAGAAGAAGAAAAAGTAAACTAATTCATTTGCATTTTTACCTTTTTACCTGTTTAGAGCTCTGGAGAAAAACATGGCGGAGACTTCACATCGTGCTGATTTGGTCCGAGCTGGTGATGGATCCCTTCGGGTATGGATTTATGACTTCCTTAGCTTAGATTTTTCCTATTTTTAGTTGCATTTTAAGTTAAATTTGAATTTTTAGGGCACGACTACCATGCGCGGCCCTAAATGCAAAATTGTATCAATTTCACGATATCGTATGGTACGATATCGACCAAAATCGATATGATCGACCGATATCGTATCAATACGATATCATAAAAATGCTATGATTTTGACATTATTTTATCCGATTTTGAAATTGTTGATACGATTTTGAAATTTTTGATACGATTTACTAACAAAAATTTTATTGCTTTATTTTTATTAACAGATGGCAGAATTAAAGAACCGAGAGTGGAGACATTCTACACTCAGGGTAGATTTGGGTGCTCTCACGGAGGGTGAGAGAAACTACTTGGAGGTTGTGGGATTACGACATGTGGTGGAGATGCCACATATCCCAGTAGATATGAGGGTACTGACGGCTCTGGTAGAGATATGGTATCCAGAGTCATCCTACTTCAGACTACCTATAGGGGAGATGGCACCCATGCTAGAGGACGTCTGGAGGATCCTACGGATACCACTGAGGGGTGTCCACATCACTACATCTAGAAATCAAGGCTAGGCATTGAGGAGGTTGATAGGAGACCCTAGCTTCTTGTTGAAGTAGGGTGGAGTTGTTATTGATAGACTAGGGGAGGTAGAGGGCATCTCCAGATTGACAATTCTATTGAGTGGCATTGTGGGTGGCTTACTATTGAGCCATATCAGTGGATAGGACTTGCCCTGGACTTTGGTAGAGGTGGTGTGTGATATGCATGACCAAGAGGTGCGCTTTTCTTGGGGACCTTTCTTTCTTTGTAGATTATACTAATTCCTACATCGGGTAGTCTACAAGGGTGGAAAGGGACTTATTTTGACCTCATTCCTATAGGTGTGGTGTTGGGAGCATATTGCTATCCGATGGCCTACAGGACTTCCTCTGATTTGAGCTATAGATGGTCAGCCCAAGGTAGAGGAGGATAGACCTAGGGTTTTCTATTGGCCACTATTGAGAGGGCACAAGGGATGAGTTAGCCTCGATGTAGCGAGGTAACTCATGGATGAGCTACGACCACAGGATATCACATGGAGACCTTGGAGGGGTCTACCAAGGTGGGATGAGGATGCTTTCAAGTTGGCCCACATCAGGTGGACCATATGGCTATGGATGGGCCAGGGAGAGGTAGAGTTGCACCATTTTGATCGGGTGCAATGATAGTTTGGGCTATAATAGGATATCCCTACATGGGGAGATATTTCCTATCCTCGGGTGACTCGGGACCACATTACCATAAGTGGTGCAATGAGTATATCTACATTTTTGGATCCAACACCAGATGATGAGCCTGTGTAGGCCATAGATGGGGATGATGCTAGCATGATAGATAGGTACCCACAGTGGTATGTTGGGGTTTGCCCATCGAGATTTACCCGACCATAGAGTGCCCTAGAGTAGGTGGCCCATCTAGTTAGTCAATGATGATAGGGGACATAGGTACCCCCTAGAGGAGGAGGGCCTCACACTAGAGGTGGCCACAGGCCTCAGAGGAGATAGGACCAACCTAGGAGGAGTCATCAGGAGGAGAGGAGAGCATCACCCCAGTAGGAGGGAGGAGTATCTCCTCAATGGGAGGAGAGACCTGACTCACCCGAGAAGGGCAAGAGGGTCCTAGAGGTAGGGGAGAGCAGTAGGATAGGGGATCTCGAGGTAGAGGTTACTAGGTTGAGGGTAGAGAATGTCACCCAGAAGACTAAGATCGAGACCCTAGAGGCAGAGCTAGCATAGGCTAAGGCACAAGCGGGATAGGGTGTTGGGACTCAAGGAGTTGTAGTTCTAGCCCCTTCATCCTCATAGGCTAGGGGCGGTTCAGGGGAGGAGTTGTCTAGGGCTATTGGGTGGGCAACTTTCTACTAGGCCCTATATTTTATAGTAGTTCCTGAGGGACAGAGACAACCACTGCCTACGATGTATGAGCCTCTAGCTTCCTCGAGTCGCTCGAGGTCGTGCTCGGCTACCAGGATAGCTACTACCACCAGAGCAGGAGGATTTTGAGTACCATGACCCCTTGGTGGAGATGATGATGCTCAGAGTTCTAGGGGATCTCGGGGATGATCTTAGACATTTTGTATATATCTATTGACTGAGTATGCCAATTTTTGAGGATTTTGTGGCATACCAGTCTAACTTTATTTTGTACATGGATTTATATATATATATATATATATATATATAATGATCTTCTTTGTCTTATGTGATTTTGTATGATTTTATTATATTCAATTGAAAATTGTTTATGATGTTTAAATTTCTTAGAATCATGCTTTTGATTTAAATATTTTTAATCATGCTTAAAATGAAAACTTGATTTATGTAAATATGTTTTTAAAGAAGATGTTTTGTAATATGATGGAATAAGGGGATTAGCAATATTCCTCGAAGGATGTTGTGTTGTTATGTGACCATTGTTGGAGATCTATGCTCGCTAGGTCATGAAGCGGATCCTATTGTGAGGAATTTTATATTGCTAAAAATAAGATTGTTTTTGTGGTGCTCAAGTATATTCTTGAGGCTTATATTTGAAAAATGTTTGATTTTGTTGATGAGGAAATTTTGACTTTTAAAGGATATTTTAATGAGGTTTATTTGTTGTGATTAAGCATGAAATTTTGAGGAGGATGACTTGCGCTAGGCATAGAATTCCTAGTGGGAATTTTAGGAATATAATTACTAAGAATTATACCATCATCGCGAAGTCAAAGTGTAATGCATGATAATATGAAATTATTTGTTCTTTTAAAATTCAATTAATATGAAGCAAACCATCGTATCACATATTTTAAGGAGGTTAATATTGAATACTTTTAGACCTAAAATTTGAGAAAGAAGACTTGCGCTAGGCATGGAATTCCTAGTGTGAAAATTTTGAGACAAATAATTTCTAGGAATCATACCATCATCGCGAAGTCAAAAATGCAATGCATGATGATATGAATTTGTTTGTTCGTAAAGATGCAAATTAATGTATGATAAATCATTGTGCTATATGAAATGATTTTAAACATGAAAAATAAGAAATATGACTTGCGCTAGGCATAGAATTCCTAGTGTGAAATTTTTGAGAAAACAATTACTAGGAATTATACCATCATCGCGAAGTCAAGATGCAATATGATAGATGAAAAATAGTTGTCTAACAAATTTCAAAGAAATATTTTAACTTATTCCTAAGACAAAGTCAAATTTATCAAGAACCAGTGTGTGATGAGTGAGTTCATTTGATTTGACATAATGATACAAAATCTCTCAAGAATCAAATGTGTGTGCTTGTGAAATTGATTTACCGATTTTGAGTAAGGTAATGATACAAGCAACTTTTTATGAACCAATGTGTGTGCAAGTGAAATGTTCATTGACCATGATTTTGTGCATGCCAGTGTACAAAACTACTATGTAAGTCAAGTTACCACAAGCTAGCTAATCCATAAGCGGACATTGGTCTGTACAAAAGAAGGTCGCTAATGTGACAGACATGTCGCCACGTGCAAAAGGGATTACCCAAGGTCAAGCGGGTTGGGCACAAACCACCTGTTATGGGGCTTACCTCATGACTTTCAAATAACTAAGGAATTCTAGGGATTCAAGCTCACTACCCCCTTCTTTTCTTCAAATTTTTGGAATAGGGATTTCTTGTCTATTTTTGAACAAGGGGATTTTATTGCTTTTGCTTTTCTTCTTTTCTTTTGCTTTTTCTTTTTATTTTTCTTTTGCTTTTTATTTTTTTTTATTTTATTTTTTCTTTTGGGGATACTTGCCCAGATTAGACGTAGGGCAAGGGATTTTATTCGGGTAGGGAGGGAGCTTGTCCTTTTGCCAATTCTTAGTATTCTAGACCATGCGCATAACAGGATAGCAAGGGAGACTTTTCACTTATGGAACTAAGACTACTATGTAGTATCTTATTTCAAATTTAGCAACAAATCATTTTTAAGATGTGAGAAAGTGTTCTTGGTTCAAGAAGTAGCAAGATCATTGTCCCAAAAACTCAAAATATATTTAATGAAGTAATGGTGCTTTTTGATACAAGAGAGATTTATAATCAAAATGACAAATCAAAATCATTTAAAGATGTAAATTAAGTGCATGGTTCAAGATAAATTTTGAATTTATCTGAAATAAAATAAAATATAACTTGATTTTTGGAAAAACAACACACACTGATGCAAGAACAATTTGAAATATTTTTGGGAATTTTTATGTTTGCTGATTTTTTTGGTATTTTGATAATATGAGGGTTGCAAATGATGAAGAAGTTTTATTTACAATTATGTACAGATATAGAATTTTTTGATTTTATGCATAATATCTCTTCAAATGCATGATATTCATGGGTTCCTTGAGATCTTTCCCATCCAAGGAAGCCAATCTATATGCACCTGATCCAAATTTAGCAGTGATGACATATGGCCCAAGCCAATTAGGTTGAAATTTTCCTTTTAGATCTTTTCTTGCATTAGTATTTTTTTATTTTCTTTTAAGACTAAATCTCCAACTTCAAAGGATCGATTGTGAACCTTCTTTGCATATGATATTTTAAGTTTGTCCTGATAGGCACGAAGATGCTCTAAAGCATGGATGCACTTTTCATCCAAAATTTCTAGCTGACTAAATATGCTAGTATGATATTCATCTCCTACTTCGACATCTTGAAGTAGAAGAGCTAAAGAAGGAACTTCTAATTCAAATGGAAAAATGGCTTCAGCCCCATAAACCAAGACAAAAGGTGAAGCACCTGTAGGAGTACGAACGCTAGTTCGATAAGCCCACAAAGCAGGATATAATTGAATATGCCAATCATGCCAGATTTATTAACTAATATTTTTAGGATTTTTATTAAGGTTTTATTGGATGCTTCAACTTGGCCATTACCTTGTGGATAATAAGGAGTGGACCATCTATGTTGGATTTTATATTTTTGGCATAATTTCTTAACATATTTGTTCTTAAAACAAGTTCCATTATCAGAGATGAGATTAGATGGAATTCCAAATCTACAAATGATTTGATTAAAAATAAATTTAGAAACTTGAACTCCTGTGCAAGAAGCTAAAGGTATAGCTTCAACCCACTTTGTGAAATATTATGTTGTTGTTATTATGAATTTATGACCATCAGATGAAATAGGATTGATTTTACCAATAATATCTAAACCCCATTTAGAGAAGGGCCAAGGGGAGGATATGGCTTGGAGTTCCTGAGCAGGAGCATGGATAAGGTCAGCATGCTTTTGACACTTATCACAATGATGCACATAATCATGAGCATATTTCTCCATGGAAGGCCAAAAATACCCCATTCTAAGGAGTTTTTTAGCAATGGCACTTCCACTAAAGTGTCCTCCACAGGACCCATCATGAACTTCACTTAAGGCTTTTTTAGACTCTTCTAGGTTGAGACATCTTAACAAGATACCTTCAAAGGATCTTCTATATAGGGTATTACCAACAATTACAAAGTGAACAACTCACTTACGTAATAGCCTACATTGGTTTCTATCTAATCCTTCAAGGAAAGTCCCTTTCTGGAGAAAATTAAAGATATCTGCATACCAAGATTTTGGGGTAATTTCATCAATCAAAAACACATCTAATGGTTCTAAGCATGACTTAGAGGAAGTGGGTTCTTGGAGTTGGTGAATAATAATGGTAGCATACTCATCATCTAACTCCAAAGGCAACAACGAAGCAGTCACAACCATAGCATCGACAGCACGGTTGCTAGTTCTAGGAATAGCTTCTAAAGTTACTTTCTCAAATAATGATATAAGCTTAAGGACATAGTCCTTATAGGGATGGATTTTCTCATCTCGTGTTTGATAAACTTCATTAATTTGATTTATCACAAGCTGAGAATCTCCAAAAACTAACAAAACCTTAATTTTTAAAGCTAAAGCAGCTCGTAATCCAAGGATTAGAGCCTCATACTCTACAGTATTATTAGTACAAGCAAATTGTAACTTAAAAGACAAAGGTATAAGGTGCTTTTGGGGAGACTTCAATATGATACCGGCACCTACGCCGCTCATACATCTAGCTCCATAAAAATACAAAGACCATGTTTTGGAATGATCTTCTTCTAGATTAAGGCACTCATCAGGAAATTCAATGTTCATGGGATGAGTAGATTCTAAAGGTGCAACAACTAATTGATCTGCTATGACTTGGCCTTTAATGGATTTTTGGCCGATAAATGTGAGTTCAAACTCACTAAGAGCAAGAACCCACTTAGTTGTGCATCCTGACAAGTACGGTCTACTCATCAAGTACCTTAATGGATCAGACTTAGCAATAACATATGTTTTCTGACTAAGCATGTAATGATGCAATTTTTGCATAGAAAACACAACTGCTAAACAAAGTTTTTCTAATGGAGTGTATCAGGTTTCATAGCTTATCAAAGTTCTACTTATGTAGTATGTGGCTCGTTCTTTCTTTTCATCATCAATTTGAGCCAACATAGCTCCTAGTGCAAGTTTCAAAGCAGAAATATATAAAATGAATGGATGATCTGGTCTAGGAGGAACAAGCACTGGAGGAGTAAGGAGATAGTGTTTAATACTCTCAAAATATTCTTGACATTCTTTATCCCAATTGAAGGGAATATTCTTCTTAAGTAATTTAAGAAAAGGTCTTGTTTTATCCACCAATTTATCAATGAAACGATGGATAGATTGAAGTTTTCCTTGTAGACTTCTTAACTCTGATATGTTTTTAGGAGGTGGCATATCCATGATAGCTTTAATATTGAGAGGATCTACTTCTATCCCTCGCATAGAAACTATAACCCCCAATAATTTTCCTGATTTTACTCCGAACACACATTTGTCAGGATTTAATCGTATCAGATATTCTCTTAGTCTATCAAATACTTTTCTTAAATCATTAATATGATCATCTTATTTTGTTGAACGAGCTATAATATCATCTACATAATCATGTAAAATATCATACATCATATCATGAAAGATATATGTCATAGCTCTTTGATAGGTTGCTCCTGCATTCTTTAACCCAAAAGGCATTACTTTCCAACAAAAGGTGCCCCAGGGGGTAATAAAAGTTGTTTTAGGTTGGTCCTCAGGAGCTATTTTGATTTGGTTGTATCCTAAAAATCCATCCATAAGGGATAACATCCCACTCCCAGCTGTGAAATCTATGATTTGATCCATATTAGGAAGAGGAAAATCATCCTTAGGACATGCAACATTTATGTCTCTAAAATCAGTACAAACTCTGATCTTAGTAGCTTCTTTCTTAGTTACTGGAACAACATTTGATATCCACTCGACATAGTCTATAGCTTGTATAAAGATCACATTCAAAAGTTTTTCCAATTCACTTTTGACTAGTAGTGCTACTTTAGGATGCATTTTTCTAAGTTTTTGCTTTACGGGTTTAGCATCAAGGCACACTACTAGATGGTGCATAACTACAGAAGAATCTAGGCCTGGCATATCTACGTATGTCCAAGCAAACACATCAACATATTCTATGAGAAATTCAATATATAGTTTTTGTTTTTCTTCACTTAATTCTGATCCAATTTTGACTAAGTGAGGGTTCTCTTCTGTTCCAATATTAACCTTTAAAGTATCTCCTACAACAATGTTTAAGTCTCTTTCAAAGTTGGGTGGTGCGGGTGAAACACCCATTTCTTGTAATTCTTCTAATGTGCATTTGGCTAGTTCTTCTTACGGAGTAGTAGCTTCAATATTAGCTATACATGGCATAGATCCATCAAAGAAAAATTTATTCCTTAAGACTTCCTCAAGAGATATGTCATGAACAATATCACCCTCTAAACATTCATCCGGAGAAGCAATCATTTCTAGATAAACTACAGTTAACATATTACAAGTATGTATCTTTTTAAAGGACTCTTGTTGTTCCATATATTCTTGATATGTTATAAGGTGATCATCATCTTCATATGGGAATGGTTCTATTTTTGTGGGGATATAGCCAAGACCACATCGGGCAGGCCAATATTCAACTTCTAAAGGTTCTTTCATACCATCTTCATGAGGTCCTAAACCTTTACCTCTATAACCCATATTACACATCATAGGTTTTGATTTTATATATCCATCAGAAAAATAACATTTAGCAAATCCATCCTGATCAACTGTAATTTTTACAACTAAAATTTTACCCCAATCATACCCCGCATATACAAAAGCACAACTCCCAATATGGCAGATGCTTCCCTTCTTTGGTAAGCCCAAGGTTCGGGGAGATGGAGGTAACTTAGATAACACCAAGGAATCTTGGGTAGCAAAATTAACTTCTTCTGAGTTTGCAAGTACTGAAGATAAGTCCGGTAATACTTCATCCGAAAGAGCGTATGAAGTAGATGGAATATCTTCTTTAACTGGTTCTTTAGATGTTGTGAATTTAAACATTGTAGACTCAGGAGGTGGATTTGATAATGAGGATTTGGGAAATGGATTGGATATGGGTTCAAAAGATGAGAATGTCTTAGAATTTGTTGGCAATGGTGATTTAGAACATGTTTTTGAGGATGTGGGTTTAGAAGGTGATTTAGATTTAAAAATTCTTGATGATGCGGGTGGACTAGGATGAGAAGAAGACATAGCGGGACAAAATGAAACTCCTATAGGTTCCGCTAGAGCACACATATCAAATGGCCTAGGGTCACCATGGATGGTGACTAATTGATTTTTGAACTCAAATTTGACACATTGATGTAATGTGGAAGGTACTGCTCTCATTGCATTGATCCAAGGTCGACCCAGAAGAATGTTGTACGATGCAAAACAAGGTACAACAAACATAGTCATATCCAAAATTCTTGGACCAACTTGCAATGGGATCGTCATAACTCCACATGTTTCTTGAGTTTCATCATTAAATGCTTTAATAATCATTTCAGTATTTTTCATATCTTCTTTTTTAAATCCAAATATTTGAAAGAAATCATATGTGCAAATATTTAAAGATGATCCATTATCGATTAAAACTCTTTTAACTCCTACATCTCCAATTAATGTTGTAATGTATAAAGGGTTATCTCTATACATACTTTGAGGAGGAATATCTTTATCATAAAAATCTATGAAATTTGTTTCATCCAAGGTTACAACATTTACCACTGCATTAGGTTCAATATCTTCAGGTACCATCATCTTACTTAAGGTTCTCATTAATTCTTCCCTATGTATGGGGGAAGTTCTTAGGAGGTCCAAGAGAGAAATCCTCACTGTGATGGTAGCTAATTGTTCATTGATATCATATGGAGATCTCTGTTGTGAATTTAATACATTATTTCCCTTAGTAGGGGGTTTTAATACAAATGGAGTTGTTTTCTCATTTTGGCTTTGATTTTGTGAATTTTGAACTTGTGCTTGTTGTCTTGTGACAACTCCAATGGTGCCTATAATATTGCTATATCGAGGATCACCAAAGTGGGATCTAGTATTTTCTGCTTGCTCATTTGAAAGCCATTGTTGAGATGATGGTCTAGTAGTTATCCTTCTTGGAAATGGCTCTTCTAGAACTGATAAATCTGTAATAGGGGTGATTTGATCTGATTCATATTCTAAACTATTTGAGGCAATCTCTAGTTCACTCCTTGTTTCACTTTTTGTATTATTTTGACAATGTTGTATTGGTCTAGTTGTAACCACAGATGAGGATATTTGTAATTCTTGTTGAGGCATAAAACTACTAATTGTTCCCACATATCTAGTTGGATGAGGAACATTATGATGATCTACTTGGTTTACTGCTTCTTTACCATGCTTTGGTAAGGGATGTTGAAAAATATCTAAATTTTGATTTGCATTTTGATCTGTTTGTTTTTGGGTATTTTGAGTATTATTATTTGCATAAAATTGTTGAACTTCCATTCTACCCTTATCAATCAAGTCTTGTATCACATGTTTTAATATTTTGCAAGAATTTGTGGAGTGTCCATCTACTTGATGGAAATTACAATGCAAGTCAGCCCTATATCCGATTGTAGTAGTGTCTGGTTGTCTTATTTTAGGCAATCAAACCAAACCTCGTTCCAATAATTGAGGTAAAATCATTGTTAAAGGTTGATTCAACCTTGTGAATTCTCTTGGTGGTTTATCAGGAACTTTCAATAAGAATTTCTCAAATTTTTCTGCAACACTAACAATGGAAGTATTCCTGCTATCAGTAACTCCATCACCCACTACTTGTTTATTTTTATATTGATTTTTAGAATTCTTGTCTTCGTCTTTCTTCTTAAAGTGACCTCTTCTAATAAGGGCTTCTTCTACCCTTCTTGCTAAATCAATGGCTTGATCAAAAGTGGTTACTGTAGCAGTAGAAAGTTCATAAGATAATTGCTCTTGTAAATTTCCAATGAATATATCCAACATTTCACGATGAGGTAATGCAAAATGTAATTTGCCTAAGAGTTGTCTCCACTTAGTCAAAAATTCAGCAAAACTCTCATCCTTTCCTTGTTTTAAATTATACAAATCCTTGATGGTCACATGCCTCTCTATATAGGCACTAAATTGATGGACAAACATCTCTGTTGTCTCTTCAAAATTCCTTAAAGAGTTTGTAGGTAACTGATAATACCACTCTAAGGCCATGCCTCCAAGACTTTTAGGAAACATCTTTAGCAACAATAAGTCATCATGAGATATATCATGACATGCTATCCTAAACATGCGAAGATGCTCAATAGGATCTTCGGTGCCTCTATATATCGGGAGGACAGGCATAGGGAAATGCTTAGGATAGGGTTGAGCAACTACAATGGGATCCAAGGGTTGGCTACACATCTCTCTATAACTATAAGAGGGATGGTAAGGATCTATCTGATCTAGTCTTGAAGCTAATTGTTTAACCAAGGCTTCAAGTCCCTGTTGTTGTCCACCAAATTGGTTTTGTTGCATCACATTGTTGTTGTGTCTTGGATAATGCGTTGGTGCTATTGTATATTGATTCCCAACTGAAACACTATTATGTAGAGTGTTTCTAGGAGGATTATTATGAAGCTGATATGGAATTTTGTTTTGTTGGACCTTTTGTTGATTCTGGCTAAGTTTATGCATCTTTTTAATTCTTTGTGCTACCTTTTGTGAGGCAGAAACTGGTTGTTTTTGTTTAGAATTTGTAGCTATTGCTGGTGGTGGTTGCGTTATATTCTGATTTACATTCTGAGATGTATCAACTTGATTTGTATTCTTGTTCATGTATGTTAATGGATTCCCATTCAATCGGAGGGCAGCCTCTATGGAAGCCTCCATTGAATAATCTCCCATAGGAAGTTGAGCTTCTATTTGTATTACATGATTGATGACATCTATATTGTCTTTTAAGAATTTAGTAAAATGATGTGTGGAGGTAAATGTAAGATTACCTGCTTCATCTACTTGAGGTTTATGATAGAAAACTTCTTCTTCTTTAGCATGGTTTTCCCCATCTGATTCTGATGATACATAATCCTCAACTCGAACTTCATCTTCAAAATTTCCTTGATCTTGTTCTCCCATATAGTCAGGTTCTACTTCTTTTCCACTTCTTAATTTGGGAATTATCACTTAAAATATTTTATCTTGCAGATATATATGATTATATATATGTGCTTAATGGCTTGGGGTATATATGTTATATATATACCTAACTAAATTATATTATGTTTTTGGGGTTTTTGTAGTTTTGGATTGCAAACAAAAGACTTATAGAACAGAACTTACAGTATTATAAATATTATACTCTAATTTTCCTGGAAAAGCTTATAGATATCATTAACAGGTTCTAATTCCTCAGGGGTCATATAGTGTTCTTCTTCAAACTGAAAGTTGGCTTTTAAGAATCTTATGAAATGAGCTATAGTGATGCAATCGACTTCACAATTTGACCTATAAAAGTATAATTCATGACAATATTCTTGATAAATCATAGCTCTAGGAACTCTATTGAATCTTCTCTTATCATCTAAGACAACCTCTCGATTTTCCACATGTGATAAAAATTTATGTACCGTTACTGCATCATCAAGATAATCTTCAAAGGAGTAAAAACTTGGGGAAATGAGAGCTCTCTTATCTGCTAGCCACCTATCACATGCTCTCTGAAGGTCAAAGTAGAAAGGTGCACTATCGGGATCCAGGATTCTAGACAAGTCAAACCTTATGATTTTCTTAAGTTCAGGTTCATGATATTTTATGATGTCTAATCTTTTCCAAAGTTCGTTCCACTGTTCTAAGGAGAAAACGTCAGTGGGTCCAAGTATTTGAGCAATTTCTTGTGTGTCTAATAATAATTTAACATTTATAAGTACAACTCTTCTACTATTGTAATCTACCATCTATGAATTTCACTAAAGTATGCAAGTTTAACTGATGGTTTTTCTTTTTGGACTTTTGTTTTGTTTTGTAATTTTTATGCCTTTTTATGTTTTTATGAATCAGAAATATGCCTAATGTATTCACGTCGGGTTCACCAAAGAATGTAGGTCTAAAATTCATGCACTCCTTTCCTCCAGGATGATGGATCCATGCCTCAAAGGGGAGTGGGGGAATAGTAGATCTACACCTCAGAGAGAGGCACTTAATTGTACCTTCTTATGGTGATTTTTTGATGAATTATTTAGGGTTCACCAGGAAATATTTTATGGTAGTTTTTATGCCTAGGTTTTAGGATTTGTTTTGATGTGTTCCTTTTATCAAATCTCAAATACACCTAGTTTTGGCCAATATGCAACTACTTTAATCTATATGCAATTTTATTTCATATGTAAGCAACAAACAATGGAAAACAGAATCCTAATGGATGATGCAGTGCTTAAAAAGTGATAAAAGACCCTTATCTATATCCAAAAGTTTGATGGAGGTTCTGATTTTTTATTGCAGTCCAGATCATATGCAGCAGGGCAAAATCATACGAATCGAGCAAGATCGTATGAATACGATTCAAAATCGTACTATCCGATCAGAGATCGGATGATCCGATCTTGACAGAATCCTGCAACTTCATGGGTAAAATGCAGAAGATAGAGAATAGTGGATGCAAATGATGTTTCTAAGCATGAATTGAATTATATGTTGGCTATTGCATATTGAAATGATCAGGATTAACACATGCATGTATCAAAGCTATGTGAAGTATGCGGTTATATGCAGATTTGGTGAACTCCAAGGATATAAATAATTAAATTTAATACCCTATGCAAATGGAAATGATCAAATTATGCTAAGTATGAAGAATAAATCTTAGAAAATGCAAACCAGTATCAAAAATTACCCCCAAGTGACCTCAGAGCAAAATCGTACTATCTGCGCAAAATCGTATGCTTCCGACGCAAAATCGTATCATTCGATTGCTGATCGTAACCTTCTGATCCTGCATGAAACATAAAAGTGCCTAGGACTAATACCAAAAACTCTATGATTTCGAGTGCAAAATGAAGTCAGAATGCCAATTGTGCAAGGGGAGATCAAAGAGGAGGAGTGTCTGATTAAATAGGCTGATCCAATCAACCAAAATGGGCTGGGAATAATTTGGTTATAACTCCTTCCAATCTGGGCTTGATCGGATGAATCCGATCCTGCAACCATCGTACGGTTGCACAGATAGAGACAAAAATCGTTAAAACAAAATTTGTCACCTTGCTGAGTTAAGCCTTTCAATTTTGAGCAAAATCGTATGCATACGATCAGGGATCATATCGTACGATTCAAGATCGTATCGTATGATCTTGTCCAGATTGCTCGATTTCACCAGGGGGCACAAAAATCGAGGCAATCAGCTAGAGGCTCATTTTTACAGGTTGTTTGTCTTTAGTGCAAATTATAATGAGTCATTTTTAGGGTGCTAAAGGACTTCCACCCTATTAAATAGGAAGTTATTTTACAATTGTAATAGTTTATTTTTAGATCCAACAATAGAACTACTTTGTGGTGCATGTGAAATAATTCCATGAGAGATAAGAGAGACAATATTTAAAGGAGGAAAAGGAGATATCTTACTGATTAAATAGGGCATGATCGTAAGGATTTTTGGCTTCACGGGAAATCTATTCCTGCTACCATATTTCACCATGGAACATGTTTTTGCTATGGATATGGTGTGCCAACCAAACTACGTGAATGATGTATATGGAGTAGGGTGCGGTAAGAAGACAACTTGCAATATGTCATTCAAGTTCGGTAGTATAAAGGTGAGCTAGGTAGGGTAAAATAGGCTGCTCACAATTATGATCCAGGATATGGGGTTGATAGAACTACCACAATGTTGGAGGTATGACCCATTGGGAAAATTCCTAGAGATAATAAAAGCCAAGACATTTCACTGTTGTCCTCAGCCTAACATCGAGAAAAAGAAAAATAACTTTGATGGGCCTGATTTGGAGTGACACATTGAATATATGACATCACTACCACCTTGGCATGATTGCTATGAAAATGAGGCTGAGTATAATTCGGTGAAGTGTAAAAATCATATTCCTTTGCCTGGATTGTTTAGTCAGGTAAAATAAATTCAGCTCCTGTGGTCTGAGGAGGAAATTATGAAGTGGTGGATAATGCGGGTACACCAAGGAAAGACCACATATCCTTACGAGTTGAATATGGATGCGGTATTTTTGGATACCTATGATGAGTTTGTCAATTCCTATAAACCCATTACTTTTGCTAATATCTTACCTCAAAGCTTCCAACATTCTAATAGCAATGAAAGTGGGGCAAAGGGAGAATGCCCAACAGTCAAAGAAGAGATTGAAAAGGAGAAAGAACAACAATATGTGTTTAGACGAAGATCACAGTGGATGAAGCAAAAAATTGAGGAGGCACCTTTGCCAAAGAAGCATATTGTCCAAGATACACCCCCATTTCCCAAAGCTTTGAAAAGACCAAGGACTGGTGCTATTTCCTCCTCTACTATTGAAGTTTCAGTGGCTACAGTGCCCATATTTTTTATTGTTTTAGTGATTGTTATTTCTTCTCCATCAATGATAGAGACTTCGATGACAGTTGCGTAAATGTTTTTGGTGATTCATGAACAAGAGGAGGACCAGAAATCAGAGAGCCCTTAGGTGGAGGTCATGGACATTGAGGATAATGCAAAAATTAAGGAGGAAGCAAAAAAGTAACAGGAGGAAATTATTTCACAGTCACTTCCATCACCAGAATATGTGGTGCCTATGCCCGAAGGTACGTCCTCTTTTCCTTCTTCTTCTTCAAAGCATGTAGTAACTATCAATGCACTTCCATCAGTTTCTATGTCAGTCTCTCCACCTTTCGATATGCCTTTTATATCCATTTTTCTTCCCTCTTCTTCCCTTCCTAAATTTACTATTTCTTCTTCTCTTCTCTTTTCCTTGGCCCCCCTTTCTTTTAGTCCGTATGCGTTAGGACCAAATCCATTCTCGTGGGTTAATAGTTTTGTGATAGGAGATATTTTTATAAATGTGATACGGTTTACAAAGGAAAGAGTGTTGGAGAGGAAGGCTTGCAAAATTAAAGACTTATGAGTTTGTCCTTAGGGGACAATCTTGGTTGGAGATTATTTAAAGATAAAGGTAAGAGATCATTTAAGTAACAAAAATTAAAAAAACATCTTCTTGATACAAAATTTTAAATTATTTCTATTCAAATAAATTACATTCCAAATGATTACCAAATATGTGAGCAAAATTTTACCCAAGAAATCAAAAATATAATTACTAAATAAATTAAAAGTCTTTGCAAGAAATATAGAATCATGTCTACCAAAATAAGTGCCGTCTACATCTATATTAGTGCATATCGTGTAAGATTTATACCTTTCAATATATTCATAAGCTCCTTGATATGATTAGATTATATTTGGATTGTGCTCAATTCAAAAGATTATCCATATTCATTCATGGATTAATTATTCACTTTCATTTTTAGACGAGTAAACCCTGGTGTCATTAAAGAATTAAAAAAAAAATATTATCTTTTACAAGAATTAGAGACACTTCCAAAATAAAATTGTGGATGACAAATTTTACCCATTTACTAATCAACTTCTAAAATATGGAAGGAACATGTCTATTTTGAGACAGAGAGCATCGTTAAAGAACAACATCTGAGAATTGGGCCCCCAATATTGTCTTAATGCCAAGGCTAATCAAATTTTACTTTTTTTGAGAGGGCAAAAATGTACCATCATACTAAAAAATAAAAAGTTTGAAAAAGAATTACGTAAAACATTTTATCTTAATATAAACCTTAAATGGAAAGTGTTGAGAAAGACAACCAAGCAATCCAAAGATAACACAATCAACTCTCCTTGACAGCCAAAAACAAATCTTGCCTTAATGCTAAGAAGTGTTCTTTCCTATATAAGGGGTTGCTTTCATTCCATTTCAACATAAGCAAATTCAGATTTTGAAAGGTTTGAAAATTTGTAAACCTCATCATGGCTGGAAAGGTTTTTAATGAGTTGCAATGCTATCTTCTGTTATTGATGGTGATTATTATGATTTCATCTGGGATAAGTGGTATGTATGAATTCAAAATAATAGATCAATACTTATATTATTTTTTTAATATGTTATTTTAACCTTACATACTTATGTTTGGGATGATATTGCAGAGAATGGCATTGTGAATGGGGCTGCAGTGGCCTACTTTTTCAAAAATATTGGAATATATTGGATAGCTCCATTAACATTGAAAGGGATTATAAAATGTTGGACTAACTATTTTAAGGATAAATCATGATATATTATGTGAAGAATTGGATAAAAAATAACATTCTCATTGATTTTTATCAACTATTGTTAGAGGTAATATTTTTGAACTGTGAGCATAATGGCTAGTAGATAATATAGCCAATCATATTATTTATGGAGTTTATAAAGATAAAAGCCTTAGCCACAAACATGTCAAGGCTCTTTGAAATTAAATACTCAACAAGGTACAATATGCCAAAGTGTACCTATAACATATCTAGGACTATGAAGAACAACTTATCAAATTTGAGTTGGCCTTGAAAACCAATCATATGCAAGTATTGAGGTAGAATAATCATGCCATAGATCAATAACTCCAATAGTTAGGTCTATCACATAAACAAATAATTTAGGTTTGGTTAATGAATATTCCATTAAAATAAAAAACCTTGGAAACCTGCAAGACCTCCTATAAGAATACTAAGAGCACAATGAATAAGTTGAAGGATGATACTTCATAGTTGGTCCAAGTAGGGATTATAGACCTGCTTTCCAATTGAGGAGATATTGTGCCTAAATACAAGTATATGAGCCTAATCAAGAAAGAAAAGAAAAAGTCATACTGGTAAACAAAATTCTCCATCAAATGTAGCAAATAATACTCCAAACATTACTTCAAACTTGATATCATTGTTAGAAGGGGTTAAATATATTCCTAAGATAAAGAAGGACCTGCTAAGAAAAGAATACAAAAATCAAAATAACTATGACTCAAATGAACAATATTAAGATTCCTTTTGATGATGAGTCAAAAGTGTTATAGAATCTATCAAAGAAATAAAATAAGTACTTCCACAATTTTATAATTTTATCTAATTACAATGAATTTTTATTCCAATGGATCAATATTTTAGAGGATCTTATCATCAACAAGTTTGAGATCCCTACAAGTCATCAAAAATGATTTACTAGGTATTACCTTTAATTAGAATTCTTCAAATTGGTGACTAAACAAAAGTTATGAGGTAAGACAAAATGAGAAACTCAACAAATAATGGTAAATTCATACTATTGATATCCATTAGAGGTATGGATACAACCAATTTTAAAACCTTGTACTAAGTATAAATGTTGTGATCCATCAACATAACTTGTAATTTGTCAATAGATTAGCAATCATACGACAAGATGAATGATTCACTGCATAACTGGTGAAGCAAGTGCAAGCTCACGCTTTCTAAAGATATGTAGTCCAACATGAACTCTAAAAGTGATGTTCACATCTTGTAGTTATTTAAGTAAAAATTAGTCAATTTTACTTAGATAAAAATAAGGGTGAAATCCCTACTCTAAATAAAAGCATTGAGCTCATTTTAAGGATATTTTCTCCATTTTGAGAATAATAGAGTTATGCTTTGTGATAAAACATTTTATTTCTTATATTTTCTATTGATATAAAACTTTACATGGTGCTTGTTGATCAAATGTATTTTTGACCTCTTAACACATGAGTAAATGGTACTTGTAGCATTACCTTCTCACCTCCTATTAGTCATTTTTTTGTTGATATGTGTTGGATAAATGTTTGATTATATTGATGTTATTTGCTATCTCTAGGTGGTTTAAATGATCATACACTAATATCGCTATGGTCTTGACCATATTTTACTTCCTTGCAGTTTACTTTCATTCCCTACAACCTTACCATCTCAAATTTATATTTTTGTACTTGGATTAGTTTAGTTTAGTTAGATTAGTGGGGGATCAACATAAATCTAGAGGTCGAGAGAAATTAAACCTCCCCTCATCCATTAGTTGACATAAAATCACATGCACGAATCCAATCAAATGCTTTCATGGATAAAAAATTCTATAATAAGAAGTTTGATAGAATTATCAAGGATGACATAGATTGTTTCTATTTATAATTTTAATATTTAGCATTTTGAACCTCTTTATTTGAACATTCATTACTATTATAGTATATTATTTTCACTTTGAGGATTAGTTCATCCAATCCCTTGAGGATACTTGGCTTCAATTACTTATGGTTTAAGTGCTTGTTCATAATACCTCTCCATACAAAGTGATTGACATATTCCTTAGATGCATTGTATATATCAAAATTTACTCCTAAAAACCAAAAGTTTAGGATCATTTTCTATTTAGGTGCTCTCCTTTCTAAGAGATCATTGGGCAATTCTTTTACCTCTTAAAAGATACACATAATTCTCTCTATATTTTCATAACATAAGAAAATAAAATATGTGTGACCTATTTACTTTAAGGGATGTTAGATCTTCACCATTTTCTCATCAAATACTATTTCAAATTGCTCTATAAGAGAACTATTTCTTTCATTCATCATTATCCTTCGAAAAGATCTAGTAGGAAATGACTTCACAGTAGGCTTTTAGATGTGTAGATGTGATTAAGATATCTGTTATTACCTATTTGAGATTGTTAAAATTGTAATTGTGCTCCATATACTTTAGTTGGCATTATATTTTTATTGAAGTTCCATTAATCAATTTTAACTTTTTATAACTTGAGTGTCATTTTAAATATCATAAGTCATCTTTAACATATTTAATATTTATTATAACAACTAATATAACATCCAATTGGGTCATTAATACTATTAGGGCCTATCAATCATGAAGATTTCCAAATATTTTATTAGAAAAAATATGTAATTGATCAACAAAATAAAAATCAATTTATCCAAAATTCAGCCTATAGCCGCGTTCCTTCCACATTTTTGAAGTTGATTAGCCCAATTCTCGGATGTTTTTCTTTAACGATGCTCCTCTCAAAAAATAAGAACAATTTGTTTTTTAAAAACTCTGTAGCAATAATTAATCTCATCTTTTAAACTATAGTTTTCTTGTACCAACAACATTACAGCGTATGAAACCCTTATTTAAATTAAAATTAACCATCTTAAAAATTAAAGGTTGACTTTATTTAAATATGAATTGACCATGTTTTAATATAACGTGGGTCTTAAATTGTTTGACTTACTCTCACGAGTCCTATAAGGCCCTTATTTAAATCAAAATTGACCATATTAAAGGTTAAATTGACCATGTTTTAATATTGCAAGGGTCTTAGAATGTTAAAGTTAACATTCTGCGTAATGACATTCATTTAGGACTTGTTTAAGTAACAAAAATGAAAAAAACATCTTCATGATACAAAATTTTAGATTGTTCCTATTCAAATAAATTACATTCCAAATGATTACCAAATATATGAGCAAAAGTTTACATAAAAAATCAGAAATATAATTACTGAATAAATTAAAAGTTTTTGCAAGAAATACGGAATCATGTCTCCCAAAATAAGTGTTGTCTACATCTATATTAGCGCATCTCGTGTAAGCTCCTTGATATGATTAGATCATATTTGGATTGTGCTCAATTCAAAAGATTATCCATCTTCATTCGTGGATTAATTATTCACCCTTCAGTTTTAGACTAGTAAACCCTGGTGTCATTAAAGAATTTAAAAAAAAATATTATCTTTTACAAGAATTAGAGACACTTCCAAAATAAAATTGTGGATGATAAATTTTACCCATTTACTTGTTAGAGTAAATCACTATATAAAATATAGAAAATCAATTATAGTGTTTCAAACTTTAACAGTAGAATTAACAAAATAAGACAAACACAGTAGAAAAGACAACGATTTTAACGTGGTTCACCCAATGTGGGTTACATTCACCGAGAATTTTCAGTCCTTTCTTTCTTAATCCAAGCAATAGAGGGTTACAACCTACAACAAACATCTGCTGTAATTTCCTCTCTATATTTACAAGGAATCAACACAGTAATTTTCATTGTCATTATATTCTCTGTTTTTCCTCACAACTATATATAAGAAAAAAATAGAAAAACAAACTACTTTTCTTAATACATTCCAAGATTAACACTGAGTTCCCAGCATCTAATTTTGGGATAAAAACAAAAAAACTTTCCCTGGCTGTCCTGTTGTAAATCCGAAACTTTCTCTGGTAGACTAACAGACTGTAAATCTGGAAACTTTCCCTACCCGTCCTGCAGTAAATCTAGAAACTTTCTCTGTTTAGCCTCCTCATAATTAGGCTCCATTCCTAACAATCTCCCATTTGGAGACTAATTCCATTGCACCATACTGCAACCAAGGACTGAAAAATTCTCATCATGGCCTCTTATTCCTTAAGGCCAACTGAAGTTGAGCAAAAGCTCAACTTTTCTCTTGACACCACTTTTGTAAGCATATCAGCAGGATTTTGTGATGTGTGAACTTTCTCTAATTTCAAAGATCCATCTTACACTACTGATCTAATGAAATGATACCTGAGTTTGATGTGTTTAGTTTTTGAATGGAATGCTGAATTCTTCGCAAGGTGTATAGCACTCTGGCTATCACTCCACAACCTATTATCCTCTTGCTTCTTCCCCAGTTCTTCCATTAGTCTTTGCAACCAAACCATCTCTTTGCTTGCTTCTGCAGCAGCAACATATTCAGCTTCAATGGTTGAAAGGGCAACTACGTGTTGGAGTTTAGAAATCCAACTAACCGCTCCTCCTCCTATAGTAAATATGTAGCCAGTAGTGCTCCTTCCACCATCAAGATCACCTGCCATATCAGAATCTACAAAACCTTTCAAGCGTATATTAGAGCCTCCAAAATTCAAAGAATAACTTGAAGTTCCTTTCAAGTACCTGAGTATCCATTTTACCGCTTGCCAATGTCCTTTTCTCGGATTACTCATAAATCTACTCACTACTCCCACTGCATGGGCAATGTCTGGTCTTGTACAAACCATTGCATACATCAAGGTTCCAACCGCTGATGCATAGGGAACCTTAGCCATATGCTCTTGTTCCTTTTGTGTCTTGGGACACAAATCTTTGGTGAGTTTGAAATGCTTTGCCAATGGAGTATCAACAGACTTTGCATTGTTCATGTTGAATCTCTTAAGCACTTTTTCAATGTATTTTGCTTGTGATAATTTCAGAGTGTGACTCGCCTTGTATCTTGTTATCCTCATACCAAGGATTTGTTTGGCTTCTTCCAAATCCTTCATGGCAAAGGATTTAGCCAACTTCTTCTTGAGCATGTTTATATCTTGCATATTTGTTCCTGCAACTAACATGTCATCCACATACAATAGCAAAATAACATAGTTACCATTTCCAATTTGCTTAAAATATACACAGTGATCACTTTGACATCTTTCAAACCTTTGATTAGCCATGAACTTATCAAATTTTAAATACCATTGTCTAGGAGCTTGTTTTAACCCATACAAGCTCTTTTTCAGTTTACATACCCAATCCTCTTTACCTTTCGCTTGAAAGCCTTTTGGTTGGTGCATATAAATTTTATCCTCCAAATCACCATGAAGAAATGCTGTCTTCACATCCAATTGCTCTAGATACAAATTTTCTATAGCTATAAGACTCAAAATAGCTCTAATAGAGGTCATTTTTACAATTGGAGAAAAAATCTCATCAAAATCAATACATTTTTTTTGAGCAAATCCCTTGACCACTAGTCTTGCTTTGTATCTCTTATGCCCTTCATTATCCTCTTTAATCTTGTACACCCATTTATTGGTCAAAGCTCTTTTACCTTTGGGTAGCTCAACCAAATCCCAAGTTTGGTTGTGGAATAAAGAGTCCATTTCTTCATTCATTGCAAGCTCCCACTTATTCTTGGTATCCATCTGTAATGCTTCCTGAAAACATTCTGGCTCACTAGCATCAGTATACAAAACATAATCAGATAAACGTTGAGGAATTTTACTTATCCTGGTAGATCGTCTAACATCACTTTTTGGAGATTGAGGTGCTTGTTGCTGCTGCTGTACATTTTGATCTTCTACCAATTTTGGAGTTACCTTTTCTATGTGTCCATCAAGGTCTATGTATTCAACAATTTCCTCTTTCTGTTTCTTTCCCTGCAACCGATATTTATACAAGTTTTTTTCATTAAATATGACATCCCTACTTCTAATGACTTTTTGGTTATCACAATCCCATAATATGTAACCCAAGCCATCAATAACGTAACCAATAAAATAGCACTTTTGGGCCTTAGCATCTAAATTATTATTTTTCTCTTTGTCTATATGCATAAAAGCCTCACATCCAAATACCTTAAGGAAAGAATAATTTATTGGTTTACCTGTCCAAAGCTCTTCCGAAATTCCTCCATCCAAGGCACTAGACGGTCCTCTATTAATCAGATATACTGCAGTATCAACAACATGAGCCCATAAAAATAATGGTAAGCCTGCATGAATTCTTGTGCTCCTAGCATGCTCCATGATGGTTCTATTCATTCTTTCTGCAACCCCATTTTCTTGAGGTGTTCTTGGAACTACCTTGATTCTTCTAATTCCATTTTTAAACAAAAAACATCAAATTCTCTACTGCAATATTCTCCACCATTATCCAACTTTAGACACTTTAACCTTTTTCTAGTTTCATTTTCAACTAATGCTTTCCAATTCTTGAAGGTATTAAAAACATCACTTTTATTCTTAATGCAATATATCCATGTTTTCCTTGTTGCATCATCAATAAAAAGTACATAGTAAGAGGAACATCCAAGAGAAGTTACCTAAGCGGGGCCCCAAACATCCGAGTGCACAAGCTCCAATTTCTCTTTCTTCCTTTCCTTGCCATCCTTGAGAAATCTAACTCTCTTTGCTTTACCATAAACACAATCCTCACAGAATTCCAAATCAATCTCTTTTAACTTAGGCAATAACTTTCTTGAATGTAAAATTTCCATACCTTTTCCACTCATATGGCCAAGTCTTTAGTGCCACAAAGATGCACTCTCACCTGTAGAAACTAAATTCATGGAGCAGTGAGAAAAATCAGTAAGTAAATAAAGAGTACCCACCAATTTACCTCTAGCTAATATCAATGAACCTTTAGTAACTTTCCAAGCATTTTATCCGAATGCAACCGTGTATCCTTCACCATCAAGCTTACTTGCCGATATAAGATTTCTCTTTAAATCTGGTATGTGTCTCACATCTTTAAGAGCCCATTGACATCCATTTGGGGATTTAATCAAAATCTTTCCAATACCCATGATTTTACATGGTTGGTCATTTCCCAATAGAACCTGTCCATAATCTCCGAAAACATAATCTATGAAGTATTCCTTATGTGAGGTAGCATGGAATGAAGCACCACTATCAATTACCCAATAATCACTATTTCTATCAAGAGATAAGATTAAAGCATCTTGTAGAATTTGTCCAATAATATTGGCTTCTGAAGTGTTACAATTATTATCATTACCTTCATTTCCATCACCCTTTCTTTGCCAAAAGTCCTTCTTGATATGACCCTTTTTGCCACAGTGCCAACA
Source organism: Wollemia nobilis (assembly GCA_028583015.1). Taxonomy (NCBI): domain Eukaryota; kingdom Viridiplantae; phylum Streptophyta; class Pinopsida; order Araucariales; family Araucariaceae; genus Wollemia; species Wollemia nobilis. The sequence continues at coordinate 3,540,411 of JAQPPZ010003107.1, forward strand.
CTGAAGCTTTCCTTTTCCACGTGATTTGGATCTGTCTTTGGATTTGCCATGATGTGAACTTTGGCCTCTTTCTCTTCCTCTTCCTCTATTCTCAATAGTTAAGGCGGTGCTAGATGATTCTTCTATGGTTTTTCTTCTCATGTCCTCACTAAGTATCACACCAACCACATCATCAAATTCTAATTTATTTGAAATCGAAGCAAAGTTACTTACCGCCATTACCAAACTATTCCAACTTTCTAGAAGAAGAGAGCTTAAGATTAGTAAGGCCCTAAGCTCATCATCAAAATCCAATCCTACTGAATGCAATTGATTAGTGACAGTATTAAATTCATTAAAATGATCATGCACAGATCCTTCTTCACTCATTTTCATGTTAAATAACCTTTTCATTAAGAATACCTTATTTGATGCTTCACTCATTTTCATGTTAAATAACCTTTTCATTAAGAATACCTTATTTGATGCTGATGGTTTCTCATACATCTTGGCTAACTTATCCATGACTCCCTTGGTAGTATTTTCATCAAAGATGTTGAAGGCTACGGTGGCTCCCAAGCACAGCCTCACATTACCCAATGTCTTTCTATCAAGGATACTCCACTCCTCATCAGACATAGTTGAAGGTCTCTCTGTTTCCCCCTCAAGAGGTAAGTAAAGATCCTTCTGGTAGAAGTAATCCTCCATCTGCATCTTCCAGAATTGAAAGCCATTGAATTTTTGAACTCTAAACCTCCCTTCTTTCGCCATTGCTCCCACTTGATCCAAAAATTCTCCTTCTATCAAGTGCACCCAACAAAACAACCGCTCTGATACCACTTGTTAGAGTAAATAACTATATAAAATATAGAAAAGCAATTATAATGTTTCAAACTTTAACAATAGAATTAACAAAATAAGACAAACACACAGTAGAAGAGACAACGATTTTAACGTGGTTCACCCAATGTGGGTTACATCCACCGAGAATTTTCAGTCATTTCTTTCTTAATCCAAGCAATAGAGGGTTACAACCTACAACAAACATCTGCTGTAATTTCCTCTCTATATTTACAAGGAATCAACATAGTAATTTTCATTGTCATTATATTCTCTGTTTTTCCTCACAACTATATATAAGAAAAAAACAGAAAAACAAACTGCTTTTCTTAATACATTCCAAGATTAACACTGAGTTCCCAACATCTAATTTTGGGATAAAAACAAAAAAAACTTTCCCTGGCTGTCCTGTTGTAAATCCGGAAACTTTCTTTGGTAGACTAACAGACTGTAAATCTGGAAACTTTCCCTACCCGTCCTGCAGTAAATCCAGAAACTTTCTCTGTTTAGCCTCATAATTAGGCTTCATTCCTAACATTACTAATCAACTTCTAAAATATGGAAGGAACACGTCGACAGGGAGCACCGTTTAAAACCAACATCCAAGAATTGGTCCCCCAATCTTGTCTTAATGCCAAGGCTAATCAAATTTTACTTTGTTTGAGAGGGCGAATATGTACCATCATACTAAAAAGAGTTTGAAAAAACTATTACGTCAGTTTTTTTTTTTTAATTCAATGTAAATGTTTTTTGGGAGGACTGCCAGTAAACAGCCTGCAATAACGTCAGTTTTTTTTTTTAATTTTATTCAATATAAATGTTTTTTTGGGAGGACTGCCAGTAAACAGCCTGCAATAAAAATCTTAATATAAACCTGAAATGGAAAGGGGTGAGAAAGACAGTCAAGCAATAATAGATAGATAGATAAATATTAATGTGGAACGGAATTCCAATCATGAAATGCAATCAAATCTTCTTAACAGCCAAAAACAAATCTTGCCTGCTAAGGAGTGTTCTTTCCTATATAAGGGGTTGCTTTCATTCCATTTGAACATAAACAAATTCAGATTTTGCAAGGTTTGAAAATTAAGGTTTTTAATGAGTTGCAATGCTCTCTTCTGTTATTGATGGTGATTATTATGATTTCATCTGGGATACGTGGTATGTATGAATTCAAGAGAATCTCAAAACTGTTATTATTTTTTTAATGTGTTATTTTAATCTTACCTACTTATATTTGGGATGATATTGTAGAGAATGGCATTGTGAATGGGACTGCAGTGGCCAATTCTTCTTTATCTTCCATTCCAGAATCGTGCCCAAAAAAAGTAAAAGATTGCAGCAGTTGTCAGCCTCCTCATTGCACTTGTTCTTGTAGTCCTCCTCCTAATAATGATTGCAGTTGTTGGTCTTCTCCTTCTCATGTGAAATGAAGATGGTTGTAATATTATAATTATCATAATGATGTATTATCCGGTGCCAATATTATAGTAAATAAATTAAGTCCCTTTTTTAACATTTTTCGATTTGCAAACCGGTTTAATGTGAATCATTGATTATGATGTTATAATGTACCCTTGTTTGAGGATGAAAAGAAGTTTGTTGGTTTTGGGAGAGTGGTGATGTGAAGAGGTCATATCTAGTTTAGTTTATGGGTTTAAATTTTTGATATTTAAAAAATATATATACAGATAAATAGTTGATACAGATTAAAGTGGAAAAAAATTAAAAAATTATAATAGGATATGTTTGGTGTTTTAAGATTTATGCATAAGAAATTTTTAAGTATTATTATCTAAATTTTGTTTAGATAAATTTGTTTAGATAAATTAAAATAGATATATATTTTAAAAAATTATGAAACATATGATTTTACCTTTATACAAAATTTTGATCTTATTAATAATAAAATTTTAAGTTTTATTATGTAAATTTTGTTTAGATACATTGAAATAGAATATATTTTTAAAAATTAGGAAATATATATATATATATATATATATATATATATATATATATATATATATATATATATATATATATATATATGTTTGAAGTTAAAAATTGTTTAGATATAAATAACAAAAATTATTATCACATTTTATACTCATTTATCAAGATAAACTTATCTATTAGTGTGGGTTAGGAGTAAGCACTTTGAGGATTAATGGGTTTTAATGCTTTTTTATGTTATTGACAATGATTATTATGATTTCATCTGGAATGAAAAATGTTGTGGGATGATATTGCAAAGAATAGCATTGTGAATGGATGTAGTGGTTAATTTTTCTTTTTCTTCCATCCTGAAATCATTTACAAAACAAAACAAATTTTTCTTCTACAAGCACAATAATGCATGATTGCAATCATTGTCCTCTTGAATGTAAATATTATTATAAATAACTTGAATGTAAATATTATTATAAAGAACTATATCTGTTGTGATGGTCTATCATACCATAATTATTATAATGATGTATTATTCAGAGCCAATATTATAGTAAATAAATTCATATCCTTTATTTTCACATTTTCCTAACAAGTTTGCAAATTATTTTAACATAAGTCATTGACTATAATGTTAGAATGTACCATATTTTGAGGATTAAAAAAAAGTTTGTTGCATTGAATTAAGAGGTTTTGGAAGAGTAGTGATATGAAGAGAGCGTTTTTTATGTTTTTACATTTTTGAAGTTTAAAAAATTATAGAGATATAATTTATAGAGATGATATACTTACAAAATACAAAAATTATAATAGGATATACTTTGATGCTTGAGATTTATTTATAAGAAATTTAATATTTATGTATGTATTTAATTTTTAAGGAAGATATCTAAGCTTATTTATAATTTTTAAGTTGTTATAATATAATTATGATCTATTTGTTTGAATATCATATAACCCATTTAAAAAATTGTTTATCCTTATTAATAAGGATTTGTAAAATTTTTACTATCTAAATTTTGTTTAAATAAATTAAAAGAAAATATATATTTTAAAACATTAAAAAACATATAATTTTATGTATGTAAATTTTGTTTAGATAAATTAAGATAGAATATATATTTAAAAAAATTAGAAAATATATGATTTTGCTTGTGTACACACTTTTTTCTGAGATTTTTTATTTATTGTATATGTATGTGTTTGAAGCTAAATTTTTTTGAACTATAAATAACAATTTTTTTTTGAGGTTTTATACTTATTTATCAAGATAAACCTATAACTGTGAGTGTGAGAGGAGAAAGTAGGAAGTTTGAGCAAGAAAAAAGAAGTGTGAGCAGGAAGTAGGAAGGACAGTGCAATCAAGAGACTTCTTATTTTAGATCTTAGGGGAAACTAAAAAATAAAGGATTTATGTAAAGAAAATCTAGATAAATGGTAAAATTGTCATTTTGAAAGTCTTGACTAGAAGTGAGGATGCTTTACTTAGCATATGGAAACGGTTAATCACATAATAAATAATACACCAAAAGCTATTATCAAGGATGAGATAATTGAACATGACATAATGATTCTTAAAACTAAAGGGTTAAAATTTAAGTTCCATAGATATTGGCTAGTATTTTTGGAGATTCAAAGTTGGATCAAGTGGAAGTGGAAGTGGGTATTGAATTCAAATTACTCCATGAATTTTCTTCCAGAAGAATTTTTCTCATTATCTTCTCTAGTTAAAAAATAAAAGATAAAAAAATAGGTGGAGAACCTTGGTTTAGGTGCAAATATGCATTAGATTTAAAGACCATAGAGTAAGAATTTTTCAAATATGCATTATATTTATGAACATAGAGAGAAGTTTTCTATGGAGACAGACTATTAAAAGGCTTCCAATTAGAATAGGTCTTTTGGACTTCCTTATCAACTCATCAATAAGGAGGTTTTGAACAATATTGATAATTATTTAGGTGAGTTTAAATAGGACAGATCAACTACTAAGGAGAGAAGGCATGTTGTATACACTTGAAAATGTGTTGCTATAAATAGTTTAAAATCTTTACAGCAATCCTTAAGATTAACTCTGAATAAAAAAAGTGGGATAAAAAAGTGAAGTATGAAAATGTTACATTCTAATGTTGCAAATATCATGAAACTGGACACATGGCTAGAGATTACAAAGTGAAAATGATGGAGAAAGAGAGAAATTTTTAGGCACGAGGTATACTTAAAAAATGAAAGTCAAATCAAAAAATTTCTAGTCCTAATAAACCATCAAATGGTAAAAACCATCATAGTTCACTCAAATCAACCATTAGAAGAAATAATTATACAAGGAACAAGGAAGTATAGTGTGCAAGTTCAAATACAAAAAGAGTAAACCATAAGAAGCAAGAGAGAAAAAAATTAAAATGAAATAGGTGAAAGAGATCAAGCTTAATCTGGGTAAATCATCATCATATTCCTCAAGTAGCATAAAGTCTTCTCCTTGTAACAAAAATAAAAGTAGTACAGTGTGTAGTCATTACACTTCAAGGTTTCAAGAGAAACACAACAAAGAAAAGCATAAGGAGATTATCCAAGGATGTTTAGGATTTTTAGGGAAGCATAAGAAAGTAATTGTACCCTTTTAAAAATACATATAGAAAATTTTTTTTATGAGGCTATTCCTTGCAATTATAATTATTTAGGGCAACATAAATCTTCAGAATATAAGCCCTCCTTATGAATAATATGGAAAAATATAAGAGATTGATGAAGATGAGAATGTTGGTGGAAATAGAAAATGAGAGGAAAGTCATCAAAATATGAACAAAAAGAAAAATAAACTCAAAAGGTATAACTATTTAGGTAGCCAAATAAAAAATTAAAGTGTTAACAAGAAGTGGGGCTAAGCCCACTAATAAAAATATTTATTTATTAATAAATTAATAGATTGTTATAGTCTTGCATTTATTTAATACATGAAATAAAATTAAGGATCGAGGAATGTAAGCATGACTTTAAAAAAATATTTGGAATATGGGTGATTTTTTAAGAGTTTCATCTACAAGAGCTTCAAGTAGAATTACAACAACACGGGACAAACACAAATGTGATGGGTAGTTTCTAGAATAAAAAAGTAATTGGGTTGCTAGATTATTTTATAGAAAACATGAAAACATTAAAGTTAGTATTATAAATGTATATTCTCCAACAATAGTTACTCATGAAATATGTTGAAAGGACCTTAGCATATTTTTGTCAAACACAATGATGATTCGTAATTATGATCCATAGATTCTTGGGGTTGACTTATACATAATTTTATTTCCTTTTTGGGTGGAACTTTATGCTCGTGCAAATCAATGCAATATTTTGCTTCATTTACCAATTCAAATGGCCTTTGGGATGTTAGTCCTTCAAGTATTCAATATACAAGGTTTAAAAGATGCATTGGTAGAACTCATATAGAATAAAAATTCTTGTTATCAAATAAAAGGTTATAAATAGAGTGTATAATCTCTTCAAATATTTTACTGTGAGTAATATTGGATCAAAAACCTATTCTTTTGACACGCGGTTTACCCAATAATGATCATCTAAATCTATTTTGCTTTTGTGGCTCCAAGATCATGATTTCTTTGAGATGGTTATGTTATGGTAAGATAAGCAAATTTTAGAGGATCATATATGTAAAATTTTGTTCAAAACATAAAATATTTAAAAGAGCAAATGAATCTTTGGAATCCCAAACATTTTTTTAGTATTTTTAAAGAAAGTAAAGAAATTGAACCCAAGATCAAGAATTTACAAGAGGTGGTAGAAACTAATAGAATGGATATTGACTCTTATATGAAAACATTAATTTGTGATTATCATAATGCATTGATAAAGGAGTCATTTTGGTTCAAAAAATATAGGGATAAATGGCTCAAGGAAGGAGAAATAAATACAAATTTTTCTCATGCTACAACAAAAATATTTTTTCATCACATAAAAATATTTGAACGCTAAATGGAAGAAATATTGATGAAAAATATTTGAGGAAGGAAGAAATTAGTTATTTTAAAAATATTTTGTTATATTTTGGGAAGACAAGAAAGTACAAGTTAATATTTGGAATTTACTAAAATTTTATTTCAAATTAGGATTCATTAAAGAGTGATATGATAGGGTTTCTTGGCGTTTTCAACACGATATTTTGAATTTTTTTGGTTTTGATTATAGGTGGTGTGAATGGATTAAATGTTTTCATAGATTTGCAAAATATTTTGTTTTTTGTTTTACAAAATATTCTATTTTAATCAATGGTTCTCTTATTGGTTACTTCAAGTCATCTCCTGGACTCTTCCAAGGTGATCCAGTATATCCTTATCTATTCATTATTATTGCAAAGGCATTAGGGAGAGCTTTATCAAAGATAAAAGTGGAAGGAAAAATCAAAGGTATTCAGGTTGTAAAAAATGGTCCCTTTGAATCTCATCTCTAATTTGTCAATGGTACTATTATTTTAGGCCACCCCTTAGTCAATGAGGCCATGGAGTTTAAATTAATATTATCATGCTATAAGAAGGCTATTGGAAATTTGGTTAATTCTATAAAATATAAAATATTTTTTATTAACACTAGCCTATATTTATAGAGAATTATTATGGATATTATAGGGTTTAAAATTATAAATTTTTTATCAGTCTATTTCTACATAACTTTGTCTTATAAAGAAAATAAAATGGAGGTTTGGTTCTCTTGTTTGGATAGAATGAAAGTTTATTTTTGTATTTTAGAAAGGTAGGTTCTTAATTATGGTGAGAAGGCTCCAACTCATTAAGACTACATTACAATCCATCCCAATTTATAAGAGGAAAATTTTAAGATTATCAGTAGGTATAGTATGAAAAATTGAAAAAAATTAAAGATAATTTATTGGAAAGGATGCAAGAAAAAATTTAGTTTCCATGTGGGATAGGGTTTTCAAAGGAAATAATATTGGAGGAGTAAGCTTTGATAATTGTAGAATTATGATTTTTACTATAAGGAAAAAAACTTGGGTGGACATTATTCAGATATCAAGGAAAGAATTGAGTAAAATAATTACTCTAAAAATATATAGGTTCTCTTGATGCAATGAAAATATTTAATAAAAGAACCCTACCCAAAGAGTCATCAACATGGAAATTCATATCAGATAGTTTGCAATTGATAAAGAAACATATTATATGGTCAATAAATAAGGGGAATTATGCAAATTTTTGGTTTTATGCTTAGTTAAAGCTTTATCCTATTATCTAACTCAAAATGAAAACCATTGGCTTGGGAATGCCTAGATTATAAATGTCCAAAGCTCAAAGACTATATTAATATGGGCAACAACTCCAAATCATAGATTTTTATTAGTAACATAGTTGAAGGAGATAAACTCAAACAAATTTCAAATTAACTTCAAAAGATAATTTATTAATTACCTATATGTACATGAAATAATGATTTGGCTTGGAATCCATCACAAGATGGTGGATCACCAAATCCTCGTTCTTATTACTAGCTTTGGTCCAAATAGGCCTCATCTAGTCTCTATCTCTTCCAAATTTGGGAGTGAAGCTAAGGTTTCTTGATTTTTAAGGTTATTAAAAGTGTCAAACATGCATGGGTGATGATGGTCATGTTTTTTTCCTTGCACATATTCCTCCTAACACTTGTTAAAATCAGTTTCATATCACCTTGTACATCCAACTCGTCTAATTTCTTGCCATTTTATTTTTTTCAATGAGTTTACATACGGATTTTATGAGGGTTCTTGGTCCCCTCATACTGAGTGGGGTTTGAACCTTGGACCTCTCAAAGAGAGTCCAAAGTCCTTACCACTATAGTAAGCTTGCAATTTTTTCCTTACCATTTTGTTGGTTGGATTATTTTTTGGCCTTTTGAATGTCCAAAAAAATGATTTTTAAGTTAAAATTTAGTAGGCATGTGTGAAATATTATTGAGAATATTAAGTAAAAAAAATGGTTTTGTTTGGAACTCTCTAGAGAGAAAAATAGGACTGTACAATAGAATATATTTTATATTTACACTTGTCATACAATTATATTTTAGAATAATATATACATATAGCCCTATGAGTCCTCTTTTATCTTGAAAAATAATCACTCAATTTGGACTTGATTTGTTTGACTTATGCCCAAAATATTACTCACTAGTATTTACCGTTATTTTCTAATTTTTGGGTTAGGTGATACATTTTAATCTTAAATTAATTTAAGGATATTTATCTTATGTCAAGAACATCCATTTCAAGTTTCATTTAAATCTGAATTTATTTGAAGAATTTATGGTCAAAATATGATGCTACTCTATTTTGTATGCTTGTTGGGTCACCGTCACTTTACCTTTTTTCCTTGCTATAAAATATTTGGGCTTCCAAATGACCTCTTATAAATAAAAATGGATTGTGTTTAGTATGCTCAACTTAGCATGTCTTGCTACACACAAGACATCTACATATTTCATTTTAAAAGTTTCCTCGAGAAAAGTTTACAAACATGAAGCAAATAAAGTTAATACTTTACCACAAAAATAATAGTTAATATAGGATACTTGGTTGTGGCTTGGTTTATGTTGTATCTAGTATTCTTAAGTTAGTAAGCCTTATTGGACACAATTTAGTTACCTAAATTATTTTAAATTTCTTAGAGTTTGAAAGTAAAGGATAATGAGAAATTTATAGTAAATTACTCGGGAACTAGCTGACTAAGCTTAATATATCTTGCAATAGCAATATTTATGTTTGATTTTGTATTATTGAGTTATTATGACTTGTTTTTTTAAATAATTTTACACATGTTTTTATGAGGGGTCATGGTCCCATCATACTGAGTGGGGTTTGAACCTTGGACCTCTCAAAGAGAGGCCAAAGCCCTTACCACTGTAGTAAGCTTACAACTCATTATTATGGCTTGTTAACACAAACCAATCAATCATTTTGTTGTTATATTCTACAAGTGTATGTCCTTGATTAGGCTTTATGTACAAAATGTGTTTTGAAATGATTTCCCTACTTTTAAATTATACTTATGGGGTCCATAGTGAGTGTTCATATCGGGTTAAGCGAGCAACATGATCATGATTTTAGTGAATGTATAAAGAAGTGTAAGACCTAATTATTATGTATATAGTGTGGTAAATAACCTTATTTTTTTTGTAAAGGACCAGTTTATCATGTGGATAGTAAATCATCCAAGCATTGTTTGAATTGACTTAAGGCATCAAGTAATTCTTGAATCTTAAGTTTATATTTAATTTTGTAATCTCAAGTTGTGAGTCCTTGTTGGACTCCAAATAGTCACTAATTTTATTTTCAATTTATATTATTTCTTGTCCTTGAAAAATATTTGCAAACAAAATGTACTATGAATTGAGTAGTGAATTTGTCAAGCATTATTTGATGTAGGCATAATATATTTGGTAGTGACTACATATATGCTAGGTTATTTATTCTCAAGTTCTTAGGCCTTGTTAAATATAGTTTGGTTAACAAATTATATTCATCTTCATTTTTGAATAACATATCGGGATTGATGTCTATGAGGCGATGAGAAAGGTCCAAATATCTAATTGAACCCCATTTTGGTAAAATCCGCATTCTTGGATCTTATTCTAAAAACCACAAGAGCTAAAAATTTAGTGAGTTTCAGCCTATTGGCCTATGCAACACTTTATATAAGATCCTCTCCAAATTATTAGCTAATATATTGAAACCGTTGATGCCTCTTCTCATTGATAAGGCTCAGAGTGGCTTTGTGGCTGGCATATAAACTTTGGATGGTGTTCTTGCAGTTCATAAAATTATTCATTCAGTACAAAAAATTGGTAGTCCTGGCCTTTTTCTCAAACTAGATATGAGAAAGACATATGACAAAGTTTCCTAGGAGTTTCTAGAGTAAGTACTGCTAAAATTTGATTTTAGCCAAAGTTGGACAATGCTCATGAAATCCTATTTCTCATATGTAAAATTTTTAGCTCTAGTCAATGGTTCTCCCATTGGCTACTTCTAGAGTTCCAGAGGTATCCATCAAGGAGACCCGCTTTCACCCTATCTCTTCATTCTTATGGCTAAAGCCTTGGGTAGATCTACTCAAACATATCCCACCATTGAAGGGCTCAAGGATTGTATAGTTGGTGTGCACGGGCTTATTGGTGTAAAATATTTAAGATCCTTGGATCCAAAATTCTTAGGAATAAGGACCAAAAAGGTGGAGTTCACATATTTTAGAATGTAGCAAGTTATTTGAACTTCACATGTTTCTTTTGCAAAATAGTCCCTATTATATGGCAATTGTTTTGGAAAAACATAGTAGGAAATCCATCTGGTCTTGGAGCATCTATTCCACCATAAAGAAGATGGCATTCTTAATATTATCCTCCTCAAAGGTCCTGATTAACCTAGAGTTCATTTCATCAGAGATTAAGACAGGAATATTAGCCAAAAGCCTCTTCTTTGCATGTTTCTCTCCCTGATTTGGAACCTAGGAGGTTCTGAAAAAATGATTGCTTCATATTTGACTTCCTTGGGATATATATATTTGGAGTCGATTCCTATTTCTTTGTAAACATGTGACCAAAAATTAACTTATTCCATTCATTTAGATTGGAATTAACATGTCTAAGTTTTTTTGTTAATTGGAAAATTAGAGGACCAAAAGTATTTTTAGTCCACCATTCAATAATTTTAGGATCCAAATCATTATGCTAGGTCCACATGGCTTCAAATCTAAATGGTCTTCTAAATATTTTGAGATCAGGAAAGACCTCCCGCAATAGAGGATTATGACTCGAACCAATTTTAGGGAGAGATTTTAGAGTGGCATTTTCCAAAAAAATTTGAACATCCTTGGAAAACAAAAATCTAACCAACCTAATTTGTATTAACTAATTTCCTAACCTCATATTGATATAGGTGTATTTTATTCCTCTTAGGTCTAGGTCCATCAAATTGTAGAGGTTAAAAAAATTGAATAATTCTTCCACACCTTTAGATAACATCTAATTTTATCCTTTTTTATCTGAGGGATAAAGAGGAGAATTGAAGTCTCCTGCTAGAATCCAACATTCATTTTTTAAGGTTTCATATGACTTACCATAAGGTATTTTGTTTAGCCATTGTATTTAGGGTGTAGATGTTGGACATAACCCATATTCTATTAGATTACATATAGACAAAAGTATATTCATAATTTTATTTGAAGAAGAGATAAGAAAGCCTTCTATTCTATTTGGATTCCAAATACATAAGAGTCCTCTTAAAGTTCCTTGGGCATGAATTACAAAAATATTTACCTCTTTGTAAAAGTTATTTTCAATTCTAACTATATTATTTTCTTCCAACTTTATTTTCTAAAGGAGAATAATATATGGGGATACATATTTTTACAATGAATCTAAGAGTATTTTCTTGGTATGTCCATTTAGTCCCCTCACATTCCAAGAAATGATCTTTATTTATGATTTTTAGAGTTGTGTTTCTTTCCTCCACTATACTTGGTTGGTGGTTGGGTTTTGAGTGCTGCTGTGCTTCTTAGATTTTTTGTTGGATCACTGCTACCCTCCAATTTTAGGATTACTTGGGATCCATTAGCAATATTAATATTAGTAGCATATCTCCTTGCATATTTGTTGGATGGTTTTCCCAATTTTTGTTCAACTTCAACATCCACATTCCCTTTCTTTTGATTTCTTGTTATTTGATTTCTTGTTACAAGGCCAAGGGTTATAATCCTCGAAATGTTATTTTATTTTGAGGGATAACCTATAAATTTTTTTTTAAATCAAATTCTTTCTAAGACTTAGAGAAGCAGCTTCAACAACTAAAGATTCATAAATTAAGAATTATGTCACTGGATATCCTAGGAAACTCTTCGAACTTGCTTCTATTCTAAGATTCATAGGAATAGCTTCAATAGCTAAACATTCAAAAATGGGAAAATGTGCTTCTAGGAAACTTTTCATCTCAATAATTGAATCAATGCTAGCGGCTAAAAATTCAAATGGATTACCTAGCAGGGGATTCAACAAAAGGGGTTCATAAAAGGGCTCCTTAGAATATACTTGGACAAAAAGGTCCACCAAATAATCCATAGCTTCTATACTAGAAACTTCACATTGAGACCCATCAAGATCTGTCTATCCTCTAGGGATTGTTGAGGGAATTGGATTCCTTTTTGGAGAATTATATCCTTCCTAAGGTCCCACTTATTTTTTTGGATCCACCTTTTTTATGATTATTCTTGCTTGGACATCAGTTAGCCACATGCCCTATATTTTTACAACTAGAATAGAATGTAGGCTTGTTTTCATGTTCAATGGTCTAGACTCAAGATCCTAAATCTAGAATAAACTCAATTTAAGTAGGGAGGTTAGACTACAAATATACATTCACACACATTCTTGTTAATACCATTTTATATTTTGCCCTAGTTGTAACATCATTCATGACCAACTCCCCCAAGATTTTTGCAATATCTCTTAAAATATCCTTATGCTAGAATTGGAAGGAAATCCTAGGTAGCCTAACCTAAAGAGGAGTTGTGTTTATTGTTTGATAATTTGGTCAATGTCTAGCCCCAAAATTGGAAGTAACAGGCTTATCTCCCCATATAACCAAGGTCTCCCTCTGAGAATATGCTTTATATATTCCTCCTCAATGAGATTAATAAGAAAGAATCCTATGAGAAGTACCATGATTTCCATATGGACTTTAGGATACCATTTTAAGGAGGCACATATCCTAATAGAATCAACATATAATTCAGATCCAAATAACTTATCAACCAAATTACAAGCTCCTTCATCTATTGTTAACTTAAATAGGTTGCATAGGACTCTTAGCGATCTCCCCATAGGTTACAGGTTGAAACAACCAATCAGAGAGTATTATTTTGGAGAAGTTCAAAATAACATTTGCAAAAGAAACACCCCTAGTATTAAATAAAAAATGATCCTTGGAAGGCTTTGAGGGGGGTTTGCATATCTAGGAGGAACTCGAGGATCTATTGAAGGAATCGAAGAAACTCTCGTAGGAGTTAGAGGATCACTATATACATCAATGATATCCTCAAACCCTCCAAATGCACCATCACTTTCCACCTTCCCACTCACATCCATTTCAAATCACAAGAATCTTTATCTCCATTATTTATTTACTTTCATTTATTTAGACATATTTTTTGGAAGTTGAAAACCATCTTCATCCATATACATTTGTAAGTTTCTCTTACAATTTTCTACATATGTTTCTACTAGACTCTTCTTATAGAATGATATCTCAATGTGCCCCACCTCATGACATATTCCACATTTGAAAGGTATATTTTCATAATCCATGGTTTAGGTCCACAACTTACTCCATACTTAAGAATGATTGATTCTGGTAAAGGTTTATTGATATTAATCATGACCCATATCTAGGCATAAATAGCCTAGACTCCATATTTTATATTTTCTAAAATCTCAAGGAATTATCCTGTAGTGTTTCCTATTGCCTTAAAAATATCTTTTTCCAAAAAATCAATGGGTAACCCATACATCCTGACCTAAATTGGTACCAAGGATAGATTTACATTTTCAGGTGTAAAGCATTCACACTAAGGGGTAAGGAAGAGTCCTACTCTTCCCATTAACCAAGGACCCCTTTTAGGATTCTATCTCTTTCCTCCTTGGAACAAAAAATGGTTAGGAAGAAACCTTTGGGAATAAAGGATAGAATCACTCCTAAATACTTCCATATCATATCAATCCATTTTCTTAGAGCTAAAGTGCCTAGCCAAGATCCATTAAATTTAGTAATGGTTACCTTATATTTAATCAATGAGGATCACTGCTCTGTAAGGTCATCCCTAACTCTACTACTAAACAATATTATAAGGATCTAGTTGTGAATCAATCTATGGAAAGGAAGCTATAACCTGATATATACTAAAAGTTTCCATTATATCCTATAGTGATTATATTATTTGAAATAAACCTATAATAATTTGCATGTAGAAATTGTATGATAATGCAGGGATAAATAAATTTTAGCTAAACAATTCTACACCTAGACATAATGTGTTGCCTTATAGATGTGTTAGCCCTCCATTGCTCCTCTCATCATCTAAATCTTGGTTGAAAAGTATATAATTTTAGTTTCTCATGATTTTAAAATTCATTAATGCCCTTGTTTTTAATGAATGACTTCATAGGGTCATATATCCCTTAATATTTCTTAGATTCCTTAATATGATCACTCATTTTAAAGCTCTTCAAATTCTACACATATTGGCCTCAGAATAATTTAAATCAAATTATCATTTACAAATATATGGCTCCTAAAATATGGGATTTTTTTGGAAAAATTTGCGCTAATGCTATATTTGTTCTAAATGTTTGTCTTTACATTATTGTATCTCCTTTAATATTTCTTGGATTCTTTTGTGCAACAACTTTACTATTTAAAAATAGAAATTATAATACTGAATCATAGGCCTTTTCAAGGGGAAAACCTCCTAGGAAGCAAATATCCATTACACTATTAGAGAATGACTTGATACATTTTAATTCGTCTCTTATCATTTCATAGACTATTTTTAACCCTAACCCTAAAACTTAAGGGTTAGTCTGCATGCAAGTGTGGGTCCTAAGATAGTAACTCCTAATAAAGAAATATTTTCATCTTTTATAAACTCCTTGTAATAAGGAACACTTACATCACATGGCACCATATGCATTATACACCCAAGTTACCACATTTACATTTACATTTTAATGTTAGGATAAGGTCATAACATTAATACTATAAAATTAAGGGTCTTTTTTATTCACACTACCCTTGATTTATTTTTCATTGGTTATATGGAATTGAAATAAGACCCACCCATATTACATAATGACCATATAATGGTATTACATCCTAGAAATTATGCAAGTATCGCTTTGCAATATTTAAACCTAGGTCTCCTCGAATGTTGAGGAATATAACTAATTGAACTAATTCCATTTGATAGCACTATCCTAGATTTACAATGGATTATTGTGGATATTTTAGGGTTTAAAATTAGAAAATTTTTATTTATATTTTTGAGTATTCCTTTGTCTCATAAAGGAAATAAGGAGCATTGGGACTCAATCTTGGATTTATTGAAATCTTGTATAGCAATATGGAAAGGTAAGTTCTTAACCATGGATAGAATACTATAACTCATAAAGACCACATTGAAATCCATCCCTATATATGGTGTCAAATTCAATATTACCAACAATTATAACATTTGAATTTTACAAAATTCTAATAGATTTTCTTTGGAAAGGATGTGAGAAAAAATTTAGGTTTCCTTTTTATAAATGGGACAAGGTTTGCAAAAGAAAGAATATTGGAGGGGTAGGTTTACAAAATTATATAATTATGAGTTTGACCTTAAGAAGCAAGGATTGGTTGGATATTATTCAAAGATCAAGGTAAGAGTTGGCCAAAAATGTTACTTCAAACATCTATAGGCTATGTTAATGCAATAACATTATTCAAAAAATAAACCCTACTTAATGGATCAACAACATGAAATTCCATATTTAATAGTTTGTAATTGGTAAAAAAACATATTAAATGGTCAATTAGTGATGGTTATTTCATAAATTTTTGAATTGGTGCTTGATTAAATCCTTATACTTTTATTTCTACTCCCAAATGGTAGCCATTGTATCAGGCATGTCTAGCTTGTAAAGGTCCAAAGTTCAAATAATATATTAATGTAATAATCAACTCTAGATTAGAGATTTCTACTAATAACCTGTTTGAAGGAAAGTAACTCAAAAAAATAACAAATGAACTGCAAAATATGCTTCAAGAGTTGTATTTAACTATTTTTATGTAAAAATATGGGTTCGTTTGAAAACTATAAAAATATGGTAGATACTTAATTATGTTGGGATAAGAGGATTTAGAGCAATCTAACTTTAATGCTTCCAATTATTTCCCTTAGAAGAATTTTTTATCTTTGGAGGCCCTCCTAAGGGCTTAACATTTCTTTAGTTAGTAGTCTAAAGTAAGATTATTACAACAAATAGTCTATAAAAAATAGGATGTCATGGACCTTTCATGCATGCCTTGTGCAAGAAGCATTTATAAACATCATACATTTTACTTCATTGTTCATTTATTATAATATTTGGGGCTACTTTTTAAAAAATATGAGTATATTGGATATTTCCATGAACATTGAAAGGGGTGATGAAATGTTGGATTAACTATTTTGAAGCTAAAATATTATATACTATGTGAATAGTTATTTCACCATTATTTTTTGAAATTTATGCCTTGAAAGGAATGATAAACTTTTAAAAAGAAATCTCAAAGTCATGCCTAGGTTTGGAACTGTATTATTGTCCCTCTTGTAGAATTTTTACAAATATGGTGCTAATCATTAAAAGTATCAAGTACAAAAAAAGAGGTGCTATAATCTTAGTCACAAGATTGAAATTTAAATGGAAGGTTCATCTGCACCAATGGTGTTAAAAAGGATTTTCTTCAATCTATGCTAAAATGGAATTACCTAGAAATTGGGTTTATCAAAAACTTTGATGGTGTTTCCAAAGGAAATCTAGGAAAAGCTAGTGGAGGTGGTCTTTTTCAAAATAATCAAGGAAAAATTCTCCTCACTTACTCATAATAATATAGAAATTCAATTAACAACTACGTAGAGGCTAGGGAATTTCTTACAGGATAAAGAATGCTTGAAAAAGGATGAAAATATATTTTGATTGAAAGGGATTCACAAAATATCATTAATATTATCGATAAAAAGATGTGGGAGATAAAAAATAACATTATCATTCATGTTCATCAATTATAATTGGATACAATATTTATGTGAGCATAATGGCTAGTACATAATGTAACCAATCATTTTGTTGATATTTATCTTGGTGAAATCTAGATTTTAGAAGGTAGTTGGCTAAGTATTATTTTATCTCTTAGTCAAAACTATATCAAGGAGTTGATTACATAAACATAACAATTTGAGAAATATAAAGAATATATTTGATAGTAAAGAAAATGAAGAATATCTTTGAAATAAAGGTAAGCTATATATGGTTTAATTGATCTAACAATAAATATAATATTTTTTTAATTTTAATAGAAGTGGCCCCAATAGAATATGTTGAAGAGGACAACTTCCTTCCTCTCCACTCCACACACATCTTCCTTCTTCTTATTATTTTATTTTGGTAGGTGGTTTTCTCCCGTGTGGTTTATCATCATCTTTTAGCAGAGTTTTCTTATGCACATATTGTACATGAGTACCTTATCAGGCCTTGTTGTCGAGACTCATACTTGTGGATATGCCACTTGTTTTTTTAGTTTTGTTGTTTTTCACTACCTCATAGTATCACTTAAGGGGGGTGTTAGCATATCCTATTACCACTTAAGGGGGATGTTATAATAATAAACGATATCCTAAGTTATTTGCATAAGTAGGGGTTTCCACCTATATTAACATAATGGGCTGATAACATTGTCCAAAAACTTGTTGACAAACAGCAAAATAAAAGGATTAAATAATGAAGGGCACCAATGTAGTGTTTAACATGTCCTTATGATGACCTCCTAATCCTACTAGAATGCATGGGTAACTAGCTACTACAACTGCTAGGTGAGATAGAGGAGATGACTAGATACTAGGATCATATTAACAAATATCTAGGAGTGTCGGGTTCAATTGAGAATGCACTTCATGATACAACAATTTTTGAGTCATAAAAAAGTTTGGAAAATAGTCCCAAAACTAAAAAATAACACTAGCATTGTGTTCAGCTCGGAAAATCATTTCTGAAGACTATAAATACCCTTATGATTGGGTGCCAATGGGACCTTTTTCTGCAAAAAAAACAAAAACTCATTTCTCTTTTTGTCATAAGAGAGTATTTCAAAATATTGGAAAAAAAAATTCCCTCCCAAGAAAAATACAAAGGCCATGTGGTACTCCATACCCACGTGGAAATAATAATAAAAAAAATGAAAAGGCCAACAAGGGGCCATAAATTTTTAATAATATGTCCACTTTTATAAGTTTTATTAACCAAAAATCAAAATGTAATATGCTAATGAAAGAGTGCCCATGCGGCCATAATGTCAATCTTCCACTACTATGGAAGCCACCACCGACACCTTTTTGTCCAGTTCTACGAGGGTCATTTTTTAATACTGCCACCACCATCAAGCAACGTCATTGGGATTTGTGTCAATGGGCCAATGGCTAACAGTGCCAGTTTGATTAATTTATGGCCATCTTGCTACAATGCTATTTTCCTAGAGAGCACATAACCTCGATGTACCGTATTCCAAAATGAGCATTCCCTTCACCGAGCACCGTAGCGTGGGCCTTGCCTATTAGAAATTTAAATGGGATTTTGTACAACAAATATTTTTTGAAATTTTTTATTAATGGTCCATTCTATCTCATAAAATATCAAGGTGCCCCTGGTATTACAGCCCAAAAGTGTAGTTAATTTTGTAGTTCACTATTCCTTTTGTTGAATGAATGTTACGAGTGGCTCCCGCTTGAAGTCCGCTATATCTTTAGACCAGGTGGCACGATAATGCTTGGGTGGTGGTAGTTGATTACATGACAAAACATATCAAAAAATGTTGCAAAAAAAAATTAAAAAGAACTTGTTTGCGTGGGCATGATTTGACCATACGATTGCTTTTATCCCCTTCGTTAACATTTTCATGTCTCTAGTGGGGGCATCATTATCATCATTGCCTGAAAGTCTCACACCAGTGCCTCCATGCAATTTCAAGCTATGGATGCTCTACTACCATCAAATTGCCTCCAACTACCACTCGCAGACGTTCTACATCTGCAAAATTGAATCATCAAAAAATTGGTGCTAAAAATGTTGAATATAAAAAATGGTATCTTTGCAATCTTTGCTACGGATGTCAAAGCTGATGAATCTTTGTAGGAGAGGTATACAGTCACAACCAGTGGGGCAAATTGAGAGAGGAATCCACATAAATGGTGGTGCCTTCAATCTCCGATCTGCACACAAACCTAAAAAATTTAACTAAAAAATATAGCCATGGATTTATCCATCAAACATATACTCCCTCAGTTTTCTGAAAAAAAAATGGCCAAAAAAGAAAAATGAGGGGTGGGGTTTCCATAAGGGAAATCCCCCCATGAGGAAAATCTCCTTAGGCTCACAGGGTAGGGAAAGCCTACTTGGATACCATGTTTTTTTTTTTTTTTTTTGAATTTACATGGTGGAATCGGTAGCTGCCATGAATTTGGGTAGGTTTTCCAGCTTTTATGGCCGCCACAGTATTCTGTGCTGTCCACCCCAGAAGCCACCACACAGATCTTCGTGCAGTTTGCCTCTATAACCACAATGCCACAATCATTTTAAACCTTTTACGCCGCTGAAAGCACCAGGAAAGGGACAAGCATTCAGTCCGATGAGGCCCGAGATTTGAACCTTGGACCTCTGCCCCCTTATGGGGTTTGGATGAACCAAATGGTCTACACCTCGGACCTTACTCTGATACCATGTTAGAAAATGAAATGCTTGATATTATTTAATTGAAATAACCTTGATTAAATAACAAGTGTTTACAATCTAATCCATTGGATGATAACTAACTAAGCTCATCTCAGCCACACAAATTATCTTAGTAAAAACTTAGGATATAATTTATTATTCTAAAAGAATCCATATATAACTTCTTAAATAAAGTCATAATTGTGATTTATGTATTCTTTAGGGGGAACTTCAACAATTTTCTATATTCTTCAAAAAATAAGGGTGATATTTTTAGATGGTTTAAATGAATGAAGGCTTTTGCTTCATTTGTCAATTCAAATACCCTTTTAATGTTATTCCTTCAAGATTTTAATATACATATGATAATAAAAATATTGGATAAAATCAAGTAGCACAAAGATTTGATAAATTTTTGTTATCTAATACATAGTTACAAACAAATTATACAATCTCTTTAAACACTTTATTTTAAGTAGGATCATATCACAAACCTATTACGTTAAGATGTGATCTACTTAATAATTTTTTACAAGAAAAAAATCATAATTTTATTTCAAGAGTGAAAGAAAATTACACTTCTCAGGTACCTTAACATAAATATAAAACCATATAAAAGCAAATTACTAGGATTCAATATATAATTAGAGTCGGGTAGATCATAGAGGAAAAAATTCCATCTTCAAAATAGCATGGGGATAATAAGGATAAATATTCTTATATATCAATACTTAATCATACAAACAACCTCCATGACCAAAACCTAGATAGAAATCAATGAAAAAGAAACCAATAGAATAGAAAAGAAACAGTTAGAAACTACCATAAATATCTAATCAAATGAAGTTTACCCATAGTAAAAAAACTATAGCTAGCATAGAAAATAGGGATGTGATATGTGGGTGAAAGAAGAAACTCCATCCTAGTTCTCTTCCATTTGCAAGAAACATTTTAGAACATATTGACCTTCTTTTGATAACCTATCTACTTCTTGATTTAATTGCATATAAACATGTGTAAAATAGATATTTTCAAAAAGGGACATCACCTCTAGTAGTTCATCTCCCACTAGTCTAAGCAGATTATTTTTTAATTGAGTAGATCTATTCATTCAATTGATGACTAGAGTGGAATCTCCAAAAAATTGTAATTTTTTCACATTTCTCTCCACAACACACTTCATTAGCAACCTCAATGTTTGAAACTCAACAAAATTATTCGAATCTATTCCAAGACCTAGTTTAAATTAGATATAGTGGGTATTTGAGAAGTACATAATGACTCCTACGCTACTAAAATATGACTATCTCTGACTAGTCCCATACAAAATTCCATGGCTAAGACTTTTCAATGATCAAATTGTCTATTTTTTGAGGTTTCTTATATTTGTCAAGCCCTTCGTTGATTGAGGGGAAAGTCCTCACCTGAAATATGAATTGAAATAGGGGAATTAACTTCCTTAAAAAATAGCTGCATTTCGTGCCAACCATATACCCCAACATATAAGACATGGTAAAGAAAGAAATTGTTTCAATTTTTTTTCAAAAACCACTATCTTAAGCATACCTCCACTTGTTTCTCCTTCCCATATTTTTTGTACTCCAGTTATCTATTCAACTTCTAACCAAACCTATTGAGAAAAATAGCATTTTATTAACAAATGTGTGATGGTTTCCTCCTCTTCCTGACACAACATACAAATACTTGGACCTTGTTTGCTTTCTCCTCTGTAAAACTTCCCAAGTCAAAGACTTATTTCTCAAAGCTAACAATGTGAAAATTAATGTCTTTTTTGGGGCAAATAATTTCTAAATTTGCTTCCACCACCAAGTAGGCCCTTGATGATGAGGGTCAAATCTTGCTTTGTAGCCAAGTCTAGTCATATATTGACCCCTAGATTTGTTGTATGCACAAGCAATAGTATCTGGTTCAGCTCTCAGCTTTATATAACTCTTATTAAAACTATTAGTGCAAGCCTTCCACAAAACAATCTACTCATAAAAAAAATCCAAGATCTAAGCCTGCTTCCAACCTTGGGTCCAAAGACTTGAAGAATCTGATTCCCCCACCTGATGAAGAAAGTAAAAACTCTTTTATTGTTAAAAACTTATCATAGCTTCTAGAAAAAATATATTTTCTCTACAACCCAAAATATAATCATCCCCTATTCTATTTTTTTTACCATTTCCCACTTTCCAAGCCAAATATTTTCCAATCATAGGAAAGGCCTGCACTATTTCCTTCCATTGAATGGAAATATTTTTAATGCTTTTATGTGAAATTCTGATATAATCCATAAAGGTCCTTGGACAAATATAATTTTTTTCAATAATCATCTTCCATAACCTTTTCTGGTCAAAATCCTCCATAAAATCTTTGTTGCCAAAGAAGAATAAAAAATATGGATATTTTTAAAGCCCCATCCATCTTCCTCCTTTGGCCTAGCAATAATCCGGCATTTAACTAAAGGAATACCTTCATATTCCTTGCATATAGTCCAACGAAATTTGAAGCAGAGTTTTCTTATTTTATCTACAACTCATTTTTTAATGAAGGCCAAGGAGTGACAAAACATAGGAATTGCCTCAGTAAATGAATTTACAAGTGTTAATATTCCACCAATAGACAACCATATATTACACCAATGGTTAATCCTAAATTCAATCTTCTCTAAAAGCCATCGCCAATATCTCTTCCTGTAAGTATTTGGATTCAATAAAAATCCCTCATACTTAAAGCCTTCTTGGAATTTTAAGAGATTAAAATAAAAAAATCTTATTAGTATTTTGTTGTAGACCATTAACGCAAATAGAGGATTTTTGAAAATGTATCTTCATGCCGATAGCAATACTGTAAGTGTCCAATATTTCCTTCAACTTTCTAGCTTCCTTTAAACTACCATTTGTTAAAAACAATACATCATCAACAAAGAATGATATATAAAGGACCCTAATTTTTATACCATATGAGTATCTTGGCGTCTTTACATCCAAAATAGCTCTACTCAATCCTTCAACAACAACCAAAAGAGGTAAAGGAGATAAAGAACATCCATGTCTCAGTCCTCTCGAGGGTCTAAAATTTTTGGAAGCTGATATAGTGATAATAACAACAAAAGATACAAAATAAATACATCCCATAATCCACTTTACTACTAGATAGCTAAAACCCACATGTAAGAGCATCAATCTGAACTACAACCAGCTAGTTCTATCATAAGATTTAGATAGATCTAGTTTAAGGACCTTTGGAAGAATATTTTTGGTTTTGATAGAGTGAATGCCCTCTTGTGTAGCTCCTATGGTTTCAAAAATCTATCTACATTCTAAAAACCCAAATTGATCCTAGAAAATAACTTCTGAGAAAATCTCTTCAATCTAACAACCAAAATAATGGCAATGATTTTTATAGATATAGTTACAAAATGAAATAGGTCTAAATTCATCAAACATTTTAGGCTTCTCTTTTTTTGGAATCACTACCAAAAAAGTGGATTTAAAATCCCCCTAAACCTGACCACTCAACCTAACTTCCTCCATTAATATGAGAAGATCCTCCTCAACCAGATCATAGAAAACTAAGAAAATCTCCACAGGCCATCCATCAGACCTTGGACTTTTATATTTTTTGAAAGATGTTAGGACAACTTTTAGTTCTTCCTTTGTGATATCCTTCGTAAGTAACTAATTGTCCTCCCCTATCACAAAAATAAGGAATAAAGTATTTAACTTTAAAATTTCAACAATATTGACTCTATTATATTCTTTATATATAGATTGAAAATGTTTTACTCCCAAATTTTCTAGCTTAAAAAAACTCCTAACGAGGACCCTTTCATTCTGCATCTCCCAAATAGTGTTAACCTTCTTATGTGATTAGAAAATTATGAAAAAATTTAGTATTTTCATCCCCTTTTTAACCTTACAACTATACTTTTCATTCTCCATTCAACTTCCCTCCACTCCAAGAATTTGTTCTTTTTAATTTCTAGTTCAAGCAGTCTTGTTTTCTCCTCATATTTCAACAAACCAACCTCATTATTTTTATGAATTTTAGATATTTCCTTCTCCAAAAACTTAATATATCTATCCATACTCTCCTTTTTAACTACAATCCAAGATGACAAAACTCATTTTAATTTTTTTAGAGTAGCAACAAATTGAAAACTCGCTAATGACCTGGAACTTTGGTCAATCCTTTATTTTTTAATTAGTTGTTTGAAATATTCTTCCTCCAACCAAATTGGATTGAGCTTAAAAGTACTAGTAGGTTTTGCATCTTGAATTTCTAATTTAAGAAAAATGAGAGAATTATCTAAACCATATCCAGTCTCAACCCATGATCCTCTTCTATCTATTTCATTGTATAATGTCTTTGAGATAAAAAATATGTCCAACCTCTTTGAGATCCTAGCTTCCCCAACTCTATTATTTCTCCATGTAGGCATTAATTTTATTGGTTCTAAATCAACTAAACTAGCTTCTTAAATCTTATACTTGAAGTATTATGTAAGTCTATCAAGTCTTGCAGATTCTTCCTATATCTTACTTCTATTGATAGTAAAATTTTAAGTCCCCACAAATGATAACTCTTTCACCCCTAACGCACCTTTGGGAGAAAAAATCATCCCAAAATACTTGCCTATCTTCATAGGGACCATAACAATAATAACTGATAACCTCAAACCCAAGTATTTAAAAAATAATTCTATCCATAAGATTGAAACCATAAAGGAAGAATTAATTAAGGATATCGAGTTCTTCCAACCAATCAAAACACCCCCTGAATTTTTGGTAACATCTAGAGCCAAGTACTCCCAGTCCTTAAGCAATTTACTTAACCCTTCAATAAATTTTGTACTTGTCCCCATTGTTTCTTGTAGAAGGATAGAATCTAGATTATGAATTTCCACCATCCTAGCTAAGGCAAGTATTTTAGAGGGACTTCCAAGACCTTAGATATTAAGGGATAACAAGATCAATCTAACATCTTAGAGGGGTTTTGTCTTGCTCTAAGGACCCCTTTGATAGATTTTTGTTTACCCTGATAAATTTTCCTCAAAGCCTTCTCTTGTGCATGAAACAAAAATGATTTCCTATCTGGTAAAGTAGTGGATGATTCATTTATATGGTCTTAGATCTAACCCTAACCTTCCAACATTTGCACAAGTTCTTAGCTCAAATTCCCTTTTCTAGAACATAACAAATATCTACAAGATGTAATTTTCTCCAATTCATCCTCTAAAATAGATACCTCCCTAGAAGATTCACCTGATAGGTCACAAATACTTTTCCCAATAGTAGAAATATTTGGATCACAATCCCTATTCAATGTGTTTGAGGTTACCAACCAATTTTACAAAATATTAAAAAATTCTTTGTCCTTGGGACTTCTCTTCGAATATTTATAAGGAAGTGTAAAAGTTATTTATTACCTAAGTTCGTATTATTCTCATGTACTGGAAAGTAATTGTCATAAGGCATAGATGTCTAGCCAATAAACTTAATAGTATTAGGTTCCAATCCTTTCATAGTTTTATTTATGACTCTGTCTCATTCTCTACCAACTTGTGAACAATGAAATGGAGATAAAGCTAGGCCCAAAATTTCTTTCTCCTCAAGATTTTTGGTTCTAGGTTCAACAACATTATTTTTTGCTTGTTTGTTCCAAATCAGGGAGCACTATTGAGCTCTAAAAAATAGGTATCTCTTGGTTGTTGTTAGCTAACTTAAAATCCCCATTAGTTATTTTTTCTCCCCCATTATTTTTGTGTGAAATCTTGAGAACATTCCTTAGAAATATATCCATAAATACGACAATGAAAAATATAAAATAAATCTTCAAATAATCCAATATTTGAGTATGAATTGTATTCCCCACAACTATATCCATATAGTCTGATAAGCCTTCATTGATATCCATCTCAACCAAAAACTGATCTATAGACCAAAAAACATTATATTTGAAAGAAATATCTATATCCAAGGTTTTACCTAATGAATCTTCAATTGCTTTCAAATATATTTCTAAACACAACTACATTGGAAGATCTAGAAGTTTTACCCAAATTAGAGTTCTCCTAGCAACTTTAGTCCTAGGATCAAAGTAAGTCATCCAAGCCTTCAAAGCCAAAAAAGAAGACCCCTAATACCAATAACCTCATAGAATTTTTTGTGTATCTTCCTCAGATCAAAAAGGGAAACCTATCCATCCTCTGGTAAGTATGTGAAAAATTGGTCCATATCCTAATATTGGGACCCATACCTTCTACAAACACTCATTTAGGGTATCATAAACTATTTGACATCCATGAAACTTTTCAATGAAGGCCTTTCCTAAAAAATCTAAAACTTGTTCCATCCTCAAGTCTTCCCCAAGTACCATTCTGGTCTTTGACCTTCTATTTTTAACAACTTTATGTGTCTTACGCACTTTAGTAACCAAAGTTGTATACTGTGCTAATTGTAAATTTGGACCCACTCTACTTAGGACATCTAAATCAAGAATTTTACCAGTAAAACCATAAACAAAAAAATTAAACTCTATCAGAAAAAGTGAGTTTGGATTGTTTGGAGTCTGCTCAAGTTTTTCTTCCCTGCAATGAAATATTTTTTCATTCATTAGACCCATCACTTGATTAGAGTGTTCTGAGACACCTGAGAGTGAGCAGTCAATAGGAAAACTGACTTGATATGAACCTTTTGACATAGACTCTCCTCTATCCACTAAAATTTGACAACCTACAGTATTATTTTGATCACTCAAAAAACCCAAGGACCCTAGTTCTCAACTTCTAAATCTTATCCATAAATGGAACCCTTGGACCTTAGATTTGAAAATATGTGTTACCCCTCAAAGGGGTCCTCTGAGAAGTCCAAACGTTCCTCTTAATTCTCCATAAAAAATAAAAACCAATTTCTCAAATTATACTGCCATTTCAAAAATACCAAATAAAAAATATTTTTACTTTATTGCCTTAGCATTGTTGTACTAGCCTTTGTTGCCCTCGCACTGCTGCGACACTAGTAAAATATTTTTAATTTGTTTCCCTAGCACTACTATGACACTATTAAAAAAAAATTACTTCACTGTCCTAGCACTGCTACACTTGCCTTTGCTGCCCTAGAACTATTGTGATACTATTTTTTTTTTAATTCATTACCCTAGCACTGTTGCACTCACCTTTGCTACCCTAGCATTCCTGTGGCACTGTTAAAATATTTTTACTTCACTACCCTAGCACTACTACACTAACCTTCGCTACCCTAGCACTATTGCAACACATTAAAATATTTTTACTTTGTTGCCCTAGCATTGTTGCACTCACCTTTGTTACCCTAGCATAGTTGTAGCACTTTAAAAATATTTTTACTTCACTATATTAGCACTATTGCACTCGTATTTTCTGCCCTAGCACTACTATGAAACAGTTAAAATATTTTTACTTTTCTACCCTAGCCCTACTATGCTCACCTTCCCTCGCTCGATGGGGAATATTTGCATATCAAATAATACCATTCCATGTATTTTTATCTTTAAGTGAAGTGATATTTTATTTCCACCAAAACATATACACAACATGCACCATAAGCTACTCAAAATCATCTAAAGAACTAAAAGGTATTAAAAATGAGTCTACCTATAAATTATATCAGCTTAGAATAATTCTTTTCTAGCTAATCCAGTGCATACTCACTCTACATACTTCTTCCCATTCTCTTCTCTCTTTTCCTCGACTCTCCTCACAGAAGGCATCATATATCTACTCAATAATTATCATCCAAAACCATTTCAATTTTTATCTATGTGGCTCTAGGTGTAAGGAATTTATTATATCATGTAATATGGTTTATTTTAGGTATTCAAGAGTTGTACCTGAATAGGTGGTTGATAGTTAGTTATCCAAACCAAATACCATCATTATTGTTGTACATATACATAATTTTTCTTGGTGAAAATTTTTCTAGCATCCTACTAGTCCCATATGTGGTATCATAGCAATATATATATGCAAATGGTTAATTTCTGTAGGTATTTGTTTTTTTATTATATTGTAAAGACTTTCGTTGCCAAAATAGGAGATATTCCATAAAGCTTGTTGATTAGAAGTAATATGGATCATCATAAATGAACACAACATGAAGAGAGGATGCAACAACATGTTGGAGGTTTTTGTTGTTGGATTGGATAATAATAAATAAATGAAAATATGCTATAGGCATGATGGAAGCAACTAGTGACATATTAGAATCAATGTTTAAAGTAAACAAAAGTGGTATTCATGTTGATGTACAATATTCGAATGGTAAATAAAAAATTATTAAAAATTGTTTAATTATACAAAATATTATGCTAAACATTTTTTATAATTTTTACTAAGACATAAGAAAATTACAACATGTTAGATATAAATTATGAGACATAATCAGGGTTGAATTTTGAAAATATCTCACATTATTACCTACAAACATGACAGATACAGTGCTAAATATGAACTTGTGCACATCAAAGAAGAGCATTGTCTAAATTGAGTAAAACATTGTTTGAAGTTATATGCTAGAAAATAACATATTTTTATTTATTTTAAGGAAAGCATTTACTCATTTAATAGGATTTCCAACAATTTTAATTTCAACAAAGATAAAATTCTCTATATGTGATTAATGCATGCACTAGATCTTTTAAAGTGAACGCATTACCTCATATATATGTGCACAAAAAAATTATTGGCTATATTCATGAAGTTCATTTCAAATTTGTAGCATTTGTATATGCAAAAGGTATCCTTCAACCATGGATAGTATATATGGTCACGATGGTAACTAAGGATAGGTATATGGATATGCAATATTACTTTATATATGGATATTATAGATAGTTGGAATGGGCTACATAACCCAAGCATGATTATATTATAATAATGAACTAGAATAGGGTTTAGGAGTCAACTTACCAAAGTAACATTAGAAGATGGGTATATAAATAAGGGATATTATCATTGTAATAATAATTATTCATATCAAGAGGCAGGAGGAGGGAGAGCTTCCTACTCCCTCTCCCTGCTACCCCTCTCCTGGTTCTTGCCCAGTCCCTGGCCCATCCTCGGTCCCGCTCTAGGAATGCTTTATAGTAGATGATCTCCCTGGGGGAGATCCTTCTCCACTTTATGCTCCTTTCCCAAAGTTTTTAGGGTTTCCTTGCCTGAGCCCATGGTATGGTGCATCCCAGGGGTCTTTTAGGATTTCTTGCATGTTTTTGAGATCCCTTCCTCGTTCTCCCTCAAGATTTTTCTTGGTGTTTTTTGCAGGTTTTTTGCTTGGATCCGGTTCCCAGGGCTTCCTCGGTTGGTGGTGGTGGCAGGTTGGGTTTTTGACTACTTCCTAGTGCATCCTATGAGGTACTCTTTGCTTCGAGGTTGGTCTAGGAGGGCAAATTTCCTCTTTTTCCAATGAAACCTCTCTGGGATGCCTATGGTTACTGTTGGTCCCATACCGTTGCATAGGGCCCTTTTCAGTTTCCTATTCGAAGGCTTATTATTATTGGATCTACATTTTTGTGGACACCCAGGGCATTGGTTGGCCTTCGGGGTGGGCCTCTTCCTCTGCCTGGGTTGTTCCCAGTTCCAGTCCCAGTTCCCTAAAGTTTTCCATGAGCAAGGATGGGGGGATCTTGGTCCCTTTTTTGGTATCCCTAAGGTTTCTGTTGCATGTTTGTATCTTGTGGGGGGACCCATTATTAGTGAATGCATACCCTGGTTCCCTCATGTTAGGCTTCCAAGGATCCCATGTTTGTACCTGTTGCTGCTTCTCGCTTGGGATCCTCAGGTTGTTTGTTTTAGTTCCTATTCAAGGGCTTCTGGTCCTAGTTTCCTGGATCTATTCATGAGAAATTATGGTGGTTCCTGGGCCTTTCTACTGGAGTGGTAGGGATTTCATTCTATATTCTATGATCTGGGGTTGGAGATCAATGTGTTTGTAGTTGTGGTCCCTCCTTCCTCCTTCAGTTTTGGATTTCAGGATCCTATATTTGTGCCTGTTGTTGCTTTCCCTAGATCCTTCTGGCTTCCTTGTATTTCTCCCTACTATGCACAGGGATATCTTATCATGTATATATCCCTAGTAGTGTTGTTCCACTTTTTAGGCTTAAGAAGAGGCTTCTTATTTTTTCTTTGAGGACCATGATGCCATTTCATAGGTTTTCTCGTTGATGATCCCTAGCCTGTATCCTGGTGCTACTTGTTGCTTTGCTCGTGTGGCTGATTACTTCCCCACTACATCTTGGGTTGCATCCTGAGCTATCCTTGGGTGAGGATCCTCTCCAATTTTATAACAATTCCCTGCTTTTGGTTTTCGAGTAGGATTTCTAGTAGCAGGCTTTTCTAGGCCTTCCTGCTCTCCCTACACATGTTTGGATTGGTGTGTTGTATACACCCCTTGGAGGATCCCAGACTCTTGTATCCACCCCCGGGTGGATCCCAGACTGTTGTATCCACCCCCGGGAGGATCCCAAACTGTTGTATCCACCCCTGGGAGGATTCTAGATTGACAACAATGGGAGGATGATATTTTGGTGAAGTGGGTTTCACTAGTTGGTACTAGAATCTGGTCTTTCTGCTAGATCAAGGGTTGTTTTTGGCCCTTTACATTTTAGTTCATGTTTATTTTCATGTACTAAGGAATTTATTTAAATCTCGATGCTACGGTCCTTTTTGTTATGAGGTTTTGGGATCCTCTTAAAAAAACCAATTTGTATATAAAATTCTAGTTACTTATCAAAAATAATAATAATCATTCATATCAAATAATACTTGTAATCATCTTTACCTACAAAGTGGCTTATGAGACTTTGCCCTCTCTAAGTGGCACTCCTATCTTGGGAGATCTTGTGGAATTATTCATTCCTTAAGGAGTATTATTGATGTTACCTTATATTAAGGGTATTTATATATATATATATATATATATATATATATATATATCATTTGTGTGGTTTATCATTGTAGAATAGATGAATTATTTGATATTTGTACATATCCATAAATTGTTTATGTTAATGAGAAAAAAAAATTGTAATAGGCACGAGGAAGTATTTTGAATGATGTATTGTTCAGATGTGTAGACTTGTTTGTATAAGGTGTCATAATATTTTTTGAGGGAAATATAAAGGGTTTTTGAGAAGAAAAAGCTAAATAATATTGCTAATATATGAAAGTAATTTCTAGAAAAAAGGTTGAGAATTTGAAAAGAAGATGTTCAATATGAAGAGTGACATATAGATGAATGTTGTCCAGTCTTGAAAAATATATGTAGTGTATTCAATTGAAATGTCATCTAATAAAGAATGTATTTAAATCTCATAACCTATAGAGTATTGTACACTTTTGGGAAAGGGCACATTTTGAATTCCAATGGAGAAAATTTTTAACTCTTATGGAGTAGAGCTACCTAAAGATATGCATAAGCAATGACTATAAAATTGTATTCAAAGATGATAACATGATGAGATACTCACTATAAAACCATTTCCATATGGTGCTAGATAAAAGACTCTATTGTAGATGTAGTTGTAGGGTTAGAAGAAGAAATGATGCCATCTTGTTTGAGGTGTTGGTTGAAACAAGATTAGATCATCATGCAATTTATCAGTGAAGGATATGTAGAGAATAATTGCTTGTCAATATCTAACAAGAGAAATAATCAAGTTTTTCTTATTTTACAAGTTAATGTCATTCATGAAGGCCTATAGGTATTCTTGCATAGGTGTGTGAACCAATTTTTATATATTCCATTGACTATCGATGCACCCTTTTTCACCTAAAGCTAAAAACTTGAAGGCACCAAGGCCCATGAACCATTGATTTTCCCATCCAATGGATTATCCATGAATTCTTGAGATATATTTTATGATATATTGTTTAATTTATAGTTTCATTTGTTTTATTTATATATTTATTAAAAAATTAAAATAAATAAAATGATTTTATTCAATGTTCAAATGAAGTATGTTTACTTGATAATACTAAATATTTTCATGACTTCATTTTGTTGTTCACTTTATCGATAAAGAAAAATTAATACTCATGTGAGGCTTCCTTTGTTGTCCAAGTGATGGACATGACATAAAGTTGAATGTGTTGTTATTTTGGGAGAGCATAAATTTTGTTCTACTTTTTCAAATATGGTTTATCCCATATATATCATGTGGGTGATGTTTTAAATATTTTGATGATGGACTGAGAACAACTTGAATACTATAGTTCTTGCTCCATGGTCTCACACTATTATTTTGTGAGTATAGGAATATTGATACTTGTTAGAAAGCATTTTTTGAACACAATGCAATTGCCTTGTTGAATAAAATATATCAAAATATTTGAATACCACATGATAAAAACAATGTTAAGTTTGAGGGGCATCATATAGTTGACCCAATTGTTATCCATATTATAGATTGAATTAGAATGCATTGTCTATTGTAAGTAATGCTTCATTTGAGAGAAGTGGAGACCCCTTGTTTTTTAGATAGTAGAACATGTACCTATTTGCATATGATCTTGTAAATTTTGTGTGTCTCTATTCATATGTGAATGCTATAACTATGATTAGTTAAGTATATCCCTAATCACAAAGGTGTTGTAGATAATTGTGTATGTCCTTGTTTACAACCTTGGTTATGGATAATGTGTGTGTCCCTATCTATTTATAATATAAAATTATATATAATTGCATTTATCTCTATCAAGTTAACTAAGGTTAGTCTCATTGAGATGAGTAGTTGAGATTGTTCATATTCATGATGATGTAAATCATGGACTATTGTGTGTCTTACTCAATGATATTTTTGAACTATATTATTTGTTCCTACCCTTGTTTAAAATATGATGTAACAAGGGGAGAATATTAAGAATTTATCACATCATATAATATAGTAATGGTTATGTATTTGGAAGTTATACCCAAATAGGTAGTTGATAGCTAGTTATCCAAACCAACCACCATCATCGTCATTGTATATATACATAATTTTTAATGATGAAATTTTTTCCACAACGTATTGGTCTAACAATAAGATCCTAATTTCTACTATATGGTTGTTTTATGGTGGAATGAATCCAGTTTTGAAGGATCATGTATGTATAAGTTTATTCAAAATATGAAATATCTAAAAGAGTAAAACAATTATTTGGTGATGAGCACTAAATATATCAATTTGGGTAGGTACACTAATGAGGCAGTTTATATGCATTATAGAACTAATAGATATTACAACCTCATTGCTCCTACAAATCAAGTCCAACTCTTGAGGGTTGTCATCCTAGGAATTTCACAAGAAGGAAATAAATTACACATATATTCATAATTATACTATAAAACTTAAAAATAATGTTGGAAACTATATAAATCATACAATAAAATACAAGATCAAAAATTGAAAAGAAAATGCATAATAAAAATGAAACAAACTCACACAACTAAATAAAAAACTAGAAAGAGTAGAATTAAAATAAGTTTATTCAAAACTATAAACATGATACAACCTATAAAGAAATGCTCATAGGGGTTGTTGCAAACCATATTCATGTAGTGGATACTTTATCCAAGAGTAGGTGTAGTTACATTGTGGTGATAAAATAAAATTAAATGCTCAAAATATAATATAGTACATATCTATTTTATTATTACTAAATAAATACATAAAGACAAATTATATCTATTATTGTGCTACGATCACTATTGTTCTTCTAGTTATTGCTAGTTTATCCTAAATTAATTTCATAAATTTAAAGAGAACCATGAAATGTCCTTGAACTATTTTCCAATTTACAGAGGTATGCAACTAGAACTACCATGGCCTCATTCCACTACAAAATAGAAAAATGTAAAACAAAAATCTAGTTACTTTTTGGACTTTCTTACAATTTAGAGGAACATTGTTCTAATCTTAGGTAGTTGCGACAATTACAAAGGAACAAAATAATCCATTGAAACAAATTCTTGTTGATGTCTTCTATTATTGTTGAAAAATTACCTAACTCTACAAGAAATATTTTATTTAGTTTGTATAATTCAACATCATGTTTCCTAATTTACAACCCATAGGTTAGAATGTGTCTTCTTCTCTGTATAATTGATATGCATGAGTTTGTACAATTGGAAGTCACTGGGTAATTTTCCAGTGCATTTGCCAACTATGTTTTCTATAATTTAGCAATTGCACATTCTCATTTTTTAACAAGGTGACTTCAAATTATAGCCACCTCATCCTATTCACTTTCATGTAGCAAGCCCAAATACATATAGTATAGAAGGGATGTAGGCTCACTCTTGGTTAGATAAACTTAGGTAAAGCATACAAATTCTTATAAAATTGTTATATCACATTATCCTTTACAAATTATAAGATAATTGCTAATTCTATAAAAAAACAAGGGTTTTTATGATATTAGTTATAAAAATAGTAGGTTTTATAGATAGAAAAAGCTATGTAGATGAGTTAATTATGTGATTCATCAATTAGGATGTGAAATATTTTGGTTACTAGAAAAGAGATAATTAAATTCAAGCTTAGGAATTTATAAGAGATAGTAGAAATCAATTGAATGGATTAAGATGTAAGAAGCAAGTACGTGATAATAGATTGGGATAAATTAAAGCAACAAGTAAAATAAGAAAATGAAGATGATAATAATTGCAATAGGAGAAAAACAACCTAGCAAAAGAACTAGAGTCTCATAAACAAAATATAGTTGATATATAGTGAAATCGATAAGCTTAAACTTGTAGAGTGGAATCTCAAGAAAGATATGGAGTTCATGAAGATAAATGTCTTAGGCATAGACATATCAAGGATCTTTAGTATTAAATATTGGATGAGATACAACAAGCCAAAGCATACCTACAACATATCTAGGATTCTGAAGAACAATTTATTAGATCCCAAGGCACGGTCAATAGTGCTCAATTTGAATTGGCCTCAAAGACCAATCATATGCAAATTTTGAGGTACATTCATAAGGTCATAGATCAATAACTCTAGTAGCTAGTTCTATGAAATAAACAAATAGTGTAGGTTTAGTTAATGAATATTCCATTGAAACAACCAATCTTGGAAACTTGCAAGACCTCCTATAATATTCCAAAGAGTGTAAGAAGTTGAAATATGATACTTCCCAATTGGTCCAAGTAGGTCTCCTATATCCCATTTCCAATGAAGAGGATATTATGCCTAAATACTAGTATATGAGTCTAATCAAGGAAGAAAATAAAAACCATACAAGTAAGTAAATATTCTCCATTAAATATATTAGTTAACACTCCAAACATTATTTTAAACTTGAAGTTATTTCTATAAGGGATTAAATCTATTCCTAAGATAGAGGAGGACCTATTGAGATAATAATAAGATGACCTAGCTATAACAATGACTCAAATAGATAACGTCAAGATTCCTTTT
Organism: Wollemia nobilis; assembly: GCA_028583015.1. NCBI lineage: Eukaryota > Viridiplantae > Streptophyta > Pinopsida > Araucariales > Araucariaceae > Wollemia > Wollemia nobilis. Next base: position 3,576,171 of record JAQPPZ010003107.1, read on the forward strand.
GATGAGTCAAAAGTGCTATAGAATTTGTCATAGAAATAAAATAAACACTTCCAAAATTTTGGAATTTCACCCTATTATGATGACTTCGTATTATGATGGATTAAATATTTTATAATATCTATCATCAACCAAGTTTGACGTCCCTACAAGTTATCAGAAATGTAGTACTATGTATTACCTTCCATTAGAATTATTCAAATTGATGACTAGGCAAAAGGTGTGAGGTAAGAGGGAAGGAGCAACTAGACAAAAAATGATTATATTTAGAATATTGGTATCCATAAGAGGCCTAGTCTACAACCAATTTTGAAACCTTAGGCTAATTACAAAATGTTACAATCCATTGGCATAACTTATAATTTATCAGTAAATTAGTGATTAGTCAACAAGATGAATGATTTGTTGCATAACTAGTGAAGAAAGTGCAAGCTCATCCTTTAGGTCATGTGATCTCACAAGAAGAACTAGTGATTGATCCCACAAGGGTTGAGGCACTCTTGAAGCTACCACTACCATATAACAAAAGGGACCTACAATATTTCTTTGATCAAATAAATTTCATTCAGAAGTTCATTGTTAATTTTGCTCAGGTAGTAAAATCTATGACCAAGATCTTGAAAAAGAACACATATTTTAAATGGATCGAAGCAAGAAAATAGGCTTTTCAAGAGATAAAGGAGAGGATTATCCAAGAACCAATATTAATCAACCCAAATTATTCTAAATATTTCATATTATATGCAGTGGGCGAACAAGAGAGTTACGTTGTTTTTCTCACACAGAAGTAAGAAGATGGATGTTAAAAGCCAATTGCCTTTCTGAGCCAAGTTATTCCACTGCACTAGGAGAAATATAATTTCATCGAGAAATAGGTGTATGTAGTGTTGAAATATTTGAATAAATTTTGGCACTTTTTCTCGTAAAGCAAAATGGTCATTTATGTTATACACCCAAATGTTCGAAATTTCATTCTCCAAGGGAAACTAGGTGAAAAAAGAGTAGGTTGGATCTCAAAAATTTAAGAGTATGATGTGGATATCCCATTGATAAAGCTAGTTCATGGATGAGCTCTCTACCAGGAATTAGCCAAAATAATAGCATCTAAATCATTGACTATGGTAAGCAAAGGGGATATCTGTGAAAGGATTTGTGTAAATCATGCTATGACAGGTCATGGTTGGACAGATGACCTGATTGAATTATTTACCACCGATAAATTTCCACCACACTTTGATTCTTCACAGTGTCGAAGATTCAAGCTACAAGCACTCAAATATGTTCTATTATCAAACAGACTGTTTCATAAGAATATTGATGGAGTCCTCCTCAAATGTGTGAAGGAATTAGAAAAGGAAAATATGTTGGATGAGTTTCATTATGGTCTATTAGGTGGCCATCATGCAGGAAGGCCAATGGCTTTGAAGATCATTTGGGCTGGCTACTTCTGGCCTATCATGTTCATCGATGCTCATAAGGTGAGTCAAAAGTGTGATAACTATCAGTGTTATATTGGCAAAACATGGAAAAGAGCATTGTACCTATGCCCAATTCATGTGGAAGCACTATTTCAGTAGTGGGTCCTTGACTTCATTGGAGTCATAGATCTACATTCTTCTATGGAACACAAATACATCTTAATGGTGATATATTATTTCACCAGGTGGATAGAGGCCATTCCTACCAAAAAAGTAGATCAAGCTACTGTCATATCTTTCCTAGAATGACTTATTACCCCCTTGGGTGTCCCATATTCCATCATAATAGATAATGGGACTCCATTCATTGGGGATAATATAACTGAATTCACCAGTTTATACAAAATTTATCTTAAATATTCATCCAATTATTATTCTCAGGGAAATGGGTTGGCTGAATCTACCAATAAAAACCTATTGCGAATCTTGAAAAGGACACTAGATAGCAATAAAAGGAGTTGGAACTTGTTGTTGAACTAGGCTCTATGGGTAGACTACATATCCATGAAAAGGTCTATTGAAGCCTCCTATTACTCCCTAGTGTATGGAAAAAAAGTAGTTCTACCTTCTCATATTGAGCTCCCCGTCCTCCAGACCTTACAATTGTTCAAGGGTGAAGATGATGAGTATGATCCGATGAGCACAAGGTTGGCTCAATTATCGTAGTTTGAGGAGGACAAGGAAAAGGTATATCAAGCTTTCATCGAACATACAAAAAAAGTGCAGAAGTGGTTCGAAAAGAAGACAAAAAAGCATAGGTTTCAGGTGGGAGACTTAGCTCTTAAATGGAACGACAACAAGGCCAAGCCGAAAAAACACAAGTTTGATGTGATCTGGGAAGGCCCATTTTAGATATCTACAGTGAATTTGGTAAATGCATACCATATTCGGGACATGGATGGTTGGGATCTTTTGATTTCAGTTAATGGCCTTCATCTGAAGGCCTATGTTCTATAGATTGGATGTTAAAAGGTACCACCTTGTAAATATGTACAAATTTTTCTTCAGTGTTTTATTTGTTTTATAAAATAACATGAAATTATAAAAATAAAAAATAAATAAAAAGAAGAAAGAAAAATAAAAATAAGTGTTCTTTTTGGAAATCAACTTCACTTCAAACTTATTATTATATTGAATGACTTTGACTGAAAGAGACAACGTTATAAAACTCGTAGCAGAGAATGCACCTTTAAAAAAAAAATCTACTCACATGGTAAAAAATCAAAAAAGGTGCTTCCAGGTGCTTTCGCCCAAGGAATGAGCGTAAATCCTTAGTCACCCCTTTTGAGAGTGAACGAGCAAAGAAAAATAGAAGCACCAGGTCGAAGCACTATAAAAATAGTTAAATTTGTGTTTACCCCAAAGTTGGGGTGACACGTTCATTCATCCCTATTTGGGGTGAACAAATTGATTAAAATACATGTTGCTAATTTAAAGGTAATTACAAGGTGATTAAAGGTATTTCTTTTTGGTGTGGACCGACGAGGTTTTAATATGCGAAAGGCACATGCACCTTGGTTTTTCTAGCAAATGACTTCAAATATTAATGCAATGTGTCAGTGAAAAAAAAGGAGAGAGAAAAACACAGAAGCACAAGTTATATACTTTTATTTTTGGCATGCAAGCACTCCTAAAAGAAATAAAAATATAAAAAGAGATAAAATTCCTAAAAGTAATTGTTTTTTATTAAAATAATTTTTTCTCTAAATTTGGATGAAAAATAAAGAGGGAGGAGGTTTTAAAAGAAGAACATTCGTGGTGGAGATGTACCAGGGAAGTCGAGGGCATTTTCAGAAGTAAAAATGAGGAAGACGAGTGCACCTCAGGGATGCTTTCACCACTATTATTTTCCAAAGCATCTTGAGTTCATAATTTTGAAAGCATTCTATCAAAAAAAAAATTCCCCTCGATGTGTGGCAAATATCGGGAATTGTGCATGAAAGCTAAGGTATATTCCTTAGGTATTAATTCAAAAAATGCACCTAGATTTATATGGGAGGAAGGTTTGGTGTTTCCAAGAAAAAAAATACACATGATTGGTTTCTGGGTGGCAGATTTATTTTTCCAAGCAAGCTTTGGTAGCTAGGGCATATTTTATAATAAAATTGTGGTGGAGGGTACACTTTCCAAAGGTGATCTTACAGAAAGAAAAATTTTATACTGTTAGTATATCAAAAATAGTACTGAGTGGGTGAAACAAAGTGCATGTTATTCTAAAATCACCTAGGGGAATTCGGTATTTATTGTGGTGGTTGAAGGAATTCTCTATATATAGAAACATGTAAAAAGAATTGTAGTTTGATCTTTTTAAAACTTTTTTTGTCGTAGTGTTTCTGAGAAGTTGTTGTAGAAGTTATAAAGAAATTTTAGGGTAAAATCCAGAGAGGTATAATAGGAAAGAGAAGCAAAGAGGCTATAGATGCTTCAGAGCCCAATAATTCTATAAATAGAGAAGGATGGTCAAAATCTAAGAAGGCCCAAAGGAACGAGAATGTTTATTTGGACTCATATGCTGACACAATGGTAGACATTGGAGACTATGCAATTACAAATAAGGGCATCAACAAACTACGACAATATGTGGAGTTCGCATGTAAATCAGGGGTTAATAGTAGGAAGCATATTGATGGTGCCATATCACTTATAATTTTTTTGGTATATTTGTACACCCGTACATCCATACCCGAAACTAGTGCAGCTTATTACTCGATTTTATAATCCAATTACCAGGATGGTGAGGAATGCAAATAAATAAATACTCTTTACTATTATCCCAAAGAAAATGTGAGAGGCATTCACTTGTGGTTTGAAGCCTCATTTTGTGATTACCAAGAAGTTACATACCAATGAGCAGGAGGACAGATACATCTCCACTATAATGATGTGTCGATTCATGGAGACATAATTGATTAAGGAGCCACAATTGGGGTAACTTCTGAACCTGTTGAAGTTGTTCACCAAATTTAAGAGCCTAGATATATATTCTATGTTAGCATGGGTTTTCTGATAGATTCTACCATTCATAAGTGGCAGGTGGACCTAGCACAATGCATTTGCCAAGTGGAATTTTACTCTCAATTTACCATGAAATAGTGCCCCAACCTTATTTTCTTCGACTGGACTGATTTCATATCTAGAAATCTACATTTTTAACTGGAGAGGTCAAAAATTGAGGAGGAGATATCATTTAGGCACACTTTTTTTTTTGGTATGGTATTTATTATTTTACCTACACTAGTACTTCTCATTTGTCATAGTGAGACAAATGGATGAGAGGGATGAAATTCTTCCAGTTTACATGTGGACTTCCTCCCTATCAAATAAGAAGTCATTTTACAGTTTTAACAGTTTATTTTTAGATCCAACAATAGAACTACTTTGTGGTGCATGTGAAATAATGCGACGAGAGATGAGAGAAACAGTATTTAAAGGAGAAAAAGGAGATATATTTTTGCTTACATAGGGCATGGTCATAAGTATTTTTGACTTCACGAGAAAGCCATTCCTACTGCCATATTTCACCATCGAACATGTTTTTGCTATGGAGGTGGTGCGCCAATCAAACTACATGAATTATATATATGGATTAGGGTGCGGTAAGAAGATGACTTGCAATATGCCATTCAATTTTGACAATATAAAGGTGAGCCAGGTAGGGTAGAACAAGTTGCTCACAATGATCATCCAGGACCTAGGATTCATAGAACTGCTACAACATTGGAGGTATGACCGATTGGAAAAATTAATAGAGATAATAAAATCCAAGATATTTCACTATTTTCCTCAACTTGACATAGAGAAAAGGCAAAATAATTTTTATGGGCCTGATTTGGAGTGGCACATTGAAGATATGACGGTGCTCCCACCTTGGCATAATTGCTATGAATAAGAGGCTGAGTATAATCCGGTGAAGTACAAAAATCAAATTCTTTTTCTTGGATTGTTTAGTTAGGTAAAATAAAGTTAGCCCCCGTGGTCTGAGGAGAAAATTATGAACTAGTGGATAATGTGGGTCCACCAAGGAAATACCACATCTCCTTATGAGTTGAATATGGATGAGGCATTTTCGAATACCTACGATGAGTTTGTCAATTCCTATCAACCCATCACTTTTGCTAATATCTTACCTAAAATCTTATAACATTATAATAATAGTGAAATTGGGGCAAAGGGAGAATTCCTGACAATCGAGGAAGATATTCTGAAGGAGGAAGAACAATAGTATGTGTTTAGACAAAGATTGCAATGGATGAAGCAAAAATTTTAGGAGGCACATTTTCCAAAGAAGTAGACTATCCAAGATGCACCCCTATTTCCCAAAGCTATGAAGAGAACAAGGACTGGTGTCCTTTACTCCTCTACTACTAAAGTTTTAGTGGTTGTAGTGCCCACAGTTTTGGTTGTTTCAGTGACTATTATTTACTCTCCATCGATGCAAGAGGCTTTGATGATGATTGCACAAATATTTCTAGTGATTCATGAACAAGAGGAGGACCAACAATCTAAGAGTCCTTAGGTGGAAGTCATGGACATTGAGGAGAATGCAAACATTGAGGAGGAAGCAAAAAAGCAATAGGAGGAAATTATTTCACAACTGCTTCCATTACCAGAATACATGATGCCTAAACTCGAAGGTACATCCTCTTTTCCTTCTTCTTCTTATTCGAAGCATGTAGTAACTATCAAAGCACTTCCATCAGTTTATATGTTAGTCTCTCCACCTTTCTATATGCCTTTCATATCCATTTTTCTTCCCTCTTATTCCCTTCTTGAAGTCACTAGTGCTCCTTCTCTTCTATTTTCTTTGCCCCCCCTTTCTTTTAGTCCATATGCGTTAGGGCCAAATCCATTCTCGCACTCTTCCCCTTCCATTTATGCCACCAATTTTATCGAGGTTGTAAGTACACAGACTCCTCCTAGAGTGAGTGTAACTACAACTGAACTTGATTTATCTACCCATTCCATCGTTTTTATCCCTCCCCTTCTAGTTGTATCATATACTTCCTTTGAGCCTGACCGTTTAGAAGTTTTGATACCTTTCACACCATTTTTAGAGCTGTAATACTGCCTGATGTTCAAGGGGCATCGAAGCAGCCCAATGTGGAGAAAATCAATTGGGTGCACCTGAGTTCATCACAATGGTTTAAAAGCAAGAGGTAAAAATAAACTTTGGCTCTAGCTCAACCGTTCAATCCCATTGCCATGGAAGCTCACATGACTAAAATCATTCCCTTTGTTCAGAAGCCACAAGGAGAAATTATGCTGAGTGATTATATTTGTGAGACCATAACAGAGGATCTTACCAGGATTGATCCTACGGAGAATACGGGAAACATATAGGTTGATATGAGTTCGATATACTTGCATGGCAAGTATTATAAGTAGAAATATTTTTATCAAGAGAATAAAATTGTCGAACTCAAAAATACCTTGGCCAAAAGCAGAGTGCAAAAGGAGAAGATAACCACATAGAATGAACACTTGCATCGATAGGTAGGAGTGCACTTGAAATAAAGGGATGTAGCAAGGATATAAATTCATGCACTCTAAATGTAGCAATTCCATACAGAATCAACTTGTGGAGAAGGTCACATAGGCTATAGGTTTTTCTTCGAAAAGTATAAAAAAGGTGCACCTTCATTCAACCCAAAATTGTGAAAAGTTGGCCGCACAAGCAGTACAAGTGTTGCATTAGCTCTGGGCAGCTAGGATAAAGATTCATATGGGGTAAAAATTGATATATACTACCAAGAAAATGTTGGAACCGTATATGGATATGGCTATGAAAATTCAATCTTTAGCTAACTCCAACATATATGTTTGCTCCCTTAGCGAGATGGACCATGCTTAGTCAGCTGCCAAGGTCACTCTTCACAATTATTTCTATAGGATGTACCTGGTAAGAGAAGGCCAAAAAATATTAAAAACCATAGAGCGAGAGCACACTATCTCCATGATCCACTTTGATGCTCTTGTCGATATGGGTTTTCCAGGTTTTACTAATGACTGGGGTGAACCTTTACCAAAAGAAAAGTTGGATGTGGTATGGAATAAGTTCATGGAGGATACCTCAAATATTGATGCATGGGAGGAGCCCATCATAGAATAATATGTATTACCTCCAATGCAAAATTTCACCTGCATGGAGCTTTCACTATTTGAGCTAGTCCAGTGAGCGAAGTATCTCAGCTTGGAAGACGTCCAAAATCTCTATTTTGTTTATGAGTCACTGAGTGTTCCATGTTTGTTTACCACTCATGCTTGGGAGGAAACAATTATAGTTTATGAGGTAACTATCGAAATCCTCAAGGAATAGGAATAAAAAGTGGTAGCAGAGCATACCATGGTAGAGAAGGCAGTAGAGGAAGAAGAGTGGGTAGATGTACTCTGAGTGGCAGCTGAAGCTGAAGCCCTTGAGAAAGTAGAGGAGGAGGCGCGAAGAAAAATGTCCACATAAAAGGTGCAAGCCAAATCTACTGGTGAGAATATTTAGTAAAAGCCCAATGGATAAAGGCTTGGGATCGTTTGCATTCATGAGATTTAGATACCCTGTGAGCCACCAAAAATATTGGTAGTTTTGCAATATGCCACATTGGAAATTTTAAATGGAATTTAATTGTAATACGGTAAAATATATTAATATGATACTATAGTATTTTGATCGTTTTCATATATTGCAACTATTTTTTATTTTTTGTTTTCGTGCACCCTTTTTGGCTTGGAAATAATGGGTTTTTTAATGAAAAATGGCTGGAAGAATGGATTGGATACTTTGGTTCATGTTGTCTGTAAAATCGTTGAAAAGTGGAGTATAAAAACTCAATATGTAAGATGAAAAATTTGCTGAAGAATGAAAGCACATTTAATCCAACCAAAGGGTGAAAATCCTTGTGCATTCCCCATTAAAGCAAAATAAGGAAAAGAAAATTAAAAATAAAAGAAGAAGAATAAAATAAATAATGATGATGAAGCTTCAAAATATGGCTAACTATGTCACCCGAAGTTGAAGTTTTGGGAAAATTGATTTCACCCCAAGGTTGGGGCGAAGGTTTCATTCACCCCAATTTGGGGTGAATGTCCTAGAAAATCAAAGAAATGTGCCCGCCCATCGAAATGAAGACATGTTCGGAAAAAGTCTTGAGTTTTAACGGACTTAGGAAAAAATTGGTTTAAAAGGAGGGTGTTAGCCCTAAATTTGGGGTGAAAGCTCTATTCATCCCACTTTGGGCTGAACGTTATTGAAGGTAGGGTATTGAAAATTCAATGTCGCGTTCACCTCGATTGAGGGGTAAAAGATCCTTTCACCCATCTTGGGGGTGAACGTACTATAAAAGCAAAAGTTTGGGTGAAAGCATCGTGAATGTTGAAGTCGGGTGAAGAGTTATAAAGGTTGAAGTGATGTTTAAAAGTTAAAATTACATTCATGCCAAGAGGAAGGCGATGGCTCCTTTTACATTTTTTGGGGGTGAACGTATATTTAAAAAAGAGAATGACATAGTTGTTAAAGGTGCTTTCACCTGGGAAAAGAAGGGTGATTATTGTCATGACTAGAGAAGGAATATGATCCATTAAATATATAAATGAGTCCTCTCCACTAATGCATACCTTATAAAGAGTAAATTTGCATTCACTTATTTTCAAGGCCAGGAAAAGTATGTTGTTGATGATATTATGATTTTTCAAGAAGCGCCCAAGGTAGGCCAATAAAAGGCATTAAATAGTGGAGGCAAGGAGCAATTCAAATTGTGGATCTTGAGCAAAGGGGGAGTAGCAGTATTAAAAGCGCTAGGTGATTTTCATAATTTCTAAAACAAAAGTGCATTTTCGAGATTGTGAATGCATCCATTCAACGACCAAGCCTTACAATTTTCTATGCACTTACACCCACAGATGTGGATTTTTTGGAGGAGTTTTCTTAGAAGCTGGATCGCTATTTTGAGGAGAATGATTTTTAATATTTACAAGAAGGAATTTTCTCATTATGGTTCTTGATCTATAAATATTCTATCTCCATGTGCATTTAATGAAAGAGGTGAAATCCTCTATAAATACTACTCAATTCTCATTGTAAAAGGAGGTTGGACATTCTATAGAAAAACTATTCAAGTTCTTTGTATCAATAGAAGATAATTGGATTCTAAATTTGCAAGTGATATTATGTGATATTTCCTTCTATTTTTATGCATATCTATTTTATTCTCATATTCATTATCTGTTGTTAAGTTTAAATTTTGCATCTGAGTATTGCTGGTAAGGAAGTGAGTCTTGGAATGTGATACTGGAGGTAGTCTTTGCAAGGTTGTAAGTAAAATATATTACCTTATTTTATTACATGTTGTTTTAATTCTTGGGTGGAATTCATGCTGCTAGTCTATCCCCAATCCTACACGTTCGACATGTGGCCCTATTTCCTATATTTTTTTACAATTTCTAATTTCTTTATTTTAACCTTAGTATTCAACCAGTGTAGGATTTAGTAAGGGAGCCAACCCTCTCTGGAGATTGGCACGAAGGACATTCCTTTCTTTCGACCTTTCAATGTTGGCCATGTCTAGGGCACACAAACATAGTTTTGTTAATTAGGCAAATATTTTACCAATAATTAGATGTTTGTATGCATTGATATTTTGATTAATATTTGATCCTTGATAAAAGGACCTATGAAATAATCTAGTTGGAAAGCTAATAGATCACTGGATTTATACAAAGTCTAATCTACTCTTCAAAGTACATGGAACCCAAATATTTTTCCTTGATAACATCATGCCATAATCCTTTAATAGTATCAATCTCCAAAGACTCTTGGTAGCTAGTGCCTTCTTGAAGTTACATATATTCTTAAACTCCCATCCTCTTGCTAATTTAGGTTTAGCTATCTTATTGCATTTAAACAAAGGCATTGCATCCTTATCCTTTCTTCCTATCCAATGGAAATGGAAGCATTTCTTATTTTTTCCATTATTTTAATAGGAATATAAGCCATGGAATACCAAAATATTGGAATGGCTTCTAGAACCAATTTCACCAGTGTTAAAGGACCTCCCAATGACAACTATCTATTACACCATAAAGTTATATTTTTTCCACTTTATTATAGAACCAAATCCAATCTTGCTATACATGATTATTTAGCTCCATTCTCAATCCCAAATACGTTAGACCTTTACCAAGCTCAATTAAATTGAAGCCAAAATTTCTTTCCACTATTTCTTGACCTAGTTGTAGTCTATTAAAAGCTATATGTATTTTATAGAGGTTTATTTACATTCCTATAGTAGCACAATATAGATCTAAAAAGTCTTTATATTTAAATGTTTATATTAAGATACCATTTCCAAATAGGAGTATATCATTTGCAAATAATGAGTCCCAACTAGAAAGTTTTCCAATTTAATATCTTTAATCATGCCAAGTATTTTTTGTTCCTTAATAATTTTGCTTAGTCCTTTAGCCACAAGTAAGAATAATAAGTGTTATAGGGGGCATCCCTATCTTAGCCCTTTTGAACGCTTGAAGAAGCTAGAAGCACATATATCTATTTATCTCTCTCCCTTTATCTCTCTATATATAAAAGAAACATTAAAATTTGATTAAGATGACGATTTTACTTTCATAATAAAAATATTAAAACTAAAAATATGTTATTATTATTAAAAAAACAAAAATATTTTTTAAATAATTTAATTTCAATTAAAACCAAACATGTTAATGATTTGATGTCAAATATTTTAAAACATAGTTAATTAATCTAAATATTATCATTCTATTTTACACACACACACACACACACACACACACACACACACACACACCAATATATATATATATATATATATATATATATATATATATATATATATATATATATATATATATATATATATATATATATATATATATATTACTACCTTGAATTCAAAGACACTTCTAATGAGGTTTTTAGATGAGAGTTTCGTGAAGACTAGTAATTCCATGCATGATACATTGTGTTGATGTTTGTATTTGTTATCATCATTGTATAAATATTTGCCTTTGTTGTTGTCATTATTTCATATCTAAATTTATTAAAATCTTAAGATCCACTACTCACATGTATGTATTTTTTCTTATGCATGTGTTAAAATATGTTTAATTATTTAATAAAATAATATTTATTTTTGAACAAAGACAAAATGAAATGAATGCATATATACTAAAATATTTTTAAATAAGTTATATATGGATTCTATTGGGATCTTTCTTATCAAAATAACAAGATATTATATTTGTTGTCAAGTTAATTAAATAATATTTAGCTTTTTGTTTATAAAATATATTCTACATATTTGTAAACTTCCTATATTTATGCAATAAACTCCTTAGTATTATTTTTAGTAAGGGATAAATTTTGACTTGGTCATTTTCCTGCAAAAATTTAAATATCATCAAGCAAACAATTAGTGCTATACTTGGCTTAGTTATTTGCTACTTGTTTTTCTTCTTTATAGATATGTTGATATTTCTAAGACACTACCTTCAATAATAGTTTATGGATATAAGAAATAATATTATTTTAATTCACTATTCATATCCAATAGGTTGATAGCTATAGACACCAAAATATAGCACCCTTTAGTTCACATTCACCACCTCACCATCAAATCCTGCATACTAAAGATACATGCCTAAGTTCGAACTTAGGGATATAAAATCCTACACATCATTATATTTTTCTAATTTACTTAATTAGGACAATCACCCTACGATACCCTGTCTACCTATTGGACATGTGTCTTGGACATCTCACCCACTTATGTCCCCTTTGTCCTTGCACATGATACAGATTCCCAACACCCATGCCACAACACCTTTGTTGTTGTCCCCTTGTCCCTTCACATAAAACAACATCCCACATCCCACTCCAGATGAAGCCACATCACCCCAGTTAAGTTAGCCACACTGAGTGACTCACTCTAACTGCCCCTTCCACCTGGAAGTCAAGATTTTCCACTTGGCAAGTTAGGCTTACCACATCACATTCCCCTCCAAAGCCCCAAGAAGCCTATAAAAGCACCATCAATCCACCAAACAAAGGGAGTTGAATTTGCGTACCGATAGGCTACCAAAATATGTCCAGACCTGATGAGAAATCGAGTGCAAGCTCAAATTTGATCATTGGCATGCATCCCGAGGTGACCTATCATCTCAATCGAAATCGCCCGCCCATGGTTTTACAATCAAAAATGTGTATTCACAGTTTCACAATCGTAGGTCCACAATTTCCAACCCTCAAACACGTTCCCACGGTTCCACAGTCCCGAGCATGAATCGCATGCACATCAGAGATCTATAAAAGAATTCACTTGATTAGCAAGACTTTTATTTGTTGAGTTGTTTTGTCGTTTGTTTCACATTATTATCTACTTAGGGTTTATGCATGCATTATTCTCATTGCTCATATACACAAGTGCTACTAATCCCTTTTTCCATTTGGAATGTGTGCAGGTGATAGGTACTTTGGATAAGTTGTTGAAGCTAAAGTGGTCCCTTGCTGGATACCAAAGCCCACTCACCTGTTTGAAGATGTAACAAAGGAACGAAGAACACCACACCCTACAAAAGATCCGAAAGATCTCCCCTCCTCCATAAAAGCATTGGATATCAGATTTATGAGAAGAAGCATTGTAACATTACTCCCAACACGCTTGGGGCAATTCAAAAATATTTTTTGTAACACACTGTATCACCATTAATACAAAAAGGGGCATTTTGACAAAATTACTTCTCTCTCTCTTTGTTTTATTTAAATAAATTGTGCTCAGTTCTTTGGTTACAAAAATGGTGATCACAGTGGGACCCCCTAAAAGTCCTATTTTGTTTGCCTTGCTTTTTAAAATTTACTTGTTGATCTATGTTTGCACTTACAGGTTTCAAGAATTCAAAGCACATATAAATCTGATTTTAGATCAATAAAATTGGAAGGTCCTGCACCCGAATTGTTTACTGAGGAAACACAAACTCAGGGTTTTTGCTCTGAGGAAACATGGACGCACGGTTCCTATTCAGAATAAATGCAAAAGCATGGTTAATGCCTATAGAAATGCGGGCTGGCGATTGACAACTAGAGGGAGCGGCGAAGGATCATAGGTCTATACCTATCACTTATCGCTCTTTTCTTTGCATTTCATTTTTTTTGCTTGTTGTTATTAAATAGATGCATTTAGGGTAAGATAGATAGTTCAGTCCTACTTGCCATTGTCTACATATAGGTCTAAGGATAGGATCAATTAGCTTAACTTTTTCACCCATTAATACATAAAAGAAAAAAAAAAGGAATTGCATTTTCACAATAGGTAAAAAAAAAAAACCATATTACACATGTCGAGCTAGGAATAACCCAAAAACTATATGTTCAAGTTCAGGTTTGTCTTGGCTCTGCCCTACTAATAGAAAGGACTCGTGCATCTACATTTGGGGTTTTCCAAACGCAGACATGTGGTTGGCAAACCACACATCTACGGTTTACCAGAACCAATCACCCACCCGCAGTTGGCCCTGTTAATAGTATTTAGCCTAAAAACTTACCCAAAACTGAATTTTTCCCTTAACCTGCTGTCTGCTGTGTTTCTGCTTTCTATTTTTCTGCATTTAGGCCATTGAAATAAAATTGCATAGTAATTTTTCATAACATCCTAGTTAAACAAAACCACCACACACTCACATAACATTGGAAAACGACTGGATTTCATCACTTTCGGGTTTGGATTTCATCATCGAACTACCAATATTATACCCTATTCTTAGCCAAGGCTGATTCCAAGATCCGTCATAACCCATGGGTGATATCACACATCTCTCTTCGAAGAGGTGTATCACAGACTACGGGTGAAATGGGTGAGGAATTGGTAGGACATGTGCTCCCTGGCCGTGTGTGGACTTCATTACCACATATTATAGGTGGGGTTACGTGACCTAGAGTTCATAGCCAGGTTGTCGAGCTACGAGTATACAGGTGAAATCCTAGATTCATTTAGGGCAAAACATTGACCACACGTCTTTTTCATTTTTCAAACAAATTTCAAAATATATATATATATATATATATACGAAAATCTAGCATCAAAAATTTTGTGTGGTTATTTGCTTTGTGTGTTGTATTGCATTGTATTGTCACTTTACTTGCATAGATAGTATCACTTCACATATTACCCCATAGTAGCGTATGGTAGTGAATCATAATCAAGCTAATAAACTAGTGTCAAACCGAAGTCAGTGGTCTTCCCCTATGGCCTCCCAGTATGGTAATGTCCCTCACACTTTGGTGGTGGGAAAAGTAGGTATACCTCTTTCTATGTCACAGAGTCTTAATGTGGGGCCTTCTAGTAATACCCCCAACACAGACATAGAAATTATGCATAGAGATACTCACACAACAATACTTGAGATACCTAGGAGTGAACCTCCTACAGTGGTAGATAGTCAGGTCACCAAGATAGATATGGACACTGTTAGAATGTACTTGAATGAAGTTGGAATGGTCTTCCCATCATTGCCACCACTCTACATCCCATCATGTGTCGTACGCTAATCACAACAAGAATCCATATTCGCCTATCCATAGCAATCAGAACATATTATCACCAATACTTTGAGTTGGCTACTGTAGCATTAGCCAATCATCCATTGTCATCTAACCAAATTCCCTCCACATTATCACAAAAAATAACCATTACCACTAATACCTTGTATGAAACAATTCCTATTATTTCGTAAGCCCCAACATCCATTCCTCCATCCACACTTGTAGGACATACATCTCATACCATTCCACAGTCAGTGGTGATACCCTTTACTACTTACCCCCCATATACCTCCACTACCATGGTTGTTCCACAACCAATTCAGTCCACCACATCACAGGTAGCAGACCCTATGTCAAATACAATTGCTATGCAACAAGTTTTCTTATAGTTGTAGCAAATTATTTTAGATAATGCTAACCATAGCATGAACCCTGACCCTAACCAAAATTTGCAAGGGATTGAGCAAAATATTCCACCTACATCTCATCAACCTAATGCCTTTATCCAAGATTCATCTTGGGTAATGTGTCCTCCCTCTACCACTGTGGTTCACAATCAACCACTACACCCATATGCTAATGCAGTAGGTCAGCATAATATCATACCTTCATCACCCCATCCATATAATAACATCCCTCAACATCCATACCATAACACATTTCCGCAAAACATGTCTTATCATCCCCAACCTACATACAATCCACCCCATTACAAACAACATCAAGTACATTCGAGTGTCAGTCCTATAGATGATCCTAGATACCAGTTTCTACAAAGTCATATTAATAGTATTTCCATGCAAACCCCAAGATTGCAATACCAAAAGCTAAATTTAAGGTAACTACTCAGTCACCCTATTCACTCTTCGGTACCAGAGCCACCATATCCACATGATTTCTAAATACTGAAGCTTGAATTTAAAGGAGAATAGGATCCCTGTGAGCATGTAAAAATATTTGTGAATGCATGCTTTAGAATCAAAATAAATGATGCATTGCTATTACATACATTTCCTCAAACATTAGGGGGTAAGCCCAAGACTGGTACAACCACCTTTCGCATCAAAGTATTTTTACCTTTGAACAACTAGCAGACCAGCTCCTGGAAATATTCACCCTAAATGTTAAAAATCAAAAAACATTGACTGATTTGATTTACCTAAAATAATATGACGATTAATCAGTCTATGACTTTGGCAACAGATGGAGATCAGTCATGATCAAGTTACCATTTTCACTCCCTATGCCAAAGATAATATGAATGTTCACAAAGAGTTTTGGTAGATCCATCTCTTCATTGCTATAGCTACAACAGTATAGAACATTCTATGAGGCACTTGCCCAAGCAAAATTTATTGAAGAAATAAAAATTCAAGAAGGCGAGATTAAGCCCAAGAAGAAAGAGTGGCACAATAAGAATAAAAAAGAGAATAACCATGGTCAGTCCAAGACCACACAGGTTAATCAGATAGTTTTGAGCCAACCACAGTCAAATCAACTGGCTCAAACACAAATCCAACAACCCCACCAACAACAACAACCACAAAAATCAAATTATCAAGCGGTTCCACCCCCACAGGAGGAACAAAATCAGACACAACCCGCGAAAAGGCAACAACGTCATTTTAATCCAAAAAAAAATTACACGCCAATACAAGAACCATATTCATTAGTATTTCAGAAGTTGTATGCGACAAAACTTTTTAATTTACCGTAAATGAAACTTGATGATCATAACAAACCAAAGACAAAAGGTTACAAAGAACACCTCTTTTGCATCTATCATAGACAAAGAGGACATGATATTGAAGGTTGTCATGGATTTAAAGTAATTGTGGAAGATTTATTGGAAGCGGGTATAATCAAAATTGACAACCCACTAACCCAAAATAACCAAAACCTAGGCATATATCAGACATATTTGCCACATCGAGAGGCGAATCAACAACTGATGGGAGAATCAACTTCTACAATTACTTCCAATCAGGTTAATTATGTGTCTCAGCTACCACAAGGTTTTGTAGGGGCTATCAGTATAGTTACCCGTGGACAAAGGCAAGCTAATCGCACAACCTAGGCTTCAACAACATCACCAATTAATGTTCCCATACAACTTGGATCGTGTGGGCCACCACCACAATTCCAAAACCGCCCTATTATTACATTAAACAACCGGTTAACACATAGTTTGAAGATGGCTTCAACAAAATTTTTAATTTATGAAATAATACAACAATCAACACCTCGCAGGGAAGCATTGATGGAAATTTTAAAGTCTATTCAAGTACAATCAGAAGACCCTAATGCATTCAATTCCTTTGTGGGTAGTGTGCAAAAGTGCATGGAACCCTCTATAGTATTCTATGAATTCAAGGAAAAAAAAATATCAGTAGATTCACCTGATCTGCAATTGCACATAGTAGCTCACATTAACCGGAAACCCTTCAAGAGAGTGTTTATTGATACAAGTTCTTCAATCAACCTCATTACCACACTTGCCATGATGAAGCTCAAAATTCCATCATCTCACATCACAACATCCACATTCACTCTTAGGGCCTTTAATGATGCTTTATTCTCAACTATAGGGAATGTTGTTCTTCCCATCACCATGGGGGTAAAAACAATACATGTTCTCTTTCACATATTGGAAGGGGAAATGCAATATAACATACTTCTTGGATGCCTTTGGATTAGGGAAATTAAATGTGTGCCTTCAACATTGCATCAATGCTTAAAATATGTGCATGAAGGTAAGGTACATTGCATACCAGCTGACATTGAACCTTTCAAATACTACAACTTTATTTAAAATCCATATGAGCCTTTACTTCCATCAACACATCTAACCATCCAACCACTAGCCATTATAACCATTCCATCAAGCATCGCATCATCAAAATCACCCATTCTAGAAGAGTTGCCTATAGTTGACCCAGCTTTCGCATCTAAAAGCGTTAGCTCAGCACATCCTTCAAACATTGTATTTCATTTTCAAATTACACCCACTCATCCTGCTAATCAATTACCAACTCCATCCAGTACACTTCCAGATTCAAAGCCACAATTCACATTCAAAGCACAACCCATATCATCAACAACTACTTCACAATCATTAGAACCTATAGTATCACAAATAGGGCCACCTGTTAGAGATAATCCACCGCTGACAGTAGAGCCAAGATCTAAGGCTTAAGAACCTTCTTCATCCATTGAGATATTAGCCACACAACCATCTAGAGTTGCAGTACATCTTTTCAATCCAAGTATTGGTGAGTACATTATTGAAAGTGTCACAGTTACACCACCTATCGAGTCAGTCAAAGATTATGGTCGCCCTCCCGACCCACCTTTAGCTATTGGTGATATATATAGAATGGGTTCTCAAACAAATTCAATCAATTGCATATATGGAGGGACATATTCTTCATCGGATCCACCTCCTTAAAATGACAACTATTTACAAGAGTTTAATGAAAACATTGATTATCTATTGAACCCAAGTTTCTTAGCGATATATTTTTGAAGGGTTAGTTGGTAAGGATATGGACTTGGAAGACATGAACAAGGTCCTCACCACATTAATGAACCATAATATAGAGAGCCAAGTGATCGTTCTGGTCTAGGCTATAAACCTTCCATCACAAGCTCTTCGCTTAATCAAGCTTTCCAAGAACTTGACATAGAATACGAACAAGAGGAGGAAAAGAGTGATGAGGAGGATGAACCTAATGATAAGGATGAACAAATGGAAAGTAGATACCAAATCCACAATTTTTACCCTCGAGAGCAAGCTTTACAATGAGAAGCAGATTATGAAGATCCTATTGAGATGGCATACCTTAGGAAAGACCTTGAGCCACTAATACTAGGACCTCATACAAACGCTAATGGCTTCTAGATGAGTGATAGTGATGACAATGAAACTGAAATGATTTTTATCAACCATGCTCTTGAGATACAAGCTAGGAGAATGCTCCAAGATGAAGCATGTCTTGAATGGATTAATCAATAAGAAGAAGAACCTCAGGAAGAGATAATATATGGAGAAACCATGCAGAAGGATAACTGGTATCAACAAAAGTTTCTAATAGACCGCACACTTTTTTGGCTAAACAAAGAGCGTGAGGGTACTAAACTAGAGCCTCCTCCATCACATTGGCAAAGCATACAAAAAAACCAATCACACACATTAGGTCAGTTGCAACCTAGAGAATACAAGTAATAAATTATTGAATCACAACCACCTTATTTCCATCAAGTCAACATGATTTATGTTGATTTTCTTACCCCAATCCGTAATCCATATGATGAGACAAAACCGATCTGAAGAGTTTTTGCACGCTTCAAAAGCTTATATTATGCAACAACCTTCATCATCAAACAATTCAGTTTTTCAAACTAAGATAGAGGGGGACATCCCAGACACATTTGAAAATGTGGCAGATGATATCCACCTCATCCCAAATCCACATCAACTAGAGGAAGGTTCTCACATGCTAATAGAAGAGTCTATAGATTTGAACCTTAGTGAAGATGTGGATAATCCCCATATTGTAAAAATAGCAAAATAATTATCTACAAAAGAAAAAGAAATAATCATAAACATGCTTATTAAAAATAAGGAAGTGTTCGCATGGTCCTACAAAGACATACCTGGCTTAGATACGGACTTGGTAGTACACAAACTTACGCTAGCACATGATGCCAAGCCATTCAAGTAGAAGCTTAGGAAAGTTCATCCAACAGTCACATTAATTGTGAAAGAAGAGTTGTAAAAGTTATTGGATGTGCACTTCATAGTACCAATCGATTATCTTGAATGGCTTTCAAACATGGTACCCATTCGTAAATCGAATGGGGGATATGAGTATGCACTAATTTTTAATATTTAAGCAAAGTGTTTCCCAAGGATGATTTTACTTTGCCCAATATTGATCAATTAGTAGAATCTTGTGCTGGTCATGAAATGCTCTCCTTAATGGATGGTTTCTTCGGATACAATCAAATTCGGATTAATCCCAAAGATCAACATAAAACAACATTTACAATGCCTTGGAGGACATTCTGCTAAAAAGTGATTCGTTTTGGGTTAAATAACATAGGAGCTACATATCAACGTGCCATGACGTAGATATTTCATGATTATATGCATAAGATAATCGAAGATTATGTAGATGATCTTATTGCTAAATAAAAAACACATCTTGAACACATAGATGTGCTAGAAAAAGCATTTGATCGATTGATAGAACATAAGGTAAGGTTAAATTCTAAGAAGTGTGTATTTGGTGTCTATAGACACCAAAACAACACCAATCCGATTATGTGACAACAAGCGCTGATCGCATTGACACAAACAGCCCCCAGGGCAGCCCCCAGAGGTTAAACAGTGGTCCTAACCACTCCCAAAAGTGGTTTAGAAGGTCAAAGGTCAATTTGGCACCTTTTTGGCACCTTGATCTCTGCTTGTCCCACCCCGAGACAAATACAAACTGGCATTCGTCCCACCCAGGGATGAATAGAAGCATTCGCCCCAGGGTGAGGCGAATAGAAGGTTTGATTGGAAAAAAAAGTCAAACCTTGGCAACTCCGCCAGTTAACTGAGGCTTCAGGCCATGCAATTGTGAGGAATAGCTTTTATTCAAGAAGAGAGACTTCATTCATGCATGTATTTATTTTAGATACCTCATGCAAGGAGATTCTAAATCAGGGAACTAGCTTTTCTCTAAAAATAGGATAGTTAACTCAAGTGGCACCCTCGCATGCGCAATTTAAACAAGGAGACCCTAAGGTCTATAAATTGGGGAGTTTTCCCACCCAAAAGATATGGAGAAGGAGCATTTGAGCAATGAAGTGCTGCCAATTTACATACCTACTTGCGATTTGTGCCTTCACATCCTTAATCTCTCATTTGAAAGGGAGGTTATTGGGTGACTATTGGAAGCACGAATCCCAACCCAAAACCCAATTTTTGGCAACAAGATTCCACAATTTTTTTTGAAAACACCCTATAAGGAGTTTTGGACCCATCCCAAGTGGATTGGTGCCGAAAAAGTGTCCCAAACGATGGGCGTCCTGCCCCCGGGCGCTCCCCAAACTGTCACAGTCTTATTCGCCCCACCTCGGGACGATTAGAAATATGTGATATATTTCTTTGGTTTTTATTTTGCATTTTATTCTAGATATGTTAAATAGGTTACAGTTCAAATTTCATTTCATTCTGAGCAATTTTGACCAGGTTTTTGTCATTTCCCGCCTTTACTAACTTGCAGATGGCACTAGCAAAATCTGGGTGATAGAGGTAAAATTGGAGAAATATGACATTCTGGGTCTTTCCAAAACACCCCAATTAGCTAACCTCAAGTTTACAGGTAATTTGGAGCTTCCAGGATAGGACATTGAAGAGGGTGCTTTCTGACAGGTTATTGCAGGTCTATTCGTCCCACCCTGGAGCGAATACAAATATGTGAGGAATTTCTCGACTGTTATTTTTGCAGGGGTCTTGTGATAACATATTTATGCTTCTATAAAAATTTCAGGTCAATCCAAGGTCATTTTATTATCGTTTTAATATTTTCATGCATAGATTGACAGTAGGTCTGGGAAAATACATGCTTTATTCTATCTGCAGGTGCTACTAATATTTTATGTTTCTTCGAACGCAGGTTTTTGACATTAGAAGAGCAGGAAGGAGTGAAAAATCATACACACAAGCGACGACAACATTTTGGTCTACTCATCTTACATGTGGGCACGCGGAAGAAGGATTGTTGTTTATAGATGCGATAAGAAACTTATTTGACGCTCCTATTCCCTAAAAAGGAAGGAGACGTATTGTAACACAACTCTGAAAAGCATATCAATAAAAAGGGTCATATTTTATATTGCTTTTATCTTGTGTCAATTCGTCTATGCTCTTTCTTTTTGTGTATTTTGCAATACATAGGCTTTAAGCGTTAAGTTTGATTTTATAAGCATCATATTGGGCACTTTCCTTTTTGTTTCCGTATCCTCGTGCTTTCAATGGCGATCACGGTGGGACCTGTGTCCTTTGATTTTAAATATTAAATTTCTGATTAAAGTTGTTTTTTTTGTTGCTTATAGGCACCAAGTTTTCAAATGCTAGACTGTTTCAGGCATAAATTCAGAGACATCCAATTTAGGCAGAGAAGAGGTAGGGGTTTTAGACACCTTTTGTCAATTTTCTATTTTCCATTTTCTATTCTCTAATTTTTGCTTGCATAGGATAGTTTAAATGGTTGCTTGTTTCAATTTTGCAATTTAAAAAGAACCCCACACACCACGTGGTAATTTAAACCAAGGAGTTGGTCGTAAAACCCCAACCCTTGAGCAATACCAATGGTGGATTTCATCATCACCTTGGCTTGAGATATTGCATCCATAACCCTGATCGCGACTGTTGCTAGATGTAAATCCTGATGAAAGCTGACCAAGTGTAGCTTGGGGTGATTCCCAGTGCATGAGGATAAGTCTTCTATGGTAGGTGTCATAAACAGAGTAATTCCCCTTCTGTATCGCCTATTGTCCACGTATCATCTGCTCTCATGTACCTATAGTATCCCTCACGTAAGGGCGGGTATATAGAGAGGTTGGTATATCGGTCCGGCAATGGTATATTGAAGGAGCGACCATTTTGGGAGTCATAAGAGCCTTCATAATTGCATTTAAACAGTTTTCACAAAAAGTTTTCAAAAACAAAGAAACAAAACACACTAAACCATATTTAGGGCACACTTTTAACCTTTAAAAGAGATAATCATTGCTTGTGTGTGTGTGATATTTTTTGTTTAGTGTATAAAAAAAAATCATAAAAAAAAAATCTACACATTTTTAGGTAAACATCACCATGGTGTACACCCATAGCCGAGCCCAATCACGGGCAGAAGCTGCAGAGAGTGCACCAAGGGGGACAAGTTGCATCCGATATAGTCTTGAGGACTTGGTCATCCTGCCTTGGTGGTAGGATACACAAGTTAGTCCACACCATGCCGTTACATAACATGACTATAGAGGCACCTCCTTGAGGGGCACTCCAACTCACGCCATCACAGAACATGATTATAGAGGCACCTCCTTGAGGGGCACACCCACTCAGCTTAGGTTCTTTCAAGGGAAGAACTTACACGTGGCACTTAACATAGAAAGTAGGCCTCCATTAGACGCTCGTTATGAGTGGCCTAGTGATGAAGTGTTAGAGAAAAAGAGGGTCCAGAAGGAGGGGCCACATGACTTCATCATCCCTCATTTACCTCGTATTACTGTTAGAAACACTAGGCAATATCCAGAGTATCAGGATTTCCAGACAGGGCAAGATAATTTTGCCCGCACCTTTTATGTATATAATAGAGAGTGTGAGGAAGACCATTATGTTCCTCAAGAGTGATACACAGCACGAGAACGATGCACGTCCGCACCCGCTATGTATCAGGATCACTCATTGAGGCCAGAGACTCAAGTGAATTCCGCTAACCTTGACAGAGGTAAGCAGCCCATAGGGGTATTAGATCACCATGACCAAGAAAGACATGTAGGAGAGGCATTTAGGCCTCCTAAACAAGAAACGATGGAACATATTGACTTGGAATTTGCCAAACTAGCCTCCTGCCAAGTGCAAATCACGTGGCTCAGGCAAGACCAACAACAATTAGAACATTTGTGTCGCCTTAACCAAGATCGCATTCAACGTCAGACAACTGAATTGCTTCACAACAATGTGCCTGAGAAGGTCCCAGCACCTCGCGCACATAAATCTGAGATGTATGAGAGGCAC